>OZ024860.1:29205519-29295519 GCA_964017155.1 Oasisia sp. SBJ-2009 | reverse complement strand
CGATGAGTAAGTTAGAGAGTGAGTTAGTGAGTGAGTGACTACTAAGGGAGTGAGAGAGTGTATGCGTGCATGCGTGCGTGGATGCAGGTGCATGTTCGTGTGCGTGTGCGTGTGTATACGTATAAACAATGCAACATCAAATATTAACCACACAGCCTTCTAACCAGTACTCTTTAACTTCCGTCGTCCATTTGTTACAGAGTGCGTGTGTTGACATATATGACAGTATGTACATGCGACTGCATATATATTATAAATACTTGATGTAATATATTACAAAGTGGAGATGAAACTCTCAATGCGACATTTGTTCACCTATTTCGGCATGGTTCACAGTTGTTACAAACATCTGTTTCCACACGTTAGCCTCCGTGGGGAAATACCAGATATCGTAGTTATGATGTCTTTTTGATAACTTAATCAGTTTAATGCTATTCATTCAACATACAATGCGATAATTGATGACATTATAGAACTAATTACACTATTCCTCCTGCCCTTTTCAACACGATGTCGCCCAAAGGCCATCGTGCACGTTTGACATTAGAACCCCTTTTTGGCGAAGGGTAGACTTCACTAGATAGCAAATCGTCACACACCGGATATCCGCCATTATATCACAACATGACCTTTACGTTTTGTCGTCGGGTGATGGTCTCTTAAGTTGTGTCGCGCAGCTGCTTACCTTCAACTATATACGACCTCCTATGGACATATTAATTACAATTACAAGACTCGGCAAAGCAATTGTTTCATTTCAGTAAAATAAATCAAAATACCAGAGATACAAAAAATTGTTAATAAAGTAAAATGTACAATAGAATACAGTAAAACAAGTTATAAGAATTGTGTATGATTAAAAAGGCATATAATTTATATAGCACAGCATAAGCAATTATAATAAGTAAATATTAAAAGCAGATCATCATAAACGCAGTTCATCATCTCATATACATTGTATAAGGGACTCCAGTGGGAGGCATTTACTCTTTGGTCCTCCTTTCCAGTTGGAGGCATTTACTCTTTGGTCCTCCTTTCCAGTGGGAGGCATTTACTCTTTGGTCCTCCTTTCCAATGGGAGCCATTTACTCTTTGGTCCTCCTTTCCAGTGGGAGCCATTTAATATTTGGTCCTCCTTTCCAATGGGAGCCATTTAAACTTTGGTCCTCCTTTCTAGTGGGAGCCATTTAATCTGTGGTCCTCCTTTCCAGTGGGAGGCATTTACTCGTTGGTCCTCCTTTCCAGTTGGAGGCATTTACTCTTTGGTCCTCCTTTCCAGTGGGAGGCATTTACTCTTTGGTCCTCCTTTCCAATGGGAGCCATTTACTCTTTGGTCCTCCTTTCCAGTGGGAGCCATTTAATCGTTGGTCCTCCTTTCTAATGGGAGGCATTTCATCTTTGGTCCTCCTTTCCAGTGGGAGGCATTTACTCTTTGGTCCTCCTTTCCAATGGGAGCCATTTACTCTTTGGTCCTCCTTTCCAGTGGGAGCCATTTAATCGTTGGTACTCCTTTCTAATGGGAGCCATTTCATCTTTGGTCCTCCTTTCCAGTGGGAGGCATTTACTCGTTGGTCCTCCTTTCCAGTTGGAGGCATTTACTCTTTGGTCCTCCTTTCCAGTGGGAGGCATTTACTCTTTGGTCCTCCTTTCCAGTGGGAACCATTTACTCTTTGGTCCCCCTTTCCAGTGGGAGCCATTTAATCTTTGGTCCTCCTTTCCAGTGGGAGGCATTTACTCTTTGGTCCTCCTTTCCAGTGGGAACCATTTACTCTTTGGTCCCCCTTTCCAGTGGGAGCCATTTAATCTTCGGTCCTCCTTTCCAGTGGGAGCCATTTAATCTTCGGTCCTCCTTTCCAGTGGGAGGCATTTAAATTTGGTCCTCCTTTCCAGTGGGAGGCATTTAAATTTGGTCCTCCTTTCCAGTGGGAGGCATTTAAATTTGGTCCTCCTTTCCAGTGGGAGGCATTTACTCTTTGGTCCTCCTTTCCAGTGGGAACCATTTACTCTTTGGTCCCCCTTTCCAATGGGAGCCATTTAATCTTCGGTCCTCCTTTCCAGTGGGAGGCATTTAAATTTGGTCCTCCTTTCCAGTGGGAGGCATTTACTCTTTGGTCCTCCTTTCCAGTGGGAACCATTTACTCTTTGGTCCCCCTTTCCAGTGGGAGCCATTTAATCTTCGGTCCTCCTTTCCAGTGGGAGGCATTTAAATTTGGTCCTCCTTTCCAGTGGGAGCCATTTACTCTTTGGTCCTCTCTTCCAGTGGGAA
Source organism: Oasisia sp. SBJ-2009 (assembly GCA_964017155.1). Lineage (NCBI taxonomy): Eukaryota > Metazoa > Annelida > Polychaeta > Sabellida > Siboglinidae > Oasisia > Oasisia sp. SBJ-2009. Next base: position 29,293,253 of record OZ024860.1, on the reverse strand, counting down.
CCATTTACTTTTTGGTCCTCCTTTCCAATGAGAGCCATTTACTCTTTGGTCCTCCTTTTCCGCAGCTATCCTCTTCATATATATATATATATATATATATATATATATATATATATATATATATATATATATATATATATATATATATATATATATATATATCCGAAAACCTTACTTCATCTCATTTTGCAAGTACCCCTGCAAATTGTTAATTTAATATTAAAATTACCTACTCCACTGCATTACAATATACGCACACTCACTCAATGCGAAATGTGTTCACCTATTTCGGCAAGGAAGGATCCAATGTGTAAAGTGTAATTTCTCACACTATTCCATTTTGGTACATTACTTATGATGTTCCTCCTGATAAATTCGTCAATTTAATGTGATACAATCAACTAATGGTTACAGACAACACACTCATCGACACCCTACAGCATTTTGCCATATTACAGGGACACTGATAAAATTCGACTTTCCCTTTGCAACACTAGTCAATGAAATGTCAACCACACAAAAAAACGTTTTAATTCATTACATTTTCTTGGCGTGTAGTTATGTCATACTTCATGCTGTGTCGAATGCAGTCATCTTTGCCACAAACCGCATGAAATAGTGTGTCTTGCACGATTCGTGGGCGACTGACAACTATTTAAGCAGTGGAGCCAGCGGGAATCGATGCAATGCACTCTGCGCTCTGAAGTTAAAACACGACCAAGAGAAACAGCGAATATGAAGGTGTTCTTGGTGTTAGCTATCGCAATCGTTTTCGTGACAATGACAACAGCAAAACCAATAGTGGAGGTTCAAGTATTCCATTCTGAAGTGGACCCCGACAGTAAGTTTTCTGTTCTGTTCATGTGCGAACGTACTAATGCTATTGTCTATATAGTTATAATAATAATAAAAATGATTTTAATAATAACATACTGATATAGCACCCGATAATTAAAAAATAATTCTCGGGCGCTTTACAAATATATACATATATACATAAAACGACATACTATGAAATAAATGCGTAAATATACTTAAAACACAGTCAGTAACATTATTTTAATTTATAATTCGGAAGACACATATTTGAAAATAAAAAGTACTTTACACATAGTGATTTGAGCAATATGACTAATATAAACACAAAATCTAATAAAACAAATTGTGAACGAAATGTTTACCAAAGTGAAAGTTTTAAGTGTCCTAATAAGTGGAATTATACAAGCGCTTGTTTTAAAAGATGAGTTTTAAAGTGCTTTAAATTCTGCTGATGTGGCTGTCATGAGAGCAGGATGCAGATTGCGCCATAGAAGGGAGAGTTATGTGTAGAACACAAACATAAAGGCTGCTTTTGACCCCAAAAATCGTGCACTTCTACATAAATTGGGAGATACAGGAATTACACTGGAGAGGAACTGAGATGGATGACAAAATGGGAAACCGCTTTTGATAAAATGCACATAACAGAATTCGGTATAACAACCTCATACCCCAGTGATAGTGTCGCCCAGTGGTAGTGGCCGCCACGTTAAGCTACGTTGCGAAACGTGGCAGAACGTGGCTACAGCGTGAGCAACCGTGAAACAACGCGGATAAATCATGATCAAACGTGATACAACGTGAACTGGAATGTTAGTTTTGAACATGTTCACATTTAGATTGTGTTTCCCCAAAAAGTACCACAATTTGGTAACAACATAGTACAACGTGGCTACAACGTGGTACAATGTAGTACAACGTGGCTAAACACGTGGCAGAACGTGAACAGAACGCGTGTACTACGTTATGTTGCCTTTCTGCTACGTCGTGGTACGTTGCGATACGTTGTGGTAATTTGCGAAACGTTTTCCATAACGTGGCGATCAGAAAAGGGGCACAACGGCGCAGCAACTGGGCATTATGGAGACCACTATTAGTTTCACAGAACAGGATCCGGTTTGGTGGGAGGTTGGAGGAAACTTTGCAAGATTGAGTCCCACAACATTGAGGGAGGGACTCCGAATATATCAGTACACCGGAAGCAGAACTTACGATAGCGAGTGGAGGCGTTATCGATACCAGCCTTGGCGACACCGAGGCGAAATTACGCCGAACCTCCGGATTAACCTCCGCAATGTTTATATCATTTCGACGCCGGTGAAGAGGATATCAAAATGAATGATAATGAAAATTTTGAAATCGTCTTCTTCTTTTCGGCTGAGAATAAGACATGAATTGAAGTTGACGATATCAAATGTGTGAAGGAAGATAAACATATTATAACAAAATCTAATATAGTATAATAAGTGAACCGAAAGTGTTTGTGTGACTCATGTAGAAACAAACGTATAAATAGATCAATAATTGTGCATAATTATTGAGTGTTACGTGAGAAAAAGCGATTTAATATTTAAAATCTTGAAATCTAAATATAAAATCTTGATGATGGATTACGTGCATTGCAATAAAGAAGTGGATATGCTTTGTGGTTACAGTTCCCGGAGCCATGGGCATCTATTGCATGTACGATGACGGCGCGTTCACGAAAAAGTTCACCTTAGGACAGTCGTGGCCTAGGAAGACGTTGTTTGGCAATTGTGTTCGCTGCTTCCCGTGTGACTATTTGGAAGGAATGTTGTGTCTAACAATTGGGACGTAAGTTCTATTATGCAGTTGCTTATTTCTGAATACTTAATGCAGCCAAATTGAGAATAGTTCATTAACAGCGAGGAAAACAATTTTGATGAACCGTATAGTTTCACTGAAAGTTTTGTAAGACGTTTTCTAAACATACGACTTTCCAATAATTGAAAAGAAGATGTTTAATACTGTTTGACAGGCGTGTGACAACGTGGTGCCATTAATACCATGTGTCCACTTTTATATATTATAATTTGTTATATACAACAAACCCATGAATAAATGTTGAATACAAGAAACTCAGTGGTATATTAATTTTACAAAAGCTTACAAGCCGTTTTGTAACATCAATATACCATTGACTGTAACGATATGATAGACGTACACTGTAATGATAATAATAATTGTAGCAAAGTTGTCCTTGCTCAGAGGACAACTGTACGCTCCAACAATGACAAACCCAGATGAAAACAAGGAGGCCTTCTACAACCAGCTGGCAAGTGTGCTCAGTGGCATCCCTCGTACAGATAAGCTACTGCTGATAGGAGACTTCAATGCGAGGATAGGAAGAGAAAATGACAAGTGGCCCTTGGTCATGGGCAAACATGGGATTGGGAAATGCAACTCCAATGGCGAGCTTCTACTGGCTCTGTGCTCTGAGTTCGAACTGATAGTGACGAACACCATGTTCAAGCAGAAGGATGAACGCAAGACCACCTGGATGCATCCTCGTTCCAGACATTGGCATATGATCGACTTCATCATCACGAGGTGTCGGGATAAGATGGACATCCACAGTACCCGAGTCATGCGTGGAGCAAACTGCTGGACCGATCACCAGATGCTGAGGTCAAAAGTGGCTTTCAGAATACGACAAAAGCACAACCGGCAAGGGACAAGTAAGCCGACCAAGCTGAACATTGCAAAACTAAGTACCACCAGCCATAGGGAGAGTTTTGAGCAGCAGATGGACAGTGCTCTCGCCCAATGGGAGGAGAAGGAAAACTCAACACCAGACGAGGAATGGGCTGCTCTGCAGCAGGTCGTGTACAACACAGCCAAGACATATCTTGGCAAGCCAGACAGAAAACACCAGGACTGGTTCGACCCCAACGACCAGGAGCTACAGACTCTTATGAACAGAAGAGAGCCCACCAGAGAGTGTTGCAAACTAGGAGCACTAGGTCCACCACTGCAGCACACAAAGATGCCTGCAGACTGCTACAAAAACACACGCGTGCACTGAAGTCAGACTGGTGGGAAAGAAAGGCAGTGGAGCTGCAGAGAGCTGCTGACAGTAACAACATGAAGGGCTTCTACAATGGGCTGAAGGAAGTGTGGGGACCCATAAAGAAGGGACCTGTTCAACTGAAATCAACAGATGGAATGGAGACCTTTTCTGACAGCAAGAGAGTTGTGGCAAGATGGAGTGAACATTTCCAGAAGCTACTCAACGTCCCTGGCGACATAGATCACGAAGCTCTGGACAACATCCCGCAGCGCATTATCAAGACAAGCCTCGATGAGATTCCAACTACGGATGAGATGGCTAGAGCAATCGCCGGCCTGAAAGATGGCAAAGCACCTGGAGGAGATGGAATTCCTGCAGAAGTATGGAAGCACGGAGGAAACAATCTGTTCAGCAGACTGCACCAACTAATCACCAATGCCTGGGAAGTGGGTTCTGTACCACAAGCATGGAAGGATGCCAGCATTGTAACCATCTACAAGAAAGGTGATCGAACAGACTATGGGAACTATAGAGGAATCTCTCTTCTTTCCATAGCGGGCAAGATCTTCGCGAGGATCCTCCTCAACAGACTATCTACCCACATAACACCAGAGGTAGTTCCGGAGACACAATGTGGCTTCAGAGGTAACCGGAGCACCGTGGATATGATATTTTGTCTCCGACAACTACAAGAAAAGTGCATTGAGCAGGACCGACCACTGTACATGGTATTTGTCGACTTCAGCAAGGCGTTCGATACAGTTGGGAGGACCGGGCTATGGCAGCTACTGAGGAAGTATGGCTGCCCAGAGAAGTTCACAACAATGATCGAGGCACTACATACTGGAATGATGGCGAATGTTAGTGTTGGAGGAGAAGTCTCGGAATCGTTCAGTGTCACAAATGGGGTCAAGCAAGGTTGTGTACTGGCCCCCACGCTCTTCTCCATCTTCCTATCAGCAATGCTCGACGAGGCTTTCCGAGACATGGGGGATGGAGTCTACATACAGTCCAGACAGAGCGCTGACCTATTCAACGTCGCACACTTCAGAGCAAAGACCAAGACTACTCGGATACTGATGAGAGAGCTGCTATTCGCAGATGACAGTGCACTGGTTGCACACTCTGCTGAAGAGATGCAGAAAATAGTGGATGCTTTCTCCGATGCGTCAAAGAAGTTCGGCCTGATGATTAACATCAAGAAGACCGAGGTGCTGTACCAATCCAACTCTACAAGAACCCGAGAGGAGGATATCATGGTTGATGGACACAAGCTGAACTCTGTTCTAGAATTCACCTACCTCGGAAGCACTATATCAAGTGATGGATGCATTGACGACGAAATACAGAGGCGGATGGCCAAGGCTAGTGCATCTTTCGGCCGACTACGCCAGAGACTCTGGAACAACCACCATGTGTCCATGCGGGTAAAAGGCAAGATATACCGTGCAATCGTGCTGTCCACCCTCTTATATGGAGCTGAGGCCTGGACAGTGTACAGACGACAGGTGAAAAAGCTACATGCCTTCATGATGCGACATCTGCGTTCGATCATGAGGATAACCTGGATGGACAAAGTGACAAACAAGGAAATACTAGAACGAACAGGGCTGCCATCTATGGAAGATCTTCTGATCAGAAAGAATCTCCGGTGGACTGGACACCTCATGAGGATGTCACCAGACAGGCTACCGAAGCAGGTTCTCTACTCTCAACTGTCTTCTGGTCAGAGAAAGAGAGGGCGCCCTCGTCTCCGGTTCAAAGATACCATCAAGAGAAACCTGAAGATGAGAGACATAAAGATCGACTTATGGACATCACTCTCACAGCAGAGAGACAAATGGAGAGCAACAGTCAAATGAAGGAAGCAGTCTTTGTCGCTTCGCGACCGACAGCAAGATGGTGACACTGTTACTTAGAATAGAATAAGTGCAAAGCAGGGGATAACCCAATTGTCATATACTAAATGTACTGACATCGGAATATGTTTCGTCTTTTCAGAGGACCATGCTAAAAGGGCTGCTCATCCGTGAAAAGACGAAGATTCGTGTGATGTACGAATCGGACATACGAACAAGCTTACATAGCTAACAAAACCGACCTATTTCATAATATGTAATATTCTATCACGTCAATAATATTGTAATTGCATCACAACATGTCGTTATGTTTACTTTCGTTTTATCTTCTTCTTAGCGTTCAATAATATTTCCATTTTTACTCGGTTTACTCGTTCCTTGTCTTCTCTCCCTCCCTCTCTCTCGCTCCCCTTCCCTCCCTTCCTCGCTCCCTCACTCTCCCTCTACCTCCGTCTCCCTCCTTGTCGGTCTGACTCTCTGTCTGTCCGTCTCTCACTCTACAAACCTGTAAGTCCCTATGTCCATTATATATGTCTGTTTGTCTGTCTGTCTGTCTTTCTGTCTGTCTGTCTGTCTGTCTGTCTGTCTGTCTGTCTGTCTGTCTGTCTGTAAGTGTGTATGTCTTTAAGTAGTATGTCTGTATGCATGCATGCATGCGTGTGCGTTTTTAAAGCTCCCCTATATGCAAATGTGTGATTTAGACTTATACCGAAGTTGTATATACCTGTGATATTGGCATTTCCTCGGAAAAAAACAATAACACATTGTGGGGTTACTGATAGCAAGACAAAAATGATGCCATAAAAACATAATGGGGTTCCACAAATTCACGTTAGTCGCTAGAGGCGCTAATACGCAAATAAAACCTAGTTGCGTATCAGCGCCTCTAGCGACTAACGTGGATTTGTTTGCATGATTTGCGGAACGCTTGTTTAAATCATCCTCAATTAACTCCCATGACTCCGAAACGTCACACATAGCTAAATATGGACATACATAACATGTACATTAATGTACATTTACAGCCGAATAAGCCGATGGAACGTCGACTGGTGGCCCGACATATTAGAGGACCAAAACCCCCTTTTGAATGTCCCATTAAATGCTGATATTAATAATAGTAAATAATATAACTTATACTGTGCCTAAATCCTTAGAAATCATGTTGAGAGGCACATCCATACAAAACAGTTGGCCAATATCAAAATCGATGACACATTTAATTTGTCAACAGATGTGTGTATACGACAGGCAGCGGTGGTGGTTATGAAGGCATGACTAACTAATGGCGGAATTTGGCTATAGTTTTTACTGATCTAATACAACTTTCACATGAATATCAGCATAATTACAAGGGAAATGCAACGTTTCGGTCAAAAAGCACAAACCAAGGGAATGTTGCACAAAGGCACACCAGTTGGAACTGAAACAACAACTGAAACCGAGGCATTAGTATTTACCCTTAATTACAAAGCAAATGTATAATTTATAATATCAATTGATTAATCCACATGACAAGTTAATTGTCTTTGTAAAACTACTTTATTTCGTGAATGCATGGCCACTTCTCTCTTGGCTCCTCTTTGTCCAGGTTGGTGAAACAGTACAGGTGACTTACAACAGGTAGAAGACATAATGAAGAAACAAGTTAACAACTACATTACGATTATGTTCTCTGTAGGAAGTCCAAAAGACAATGAAACAACAAGTTGCTAAAATAAAAAACATTCGCAGTATAGCATTTTCATTCCTTTATTATTAAAGCCAAAAAAGCATCAACATACTTATTTCTCACTATTTCACAACACAAATATCAATAACAGATTTCTTTAAGGGTCCTAAGCCTGCTAATCTGCACACGATATTATGTAAAGTCGACAGCAAATAATTTTGATAAAAGGAAATTGTCTGTTATACTGATGCATTCATCTGGCTTTTTTGTGCCTTCTACATAAACTAGGAATGTTATGGACAATATGAACTACAGCAAAGAAGACACAGCTAGCAATTATAAACATTGTAACATGTCTTATTTTAGCCATGCTGTGTGGCCCTGTATATCTAGGTCATTAACATGGTTGTGCATCTCTATTACTACCCTATATAGTGGACATATGTTTTCTGTTAACCCAAGTGAAACCCAGCAGGCCAGATGATATAATATTATTTTGTCTGTCTGGCCCCAGTGGGACATGCACTAAATAGTGGATACATCCGTTTCATGCTTTGTTACCCTTTGTTATGTCTAAGTTAACAACTTATACAATGTCAATGTAATGTAAACGCCTGATGTGAATCTAACATTAGATATCGTGAATACATAAGCTACAATTAATTAGTGGTTAAAGTCATACCTATCCCTGAGCTGAGAGTGAGAACAAAACTTGTCATAATACTAAATATTAACTAACACTAAATATTGTCAGTTGTCAGAATGTTAACACTATCCAGTGATATCCAATTCCTTTATAGGACATATCATAGTAAGATGATAACAAGAACACAATTTTGGTTAATAAATTGTGTGATGTATGACAAGGTAGGTGTCTTGCTCAAGTCACATCAAACTTTCAAAGCATCAGAGATATTTATGACAGCATCTCACGTGACCATTGTGTACTGCAACCTTGTGATGGGCAAATAGTCCCTGTCACTGTCATTCACTAACGTTATGAGAATAACTACATTACTCAAATAAGTACCTTTCTGGTAAACTGGAAAGTATGTTTCGACAATAAAATTTTCATCAAGGTAGGTATATAAATACATGAACATGAAAACAATATTATATTAAGACATTGAGTCTAAAAAGTGTTGTTTTATTTTTACAATATCATCATTGTCAATGTCAATCAAAAATATGACTACTTTCAAAAGTACTCATACTTGTTAGTCAACTATCTGGGATGAAATACTCATTACTCATACACATATTACATACAGTACTCGTCCCAAACATGATCTTTTCATGGTTATACAGTGTAGACAAGATACACGATTTTAGAGAGCAAGCATATTTTGCAACATCTGCATTTTTACTGTTTTTTATTCTTATAAGTACATCACTCCAAAGAATGTTTTAAATATTTTATGAACAACAATCATGGAATTATATAGCCCACGGATATATTGTGAGAGATTGTTCTGTTTTTTTTAGTACCAATAAAGTGGTTTAGCCTAGGTAAAGCGAATATTATTCCTGCCAATATGCGCTGAGCAAAGTTTAGTTGTACTCGATCATCAACTGAATTACAACATAGCCATAGGCTATTCTGGCAAAAAATTAGGCTAATGTCATTAGTAATGACTGAAACATTTACTTCCCGACTAGCTCATACAAGTTTGTGACCCCTCGTCGCCTTGCCCTTGCCCTTGCCCTTGCCGACTGCGGCTCTCAGACTCAGTCGTCTGTTATTAAATTTTAAATTTCACGGCGATACAATCCGTGAATCAAATACTCCTTCACGCAGGACATTAGCCTCGGTTACCCAGACTCCGTGAGTTGGCAGCACTTTTAACCCCCTCACACCCGCCTGGGGAAAATATGGGTCTGCATTTTCGAGCCGCCAGGGCGGCCTTACCCCATATTAGAGTAGAGACGCTGATTGGCTCTCAGGCCAACTATGAAATACAAATTAAAACAACGATATAAGTTTACAATATAATGATATCATATGAAAAGTATTCAACATTGAACTTATATTAACACAAAAGTTATTAAAAATTCAAATTTACAGTTGTTTATAAAATAAGAATTACGGCAGGATTAACCAGTATCCGTGAGGTGGCAGCATGTCTAGCCCCACACGGATAGCATACAAATTAAATAAGGATACTTGTTTTTCAAATAATGCTGTATTATAAAAACTATTCAAAATTATGTTGTGTTTTTATTAACACAAAAAAATAGAAATACAAAATTGCAGTTGTTTATAAAAATATAAATTACGGCATTGTCCGTGAGGTGGCAGCATTGTATAGATCACGCGGATAAATATTCGAATCAAAAGCCGGGAGACTTACCAGACTGTCTTCTCGGCGTAGTTCCACAGCCGACCGTCAGTCGGTTAAGCGAGACTAGCATGACATGTACTCCGTATATTTGTCCTCCATCCCCACCAAAATGACACGCTTCTCGTGAAACAATTCGTCGATAGCTACACACGCAGCGACTGCTGGTTCGGCTGTCATCAACACAAGCCTGGATCATATCGGGCGCTGACATTTACATGCGCATGCGCAATGTGCGTTTAGACGAAACTCGGTCCGAGCGTGATTAGGGCGTGTAAGTCTCGCGCGCGAAAACAAGGCTGGGACAGCCCACCTCACCAGATTATAGCTAAGCATTAGATACAGAAACTGTTTTTAATCTGCCCAAATTATTAGGGTAAAGGGGGCATTAGGCCCCAGGGCCAGGGGGCATTAGAAGGTTGGTGTTAGTTAGAAGAAATATTTCATCTGCATATCAAGATTTGAATCAGCATACTTTTCTGTATGAAGCCAAAGTGTCAGACATACTTTGACCTTTTTGTATACACAACTGTTGTTTAACTTTTCTCAAGCCTTACATCATTTAGTTAACCAACACGTTTGGCAATGTGCCAATGTAAGCTTGTATGTTGTATATTTTACATTTAGCAAAAGAAACCCGGCTTAGCATATGATGTCTAGGGGAAAAAATGGCTACAATTGAAATATATAATAATTTAGTTCTTAGGTTTATTGTATACATTTAGAATAAAATGCATGGTGCTTAATGCCCCCCATATATTCTTCAAAAGGTATGGCATTACAAGAATACTGAATGTGTTATGTCCAACTATGCTGGCTTTTACCCTAAACTTATTTACACAGTTACTTGCACGTTTCAATTTTTAATGTTCTTCTAATTTCATGTTCATGCACCTTTAGCATTGCGTACCAAATCGCACAAACTCCTATGACTATGTTAGCCCCAGAAGTGTGCAGTACTTGACCAAAGAACTTCTATCACTCTATCAACAACGCTCTTGTCATTGTATGATGTTGGTTCAATTTCCAAGACTTTATAAAGCTACTTATTAACAAGTTATTTATGCAATATTATTTGCTATTTTAATAATACAAATTATAAAAGCTACATGTACAGCTGTGTAGAATAGTGTATTTCTTTCCTAACCACAACTAGTAACAACATCATGTAATTTAAATTAATTACTGTACTATTATCTGGTACCCCTATTAATTCATGTAAATGCAAGATGCCAATATCTAATATATAACATAATTTAATACTTGTACTATTTCTTTAAACAGTTGATGACATTCAACAGAGGTTTCGGAACCTATGAACCAGCTATTCGAGGTAGAGGCGGAAAATAGACGCCTCTTCAAGAAGCGGGGCAGACACTGGTAGTGTCTACACGACCAACTGGCCATTCTTTGGTTTGTTAGATGCATTCCTGGGGCCTCACGTGTCTATGAGATCTTCTGTCTCAAACTTGGTAAGGGGTTCCAATATTATTTACTATTATGCATCATACATTTTATATGTAGCATGTTACGTTAATTGAAAATTACATTATTTTTTCTGCATAATAATATAGACAAAATAAATGAAAATGTAATGTTTGTTGAACATAAAATCAAATGAAAAAGCAAATATATATTTAACATAATACATATTAGTACATTTATGTATACATAAATATTATAAAGATATTAAACATATTACTATTAATAAATAGAAAAAATAAAACAAATTTAAAACATATAGGTAATTAGAAACCCAACTTGGTTTGTGTAACATTTAATAACAAACTTACACTTGAAATTACTGTATAGCATGTGCAATAATTGCATAACTAATGATTGCATATACACATGTTTAGAGTATTATTATGAAAACCATCAGCTAACATAGCAATACTATAGAAATGTTTGTAGTTGTGATACAATGATCCACTGTGAGTAGGAGAACGAATGGCAACATGCTTGCCATCCATCGCCCCTATGCAGTTTGGGAACGGCCACTTCTTGTAGAAGCCTTCTGCTATTCCAAGCCATTCTTCTTCAGTAGAAGGTACCTATGAAAGAAACAGTATTCATTATTACCACATTCATTAATACATGCATGTTTTTTCTTCCAGGATTCCAGTGTCACTGACTCTGACAAACAGCTACAAACATCATCACTACCAGTCACGATCAGCATTGACATCATCTACACCACCACCAGCAGTAGCAACAACAACAGCTTCTGCGGCAGATAACTTTGACGTCTCACTCCCACACATAAATGCCCCAACAAAGCGAAAACGTGAGGAGTCTTTGATGGAAAACGCTGGAAAGACTTTGCATGCCATCACGTCATACATGGCTTCCAAACATGGTGAACAAAAAAGAGAGTGAAAGTTTGTCCTTTGCCAGACATCTTGCGAACGAGCTGGATGCGATTCAGAGTGTGCGTCTGCGTAAGCAGGTACAGCTACAGGTGATGCAATGTGTGCTTCAGGCACAACTTGCCGAAATGAACTGATTTTCTGCTTTATTCGAAATCAGTGACTGCATGTAGCTTTCTATTTTGTGGTGGTAAGTGGTTATGACTGCTAAATGGTCCACATTTTAAATCATGTTATATTAGTTGAGTTTTATATCATAAAGACATGTGTGTGTGGGACTAATGTTCTCATAATACAGGTAATGTGTTAATACGTTAATGCATGTATGTTTTACATGTATGTAGTCATTCTTGTATGGATGTGAAAATAAGCAATGCAGTGGCAATAATGATTACGCTATGATTGAACAAGGGTTTTCTTGAATAACAAACTGCATAACCATTATCTCACAAGACATAATATAAAGATTACTGTTATTGTTTGTTTAGTGCATCAATGAGTTGTATAATTTATGTACTCATGTATGTTATCATTGGAACAATGTCCATACATAACACTATTACTGTTAATTATGTATAAGTTTATGTTCAAGTTTATTATAAATATTCTTGGATATCTTTATTCCATTATCAATGCAAGATAATACTTATTGTTTTCCACGTGTGATTTTTATTCATGGTATGTTTTTGATAATATTTATAAATGTAAGTGTTATTATGTACATGCATTTAATTTATTGATATTTATGTTATAGTAGTGTGTTAATTACATTTATGATTTCTTGCTTTGTGATTTTTTATTATTTATTTTGATACATGTGATGGTTATGTGTATGCAAGGAAGTGTATTAATCCTTGCTACAATGTTATGGTGTACAGCATTTAAGTTTATTAGATGGTGATTAATGTATACAGTATGTAGTATACAGTTTCCAAGACATGTTATGCATAATTGAGTGTACATTATTATTTGTCTTTCGTTTTGATTATTCATCATGTGTTCTTAGTTAGAAATGTTTTTCTATATAACTGGTGGATATTTTTGGCCACTTTTATGTCTCAATGAATAATGAGCATATTAACTAATGTTATGTTTCGATAAATCTTTTTTATTCAATAAATAATGTGAATATTGTTCATTACTTTGAGGTAGTCTTGTTTCATTGCCTGGAACATCGCTTGACATGTCTCCGGAATTATATGCCAAATGGCACATTTGGAAATTCGATAGAGGTATTCCAGAGACTGGTAGCTGTCACCTGAAAAGAACCATCACAATACATAATTGCTGCCCTGTATAGCTACTTTAGCTAATTTATTATTATAATATATACACATATTACATATCTCATTTATTTGTATTACTATCATACGGATTGACATTGATTTTTAGATTTTGATAATATCTACATTAAAAATAGTTCATCTGTCACAGCACCAAACCTGTTATCAAAACGTTACTTGTAAATATCAATAAATGACACCTTAAGCATAGGTATTAATTTGGTGTTAGAAGAAGGAGCAAAAACAAAGGCCAAGGTTAGACTATGCCTATATCTGAATTCTCACTCGACAGATCGCCATATTCCGTACGTCATAGGAAAGCAGAATATGTCAGCTCTCCAAATATAGAACAGGTTTTGCGGTAAATACGAAACCACCCAATCAGAATCACATTAGAACTGTATACAAAGCGGCTTCTTGTTACCACGCGACCTAGTACGCGTTGCATATTGGACGACATACATTTCCATTCTGTTTGTCGTCTGCAAAGATCGGTTTGTTTGGATTGTTTACGTGGAGTAGTTGTCATTAATTTGGTGATATATGGCACTATTTTGAAAGTGCGCGATTTTATGTGGATTCTCGTTGAATAAGTATGTCGTTGATAACCGGTAGTATCGATGAACTTGAGTTGGCTCGGTTGTTAAATCGGAATTTCGGGCGACGTTCCGAGCTGTGAGTGTGACTCGCTGTCACTGAAGCCGGCGGTGACAGCGCGGGCGTAACCTTAGATCGTTTTCTAAAAGATTATTTGTCGCACTTGAATTAAGCGATGACAACGATAAATCGAAATCTGAAATAATATAAGACGGGAGCGACGAAGATTGCGATTTGCGAGTCACTGACGCAACGGCGGCACTTGACCAAGAAGAGACCGATCTGCCAGTGATTGTTGTTGACACTGACAGCTAGACCAGAGTTTAAAACTCTTTGACTAGACTACGACCGATTTTCGTTTTCGTTAATAAATAGGATGTCATTTTTAGAAAAAATTATACGAAACACAAAACATAAGGTAGCATACATACCAGACGCCATATATCGAAGTGTCATGGCCAGCCTTTCAGAAGGAGAAATACATTCCCGCAGATGTGAATCTGTCTTCCGAATTATCGGTGTCACTTTCTTCAGCAATTCCTCGAACTGGGACACTTCAATCCTCAACTATTTTTGATTGCTGCCGGGTCTTCGGACTGCAGTTCCTGCATGAGGCAGTGATACGCCCCAGTCTGCTGTCTTCTTTTAAGCCAAGGTCATGTCCAGCATTTCATCTTCCTCTTTGGCTGCACACATGCAATAACTGCACATGTTGCAGCAACTGCCAACAGATTATCGTCGCTGTCACACATGGCGTCCATCGCAACGGGAAAATATGTGGCGGCAAGAGTGGCGCCACACGGTGGGCTGGGGACCAGTTAACGGCTCGTCGCAGCAACCGTGTTGCGTAGTGTAAACATGCAAGAGATATTGCAAGCAGCCGCGTTGCAAGCAACATCGCTGACCCTTCACCTTTCTCAATCGCCGCGTTGCATGCAACCGCGTTGCGTAGTGTAAACACGCCTTAACGTGGATTTGTTTGCTTGTTTTGCGGAACGCTTATTTAAATTATCCTCAATTAGCTGTTGAGGTCGCATGACTCCGAAACCTCACACATAGCTAAATATGGATATAATCTAACATGTCAGTCAATGTGAAGGCATAATATGTACATTAATGTACATTTACAGCCGAGTCGATGGAACGTTGACTGCTGGCGACGTATGCTAGAACGATTCCGGAACGGATGTTTAAAATAATCTACAGCTCGCCGTATGATTCACACGAGACTGGTACACATAGTTAAACATTTATTTCGTATTATAACATGTCCGTCAATGTGAAAGCATAATGCCTACATTAATGCACATTTACAGTAAAAATGGTGCGGTCCCGGTTATTTTTGTTGTGCACTGATCACATGTTCTCGGTCTTGACTTTGTCGAACATGCCCACATTTCAGATACAGGCTACGCGGCTACACGGTTAACCTTCATTTTTGCAGATACCGATAGCGATACCGGGTTTATTACGACTGAACAGCTTATATCTCACTCACCCTCTATCTCAAGAACAAGCTTAACCACCTGAGATAATGTCGAAATAGCCCGCATTTTCTTGCCGCGAACCGATCACATGGTCTTACATAGGTATATCAACAAAAAATTAGAATATATTATATCATCATTTAAATGGTGCCATGTGATAGATACTAGTATGTAGTTAATAACACTTTTTGAATTTTTTCGAAATCTTCAATATTTACGGAGAAATTCAATTTTTAAACCTTAAAATTGCTGCATTTTTGTCTATAGGATTTCGTTCCATTTCTTGTGCACAGGCTGCAAAATTACTGCATAAAATAGGTTGGAAACCAATAATAACATTGGAACCATTTAACTTACGCATGTGAAACCAAAAATGGGTCAACCCTTTAGGAAATGTAAATTTTTTGTGACCTTGATTTGACCTTCAAAGTTGACCTATATTTGACCCACAGTATGGTATAAATTCCAATTAATGGTATAATTTAGGTGACATTGTTTAGGAAATGACCCTTGTTAACATTTATATATCAAAACTGTCAATATAGCAACTTTATGAACACTTTAAAAGGTTATTAGAACTTGACCTAATTATTTGACCTATATTTCACATATGACCTATATACTGGAATTTAATGCATAATTAATTCATAAATTCACCATAAATCTTGATAAACCCTTTGACATGCGATTTATTTTGTGACCTTGACATGACCTTCACAGTTGACCTACATTCCCATGTTTTTCTATATTTGGCCCACTGCATTTACATGAACTTTTTTGATGAGTACATTTCACTGCACGTTACTTCCAGTTGAGCAACAGGTGTAGACTATGTATAACTAGTCACGCCATCAATTTCTGCTGATGTCACAGTTCTGTCATTTATTGAAGAATGGAAACATTGTAGTAGCAGTATCTACAATTCCCAAGACTATACTGCAATGTTCTTCATGTGTATACACTATTATTGCAAATAAATTCGAGCTGAGCAACGAATGTGAAGCGACTGCGAATGTTGTCAGTTCTTGAGAAATTGACCCATGCGAGCATTGCCATCATTGACATTCACACAGGTTTCACTATATAGGTAATGTGCATAAGTCCATGCGATATGCATTAAAGTTCACAATTTCTCTGTTTTAGTCCATGGGGAACCTCTCCAAATTGCTGATGAGTCGACCCTTGTCAGGAGCAATGCCTACAATTCAATACATTACAGTCAATACTACATACAACATTACAGAAAATCTAATTACAGCACTTAACTCTGATAAAAAAATTAAACAGGAAATTGTTTTTTTAACTATCACATGTAATATTAAACTTAGCTGTATATAACTTAACGTTGATATTGTAACTTATCCATATTCTTCACGACCACACTTCCTGAGTGTCTACATGAAATTGAAATAACGAAAATATTTCACATAAAATACCACACAAAATGGTAAATATTATTAATAACATCAACAATATTGTCACTGTAAACTAAATGGTAAAATGTGAATTACAGGTATTTGGTGGTGTATATATTAAAGTGGAAATATTAACTGCCTTTACTTTCTATAATAAAATAGTAATACTGACACACATATAATATACATGTATTAAGTTCTGTTTACACGATTTACTCAAAACCAACTGTTTTAGATGTGGATTGATCAGATTAATAATGTTTTCCTGCATTGATTAAAATGGAAGTAGGTCGCACACGCAATCACAAGTAATCGTGATGACCTGCCCTAATGCCGTAAATTTAACTGTTTTGAAATTTCGTGTTTTTCTTAAACTATTGATTATTGATGCAACACATATTTAATAATAACTTTCTACTATTTAACTGATAATCATAACATGAGGATAGCACAGATTACATGGCGCGTACGTTGGCCGTTGCAAATGCCACGCAATGTTAATGGCGCCTGAACGCATAAATTATGAACAGCGCAGGCCGCAGCTCTGAACGACATGAAAAACGCTCCAAAACTGTCCTGATACCACCCGCTAGGGCGGGATTTCCTCGCTTCCTAAATTGACGTACATAGTTCATATTTATACCATATGAAAGCTAAGATGCCGTAGAAGTGGGTTACAACTATCACATTTTCGGTTACACGCAAATCTTTATCAGCAGGTTATAAATAAACGCAACGCAAAGTTCACCAACCGTAATCATCAACCGCCGAATGCAAAGTAACATATTTTTCCCGCTGATCATCTTCCGAAGGCATTCATTGGTCGATATCAATGCCAACAGTAAACAAAATTAGTATGCATAGCGAGAAACACGCCGTTTTCCGAGACCATGTGATCCAGCCAGTCGCGTCGGCGGCAAAAAACCTGCGCGAGTTCTGGGATGCGTTACGCGGACACTGAGCGCTGCTGCCATCTAGCGGATGTTGATATACTTACAAAACATACTCATTTATATTTGTTTTGTACTAATATCGAAAAATACCAGTGCGCGATATTTTAAGGCGGGTAAAATATGTTACATTGTATCGTATTCGGCCGTGAAATTAAGGTTGGTGTGTCACTTGTTGAATTTGGCTGTGTTTGTTTAACAAAATAATTAATGTTATTGAAGTGAATTCTATTTTGGTTACATATACACATTTGACAGTGTCAGTGAAACCAGCGTGAGGTCATTGGCATTGTAAATAAAATCGTGTGCGTAATGTTATTATAGTCTGGATTAGGGTGCATGTAATTAATTGTTAAAAGAAACGGCACCATGCCACCAGGTCCAAGACCAGGTTTCCACGTTGATGTCGTTGCACAGCTTTTATCAACAGAAACCATGACAAAAGCAATTATGTCACCCTTTCTCTATATGCCAATAATTATGGTGAAATGCCTTTTCATATATATGAAGGGTACGTAAGCTATTAACCGTGCAGGCGCGTTGCCAGCGATAGTTTGTATGTGTGGGCATGTCATGACATGTGTGCTCAATAGACAGAACAGCCAAAACAACGCCATCTTTGGCTGTTGCACTGATATCGATCGAACGTCCCACTACGTTCCATCAACTGTAAAGGTATATTAATGTAGACATTATGCTTTCATATTGACGGACATGTTATACGATTTCAATATTGAACTATTTGTGAAGTAACAGTCTCGTGTGATGCATACGACGAGCTGTAGGTGATTTTAAACATCCGTTTCGGCATCCTCGCCATCGAGCCAGCACACCTGTAGTCGGACCACCAGTCGACGTTCAATCGGCTGTAAATGTACATTAATGTACATATTATGCCTTCACATTGACGGTCATGTCAGACTGTATCCCTATTTGGCTATGTGTGAGGCTTCGGAGTCATGCGAGTTCAACAGCAAGATTGTAGGATGATTTAAGCAGCGTTCCGTAAACCGTTCCGCATTTTACACACGTCAAGAATACGTAAAAGACGGCAGAAAGACCCTAGTTGCGTCAGAGCGTCGTCTGTCGGATTAGTTATTGTGGTATCTCATTGTGTGTGCAGTTGTTAAGTTTTTTAAAACATATGAGTTCATTTGTAACTATAATTAGCTGGTGTTACGACATCGATTGGACACTTTATTTGTGATCATGATACACGCGGTCTGCATTACAACGCCAACGGTTCAGTTTTTGCCATTTTGGTGTTAGAACTAGAAGGTGAGCGTCTGGCTTGCGATGGACGCCAGTGTTTCACACACATCTATTATAGGGATAGGACCTAGTATATTCGTAAACAACTCGATCGCACCTGGTTAGAACGGTTGTCTGCATCATGTCCTTTACGAACGCGCGCGCTGTTTAATTGTTTTTCAGTTACAAACCTAGCACATGCATTCCCGCACTCTGGCCTCGCACATACAGCACGGTAATCTGGCTCCAGCCTACGGAGCATAAATAAAATAGTAACCAGGCTCCAGTCAACGAAACCGGTACATTACATTTTCTCCCTAATTATGATGTACGTTTAAAGGTAGACATAGTAAGTTCGAACAACATGGACAACTATTGTCAATCATTCTCACAAGAATAAAAGTACACATAATCCAGTGCAATTAAGTAATAGTTGCATTAATTAACTTCATCACTGAAAGAGAGATGTAATGTCCCAACTTGGTACATGTTCATCTTCAGTACGTCTGAATTGCAAACTAATCAATCTGAAATGAATTAAGTGTTCAAATATCTCAATTAATATGAAGTTATATATATATATATATATATATATATATATATATACGTCTAAAAAGGCAGCTTATGTTAACCAGTGCCTAGAGGAACGACTTAAATGCAGACCAGCCATATATTTTTATTTAATGCATTTTCCAAAGACGTAAAACTGAAACATTGTTTATAACACTACTGTGTAACAAATAATGACAGTTCATCAAAATATTTAAATAAATTCAAGTATAATGCACAAAAATCGGTCTATTTAAAAACGTGTATGCACATATTTATATAGACCGGAGCAACACCGGAAGCTGCATATATTTAGTTAGCCTTGTTTGCGGTAGACCGCCGAGTCTAGTAAACAGTAAAATACTGTTGGTGTTGCGAAATGTAAACTAAGTCACAGCCTAATACAAGTCAAGTTATGTTGGAGCATAGATTATAATATCGATGCGGTAACAAAAAAGAACAACATTTAATAGACAGTAGTGTGCACAAGAATGACAGTATTGTCAATCTAATAGTAAAATATTACAACAGCCGAAGGCGATATCCGAAATATTTATAGTTAATTATACTACGGACGTTATTGTGGACAATATTTAGTAAGTCTGCATTGTATGAACACAATTATAATAAGCGAAACATATTCGGGTATATGCGATGCCTGGCATTCCAAGCGAGTGGCTGTTCTCTCCATTTACTCTACCTCTGTGCTTGCGGCTGCGTCAGATTGTCGACTGACTCTTCGAAATGAATCAATTCGGCTGCCTACTACGACATCTGTCGGTGTAGGAGCATTCCACCCATACCTGTGTAATTAATGGGTTTTTTCACAAGTCGTAAGAGTTGGTGTTATCAGGCTGCTCCTCATTATGGACGATCTACCACGTAACATGCGAACTTTTGATTCATTATATACCAGTTCAAAAGACTCATTAAAACTTATTTATTGAAAAGAGCTTTTTACTCATGAACATTAACGGATATTTTAAGTTTTTAGGAATGACTTATTTATTTATTAATCTGAGCTGCTTTTAGTATTTTACATTCATAATATGTATTATTATTATTATTATTATTATTATTATTATTATTATTATTATTATTATTATTATTATTATTATTATTATTATCATTACCATTATCATTATTATTATTATAAGTATTTTTTCATTATCAGTATGTGTATTTCAATGATAATTTATTTCGATATTTGATGCCATGTTTATATGCTTTTTTACTTTCTTTCTATGATTTGTTGTAACAGCGCCTTCGAACAAGGTAACTTGGATTTATAGCGCTATATAAATGCTTTTATTATTATTATTATTACAAGTCAGCTATGCGGGCAGGCTGGCTTGATTGCTTGTTCACATGCTTGCTAACACGTTCTTGTTGTCACGGTAATATTTGTAACTATGGCTTGGCCATATATGAATGCTATAACAGTTATACACAAAAGTACACACGAAGAATCTATTTGAAATAAATAAATGTAATCATGTTAAACATACTACTTGAGTATAAAGTGCAAGTACATCTGAGAAAATATTATTGAGTAGAAGGTGAAAACGAAACGTCAAATATCAATGTATTATGTGCAACATAATAACATTACGTGTAAGAAGGGCGCATCAATACGAACTCCTTTACTAGAATCACCGACTACATGTTGATAACAATGACAAATGCAAAGCAAAATTATATTTGGTTCAACATACTTACACATTCGATGTTGTAACTTCTGCAAGGCATTGACATATACGATTACCGATTGAGATCGATTAGCCCTTTTTTACTAGGATGCGCCTCTGAGTTTGGTTTTAAAGGATTTATTTGCAATAGAAGATACATTAGCTTTATTATTATAATTGATCTTCTACTTCTCACCGTGGTACACTTTTATCCCTAGAGGTACATGCCAATAGAAGGGTGGACAGTTTGGTATACCATTTTTTCACTTCCAGTTTTGACCAGTGTTCAATTTTTCATGACTTCGCTCATATATACATATATATATATTTATATTTCAATAATATATTATAATATATATTATATTTTATTTAATAAATATATATACATATATATATATATATGTATGTATATATGTATATATATATATATATATATATATATATATATATATATATATATATATACGAAATTACACTTTCGATTTTCATCACAGGTTGACAGGCATGTGCAGCCATCGTTGACACCGTGGTGATGCCCAAAGCAGAAACGAGTTGGCGCCATGACGCACGCGTTGCCTTGTACCCTCGAACGAAAGAGACTCTTGGTAACACTAGTTATTACCACTGGTGTATTCGTCATGATGTATGAAATATTAATTTCAAATATGCGAAACACAAATCCACAAAGGACTTCGAGTTTGCCGTTCAAGTCGACTAACGTATCTCGGGGGAAAGACGAACAAAAAATTTTTCAGCGGGGTTTGAAGTTGCCGGACAAGAATGTATCTCGGATAAACGACGGGAACCTTAGTACGGCGTTGCCGCTCAAGCCCAAGCCTGTATCTCGGGTAAAAGACGGGAACCTGAGTACGGCGTGGCCGGTCAAGCCCAAGCCTGTCTCTCGGGTAAAAGACGGGAACCTGAGTACGGCGTTGCCGGTCAAGCCCAAGCCTGTCTCTCGGGTAAAAGACGGGAACCTGAGTGCGGCGTTGCCGGTCAAGTTCACGACTATCTCTCGGATGAAAGACGGGAACCTGAGTGGGGCTTTGCCGCTCAAGCCCAAGCCTGTCTCTCGGGTAAAAGACGGGAACCTGAGTACGGCGTGGCCGGTCAAGCCCAAGCCTGTCTCTCGGGTAAAAGACGGGAACCTGAGTACGGCATGGCCGGTCAAGCCCAAGCCTGTCTCTCGGGTGAAAGACGGGAACCTGAGTACGGCGTGGCCGGTCAAGCCCAAGCCTGTCTCTCGGGTAAAAGACGGGAACCTGAGTACGGCGTTGCCGGTCAAGCCCAAGCCTGTCTCTCGGGTAAAAGACGGGAACCTGAGTACGGCGTGGCCGGTCAAGCCCAAGCCTGTCTCTCGGGTGAAAGACGGGAAACTGAGCGCGACGTTGCCGGTCAAGCTCACAGGTGTCTCTCCGGGGAAAGAAGGGAAGAAGCTTATCCTGAACCAGACAAAAAGTGTGAATTCGAGCGGCGTCAAAGCGACGCCGAATCCGGTGCCGATCGACGTGAATATCGTACTATACGACCCGACATTGTGTGAGAGTTGCCACGGCCTGCGTTGGGTCTTCTACGTGCACAGCGCACCGGAACATCGCGGGAAACGTGATTTGATTCGTGTGACGTGGGGAAATCCGACCTGGCACAGACCGGGCACGACTAGGCTCGTCTTCATGCTCGGGCAGACAAGTGTCCCAAAAAAGCAGGTGTGTGGTTGAAGGGAAACAGCGATTCAACAAACAAACGGCCGTGTCGCGAACACACATATGCAAACATTCTCACCTACGCACGCATGCACGCAGGTATATACACATATTTTCGCACACTCTCGCGCGCCTTTACACACACGTCCGTACACACAAATAAACATTCGCACACAAACATAATCAAAATAACACCTACATTCACGCACACGCGCGCACACTCAAACAGTCTAAAGTGTATTCATCCCCGCCTCCATCAAGGGTTGCGAGTGTAGGTTCCTTCAATTATACTCTCATGTGCTCGTACAGTTGTGCTAATTGTACAATGGCAGTGGATGCAACGAATGCGCATGCGTTTTCGTGTGTATGTGTGTGTGTGTGTGTGTGCGCGCGCGCGCGCGTGCGTGTTTGTGTGTGTGTGTGCGTGCGTGCGTGCGTGCGTGCGTGCGTGCGTGCGTGTGTGTGCAATATAAATAAAGTGCAATTTTGCAGCTGGACATCTCGGAAGAACATCGCCAACATGGCGACATCGTACAGGGTGATTTCGTGGACTCGTTCAGGAACCTGACCTTGAAAGCGATGCTGGCCCTCAAGTGGGCCACGATGCACTGTAAGAACGCCGCCTTCTTCCTCAAGGCCGACGACGACATCGTCTTCAACATCTTCAAGTGGATGAAGCTCGCCGAACGCGTGTCGCGTCATCACAGCCGTATGCTAATGTGTGTACTCTATATAGGGATGCCAATCGTGCGTGATCAACCAGAGAAATGGCGACTTGACCCCAGCGAGTTTCCCGGCCAGAAGACATACCCCGTGTACTGCTCCAGCTGGGCTTGGACTATTTCGGCACAGGTAGTCCCCGAGCTGTACCACGCCGCTGCGAACACGCCGTTTTTCTGGATCGACGATGTCTTCCTCACCGGATTGGCTGCGGCCAAACTGAAAGACGTACATTACGAGAACGTGAAGTTAACGATAGGGCACGCGGCAAACCAGTCCATGCTCGCGGAACACGCAAACCCAGACGAATTCATGAAATTGTGGTCGTTATTTTTACGCTGGCATCAACAGACTGGAAAGTCTCCTGTCGGTAGCAATACAATCCCGGTGAAGACATCTGCTAGTAATCAATCTTTGTATTTGTCAGAAGTTCAACGACGTTAACTTTGCAACTAATGTGACGTGGCAGTCGGGTATTAAATTTAAAAAGTGAGTTAACTATAAAGCATGCAAGTTTTAATCTAAACCTATAAAACCAGGCCAAATACAAATAACTGAGAACATTTTAAATCATTTAACAACTATTATATATTTAAAAACGCTTGCAGAAATATTTCGCACTTGCCGAGTGTTCAGTATTTGTCTTCGGGTGTGATGTGGTGCATTTAACCGCTATGCGATGCACCCTTCCGAATTAACGGACAGTCAATATAGGCAGATAAGACGTGGTCAAAAACAATAAAAATATGATCGACTTTTTCGCCTTGATGTTACCTTCTTGTCCAGTACCCAACGTGTCCACTTGTGATGACTGATGACTAAAGTGACTAAAAATTATACGTCAGGTGATGCAGACATACCACAAACCCTCCAACACCACAAAATACATTTTTACTATTTCACAACACTATTATCAATAACAGATTTATGTTTTTAATAGGTGAAACGTACATCCAGAAAATAAGACAAAGTTGTGAATATGTGCATGATATTTTATTTTAGTTAATAAAGTATATAATAATACAGTGTCTGTTTTTGTGCAGGGTACGGGGGCTGAAGTACTTGTTAGTACTACTTGTACTCGTGAACTCTGAACCCGACAAGTGTGCATTCGTGCACGCTGCCGCAGCGGTATGGAATGCTCTGTCGACTACTGCTATTTGTGAAACTTGTCTTCGATATCTTTCGAGGCATCTCTTAAAGACGCAAATTTATATTACTGCTTACACTATGTAAATTCGTAGAAGTATTTTGCAGTAATTTATTCAATTTTCATTACTCTTAATAAATTAGTTAATAGGTTTCACAACTGAATCAACTTCTTTTTTGCATTATGATGTAATATTTTAACTTTTAAACTAATTAATGTATGTATTCATATAGATAAATGTGTCTTATTGTCATGTGTGCGTGCGTGCGTGCGTGTGTGCGTGTGTGTGATGTTAAGCGTTATGAACGCTCTGGATATGGCGCTATACGAAATAAACATTAGTAGTAGTAGTAGTAGTAGTCGTCTGTGGAACGATGCGTTTCATTGGCGCTATTTCGGCTCGAGACAAAACAACGCGTAACTACACGGTTGTTGACTCCACCTGCCTGCTGTCGTGTACTGGAGACAAGATTGGCAACAATAACAACAATACCAATATATGTGCCAATCAGAGAAAACACACGTCATCATGGCTCCAATGTTACACCGTTTCAAGAACAAAGAAGACGTCCAACTTATAGTTTAACGCGCTTAGATTTCGGCATAACAAAACTGATGTGCACATCACTTGGCTACAGATCATCGAAACGATGTTCGTGATTACACATTGACATCTTTCCACATGAACGGTACAAATCACGTGATTGTGTCGTGTTCAAGTCCAATTATTTTCAAATGTGCCACAAACTGCACGCTCGTTGAGACACAATTATGCCAGGCAGATATCAAAGACATAAGAACAGCGTCTTTAGGGCGTACGTTTTGGATGTTTACGGGGTAATTTCACCTCGAGGGTGATATGGCCTTCTCGCCGATCCTCACCTTGATTGACGCGATAGCATATATGCCTTTCTGGGCGACGAGAGACAGGACTGGGGGAAACAGAGACTGTGGGATTCAATAGGGTTAGCCACGTTTGCGCCGGTCGCGGGGTTTCTCATGGACGTGGCAAGCTGGGATATGGCAAAGACCAATTACACCGCCAGGTCGCCACGGCACGATGCAAAGTATCATTAGCGCGCTTCACTTTTGAATTGGTGTGTGTGTGTGTGTGTGTGTGTGTGTGTGTGTGTGTGTGTGTGTGTGTGTTTGTTTGTGTGTCTGTGGGTGTGTGTGGGTGGGTGTGTGCGTGCGTGCGTGCGCGAGAGTGTTTGTTTATGTGTGTGTGTGTGTGTGTGTGTGTGTGTGTGTGTGTGTGTGTGTTTGTGTGTGTATGTGGTTGTTTGTGTGTCTGTGTGGGTGTCTGTGTGTGTGCGTGCGTGCTTGTGTGTGTTTGTGTTGCAGCGATGGGCTCAAGTCATTGCGTATTCAATTACTTGAGTACTTGAACCCATATCGCATATTCAAGTACAGCAAATACAGTAGTTGAACTTGGACTTGCCATTTTTCTGAGTCCAGCGCTTGTACCTAACAATGGAAGTACTTGGGCTTGGCAGGTACTTTCTACAAGTAATTATTATGTGTGTTTTGTATGCGACTGATACTGTTCTGTCAACCGTCCAAATTAGCTCTGCACCAGTTGAGCGACTCTTCAATGTCGCGGGATAGGTATTTCACACAGAAAAGTGCAAAATGACTGATGAGAAGTTTACTTTAAGCGCGTCACATTTCTTCGATGCAACCAGAAGTAACTGCTGAACATCTCATCTAACTGTATTTGTCTACATGTTTTAGACGAGTACGTGTACTTGGCAATATTCAAAGTACTTGCACTTATATTCAAGAATATTGCGTGGGTGTACGTGGCCATCCCCGGTGTACGTGTATGTTAGTGTGTGCGTGCATTCTTGGGTGGGTGCGTGTGACTGTGCACGTGCATCCATAGTGTGAATTTCTGTGTGAAAGAGAGAGAGACACACAGAGACAGAGAGACAGAGAGAGAGAGAGAGAGTTGTATTTACTAAAGATCCGCAAACATTCAAAACCTGACTCAAATATAATGCTCAAAATAATAGCTAACAATGTATAATTTAAAAATTACATTGCAATACAAGCGTGTCTTATAACGTGTTCACACTGACGAGTTTCAATTTCGCTCGTCCATACTAACCGTGTTGAAATTTTAGAATTCGGTATCGGGAGGCTTTAGAAGGCTTGTTGAACTTGCTGAGATGTTTTGGTGTCATTCCCTATCTGCTCTTGTTGTAACGGTTCCGTGTTTCCTCGCGCAGAAATGTTTCATCGAACGAGCAAAGATGCTGCCTGTCGATTGTACGTGGAACAACTATTACTCCTGTATGTACGATATGCAATTTTGCTGACACACTCTGTGACGATTATGTTGCTGCAACCCATCTTAGATTGTGTGTGCGAGCACATGTATGCGTTTTTATCTGGTATTTGAGTGAGCGTTTCAATATGGATATACGTGTGTGCATATGAATGTGTGCGCGTGCAAACGTTTTTGTGCGTTTGCATATGTTTATGCGCGTTTGTTTCTGTGCGTAAAAACATATGACCATTCGCTGTGGCGATATTGCTGACTTCTGTTTCAGACAATGCTTTCAATATGGAAGCGAATGGCCAAGTGACGCTGGAGATGACCGCCATTAAAACCAGTCACCTTATCCACGAGTCGAAGGAGAAGACTAGTCAAAATCAAAGATGGTGTCTACGCTGAACTGCACGAAACCCTTCACGCAATCTATATATATGTACTGCTGTATTGTAAACAATGAAATGTCCCTAATAACAAGATCTTATAACAATGTTTTGATTAAATGACGAAATTTATTTATTTGCTTCGCCAAGTTATACAAAAATGGAATAGTGTAAATCTAACTACTGTTCCCGAACTAAAACACTTACAGGTACGTAGAGTGGAAGGACACACAGACAGACAGATACAAACACAGACACACATTGATATAGAGACCAATATACAAATAGAAAACTAGACAAACTCATGATAACACGCAAGCTCACGGCATCTCAAATTCGGCATTGTATCAAAACCTTGCAGAGTTGTATCACAATAAATCCCCTATCTGAATCTATAAACTGGCGACATGTACATAAGATAAGGCACCGGAGACAATGTTTAGGAATACATAATTTTGTCGAGATTCATACAGATTAATTACACTACATGGCGACATTTTAGTCCGGTGAGTGGTAGTAACACATCCTCTTCGTATATGGACACAGGGGTAATCTACCACGAAAAATTACTTTTCAAAGTTTGGAAGTGGTTTAATGGTGTACGTTGGATAACAATGATCAAAGTTACGCGAAGAACGTGCACATACCTCAATCATATAAACCAACAGTCACTTCAGCATCTGTCATAGTTATTAACATTGTTGTGCTAATTGTTTTGGCAGAGTACGTTGTAAGTGCCGCGTGCAAGACATTTGGATTGATGTATTAACCTTAACATTGTACGTAGATAATCGGACCTTAATATGGTTTGGAATGAATCACTAAATAACACTGATACGTTCTGATCTAACATTCACCCCTTTCCAAATAGCCATTGCCTGGCTGGCTGGCTGGCTGGCTGGCTGGCTGGCTGGCTGGCTGGCTGACTGAATGGCTGATCCCTATTTTTAGTTACGAAGGAGGCCCATTCTCCACCTCAACGGGCAGTTTGGTTCACACAGGTTCGTCCACCAGCATCGGGCTTGTATTGTCGCTATTGCTCTGTTTCCGGCTATGCGCGTCACCGCCAGAGTTCTTCTCTGTTTTGCGCATTTTCTCCGTCTCACTTCCTGCCTCTCCTACAGCAGCAAGACACGATTGTAGATATAATTAAATAAGTACGCATGTTATTTAAGTGTCGCATAATAAATAATAGTATTCTGGTATACTATAATATCTGCATATTATTCATAGTATTGTATAGTTTTGTGTGGATATTCAAATTGGTATGAAACATTCCATACCACTCGAACACTCGAACAAACAAGGAGCGTGGACCGTCAATCCACACATAGCATACTGGACAATAATGCCCAACATAACACTACTGTAGATGTTCTCAATAAGAGTGAAATTCTCTACTATTTCACACCACATCCTTGGGGCGCAGTGAGTGGCACAGTGACTAGAGCTGTGAACTCCCACCCGAGAGAAGCTGGATTTGTAAAATAGATGCTGCTCTCTCTCTGTAGTAACACAGCATCCAGGCCAGATAGTATCTAGGATCCTGAAGGTTCCGTATGACACCAGGGAGAATATATTGACAAAAACCTTATGGCGAGTTTGGCATTTATCTTACCCACAATCCACCGGGACCGTATGTTGGTAATTATTAGCAGGAAGCTGGTCCCGATTTGGCTATGGATGTAGGAACAACTGAACTTGAAAGCAACACGCGCCGATGACGGGTGTTCACATGTTTTGTGTTGTTTAAATATTGAATGGATTGGCCGAAAATAGTATAATTGCAAGCATTGTTTCCAGTTTAGCAGATGTAATTTGGCACACGACGTATCTAATAAAAAATATTAAGGTAACTTGTGCCTTACAACCCTCCGAAGCACATCAGAACAAAGGAGATGATTGCTCTCAAAATCTATAAGCAGTATTGAATTGTCAGCATACGGGCGGATACATCAATGGACAAGGGTGCATAAGGAAGGATATATAGGTAAGTTTTTAATGACGGCAGAACTGTGTAATTTCAACTGATCTAGCCAAACACCTATATGGAACATGTTAATCTAAGTATACGTTCCTAACAGCTATGCAATATATGGAGACGTATGTCATCCTGTAATGTTCTCGAGTAAAACCACCAACCGTTTTCAGTTTCTTGCCCCTGTTTCTTCTTTTTGAGCGGGTCGATAACGCACTTGCGCACGACTGATTGACTGATGAATAGAACAAGTAGGACAGCGGCAGACACCCCGTGGATCCTGAATGTCGTCCCCGTTCCGTATGCCTCGATCATCTGGCCGGCTTCTATGCTTCCCAGTCCACGCCCTGGTGAAACAGACGGAAGAACAACATTGCATCCACATCGACGTATGAATGTAAGCGCGACAACAAGACTCGTCGTATTGGCTGTAACTTGTAACAAAGACAGAAAACAACAGCCCCGATGAGCCGGACCAACAACATTTTCAGAGTAGTTGCCATGTTTCGAATATGACTACTACTACAATTACTACTGCTACTACAATTATTACTACAACTACTACTACTACTATTACTACCATAACAACAACAACTACTACTACAACTAATACTACTACAACTACTACTACAACTATTATTACTACTACAACTACTACTACAACTATTATTACTACTAATACAGCTACTACCACTACTACAACAACTACTACTACTACTACTGCTACTACTACTATTACTACTACTACTACTACTACTACTACTACAACTGCTACAGCAACTACTACTCCTACTACTACTTCTACTACTACCGCTACCGCTACCGCTACCGCTACCGCTACCGCTACCGCTACCGCTACCTCTACCACTACCACTACCACTACCACTACCACTACCACTACCACTACTACTACTACTACTACTACAACTACTATTACTACTACTACGTACCTATACCGAAGTACAGCGATCCTATGATGCCCTGGATGGTTCCGTGGAGCCCCTTCGGCGTGATCAGACTGCCGTACGCTGACGTCGCGGCGTAGAACAGTCCGAACGTGATGGAGTGCAGCGGCTCTATGACCAGCACCAGCCACGGGTTGGACAGCACCGAGTAGGCGCACATCCGCACGGCGAAGGCCGCGCACGACAAACACAGGCAGTTGACATGACCGATCTTCTGGACGATAGTCCCCGAGAAGAAGAACATGACGATCTGTGGCAGGCAGTTGGACACAATCGCCAGACCGAGCAGCAACTGGGGCGGCTGGCCCATCTTCTTCAGATGGATGAAGAGGAACGTCTCGATGAGTCCCGTGTACATGCCGAAGACAACGACGACGAGCAGCAGGAGGGCGACTTCCGGTCGCCTCAGCAGCGCCGGCATGTCCTTAAAGGCAGGGCGCGAGCACCGGACGCCGTCTGACACGTGGTACAGTGACGTCATGAAGGCGCTGAGGAACTCGACGACGCCGAATATGACGAACGCGACGGTGTAGTCGGTCTTGCCTGCGCCGCCGGTGAAGAAATCCATCAGGAATCCGGACGTGAGGGCAAACAATCCGTGGCCGACGGTGCCCCACAGTCGCTGTTTGCCCCATTTGTGCCTCTCGTTGCCAAGGAAATCGTATGTTATCGCATCTATGAGGCTGAAGATCGGGGCAAATGCTATTTGGCCTACTAGGAAGATCATAGAAAAGATCCAGAACGTACGCCCAAACGCACTACCACCTGAAGTAACTTCTTCAGTGCTACACGCATGTGTTTCCGTCAACTTTGGGCACTTTGGTTTACACGACACCACGATCGATGTTTCACACGTCATCGCATTATATCCGGAACCGTTGACCAGATACGACGTCAGATACAAACGTCGAGAGTCAACAGCTGTGCTGCTGTTTTCAATACTATAAACACCTAATTGTCTTAACTCGACACCCAGCTTCGTCAACGAACTATGTTCGGAACTACGCAGCAGCAAACACCGTGAAGGCGATACACTTTGACTCCCCGCATCGCTGCCGTGCTGTAGACATACTGGAACGTCACTTCCGGTCGGGGAGGAGCATTCCAGGAAGCAATCCGACCCATTGAAGGCAATTTGTCTGTGCCACAATCCTTGTTGTCCAGGCAAGTTTAGAGGCTGGATGTGGATGTTGGACACTGGCAAGTCCGATACGTTTGCCAAGGCATATGGCGCGGCACACGACTCAAAATACGTGCCGTGGTCTCCGCAGTGCAACTGGACGACTACAGACGAGACGGTGGCATGGGGCACGAACAGGAGAAAACAGTGGACGACGCCCGACGCGAGGCTACACGCGACGAGGATCGCCTTGTGCCGCTGGACCTTGTCGGCGATGGCGCCGATTCCGACCCGAACGATGGCACCGACGAAGGGCATCACGCCCCAGATGATGCCAGTCTCAGACATCGTCAGCCCGACCTCCTTCATGTACAGCCCCAGGTAGGCGAACAGGCTCGACACGGCTGTAACACGTATACAACAGGTGTCAGGTCATTTGTAACAGTAGCCAGTTTACGTTTCATTCGATATACAACAGGAAGTCAATGGAACCGCTTAAGTACCGGTAGTGAAGATGATGATGGTGAGAAACGGTGGACTAAACAATGCTGTGCACAAGAGAAAAGTGAAGGAGGCCATATACATCAAACAGAGAGCCCCTACCATGAACAGAGATCAGGGATACCATCTGCCTGCCATCTACAATGAAATCATCCCGCCGAAATCTGAGGCAACACACGTGACATCAGTACGTGATCAAGGCCCGTAGTCGACGGGTCGAAACGTCGTACTCGCTTCGACAATAATGCTCCAAAGTAAGTAAATCATACTAAAATAAACCATTCTTGGAGCCATGAACAATATATTTACTAATGCTGTGCAGGTTGGAGTTTAGATAAGTATTTTGCTATGTTGCTTAGAAGTGAGTATGTGCATACTAATACCATCGACACATTGTCTCTCCACCAACTTACCAGCCATGGTGAAGAAATAGGTGCCTTTTACAGGCACCAGCCGCTTGTTTAGTCTGAATGCTTCTTGGTCACACATGGTCGCTGCTGACCAGTGGTCACTTGGAAACTGTAACAAAGATATTAACAATTGAGGATAGAGCACATTGCACATTGCACACTGCACCAAAGAATTGCTAGTAAACCAGTATCATAATAGTCTTAACTGCAGTTGCAGATGGCTAGGCTTCTATAATCTAGATAACCCGCCGTACTATTACGGTTTTGTAATTGATTTGAATTACAAATGTGACTGGATTAAGTAATTTCAAATACTTGTTATTAGTGAAAACAAATATAATGCTCACACTGACCCACTGGTTAAAATTACTACATTATTAAAACCAGAACACATGTTAAACATTTCACATAGTTTAAGTGAAACTGCATTATAAACTCGCCTCCTGAATCCACCATTTCAACAGTACAAAAGCAATCATAATTTCAACACATATGAACAGCAAAACAAACATAATCAAAGACCAAAACACCAGTTTGGAAAATATAGCCATCTCAGAATAACCTTGCCAAGTACAATAAATAAAACACGTCCTTCTTTATACAATGGATGGCGTACAATTCAATGTTGTCGCTGTTTACGCTGCTATTTCTATGTGGCCACGAGGAGGTGTCGTTAGTTATGTTTAGTTGGCTCACACGATACCTATTTCGCCTTGGTTGGGTATCCCTGGTATACATACTTGTACTATTTGTAACATATTTATGTTTTACACATTAATTTATTGAGTATCATCGCAAGGGCCGTTTGCCATACACAGATAATACGTAGAGAATTCCTGGTACTGACGGAATCAGCCGCAGTGATGCCTAGTCCGCGAATATGTTATTGAGTAATACATTATGGATATATAAAGGAATTATTGCTGGGACAGCCAGCCAGCCGCCCGCCCTCCCGTATGACCTTCTATACTCGTATTACTGCACGTGCACTGTTGGTTAAATAGTGACCCTAGGTGCTGGGGAAACATTGTTCTCTGACTTCCATTCACTTTCTGCACAACATGTGTAACTGTCATGACTACGTTTGGAATTTCTATCCGACAACATCAATCAACGTATACTTTTTATTATATTATCCGATTTTGATATTAAGTTAGAAATAAAACAAACAAACAAAAACAGAAAATAACAAAAACATATACCCAACTACAGGGTTGTGTTGTACCACTCCTACCGGGCTGGAAGTATAAAATGTACTATCTTGATTCTTCTGTAAACGTAATGTAACTTGTGTGATATAATTATTTTCGGCGTCCTTCCACTCCGGTCCTGAGCAACTAATCGGTCCACTAATAAACGTATTTTATCGGAAATCTATAATTTCATATGCAATTCATATAACACGTCAATTTGTGGCGGAATACGTTTTATTATCACGCATAATGTCATACAACGTTTCAAGTCAGCTCACGCTGATACAACAATCGTTCGACGTAACAAATCATCGGTGACAATTCAGCTGCTAAACGGAGTAATCACGTAAAGTTTACGTTTCCATGGGAACCAAAAACTTATAACCAAGCTACGAAGCTGACGGAGAAAGATATGTATCGACTGGAGAACTACAACTGTATCAGAAGAGTCAGTGGCAGGTAAATGACAACATTATGAGACACCGCCGTGCACACGTCGTCTGGCGTTGTGGTGCGACACCCAACGGACAAGTAGCGAACCACATGCGCCACCTGGCGAGTGTTGTCTCTACATGGACCAGCACGAGACAGTGGATCGTCTAGGCGGTGAGCGTCGCACGCACTTGCAGTAGTAGTAGTAGTAGCGGGAGCGTGGACCCTCCACTCCGGCCCACCTGTAGCCGTCTGGGCGCCACAGCCACGTTTCAGCGCCGTTACTCCCTCGGCTCTTGCAGCCACCTGTTATGCCCCATTCGCGGCCCCAACGCCAGTAGTAACAGGAGCAAGTACGACCCGCAGTTCCCTTCGCCCCTTTGTGTTTTGGCGCTGGGGGTGCTGCAAAGAATCACGCAAGTTTTCATTTGAACATGTTCAACTCTTTGTAATTAACGACGCTATTTTTTATTTAAAATCTTAACACGAAGTTTTTATATGAATATATATATATATATATATATATATATATATATATATATATATATATATATATATATATATATATATTCATATAAAAACTTCGTGTTAAGATTTATATGTTATATATATATATATATATATATTATATATATATAATATATATGTGTGTGTGTGTGTTTTATTAATCCCTAATAACCCTTTAAAAATTACTTCTCGTACTCGGAGTTTCTAGTTTGGGCTCTGCCTCTAGGCTCTACTATCTGTATAAGAGGTGCTCAGTTTGCCAGACTTCCGTTCTTATCAAACATGTTCACTGTGTAACTGTGCGTAACTAAGCGTAACTGTGATGAAGGAATATTATTTTTTTGTTTGTTTAATATGGTCATCTTGTAAAAATTAAACAGATTTGTCAAATGATATCAATTGTAGAAAAACGAACAGTTTCGGCACGTGTAACATCATTATATACGCATACTGTTAATGCGTGTGTAAGATTTCATATAGACATACATAATTGCAACCATACAATACCTCTTTTGAAGCGAGAGCCATGAACTGCAAACAAACAAATATTTCAGGAAATGACTTGACAAACTCGTTTACTCGTTAATATAGCATTCAGAGCAACATGTTTATTAGCGTTGCATTATGGTCATTATGGTGTTAATATGAGAACAAATGTAAAAAAATTGCACACGCTCCCACATGCATCCATTCACACATACGTTCACACACACACATGCACACACACACGCATATACACACACGCACGCACGCACGCACGCACGCACGCACGCACACGGACAGTGACACTATATTTCCAGTTCGTACACACGTGAATAACTAGACATTCTCAGATACATTAGTCGTCAGTTTCTTAGCGTTGGCTGAAGAACAATGTAATAACTGTACACAATTATGTTCTGTTCGTTCAATTAAAGGTACTCCCAAGTAAGCAAGAAACAGTCAACAACTATAAGTCACACCCAGTCACTCATGCATTCACTCACACAAACACTCTCATAATCATACATGTGCACACGAAAACATGCACGCACGCACGCACGCACACGCACGCACGCACACACACACATACACACACATACACACACACACACACACACACACACACACACACACACACACACACACACACACACACACACACATGCACGCACTAACCGGACGCTTCTTCGCTGTCTTCATTTACGGAGACACTTCTTTCGTCCGCTTCTTCCTATTAATCAGACCCAGAATTAATTCCTTCTTATTGTATTTTGCCTTCTAGTCAAGCATAATAGAGGAATTTCTGCTAACAGCGTAAACAACTCAAATGCAGCGTGTTTTACAAAAAAGTTGTTTACGTATGTATGTATGCAATATTTTACAAGAACACGAATGTAGACACGGACTAGTACCGACTGTCACATATCTACGACGACCTCCTGACCGCACCGCACCGCAGCTCGGAGACACAGGTGACAGCAGTGTGGATATTTATCTATCGGCGGCGGCTGTAGATGTTTACGGGATGTCTTGAGAGGAAAGAGTACATTGAATGAGAAACGATTTAGAATAATAACTGTTTAACCTGTTATGGTAACAATACATGCTATCTGTAATAATAATGCATTATCATCAGAAGCAATCTTCGTTCTTTTTACAGTTGTCCATTACATAATTTCCCAGCCAAGATAACCAGATTGTTATCGTAGACACTTACTTCGCCAGCAGCGTAAGCTACCACAAACGCCAACGCCAGAAAGGCGAAAAGTAAGACGACACTTGCACGCATTGTCTCTACGGGGCAACTCTGAAAGAGTAAAATAATGAGAATTCTTGAGATAAACAATTTTGTCATATAATATTGCTTGTCAAAGGCATATAAAACATCTTTTCACATGGTCTGTTTTATCTAGCGTGAAACAATACATCTCATATGAGACATGGTACTATGGTTATCGATGTCGTGCCATCGGCGAAGCAGGTTTAACTTAAGATAATAAAAGCAAACGTCAAACCCACTTACCGGGTCCTGAAGCAACTTGGTCTTCGTTCAGATGCCGTGTCTTGTTCTGGCCCACAGACGGCGTCTTCCTATAGCAGCCAACCCTGGTGAACGTGTCATGTCCACGTGATCTCAGTCTCCGACCAAAACACCAAACCAACCTTTCTTTCAAAATGCGGTCGTGACCGTTGTCACGATACCAAACAAAATTCGCGCTGTTTCTTTCAAAATGCGGTCGTGACCGTTGTCACGATACCAAACAAAATTCGCGCTGTTTCTTTCAAAATGCGGTCGCGACCGTTGTCACGATACCAAACAAAATTCGCGCTGTTTCTTTCAAAATGCGGTCGTGACCGTTGTCACGATACCAAACAAAATTCGCGCTGTTTCTTTCAAAATGCGGTCGTGACCGTTGTCACGATACCAAACAAAATTCGCGCTGTTTCTATGTGAAAACGTGCATGTTCATTGCCAAATAAATGGGATTTTAATGTATTCTCTTTGTCGTCACACCCTTGCTCCGACAAGAAATATAGTTTCGCTGAGCGTCTTTGCCTGCGCATACGGAGGGATGGACCCCGAAGTGCGTCGCTTATAATTCTTTCTGCGTAGATCCTTTGGTCCAGAAACCATTACTCAGAATGCTAGCGCAAGTACGCTGGCACATGTGTAGCAGCATATGTTTGTTTACAATATTGTTTACAATGACCTCCGGGCCAGTGGATACAAAACTCTAATATCAAGGCCTGTAGTAGGTTTGCTTTGGCGGCTATGTTTCTATTAATCTTACAAAGAAATTACAAGTCAATCACATATGAATGACAGCGTGTCGTTGGCAATCACTCTTTAAGTATTTGTGTTTGTTTTTGTCATGTTTGTTAATCATGTACGCCATGTAATTCCTCTACAGAGACATTCTGTATAATTGTTAAACATAGAACAACAATTACTGACATCTAAAACATTTCAGTATACTTTGTGATGAAAATATAGAGTATATTAAACAGAGCACAACAGTAACTGTCGTTGTCACTTTAATTCATATTAAATCACGTAAAACAGTATATACAAACAATTTGTTGTGACCACATCATTTTTATACTCAAATATTCTTTAGAAAATATCCCACAGCAGTATTATGAAATGCGATAAATTATTTGTTATTGATAAGTTATCACACCTGCCCCGTTCTCCGTCGCATGACATTGCTAAGTACTAAGATTAATGTTCCAACTTTAACTTTAGTAGGATTTCTTTTCTCCCGAGATTATTTCTCAAATATTATATAGTAGTCGTGTTTTAGAGGGGATAAAAGACCACTAGAAAATGCGCGACGCCAAAAGGGCAACTGCGCCGCAGAAATACTCGGACACAGGGCTATTTACTGTATTCACACCGTCTTTCACGCGCTTGCATGTCATGTCACGATTAATAGTGTGAAGTATTAGTTGTTGACACGAGAACACGACGGTGGGCATACAATAACTTTAGACTATAACACCTTAGTACTATGTAGAATGAAAAAGTTGCTCACGCTTGCTAGAACATACATCTTATTGTGTATTCAAGACGTGTTAGAAAACGACACATGATACTGTCTCACCGAGCAAAGAAAGGTGTTACCGATATGTCCACGCTTCTTGACTCGTGAACTGCAGTCCGGTTAAAGTAAGTGGCGGTCACGTTTATTTTAGCTAAAAATGTATATCTCGCCAAGTCCTAGCTTACCATGATACTGTCAACGATGTAATGGTATCTTGAAACGTGATATATATTTTTTTCTTTTTGTTGAAGGGGGCAATTGTTTCCGGTTCCATTCATCAATAACTGAGACTGTGAATGTTCTATTGTTCTGTATTCTACGCAGACGTTAATTCATAGTCACGCCATGGCCGCACATGACGTCGGCCAACAAATAGCAAATCATTGCTGACATAAAGAATGGGGATGTGGTTTTTATTACGTATGGCAAGTACACTTTAATAGTTTTGAGCTTTGAAGCAGGGAATGTGTTGAAACTGGTAAACATTCGTGCGGTCACCTATCAATATCTACATGTATGTGCCGAGTCGTGCTGTTTCTCTGCAACCCTGGATGAACACATACGTGTTGTCGCAAAGCTTGTGCAGTCCTGTTTGCATTTCTGTCCACACAAACTATATATAACGTAGTCTGTGTTATATCCCAAATGTCAAAGTACCTAGGGCTTGCTGGAACAAATATCTTTTTACCTAGTCAATTCAAGGTGTGTTAGAAAATGTTAAAGAATGCCACCTCAACAAGAAAAACAACGTGTCCTGGTTTTGAATGAATGCCAGGCAAGCCCTGACTATTTTAAATACAGATTTTGTACACCGCAACGTTCTACTTTGTCATCATATTGTCAACAACATTATGGTTCTATTTTAACAACACATCGAGGAATTCAGAGGGTCCTATGTCACAAGCTGTTTTTGCTAAATGGCTATCTACAAATGTGTAATGTTACATAAAAATATGGTCTCATTCAGGAGACATTTGAGGATGGTAATTTTACCCTATTTAACAACGGCAATGGTGGAACAATCAGTCCATTAAACCACATATCCATGAACATAACCTTATATGAGATAAACTAGTTGTTCAAAACGTGAAACATAATGAGCGGGTCAAATTAACGTAATTTAGCAGTCGCAAGACAACAGAGTTGACCCGTTTCTGCCAGGGCAGAAACTGTGCAACAGGTATATTTTTTCACACAGGCAAGAAATGTATATCTTCTGTAATGTCTGCCCATAGCAGATTTCTTTTTCAAGTAAATGTCAAGATTCCACGTGTTATTCACCCAGCTGTGCTGATTACTGAAGAAGACACTTGGCGGCAGTGCCAGGCTACACTGTTCTCCAGACGGTCATTGCTGGCTTACACAATTTCTTCACAAGAAGAATCTAACAGTTATTAGCATAGTCTCTTCTGGGAGCAACGCAGCCAAATTATTATGGATTTCTATGTCCAAGATTCTGGCCTAAAAACAAAATACCTAACAGTGGGATTTTGGCCACCCTTCTCATTTGTGACTGGGATTATTTCTGGGTGGGGTAAACCCACTGTGACAGTAAATTTGTCATAAAAAGCTATGATATGTGATCTTGGATTTATTTCCATGTATAGTAATCTATATATGTAACTCACAACACATTCCTTTTGGCCGAATACGTTTTATTACTACGTATAATGTCGTACAGCGTCTCAAGGCAAAGCGAACCATGTGCGCCACCTGGCGAGTGCTGCCTGCACTAGGACCACAGACTTAGACCTGCAGCCTGGACCAACACGAGACCCCGGCCCTCCTCTCCGGGCGGTACCTGCTCACGCAGTAGTAGAGACCGTAGGGGCCTTCCACCCCATTCCAGCGCCAACCATCCATGCGCCAGTACCAGGCCTCAGCACCTCTGTCTCCCTTGCTCTTGCAGCCATACCATCTGTTAATGGCCCACCCCTGATCGTAGTAGTAGCAGGAACAGGTGTAGCCAGAGATGCCCTTAGCTCCTTTGTGCCGAGGCATCTGCAACATTACATGCAGGTTGCAGGGTCGGTACACATCCAGACATTTGAAATTCCAGGCTATTCAAGACATTTCACGGCTATTTGAAAAAGAAATACGGCTTATGTACTTTTATGCGCAGTAAATAAAGTTAACAGTACATTTTTTTATTAAATGCCCAATGTGCATGAGTTATATTTTTGTGCATAGGCTTTTTTTGGCAGTTATTCATCACAGCAATTGAGTCAAAACAAAATGTTCTTTTCAAGACTTTCAAGGCTCTGTACAGACCCTAAGGTTGGCACTCAAAAAGGAATATGCATATGTTGGATGTACGTTTTGATATCTGCATAAATATAAGACAGGTTTTACAAATAAAGTGAATATGTACTGAAACAATTTAATTAAATGGGGTGTTTGATAAGATATGTCTTATTAGTGAATAACTGAAGCATGTGCAACATTATACAAGTTATGAAATGCGTCGAAAAGAATGTGGTCTAACAACACTAGAAACCAGAAGATTGAGAGGAGATCAGATTGAGGTTTTTAAAATATTGAATGGGTATGAAAATATTGACAGAAATATTTTTTTCACGGTCAAGGAAGAGAGAAGGACTAGAGGACATGGAGTTGCATTAGCAAAGAAGCAGTGTAGACTAGATATTAGAAAATTTTCATTTTCCCAAAGAATAGTAAACGAATGGAACAAATTATCAGCTGATTGTGTAGGTGCTAGAAGTGTTAATATGTTTAAAAATAAAATTGACATATACCTAAGACGGGCAGGGTATACTTAGATAGATAGGTTGGACTCTCGATAAGCTAAACGGCTTCCTTGTCCACCTGCCATCTAGAGTTGATTCTCTAGGTGGCAATCTTGTTAAATCTTGTTAAATCTATACTCTACACCAAGATGTGTGTGTTTGTGTGCGTATGTGTGTGTGTATGTGTGTGTGTGTGCATGCGTGTGTGCGTGTGTGTGTTTCACACGTATATTACAATAAACTATGGTATAGACATAAATCATCACATCCGTACACTACCTGATTTGGCACCCGCCGCTTCGCCTGTCAACAAACAAAAACCATGTACCTGTCAATGTCTTGACTTACTGGTTGAAGGCCAACTCAATATTAATGAGGATGACACATGTGATATACTGGTGCTGCATTTGTCGTATATTAATTCGGCAAAAACTGAGAACTCACGATACTTCCATACGGCTCCTAGTTAGTGTATGCTATTAACACAAATAACATACAGAGACACAAGCAGAATACACACACGCATACACAAACACAGACACAGACACACACAAACACACACACACACAGACAGATACACACACGCACGCACGCACGCACGCACGCACGAACGCACGCACGCACACACACAGATACACACACACACACACACACAGACACACACGCACACACGCACGCACGCACGCACGCACGCACGCACACACTGGTACAGACTGTCACGTATTGCCAGTGACGTACAGTACTGTCGCAATATGACTATTGTCAGTTGACGTTTGCAGAATACAACGAAACCGTTTCAAGAACAGAGTATTTAAATTAAACAAGAAATATGTAATAGCACCTGTTTGACGTGTTACAATAGCAACACACGCTTTATATAACACGTTGTGCGCGGTTGGAGTAATTATCAAGTAGTCTTCATTCTCTCCATAAACTCTCCTTTCAGAATTTGTTTGGCGAGGTAACCAGCAATATGAATACTTACCCCGACCACTAGAAATGCCAACGCCAGGACGGTGAACAGTAAGATGACACTCCCACGCATTGTCTCAACAAGGCTATTCTGTAAGAGAAAATAAGTAGATACTGAGAGTCATAATCGTCATTCAACAATGCTACTAATTGCACCGAAAACACCCCCTGACATAATCTCCTTTTATCAAAATGAAGCAAAACATTTCAAACTGTTA
Organism: Oasisia sp. SBJ-2009; assembly: GCA_964017155.1. Taxonomy (NCBI): domain Eukaryota; kingdom Metazoa; phylum Annelida; class Polychaeta; order Sabellida; family Siboglinidae; genus Oasisia; species Oasisia sp. SBJ-2009. Next base: position 29,251,140 of record OZ024860.1, on the reverse strand, counting down.
CCGATGTCATGTCGTTAGCAAATCGGTCTTAACTGCAAAAATAATAGCAGCAAACGTCAAACTCACTAACCTGATTCTGGAACGAGAAGGTCTTCTTTCCGCAGTCGCGTTGTCCTGTCGTGGTTGAGGCTCACTGACCGTGACTTTATACGGCATTTGCTGTGTGCCTTGGCCCAGTGCCATGTGCCCGTGACACCAGTCTCAGAACAAAACAACAAATCAAAGTTTTTGTCGAAATACTGACGTGACCATTGTCACAATATCAAATGCACGAGACATTCTTCCGACACTGACATGTTCAATGCCACATATATAATGTTCACAGATTTTGTGTGACATGCTTAACCAATTAGCACTCAGCCGATTTTAACTTGAAGTCTGTGCCTCCTCAAATATTTGACCTACCTAGGGTAGATGTTTTAAAATATTGTTTGCGCCATTTTCTTTGCTCTAGCACATTTATTATTCAATTCTTGCAACTGCATGTTGTATGCATGTGTGGTAGATAATAAAAGTACCTACACAGTGGTATCAAAACTGTTGTTGTATTTTTTAAATATGTTGACCATTTCTTCATTGACATTAAGATATTTTGAAATTGTTTGTAAAAAACATACGTTGTTGCGGTGTAACTTGTTTCTGCTTGGCTTTTTACTGCTACAAGTTGGGTTTATTTAAAATAACATTATATTATTTACACGTTGGTGTATAATTTATTATAATATGTTACACATTTTAGCTGTATACGCGGCCAACCTCCTGGCTGGAGTACATTTTTAAATGTCCAAAAACAAAAAAACTAGTGCTGTTAAATTTTCGAAAACGAGGTAAATCTTTTTGAGAACGGTTATATTCAAAATAGTTGCAATTTAATGTTATATGTCTAGATAGGTGTCACATTTATTGCATCTCTTAATCACTAGATGCAACCACGTAAACTGAATTCAAACGCTGTGATGTATTCGCTGGCCGGCTATGGCCGACCTGAGGAGATTCGAGGTGACCGTCAATGCTCGACTTGAGTGCTAATCGGTTAAAGAAATGAACGTTTACACCGACATGAAGCACAATTATGAAGCACAATTTTGTTGAGCACGTGCGTCATCATTTTGATCTTGTCAAACAGAGGACAAGTTCCATAATATGTTCAGAAACAATTATTCTGCATGACGATGAGCGTATAATAAAATTATGTTAATTATGTTTGGATGGGTTTGACTTGGTAGCCATGTTTCAGTTAAGAGTCTAGGCTCAAAAGACAAATCGATAACCTTTGAAAGTTACAGACAACATGTCGACCATCATGATAGGATTAGTATTTTGCTGGAGACATGGAGTATACACTTTATTAGTTTAATTTACTAGGCTACCAGCTCAATAGTGCTATACATCTCTGATAGCCACCCATAGCTTTATGCAGAGACCAGTCCACCCGTAATTTGGACGGGTAAAAAGCGAATATGGACGGGTAGAAATATGGGTGGATGGGTAATAAAATGAAGGAGCAAAAAAGTCTTCCAAAACCATACAGATATTGTTAGTTAATGGTGTCACGTGTGTTTGGGGTCTTTTCAGGTCAAAAAAATACATTTAAAGTTTGTGAACTAGCTTAGCAGTTAACATCCATGTGTCCACCAAAAACTTGTGTGACTGGCAATAATTTGATCCTGCATAAAGCCACATAGCCACCTCATCTGTCTTGCATTACTTTTGAGTTATATCTTGTATCGGAAGGATGTGGATGAGGAAATAAAGTTACTTATTTAACACTGGAATAATTTCTCTGTATTTCTGCCTGTTGTTCTGTGTTCTACACTGACTTGTAACTCTGTCATACAGCACTGGCCAAGAAATAGCAAAGCAATATGGGTTACATAAAATGGAGCTGGGTATGAGTTTTAGCATGGAGTGTTTCCACGTGAAACGTTTTGAAACATACTGCTAAAAAACTTACTGTTACTGTGCTGACATATATTCTTATATTTAGGTGCCAAGTCCTGCTGTTTCTCTTAAATCACGGACAAAAATATACATTTTGACACAAAGCAATGCCATCCTGTCCATTTTTCTTTCTACACAAACAAGTTCATAAATTATATTATAGCACACAGTAGTTTTCCGACAGCCAACCATCCACTAATACTGCAGATATTTATAGCCATGAAACTTGTAGACACAGAAAACAGAACATCGTGGTGGCTATATTTGTTTCTCATAATTTATATGTTACTTTATAATCCCGAATGCTAAAGGTACTGTTGCTTGCTGGAACACATATCTTATTCGTAGTCAATTGAAGATGTGTTAGGAATTATATCAAACAGTGCACAGGCCAACAGGCAAAAACTTGCGTTACTAATATGCCGTTTCTGTGCCACGTGTGCCTTACAAGCTGCAGTCAGGCACAAGTAGCTAGCCTGGCCCTTATGCATAATTAGAAAGTGTACAATGTACACTATGTCATAGTAATGTTCTGTTGCCGATGATATTGGGGTAACGGGAAAAACTTGATGCGAACAGGTAGAAATATCAGTGGACGGGTAGAGATATCACTGGATGGGTAGAAATATCACTGGACGGGTAGAGATATCACTGGATGGGTAGAGATATCACTGGATGGGTAGAGATATCACTGGACGGGTAGAGATATCACTGGATGGGTAGAGATATCACTGGATGGGTAGAGATATCACTGGACGGGTAGAGATATCACTGGATGGGTAGAAATATCACTGGACGGGTAGAGATATCACTGGACGGGGTAGAAATATCACTGGATGGGTAGAAATATCACTGGATGGGTAGAGATATCACTGGACGGGTAGAGATATCACTGGATGGGTAGAAATATTACTGGACGGGGTAGAAATATCACTGGATGGGTAGAAATACCACTGGACGGGTAGAGATATCACTGGATGGGTAGAAATATTACTGGACAGGGTAGAAATATCACTGGATGGGTAGAAATATCACTGGACGGGTAGAAATATCACTGGACGGGTAGAAATATCACTGGACGGGTAGAAATATCACTGGACGGGTAGAAATATCACTGGACGGGTAGAAATATCACTGGACGGGTAGAAATACCACTATATATATATATATATCATTACCTAGCCAATTCAAGATGTGTTAGAAAATGTCAAATGTCAAAAATGTGCTACTGGTTGCAGAAATGTGCTACAGGCAGCAAAATGTGCTGTGAGTTATAAAAATGTGCTACAGCTAGCACAAACATGCCACAGATTGCATAAATGTGGTATAGGTTACAGAAATGTGCAACAGGTTGCAAACATGTGCTACATGTTACGGAAATGTGCTACAAGTTGCAAAAATGTGCTATAGGTTGCAGATATAGGTAGGTTGCAGACTCTTCTATAAGCATTACATAACGTGTGCGTATCCAGTAAAACATATTGTACAGGTACCTGCAGTAATCTATATATGTAACTCACAACTCCTTTTGGTGGAATACGTTTTATTACCACGTATAATGTCGTACAGCGTCTCAAGGCAGCTCAACATGATACAAGAAATCAAACAATGTATAAGGTTACAGGTGATAGCTTAGTTTACATTTTTATATTCCATGTTTCCAACATCAGAGGAATTTATTGCCAAACTATGAAGATAGCAAATATATGTTTAAAAACTACAGGTTTATCAGGACTCAGTTAGACAGAGACAGTTACAGTCAAGTGATGACCTAAGGAGACATCGCCTGGATCTTTTTGTCTGGTGTTGCTGTAGATCCTGTAATCCTTGACGGACAGTTAGCGAACCATGTGTGCCACCTATTGAGCGCTGCCTACACTTGGGCCACTTATTTAGATCTGCAGCCTGGAATAACACGAGACACCAGCTCTCCTCAATGGACGCTCCCTGCTCCTGCAGATGTAGATACCGTAGGGGCCTTCCACCCCATTCCAGCGCCAACCATCCATGCGCCAGTACCAGGCCTCAGCACCTCTGTCCCCCTTGCTCATGCAGCCATACCATGTGTCCCTCGCCCACCCGTGGTCGAAGTAGAAGCAGCATATAGTATAGGTAGCTATGCCCTTAGCTCCCTTGTGGCGAGGCATCTGTAACATTACATGCAGGTTGTACACGTCCGGACATTTGAAATGCAAGGCTATTCAAAACATTTCAAGGCTATTTGAAAAAGAAATTAAAGACTATTTTAACAACATATGTACTTTTAAGCGCAGTAAATTAAATTAACATCGAGATTTTTAATGAAATGCCCAATATGCACGAGTTATATTTTTGTGCATAGACTTTTCTTTTTGGCTGTTATTCGGCACAGCAATTCAGTAAAAACAAAATTTTACTGACCACATTTAAATTCAAGACTTTTCCTGACTACATGGTACTTTGTAAAATTCAAGGATTGCAAGGCCTTGAATTTGGTCCAATCAAATTCAAGGCTTTTCAAGACTTTCAAGGCCCCGTACGGACCCTGAGGTTGGCACTCAAAAAAGAATATGCACACGTTGGATGTATGTTTTGACATCTGGATGAATTTAGATAGGTTTTATAAATAAAGCGAATATGTGCTGAAACGAAATTAAATGGGGTGTGTGATAAGATTTTTCTTAATAGTGAACAACTGTACCATGTGTAACATTACGCACTACACCAAGATGTGAGTGTGTGTGTGTTTGTGCATGCCTGTGTGCATGCATGTGTGTGTTTCACGTGTATATATTATAATAAAATATGATATAGACATAAATCATCACATCATACACTACCTCTTTTGGCACCCGCCGCTTCGCCTGTCAACAAACAAAAACCATGTACCGGTCAATGTCTTGACTTACTGGTTGAAGGCCAACTCAGCAATATCAATATGAGAATGACATGGTAATTGGTGCTGCTTCATTGTCATATATTAATTTGGCAAAAACTGAGAACTCAGGACACATTCATACGGCTCCTTGTTAGTGTATGCTATTAACACAAACAACATACACAGACATAAGCACAACAATCACACACGCACGCACGCACGCACGCACACACACACACACACACACACACATTGGTACCGATTGTCACGTACTGCCAGTGATGTACAGTACTGTCGCAATCTGACAGTTGTCATTTGACATTTGCAGAATACAATGAAACTGTTTCAAGAACAAAGTAAATCAAACAAGAAATATGTAATAAGAACAGCTGCTTAACCTGTTACAATAGCAATGCACACTTTATGTGGTACATTGTGCATGGTTGCATTAATTATCAAGCAGTCTTCATTCTCTCCATAAACTCTCCTTTCAGAATTTCTTTGGCGAGGTAACCAGCAATATGAATACTTACCCCGGCCACTAGAAATGCCAACGCCAGGACGGTGAACAGTAAGATGACACTCCCACGCATTGTCTCAACAAGGCTATTCTGTAAGAGAAAATAAGTGGATACTGAGACAGTCATAATCGTCATTCAACGATGAGCACTACTAACAGCAAATCAAAATGAAGCAAAACATTTCAAACTGTTACCGATGTCATGCTGTTAGCAAATTGGTCTTAACTGCAGAAATGATAGCAGCAAACGTCAAACTCACTAACCTGATTCTGGAACGAGAAGGTCTTCTTTCCGCAGTCGCGTTGTCCTGTCATGGTTGAGGCTCACTGACCATGACTTTATACGGCATTTGCCGTGTGCCTTGGCCCAGTGCCATGTGCCCGTGGACACATTGTTCCAACACAGTGACGTGTTCAATGCCACATGACTTTCTCAGATTTTTTGTGACACACTTAAAAATGAACTTTTGCACCAACGTGACGTACAATTTCGTTGAGTGCGTGCATCATCATTTTGATCTTGTCGAATGGAGGACAAGTTCCATAATATGTTCAGAAACAATTATTCTGCATGACGATGAGCGTATATATGTTTGGATGGGTTTGACTTGGTAGCCATGTTTCAGTTAAGGGCCTAGACACAAAAGACAAATCGATAACCTTTGAAAGTTATTACAGACAACATGTCGACCATCATGATAGGATTAGTATTTTGCTGGAGACATGGAGTATATACTTTGAGTTTAATTGACTAGGCTACCAGCTCACTATATATAATGTAATATAAGTGCTATACTTCTCTGATAGCCACCCATAGCTATATGCAGAGACCCATCCACCCGTAATTTGGACGGGTAAAAACGAATATGGACGGGTAGAAATATGGGTGGACGGGTAAAAAAATGAAGGAGCAAAAGTCTTCCAAAAGCATAGTTATTGTTAGTTAATGGTGTCACATGTGTGTTTGGGGTCTTTTCAGGTCAAAAAATACATTTAAAGTTTGTGAACTAGCTTACAAGTTAACATCCATGTGTCCGCCAAAAACGTGTGACTGGCAATAATTTGACCCTGTAAAGCCACGTAATATAGCCACCTGATCTGTTTTGCATTACTTTTGAGTTATATCTTGTATTGGAAGGATGTGGATGAGGAAATAAAGTTACTTACTTATTTAATATTGGAATAAGTTCTCTGTATTTTAACCTGTTGTTCTGTGTTCTACACTGACTTCTAACTCTGTCATACAGCGGTGGTCAAGAAAAAACAAAGCAGGGTTATATAAAAATGGAGTGGGGGTTGAGTTTTATCATGGAGTGTTTCCAAGAGAAACGTTTTGATACATATTACTGAAAAACTTACTGTTACTGTGCTGACATATATTCTTATATTTAGGTGCCAAGTCCTGCTGTTTCTCTTAAATCATGGACAAAATATACATTTTGACACAAAGCAATGCCATCGGTCCGTTTTTCTTTCTACACTTGTAAACAAGTTCGTAAATTATATTATAGCACACAGTAGTTTTCCGACAGACCACCCACTAATACTGCAGATATTTGTAGCCATGAAACTTGTAGACACATAAAACTGACCATCGTGGTGGCTATATTTGTTTCTCATAACTTATGTTACTTTAAAATCCTGAATGCTAAAGGTATGTTTCCTTGCTGGAACACATATCTTATTCGTAGTAAACTGAAGCTGTGTTAAGAAACAGGAAATGGTGCACAGGCCAACAGGCAAAAACTTGCGTTACTGATATACCCTGCTTCTGTGCCACATGTGCCTTACAAGCTGCAGTCAGGCACAAGTAGCTAGCCTGGCACGAGTAGCTAGCCTGGCAATTATGCATAATTAGAAAGTGTACAATGTACACTATGTCATAGTAATGTTCTTGTTTACCATGGTATTGCCGATGATATTGGGGTAACGGGTAAAACTTGATGTGAACAGGTAGAAATATCAGTGGACGGGTAGAGATATCACTGGATGGGTAGAAATATCACTGGATCGGTAGAGATATCACTGGATGGGTAGAACTATCACTGGATCGGTAGAGATATCACTGGATGGGTAGAGATATCACTGGATCGGTAGAGATATCACTGGACGGGTAGAGATATCACTGGACGGGTAGAGATATCACTGGATGGGTAGAGATATCACTGGACGGGTAGAGATATCACTGGATGGGTAGAGATATCACTGGATGGGTAGAACTATCACTGGATGGGTAGAGATATCACTGGATGGGTAGAGATATCACTGGATCGGTAGAGATATCACTGGACGGGTAGAGATATCACTGGATGGGTAGAGATATCACTGGATGGGTAGAGATATCACTGGATGGGTAGAGATATCACTGGATGGGTAGAGATATCACTGGATGGGTACAGATATCACTGGATCGGTAGAGATATCACTGGATGGGTAGAACTATCACTGGATCGGTAGAGATATCACTGGACGGGTAGAGATATCACTGGATGGGTAGAACTATCACTGGATCGGTAGAGATATCACTGGACGGGTAGAGATATCACTGGATGGGTAGAACTATCACTGGATCGGTAGATATATCACTGGACGGGTAGAGATATTACTGGATGGGTAGAGATATCACTGGATGGGTAGAACTATCACTGGATCGGTAGAGATATCAATGGACGGGTAGAGATATCACTGGATGGGTAGAGATATCACTGGACGCCTTAGTGGACGGGTAGAGATATCTACAACTTCATCGTTCACCATCGATTTCGATATGTTATTTTACTCTGTTATGTTCAGCTCACACCCGCCATCTCGGCCCATATTAACGGTTTTACTTATGTTGGTAGTTAGTTATTGTATATTATATGTTTTGTGTAGATGATAGTTAGTAGGTGGGCCATTTCACGGTATTTCTGAAGATATTAAAGTCTGAATTTGAGCAAAATACCAATTGTATATATGTTAGATAAGGTATCTGAAGTTACTGGAAATTGGCATTTGGGTCAAAACTGCGCATTTTTAATATGCAAATTAACTATTTATCACGAAACAATCGATTTCAGTGTTGCGGACAGGACAAATATTTTTTTAAGTTTTCTCGTGGTGTGTTGAACTTTAGGTCAATTTCTGTTGTTGACATCATTAATTAGTGTTATGTCTAAGTATAACTTGACGCAGTTTTTTTTTTTTTAAATGTGAAGCCATACAAAATCCACTTCACAGACCCAAGGTGTCCTGTCTGCAACGTTTTCGGTCAAAAAGTTTTTATTTCACCCAAAAATAGTTGGATTTGAAAACCCAAACTTTATATTCTCTTAGCTGGGGTATATCTGAATAATATCAACCAAAAGTAAAGACAAAAATATAACACACTTCATGGGAAACCACAACTCATTTCTGTTGCGGACAGGACAAAAACGTTGCGGACAGGACATAAAATGACTCAAAAGTGATTTTTGAAAATAAAACTGTTAAATGTTAATTAATATTAAATCCATCATGGAGAACGCTGTATACATGTCACACTAGATAATAAAGTTATTTTATTCTTATTAAAATGCATTTTAATTCATTTATATGCAAAGTGAAAAAGTGTCCTGTCCGCAACGCTCTGTCCATGTCCTGTCTGCAAACGCAGTTAATTACCCCCCTCGGTCATTCTTGAAAATTTTGGAATCAAATTTTCTCCAAAATATACCTATGGCATTTAGGTATAAATATGCAGGGTTTAATATCTTAGAAAACAAGTGGATGGACAGAACTTTGGGTTTTTCTAACATACATGCGTGTACAATAAAACCCACTTCACTTTCTGTCCTGTCCGCAACGCATTTTATTTCACATTTTTTCCCCCAAAATTGAAATTCCCAAGATTTGATTTTGTTATCATATGAAGTGATACCAAAGTACTTCACTTTCACGCATTCAAACTTTTAAAATATACCCAAGAATCATTTCTGTGAAAGAAACAAGTCTCTAAATGTCCTGTCCGCAACAAAACGAATACCGTGAAATGGCCCAGGTACTGGTAGTCATGACTTGGGACTCCGAGTTGGGAGACAGGCCTAACGTGTCAGACAGGCCTAACTTAATTGTTCCCTGTGTGCCACTTCAGAGTTGCATCCATGGTCCAATGCAGTATAAGGCAATCTACTGACCAGTGACCACAAGATAATAAGATCCCTAAAACAAACCCCCAAGTCCAGTGGCCAGTGAGATGATGGCTACAGACAATGTCAATATGGTACACAGTACTTATAATGTATCGAGTAACAGTCCAACTGTCCAAGTGATGATTGCATGGTAACCCAGCAAACAAGCATAGCTTTATCTAGAGACCCGTCCACCCGTCATTTGGACGGGTAAAAACGAATATGGACGGGTAGAACCGTAGAAATATGGAGGACGGGTAAAAAAATGAAGGAGCAAATAAAAGGTCTCAAAACCATAGATATTGATAGTTATGCCTTGAAAGCGAGTGTAAATGGTATCATATGTGTGTTTGTAGCCCATTTCAGGTCATCAGGAACATCTGAAAGTTCGTAAACTAGCTTAACAGTTAACATCCATGTGTCCACCAAAACATGTGTGACTGGCAATAATTTTATCCTGCATAAAGCCCTGCAAACAAGGAACCATTTCTGAACCAGTTGGCACATGGCATACTGGTTCATAATTAGTACCGCTCCACCAGTACGTGTTTTTATGTGTATTTATGTGAATACACGTGTTCTGCCTGTTGTCACAAGTTTTGAACGAGTTTGACACGAGTCGTACTGGGTCAGAACTGGTACGGTTTCACTGGCACGTGTCATCACGTGAAAAACTTGTGATTTCACTGTAAATACACGTCGACACACCAAATTTGTTCACAGAATCCGGTGAATTCATGTGAATTGAGCCAGTTGAACTCGTGAATTCACTTACAGAACATGTGAAATCATGGGTCGATGATTAATTGCGGGGAACATATATTCCAGCAAATCCAAAATCCCTCCAGCAAATAATCTCTCCATGAGACTATGTACATCATACTAATACTTTTTTTTAACTCACCAGAGGTCCATACAATAACTTTATTAACGTTTTCATTTTTTTAAATATATTAAATTTTGTTTGCATATTTTAATTAAGAGAACATGAATACACTGCATGCCCCCCAGGGCCACGGACGTCGATCGGTGGGGGACGGGGGGGACGCGTCCCCCCCACTTTTCAAGGTGGGAGGAACAGCATAGGAATTGTCCCCCCCCCCCACTTTTTAGTTCAGAAAAATTATGAGGCATATAGCCTGACTCAACACGCCTCTATCTCTCTCTTAAAAGCCACTACATAGGACTAGCAAGACAATAAACTCGCGATATGAAGTTCAGCAAAGTTTTTTATCGCAAATTAACACAACACGAGGCAAAACAAGTTTTGAGGCACGCTTTGCTGTTAGTGTGCCATAATCCGTGATAGTTATTTAAACAAACGTAACATTTTAATGTATTGAACAACATTTTAGACAACTCTTCACAGTAGTCTTCACAGGAGAATTATCGAACAGCCCATGGTATTTATATGAAAAATGCTTTGTTATTTCGCTGCACATTGATGATTTAAAATTTGTCGTGCATACGCAGAAAGGACAATCGGAAAATTTATAACTACCGGAAAAATGTAAGCGGCTGCCGGGCTCTATCAGTTTGCAACCTTGTGTTGATATTATTAATAGGCTCTAGCCATCAAGCACATTTTAAATGATGAAATTTGTGTTGCACTTTGACCCCTCGCCTACTTGATGCTTATCACCTACGGCAGAAGCGGCGGATTCCTGCACTTTGTGTAACATATTCCCATATGAGTGATGACAAATGTCTTTGCCAAAATGTTGGATTATGAAGTTCTACACCTGTAGGCACACCATGGGCGTCGATCAATGGGGGACGAGGGGGACGCTGACCACCCCACGGCCTGAGGGGTGTCAGAATAGGAAATGTCCTCATACTTTTTCAGTTCATAAAATAAATTTATAGGCATATATATAGCGACACTGATAACTCCCCTCTCTTAAAAACCCTACATCGGTCTAGTAGTAAAATTAATACTAAGAACTAAACTTCCGACTGCCTAGTGGAAAATCACTAGATAAATTGCTTGGTGGGCCGCAGCCCGCAACTTGATCTTAGTACAGTAAATAAAACTAAATATTCATCATGCCAGGCTCTGTCATTTTGCAGCCTTGTGTTGATATATTAATAGGCATTAACCATCAAGCACATAATAGATTATTAATTTTTGTTTGCCTTGTCACCCCTTTGATTGCAGCCTGGTCGTCCTGGTGGATATTTATATTGCCTACGGGGTAACCAGCAGATTTATGCACTTTGTGTAATTTGATCTCATTTTGATGATGACAAATTTCTTTGCCAAAAGGTGGGATTGGGAAGTCCTACACAGACAACCCTGTAAGCTCTGCATCTTGTCACTCTATGAATCAGGCAAGCAGTGTTGGGTCCAAAATCTAACCCAAATGTTCAGTGATTGGGGTGGGCCATGGCCCCTCTTCAAATATATGTTGCTAACACAACTATTATAAATAGCATAACATAAAGGGTGTTTTAGTTTAGAATTAGCACCAGACTAACAATGAATTATTTTTTATATTTAAAAAAATACTTACGTGTATTTCAGGTCATATATATATAATATATATATATATATTATGCATACATATATGTGTATATAAATTGGTCCCCCGTCCCCCTCCCCCACTTTTAAAACTGGATCGACGCCCCTGCCCAGGGCACAAGCTTCGTTGGACTTTAATTAACAAGAGTCCAGTCCAGTATATATGGAAGAAGAAGCATTGACTGCAAAATTGTATACACTAAATATAAAATTACAATTTTATAATTTGGCCATTTGGAGTAAAAAATATTATCTTGAATTGGAATTTAATTCAAGTTTGATTCAAAGTAAAACGTACTACAAAAAAGATCAACCAATTTTCGACTCCGTATGGCTTTCTGTCAGAATATAAGACCAGGTAAAACATGCAAGTTATTGTATTATTACAACCATTATATACATTATATATAATTATTGGTTTTGCTTTAATTGTCATAGGTTAATTTGATCAAAATGCGAGTAGAATAATTGGATTGAATTTTATTCACTCTAACCACATATCGTGGTACAAAGAGGATCACAGTTTTACAAATACATATATAGAACATGCATAACACTACATATCAATAATTACAACTGGATAATAATTACACAGTTATAATACTATCCGTGTGAAATTACATGTATACAAGTTCATGAATAACACACAAATAAAAAAATCTATAGTTACGCCCTCTGTCGAATTAGACAGACATAATTTGTGCGGTCATCCATTTATCCGACAGGAGGCGCTAAATGGACGCTCTGCGTTACGTGCGGGAAACGATTTCAACGTCGTACTCGTAGTGAACGAAACAAAGTAAATTGCATGATATGCAGCACCAAACCTTTGCCGACATGGCTACTCACGTTTGATGTTATTTCAAAATTTCAGACTCGTTGTTCCTATTCTAATACGCCGCAATCACACCATCGCCTGATCGTGGAATAGGATCCGAATAGACACGGACAGGGTGACCCGAGATCGAGAAGTCGACACGAGCCACGCCGAGATAAACACGCCGGAGTGGTCTGACGTGTGCCTCGAGTCCTCACAAGCATGATTACATAGCGAAAACAATGCCGGCCTTACGCCTATTGTTTGCCACTGTCTAGCACTAGCCGTCTAGAGTACTCCTACTTTGACACACGCCGACAGACGAGTAGAAGCGCTTTGCACGCTGTCAGTCCGCATTTGATCTTCGACCTTTGTTCATCAGTACCGTATATGCCATAATAAAAGCCCACCTATAATAAATGCGCTGGCGCGTTCAGAAAATTAGGTAGATTAGGGGGCTGTCGTAATCTGAGTCATATTTTCTACATCAATTATACATATTTTATTCACCTGTTTTAATGTTGTTCTGATGAAAAGTGGCTTTGCATGTCAACATTAGATATTCAATTTATTGTTGTTTCTGTGGTAAAACTATTTAGAAGTGGTACCTCACCATATCACATTCTGTTGATAGTATACTGTGGACTGTTTTGTATTAGTTTTACTACTAAGTCAACTAAGTACTTGACATGTAAATACTGCTTCAAGTATACCCTCTTTATGAAGCTTATGTCTTAGCTGAGCTGCATGGAAATAAAAGTCCTCAGTTTGTATGTCTCTTAATCACTTGAGAAATGAAGTGTTTATAGGCAACTTTAATCCTCAAACGATTAACTTTAGCAGCGGTCAGTGGCTTAATTGTACTCTGTTCTGCTAAAGTATTTAAATATTTACCTCCCTTACTTCCTATGCATGCATGAGCTTGACAACACAATTATTCAGGTGTTGGTTCATCAAAATAAACAAAACATCTCAATTGTTCACAAAAACTAGATTAATTCATCCGTTTTTACACTATCAGCAAAAACATCCAACTTCACTCCTCCATGAGAAATTATTGGTGGGTCTGTCCTTCCTGGTTTTTGAACCTGTTTTTCTCAGCACAATGCTTTCTTGTTAGTAATAACCCAAAAAACATTCAGGTATTTTTTTTTCATACAAGGTATGAAGATGGTACTCAGTCAAACCAAGTTCACAGTTTTGTAACTTAATACCTCCAATTTTGTGGACAAGTGTCCATAAATCTAAAGCAATATTACATTTAATTTGTGTTATTACTTATCTGGTGATGTCATGCAGAAATACTGAACTGGTATGTTGTGGGACATTTTATAAAGACTAAACATTATCAGTTTGTTATATAAATTAATATTAAATTTAAAAAGCTAACATGTTTCTAACATATACACATTCAAAATAAGACACAACACTGTTTGTAACTGGTACACAGTTTATATAATGCAGGAGTTGTTTTCTTGTCACAAACAACACAATTAATCAAATGATGCGCATGCAAAATCCAGGTTTCCACCTGAATCTTCAGCTTAGGCTCTGCTTTGTTCATTACCAAGTTACCAACTACCCAAGTCATATTTTTGTGGCTGCGTTGTGCACTTCACCAGTGACGAAATCTGGATGATGAACTAGGCAAGGCTAAAACCGAGATCCTTTTTTAAACTTATTACACACCACTAAATAATAATGGAATATTTACAGTGATCTGGCCGTGTGAATGTTTGTGTTACTCAGGATATAACCACGTTTACTGGACAATGTAACATTTCTATGTAACACAGACTTTTTGAGATATCAGGTCAGCCCGAAATAGGCTGCTAATCAGGTCAGAACTCCAGATAAAGCCTGCTTGTGACGTCAGGAGGACTCCAGATGGAGGCTGCTTGTGACGTCAGGAGGACTCCAGATGGAGGCTGCTTGTGACGTCAGGAGGACTCCAGATGGAGGCTGCTTGTGACGTCAGGAGGACTCCAGATGGAGGCTGCTTGTGACGTCAGGAGGACTCCAGATAGAGGCTGCTTGTGACGTCAGGAGGACTCCAGATAGAGGCTGCTTGTGACGTCAGGAGGACTCCAGATAGCGGCTGCTTGTGACGTCAGGAGGACTCCAGATAGAGGCTGCTTGTGACGTCAGGAGGACTCCAGATAGAGGCTGCTTGTGACGTCAGGAGGACTCCAGATAGAGGCTGCTTGTGACGTCAGGAGGACTCCAGATAGAGGCTGCTTGTGACGTCAGGAGGACTCCAGATGGAGGCTGCTTGTGATGTCAGGAGGACTCCAGATAGAGGCTGCTTGTGACGTCAGGAGGACTCCAGATAGAGAAGCTGGTTGTGACGTCAGGAGGACTCCAGATAGAGGCTGCTTGTGACGTCAGGAGGACTCCAGATAGAGAAGCTGGTTGTGACGTCAGGAGGACTTCAGATAGAAGCTGCTTATGACGTCAGGAGGACTCCAGATAGAGGCTGCTTGTGATGTCAGGAGGACTCCAGATAGAGAAGCTGGTTGTGACGTCAGGAGGACTCCAGATAGAGGCTGCTTGTGACGTCAGGAGGACTCCAGATAGAGGCTGCTTGTGACGTCAGGAGGACTCTAGATAGAAGTTATTCTGACATCAAGAGAGCACTTTGTAATATAATTGTCCTTTGATGTAGCTCACTTCAATAGTTGCTGTAATGCTCCATCCTGTAAAACAATGAATATACATTAAATAATTCAACATGCTTTGGTAGAAATCATCATTAGGTATACCTAAGCTAGATTTTTTAAGTAATAGATTATAATGCCAACATATTTAAGTTTTGTTGAAATGTTAGACAACTTTATTTACAAAATGATTACCATTCCAATAAGAGTCTGCAAATATTTAAATGTTAGCCTTCGTCAGGAAACAACATTTCATTCTACCTGTAATGAATTCATGACCCAGCCTACCTTTACAAGAGGGCAAACCCTTACCCTACCTTTACAAGAGGGCATGCCAGCCTACCTCTATAAGACGGCATGCTCTCTGTCTACATATACAAGAGGGCATGCCCCCAGCCAACCTTTACAAGATGGCATGCCCCCTGCCTAGTTGTGTAAGTACTACCTACCAGTATAACCAGTATAAGGATAGTGTGCCCCCTGGCTACCTATATACAAGATAGTGTGCCCCACTGCCTAGTGCCTACCTGTACAGGAGAGCGTGCCCCCTGCCTACCTGTACAATAGAGTGTTCCCCCTGCCTAACTGTACAAGAGAGTGTGCCCCCTGCCTACCTGTACAAGAGAGTGTGCCCTCTGCCTACCTGTACAAGATAGCGTGCCCCCTGCCTACCTGTACAAGATAGCGTGCCCCCTGCCTACCTGTACAAGAGAGTGTGCCCCCTGCCTACCTGTACAAGAGAGCGTGCCCCCTGCCTACCTGTACAAGAGAGCGTGCCCCCTGCCTACCTGTACAAGAGAGCGTGCCCCCTGCCTACCTGTACAAGAGAGCGTGCCCCCTGCCTACCTGTACAATAGAGCGTTCCCCCTGCCTACCTGTACAAGATAGCGTGCCCCCTGCCTACCTGTACAAGATAGCGTTCCCCCTGCCTACCTGTACAAGATAGCGTTCCCCCTGCCTACCTGTACAAGATAGCGTTCCCCCTGCCTACCTGTACAAGATAGCGTTCCCCCTGCCTACCTGTACAAGATAGCGTTCCCCCTGCCTACCTGTACAAGATAGCGTTCCCCCTGCCTACCTGTACAATAGAGCGTTCCCCCTGCCTACCTGTACAAGATAGCGTTCCCCCTGCCTACCTGTACAAGATAGCGTTCCCCCTGCCTACCTGTACAAGATAGCGTTCCCCCTGCCTACCTGTACAAGATAGCGTTCCCCCTGCCTACCTGTAGAAGAGAGTGTGCCCCCTGCCTACCTGTACAAGATAGCGTTCCCTCTGCCTACCTGTACAAGATAGCGTTCCCCCTGCCTACCTGTAGAAGAGAGTGTGCCCTCTGCCTACCTGTACAAGAGAGCGTGCCCCCTGCCTACCTGTACAATAGAGCGTTCCCCCTGCCTACCTGTACAAGATAGCGTGCCCCCTGCCTACCTGTACAAGATAGCGTTCCCCCTGCCTACCTGTACAAGATAGCGTTCCCCCTGCCTACCTGTACAAGATAGCGTTCCCCCTGCCTACCTGTACAAGATAGCGTTCCCCCTGCCTACCTGTACAAGATAGCGTTCCCCCTGCCTACCTGTACAATAGAGCGTTCCCCCTGCCTACCTGTACAAGATAGCGTTCCCCCTGCCTACCTGTACAAGATAGCGTTCCCCCTGCCTACCTGTACAAGATAGCGTTCCCCCTGCCTACCTGTACAAGAGAGCGTGCCCCCTGCCTACCTGTACAATAGAGCATTCCCCCTGCCTACCTGTACAAGATAGCGTGCCCCCTGCCTACCTGTACAAGAGAGCATGCCCCCTGCCTACCTGTACAAGATAGCGTGCCCCCTGCCTACCTGTACAAGAGAGCGTGCCCCCTGCCTACCTGTACAAGAGAGCGTGCCCTCTGCGTACCTGTACAAGAGAGCGTGCCCCCTGCCTACCTGTACAAGAGAGCATGCCCCCTGCGTACCTGTACAAGAGAGCGTGCCCCCTGCCTACCTGTACAAGAGAGCGTGCCCCCTGCAGTTTCCAACAGTGAAGTATCCACTGTTGAGAGAGAAGTCGAGGCAGTACGGCTCACGGATGCCAAACTTCTTTTCAGGAAAGTTTGAGAACACTGACATTGATGCAAGATGAACCTAAAACAGCAAGACAAAATTAATGTTTAAAAAGCACTTGTTTTAGAAACATGCACAATCTGAAATGTTTTCATAATTATGCTTTATGAGAACTGAAATGCAAAGCAAATATAGAAAATGACTCTGTTTAATGCAATATTGCCAGGCAATGAGGCAAATAAGGAGAAAATATCTACACTGACCAACATTAAGATTCAATGTTAATTAGAATTTACAAAGAGTTGACTCATCATACTGTCAATGTCAGGCAGAAGACTACATTAACTGTTCAGCGTGTGTGTAGTATACATATATATCAACACCATTCCAATGATTGACCAGTAATGTACTGTCTTCTTAATGTTATACTAATAACAATAATATAATTTATAAAGCACCACAAATCAAGGCAAAAGTCAATTCGACGACGCTAAAAATACATGAAATAGGTAACAAAAACAGGTGAATACCAGTAGTAGAAACTGGCTAAAACTTGGCACAAATGTAAGCAAACATACATATTATAAGCACATAAAATAAAAGATGATGAAAACATTTATTAAAATATGTGGTACTGTAACTGTGTCGTAAGAACAAATGAGTTAATCTGTGGTGTGAGGGTTTCTTAAAACACTGTACGTAGGTGATTTCCACCAAACGGTGTTAGGTCAATATTGTGAATCAATATACAGCAGTGAATGACATAACTGTTGTAAGCCTATCCCTCACAGGCAGTCCTTCTAATACACACATAACTTCTGGCAGGTATAGACATAGGCACTGGAAGGTATAAGTAGGAGGTCGTGCAGATTACACATGACCCCTAAGAATGTGTGGTGGATAAAAACTGCACTTACCATCTTCACTGCGTTTTCTGTATGATTCGATGCTATTGCGAGTATCTCTGTCGTTGAGTTAAACACCATACTCGTGCAGGGGGTGGTCAGGTTCATGACAGCCTTCAGAGGGGTGGGGTTGTGTGACGTCATACAGGTGTCATCGTATATGTTGACGACCCCACTGTCTGACCTGTGTAAACAAGTGAAGCCCTGAACATTCAGTTATCACCTTGTACAGTAAAACTTATTTATTTGTGTATTTATTTTATAACTGACTACATTGTGTAACCTTGTCACCACCGCCATAACAACTGCAAATATATGCAATATGAGTCTGCGACTAATTACTGTTTTATTACTGACCACATGACAATGTTTTCTCCTTTGAGAAATGTAATAAACTATCTTGTATCATTTTGTGTTTTTGTGTGTGGATATCAACAAATATAGACAATTGTGGATATCAACAAATTCACAACAACAGGGTACAAAAGTAGAAATCCAGTGAAATTAAAGGTAAAGATACATTCCCATACAACACAGCATACAGTCCTTCAGACAGCTCAAAGTGTTCTAAACTTCACTCTCTGGCAGACATGTTTATTCAAACAGCACCTGCACTTATCTGGGCAACAAGATGACTACCAGGTAGCAGGAGTACGACAACAAACAAACAAACATAAGTTCACCTGCTTAATTGTTCCAATGTAAATAACACCAAGGCCACTTCATATTGCACCTAGCCTCATGGGAACCAATGAAAGCGTAACAAGACCCAATCTGCTGATTAGTTGCAAAATCAAAACGTCACCAGATGTGTGGATACGACAATGGAGCTGAATTGTATATGCCAGGTTACCATGGAAAACATGGGGTAGCAAAATGTTATAATACTGAGGTAGGTAAAATGCGAGCCTCACAGTTGTTGCTCAAACGGAAAAGAAAGTAGGGCAACTTAAGTGAGGAAAAAAAGACAAAGAAAAGTAACAAAAATCAAGCAACGGAACCAAGGACAGAGAATGAGAAGAACAACCAAAAAATAGTAATAATAATAATACAATTGATTTGTGTAATGCCCTAATCTATATCACTGTTTTCAGGCACTTTACATGCATGTGCAAAATATTCTAAATTATAGGCCTATATATGAAATAAAAATACACTAAAATAAAACATTCGTTGTATTACTTATTATTCTGCAGTGTGCCAAAAAAGATAAAGTAGATCATAATAAAACAAAAAAGAATATAGCTAAAATGTAATAAAAATAACTATTTCAAAATGATAATAATAATTGCATAACGTTTGGGTAAACGCTTTGATCAAAGGCCACATGATCCCATCACAGAACTGTCAACCTAAAAAGGTGTCTTTAGAGGTGTTTTGAACTGTGCCTATGTATTTCCCATGTGGAATTGCATTACTTAATTCATCACAGTTCAAGGCGACATTATGCTATAGTACAGTGACAAAAATTGTGAGAATTGGTGGTCGCGTGGTAGAGCGCCGGACTGTCAATCGAGGGGACCGTGGTTCAATCCCACCTGCCGCCGTTTCGAAACTTAGACAATTTCGTTCACCCCACATTTGCCTGTCTTTTGGAAGAGACAGTAAAAGCCGGTGGTCCTTTCTATCTGGTGTCTATGCCAGGGGAAATAAAAGACAGGGGGTAAATGTGTAACCTGTAGTGTACTCACTAATTCTAGAGAAGGACAACTCTGAAAACCAAGCTTGACAATACTCTAGGCACAAACATGAGGCTAACATAGAGTGACGAGCTAACCATAAGAAGAGAAGAAGAAGTGCCTCACCCAGCAGCCACATAGCGGCCGTCCTGAGACATGGCTAACGTGGACCCTTTGACACAGCCGTCGTCAATGAACCGGTGGACGCAGTCTCTGGTGGACATGTCCCACACGTACACCTCACCATCAGCTGCAGCGACACACAACATGTTGTCAATGTTTAGCACAACATGTTGTCAATGTTTACTGGTTTATATAGCACTATATTTATACTGTAATATTCTATGGCATCATACTATAGAAGAAAATGCACAATGGAGGTTAATATAAACATTCAACATAATATACATAGCATATTGATATAATGTAAGAGTAAAATAAATGAGATAAATAAATAGATAAACAGATTATTTAATTACTAATAACTTTTTTATAATATTAAATAAATAATAATAAATAATCATTAAAGTACAACCATTTAACATTGTCTAAGTAATTATCTAACAAGTGTAAGAATATAAAACATATTTAAAAACCAGTAAATGTATAATTATAAGTTAATTGTTGCCTACATCAAAATAATGAGTATTCAGCATGCTCTTAAAAATGCCAACGTCGTAACAGAGTATAGTAATTTCTGGTGTAGCAACAGTTGTAGCAGTAAGTGCATAAGGTGGTGCTGGATATAGAGTTGGATTGTCAACTGACCAACTGTCCTCTCTGGTGGTGACAGTAGTAGCAGTAGTATGTTAGAAATGCAATAGTTCAGTGGTCACAGCTTCAGATTCTGAACTAACTGAGCCAGGGTTCAAATCATGTGCTACTTTGTCAAGCATTGGACAAGTTTTTTCATTCTACATTACTCCAGTTCACTCAGCTATATGCCAGTGGTGGATACTGGTGTACAAATAGTATTCACACGTTAATTGCAACATGTCTGGATGCTTCCCAGAGAAGCCGAAATGGTGTTCAATTGAACAGGTCTGCCAGGAAGTAAAGTGTAAAGCATTTTGAACAGTACTGAGGATAGGATACTATGCTATACAATAAATTACTTTCTTTACTTTTATTATTGTCACAGCAGCAGTAATAATACCAGCAGAACCTGGTAATAAAACTATTATGTACTTGAGATACCCAAAGCACTCTACACTTTACTCTATGGGCAATGAAACATAATCGTGAGTTCTCCATACATCCATATACCAATTATGACAGCTGAGTTAACTGAAGATGATAGACTGGAGGCAAAATAGAAGCAGAAAGTGGACTTGAATGTGGAATCTCTCAACTCAGAGCCTAACGCTCTAACCACAAGACCACCACATGTGACAATAAATGTCACTAACATAATTGTAATATCACTCATTGTGATGGGTTTAGTGATAGTTTGGAACGGAGATAACGATCAGTGATGACTTACACCCATAAGAGAGCATCCTGCTTCCATCGTGGGAGAACGCCACGTCATTCACCTCTCCGTTCATCTTCAGTGTTGTCAGCCATTCCTTCGTCTGATCACAAATAACATACTTGAGTTGACACGGCACAGAACACAACACTTAGCAGCAGGATCAAGTCTGATCAACTGACACAAGATAAACACTGACACAAGATAACAGATAACATGCTGACACAAGATAACACACTCATTTCTGGGAACCCTCTATCTGTGTGATATTTAAAATATAATACAACTTTTTGCCATACATTTTTGTTGATATCTTATTCGAATTTCACAATAATTATGTTGAAAGTGGACTCCATTTTAGAGGTTTGGATAATGAGTAACACAAACATGATGTTGCATCTAAGGAACCAGTCATCTTGTTCTCAAGGGAGAATCACAGAATCTCACCAAATTAATAGTTATACAATAGCACTCTTAGCCTGACCTAGGATGTTACACGTTTGACTGATATCATGTCCTTAATATCCAAATAAACATTCTGAAGGAACATAGCCCATCAAATTGCATTTAATTTAATATATCTGTCTGATGCTAGGCTAGCGCTGTCGATCGCCATTTGCGCCATAGGCGAAACGATTTTGTATTTGGCGAAAATAAATTAAACCTCTTCGCCAAATTGGCGAAACGTTATATCTGTCATTATTATTGATGTTATCAGCAATACATGACTGCATTATTCAACACCCAGCTCTGTTAAAGTTGCCTAAACGATCGCACATTCAACTGACCCAAATAACCAGTCGGCGTAACGTGACCCGCTAGGTAAACAATAGGTCGCTAATCCCTCCACTTAGCCATGCTCACACACAATAGGGGAGCTTAAATCAATCAAGAATTGTGTTTACTAGACAATGGGGACCTGCCTGATGGCACTAATTACAAGTTTGAGGCAAGTACAACGCTGTACCGGACAGGTTCCATATTATCGCTCAGTATCGCCGGCGCAGTCACATGGCATTGTCAATGATTAATCAATGTGCCATCTGGTAACTAGTCAATAAAATGCCAATATAGATTGTAATTCATGTATGTTTGACAAGTTTCACCACCAGAAACATTACAGATAGAAAGATGCATGTCAAAAACGTGTTTTATTAAATATAGCCTGCGTCACCCAGGCCAGGATTACAGTCAGCCACAGTTAACTAATTTGGTGAATTACTGTATTCAATTACTGAGCAGTCAAATGAAGTTTTAAGATAGGTAATAATTATTATCAATACACTGTTTGAATCACTGCGGGGCAGCAAGAGTAGAGTAGGTGGTTCTTAATTATTTTACCTTGTTATAAAAGTGTAGCTTTCAATTTATGTTATACACACCTGTAATGTAAATTTTATTACATTAATAGTATGTGTTAGGTGCTGTTTCTTTATATTTAGCAAAATTCCCAACAGTTGTTCAGGTTTCATTTTATTGTTAAACAATGTTCTGTTAAATTATACTGGATGTTTGTTTGCGTTATATATGTTTAGCTAAATATATAAATGTTTAGTTAATTAAAATAGGATTTTTTTTCTTGTGGATATTGTATAGAATTTTTTATTATATTATGTCTTGTTTTGCACTTTTAAACCGGGTAATTTAATTGATCTAAAAAAAATGGCTAAAGAGAATCTCATTTGCCTAAACAAATTTCTGACCTTTAGCCAAATTGGCTAAACAGATTTTAGGCACAGCGCTAGCCTAGTGATGATCCACCTTGCATTTTCAATGTTACACCAAAGCTTTTAAACTATGAAGAAAATATTAAGATAATAATTCCCCTGATCTATAATCATTGCAGAGGCAAGCAGGGTAAACTGACAATTCCTGGAATGCCTGCCTGCATTGAATTATAATCAATTTAATGAAACCACTGATTCATTGAACTTCCTGCTAATAATCGCTCTGGTTGTACAGGATGATTCCAGGCAAGGTTGCATTCAAACTAAGCCCTTCAGTACATCACTGCATGTTAACCGCAACATTAGTTACCTTGGCTGACACTAGGTGGATGTTCCCGTACTGGCCAAGAAATGCCAGAAAGCGACCGTCGGGCGACACTGCAAACTTGGACATACTCTCTTCCAGGCCTGGGTGTGAAAAGATGGCATAAAATCACTGATATATCAAGACTTTACACAAGACAGAGACTGGCGATTAGTATCCATTGGGTTCAAATTCCAATACCCCTGACACACGCACGCACGCACGCACGCACGCACACCACACGCACGCACACCACACGCACGCACACCACACGCACTCACACCACACGCACGCACTCACACACCACACGCACGCACACGCTCACTCGCACGCACAGACATATTAATTCTACCCTTTGAACTATAGTAACAATAGGTATAACAAATACCAAACTAGAGCTTGCATTAGTGTGTCCTGCTAGATTGAACTTTTGTCACACTTTCAACATATTAATCTAGTGTATGACCAATTGCAAGACAAATTATTCCATTATGTCTTTGAAATGGTCGAGATTTATGATTTGTACTGTATATTAGATGGACATAAATTGATTGTTCATATCATTACATATCATTTATGCAGCCGTTTGGCGTAACAATTATCAGTTGGGGATATTTTTACAAAATGTTAAGCGTGAAAACTGTTCAAATGTTCTGTCATAACAAATGTCTCATGAATGTTCTTTCAGACAGCAATCACGAAGAAGTGGATCTATTTATCCATAGTGTACAAACATTCACTAATGGTATACAGTTTATAGAATTATGGTGGACAGACAAGATCAGGAAGACTTCTATTAAAACTAGTTGAAAGTCGCTACAATAGGCACCGCCAGTTAATATATTTTAGCTCAGTTTCTACTGACTGAAAATAAAATATAGCACCTGTTGTACAAAGCCTAAATATAGTTATGTCCATTGTTAGTGAAAAAGTTGATTGTTGTGTTTTTGCACGCAGCTGGGGTGTATGTTCATATTGTGGATGCTGGGACTAGGAGATACATATTGTATACTGTTTGGGGGTAGATGGCATCATTGCAGTTGATTGCTTGCATGTACAAGCATAGTCTCACTTAACTGCCTCTCATAACCTCCCCGAGAAGACTGTAGAAGACTGTCTGTTCACTTAGCCGGCTTTTGAATGATATCCATGTGAGGGGCTAAAAGTGCTGCCACCTGATGGAGCCTGTGTAATTGAAACTATTCCTGCCATAATTCCTGCTTTATAAACGACTGCAAATTTTTATTTTTGTATGAATATATGTTTAATGTCAGTATTTTTGTATGAATAGTAAATTGAATATATGTTTGATGTTATAAACGTGTATCTTTATTTTAGTATTTATTTCATAGTTGGCCTGAGAGCCAATCAGCATCTCTACCCTATTCTGGTAAAATCACGAGGCGGACGTGAGGGGTGAAAAAGTGCTGCCACCTCACAGAGTCTGGTTAATCGAGGCTAGTGCAAGCGTAACAATTACTGTTTGTGCACTATTAAAAAAATTCTTGCTATTACAACATCACAACAGTGTAACAATACAAAATGTTGGACTCACCTTTGATATGTGGGACCTTGACAATCGTCCCCTCCGTCATGTCGTAGCACTGGAAACAGTGGTACTTTGACGACATGATCACCTCCCTCCCATCGGCTGAAAAGTGGGCCTTGAAGATCGGAAACTTCTGCAGGTAAATGCTCTGAATTTTTGGATTCTGCCGACCATCCACCTGAAACACAAACAGATCTGTAAATAAGTGACACCTAACATGATTTACGTATGCATAAAATACTAGTATATTTGTGTCACCATTTATACTAATTATACTGCAATTGCAAAAAATGCTTGTAGGATTTTCCATAAATATAAGCAGCATCAATAGAAATACTACAGATCTTCAGAAAAAATTTGCCAAATCTACAGCTAATTTTTGCTTGATCAAAAGGCTGATTTACAGCAAATACACCCAATATTTACACCAAAACAAGCCTGATAATAAACACTTCCAGTAAACAATAAACACTTCCAGGATATTATATAACTCTGTGACCTGTCATGGCAAATTAATCGGCCCGTGGCACATTCCTGCATAAAACATATTTAGTTTGTATAATCAGTAACTAACCCATGCACATTTGGTAACATCGGATAGCTGACAGATGTTTCAAGAAAGTTACGTTTATTCATGAGCAGATTTAAGTAAGTAAGAAACTTTTATTTCACAATATATTTTATTTCACATATGTTGAATGATAGCTAGTTTCATCACATGCAGGCGAACAAAACATGTGACAAAGTTGGTGCCCATATTTGGGTGGTTTAGTACCCCCGCATACATCATTACATGGTACCAATAGAAAGCTATGTTCTTGACCAATCAGGGAATCATAAACATGTGGGTGGGGCTGGTCCAGCGAATCAGAACCAAACTTTCAAACAGTGCATCATCTTCCCAACAACAAGATGGCAGACGTTCATGTTGAAGAACTTTCCAGATTCAAACATTTAGTTCAGATTATCAAAAGTTATTGCGTCTATCTTTCGATAAAACACCTGATGTTGAAATAAACTCATAAAAATAAAAACTCTCCACGGGTTTGATTCATTTTTATATTATTTGGCAGCTAACTATGTTTGTCTCACAGGAAGTAGGACATTTGTCTGCTCAGTAATTATTTGGGAACAGGTTAGTGTGTTTGTTTTGTTTTTTCGTTTGTTTTGGATGACATTCCAATAATAATATCACCATGATTATCTGACATTATAGAGATAGTATAATTTTATTATAATAAATAGTTCATTTGGCAGTAAAACAGTATATCATCCATATTTTTATGATAATTACTTGCAGTGTTATGATTTTTATTACAACAATATGCAAAAGAGGATTTTGCTGGCCGGTCACAGGGATAAACACTAAACAGATTCACAGCAAATACTTACTGCCATGAACAACCATTGCGTGTTGTCACAAATTTTTTCATCTTATGTATGATAATTACAAGTACATATATTCCCTGTGTACCTCATCATTAAATGTAATCAACAGTTTGCCTACTTGAAAGAGTGACAGCGTTTGGTTGGCTGCTCCAGCTGCCAATAGCACTTGGGCCGTCGGATGGAACTCTACCGATCGCAGTTTACACTGAAAAACAACAAGAGAGGTTTTATACACAAGTAAATTACGCTGTAAGCCCACTGAAAGTAATGTCTGTTTATAATCACAATGTTCAATACATGAATAATTGTAGTAGCAGTGGATACAGGTTTGGACTCTCAACTTAGAGATCCTGGATTTTAATCTGGTGCTGTCGTGTAAAACCTTAGGCAACGTTTTTTACTCTACTTTGCTCCAGTTCATCTGTTGTATGAATAAGTACATGGCCATAGACAGTGGTGGATATTTTAAAATGAATTGTCATTGTGAATGAAATACTAGGGTTAAAGGATAAACAAGTCGCAACAATACATTGGGCACAATATTATATTATAATGCCATATAACAGAGCTGGCTGATGTTTTCAAGAAACCACTGCAAAGAAGATAAACTTCACTCTCCTGCAGTATGTAACAGTTCGGGGTAGTGGGCTACTTCAACAAGTCAAATAAAAGCACACATGTTAATGAGATATTGTCCTTACGTTAGTCGCGCTCTCCTTGTTTGCGTCTGGACATCTCTTCATCTGTATGAACGACCTTGGCAGACTTTCAGAGGTCGTGAGGTAGTTGCCAGTGGATTGAAGCAACTCTGATGCCTCTGTGTCACTGTCCTCTGTGAAACACACACTTCTTCTTCATTTCACACGCGTCAACAGTGCAAAGGCCAATTTTATATATGTATGTATTATTAGATTCAGTTCAGTTTATTGTGTTAAGAAGGAAAAATTGTTAACAGTACTTCATCAAAGGAATGATAATAATGAATCATTAAACAACAAGCTCTGGATTAAACAGTTTATTCCATTTAATGCTTCTATAAGTGTAATATATATATAAATATATATATATATATATATATATTAGTAGATCTCTGTGTATAATTATAAATGAACAGTAATCGGTGTATTGTATTGTGACCCAGCTCAAGACAATCTGATCTAGTTAACATAAAACGCTAAATCGATTAGGCAGGTTTCTGGATCTAAAAGGATTACCAACTCAAGTGTCTTACCGTTCTCCGAATCCTCTTTTTCCCACCTCATGCGAGCCCAAGACGGTGCCCCACATACTTTCTCAAACCTGGAATATACAAGTGGGATTAAGGCCTGTCTACAGAAACTCTACACTGCTTGACAGCAACGACAAAAGGCAAAATAAAAACCGCTTTATACTGAATTATTGATACCCATTTACACTGCCCACTGACAAACCACTCAATTGCTATCTGTCGAGAACTGAAAGAAGCCATGTTTCAGAAAATGCTGCATGGCAAATTTCTCTGACCAATCAGGATTGTTATTTTTGGTCTGACATAAAATTGCGTCATGTTTTCTAGAGTTTTAGTATCCAAACTGCAAATTTGCATATGTCATCAGACTGGACAGACTCTGCTCACTGTTTACCATTTTGCCATACATATATTTCCGTTTCACAGTGTGAAGGGGCCTTTGCAATTCAGTGTTATGATTGAGACAACCAATATATTATTTGATATATCAGTATAAAAACCAAGGGGACTGAGCAGTAAGCACCAGTCACGTTTATCTCTTTATAGAATGTAGATACACTGGACTGAATGTTTCTTCATGGTGCCCAATATCGATGCAAATAAGTTATATGACTATTAAAATATTACACCACAGAAGCACTGGCAAATTGTGTGTTCACACACACTGGGCTGCTGATTGTGCGAAACATCTCTTTATAATACGTTAGATGCTTCCCAGAGAAACCGAGATGGCATTTGATAGAACATCTCTCCAAGAGAACAGAATGTAAAACTTACATTGAGCAATCCTAAGGTATACCTGCTACTAGTAAATGTAGTTAATTTACCTTACCGACTATGTGACAAATGTTCCACTGATCGTAAAATCCAGCAGCCATACATTTATTATATAAAAAAAAATCAAAAAGCAGGTAAGCAGAGTCAAGATCATATATGCCAATTTATATATATTTCATACATGTCTAGGTCCAAGTGTTGATGAAAAAGAAAAAAATGTATGCGTACTGGTTCCTGAGTTCTGTTGTGTAGGTTTCTCCTGACACCGTCTTTTTGTCACGCACTTTCTTCTTTTTTGCATCTTTTAATGGCACATCGATTCTGGAAAAAACAAAACCAAATTATACTGAACACACAAGGAACATAGGAAGTAGTTTTCTAACTGTACATGACTCCAAATGTGTATAATTGTTGACTTGTTGCTTTAAGAAAAAACAGAATTTTCCCTACCAGAAAGATATAATATTTTTATCGTGAATTTCACTCTCAAGGCATAACTTAGATAATTAAATTTAAACGTTAAATTTAAAACGTTAAATGTGTTAAAGAATACAGATATTTAACAATAACAAGTATTTAAAGCAAGCAATTATAATTCAACTCAGGGCATCATAAATAATTTATGCAAGGAAAAAATTGGCATGTGCAACAAAGATCATGCTTGCCTGCAATACTGGTTTTACTCAGTTGTAATAATTTATTTATATACTTATTTTATACTTTTATTTTATGTTTTTGCTCTTAACAATGTTACAAACGGAAGGATAGTGAAGCATCACATTTTAGCAGTAACTGTAAAGACTTGAAGAGTTTTAATCAGCATAAATCTTTATGGTAAAGTAGTCATTTAGATCTAGACAAAATGTCCAAACGTTGATGCTCACAAAATATTTTGATCATCTTCATCTTCCCAAGCAGCATCCGGTGCAAACTTTGTAGTGGTTTTCTTTTTTGATCTTCTCTGCAAATGAATGAAACACTGTATTGTCAATATACTGTAGTAGCAAACACAACTCTTTTCATTATGTACATTAGTCGAGCAATACAAGGTAAAACACCATGGCTGTGATGCCTGGAATAATTTACATTAATTTTAATATGAAACAATAAATAATATAAAAATATTGTAGCAAAACAACTCGGGTGGGAATATCTAGAAACTCATTAATTAGCCAAATTCCAAATTTGAATGGACCTGTACAAAAAAGCGATAACAATAAATTGGCTAATACATGTTTCCCAGATCAATAAGTAGAAATTGTAAAGCATGACTTTGATGTTTTTGTAAACCTTGAATTTTATTTTTCTGGCTGGTTTGTAATGAATTACTCCCATCTCAAATATGTGCTGTCAAATGTTGGTACTTTTGAAGTTTACGCCTATGCCTCAAATAAACCATGAAAACAGCTGCGAGCACTCATAAAATATCACAGTATGCATCTATTACACATATACTAGTTGTATACGGTGTGATAAAAACAAATAAAATTAATCTATTATATGTATAATTTGGCCCAAAACTTTTTGGCCCAGTCCGGCAGATGATTCGGCCCAGGAAAATTTGATCCACTCAGGCAGATGATTGAGCCCATTTCAAAAAAAATGCAGAGCCAGAGATGCTGTGCCTGTGGCAGCTAGTTATCGCCACTGCAGTCCAGAGCGAGCAGCAGAAATGTAGTTTGCGGGAACCCTGCAGAAACAGACCGATTTGACCCAATGCCAGTACACATTTCGAGCATTTTATAAAAAAGAAAGATTAAATGGAGTGGAGGCTAGAGCATGCTACATAATTCGGCCGATCCCATCGTGGATACCTATAAGAACACATATTATCGCCCAAACACCATATCGAACACGTATTATCGCTCAACCCACGACGCTGTTCTGTTTGCGATCCAAGGCGAGTTATGACACCGTCACAACTTGCCGACTGTCTACATCACACGTACTTTCTTTGCTGTCACTTCTTCTAAATTGTCAACAAGTTCCTCTTCGCCTCCAAGAACCGCTTTCTCCAACACCTTCTCAACATCATCTTTTTCCAAGTTGTCGCCGAGTGGCAGTGCTTCCAGTCTTTTCCGTTTCGTCAGTGGAATGTTCTGTTTCTCTGCGGTCGACCCCTTCTCTGCTCGCCTCAATCCCCTTCTCAACATTTTGCTAGATGGAGAAAGTTAATCGGTCATATAAGTTTCACGTGCGTGTTTCTAGATTGGACCTAGATTTGTCACGCTGTCAACCAACTGGTGCTGCCACCTCGGGGAATTGTGATAGCTAAAAGGTGAACAATATTGATTGTGGTTGTGTCCGCCAGAGGGCGAACCTGTTCTTGTGAGTTGACACAATACTGTCTCAAACTGTAAAATGCATTATTTTTGTAAGCAAAAAAATGTTTATATCACACAAAATGGCAGGTTTTAGCCAAGTTTGGCGAATTGATCGTCACATGACCTTTGTCCATCAATAGTGGCATTGGACTTTCTGTCAAGCAGTGACTGTGATTGATGAAGTGCTAGGCTACATCCATTTTGTCAAAATTGTCGCCTGTCATCCACCCAGATGGACGAGGGACACCCATGGATACTGATGGGCCTCCCTTTAGAATAATGTCCTTGAAATTGACAAGTGGGAAGATAATTAGAGGCGCAATAGCGCTCCCGAGAGCATTCACAGCACCACATATCGTAACTAAAGTGTCTCTCTCTCTCTCTCTGCTGAGGCCGGTCACATTGTAATCGATCTGCCTTATCTATAGAACACACTACGCCTTCGAACCTATGCATGTTCAGCTCTCCAGCCTAGTTCAGTTCACATAGACTCAACTAAGAAGATCCAGGCCCCACAGCGTGGGACATAAGTTTAACTGACAACAGCACACATATACAGGCATTCAGTTATGACCATCCGACTCTAAATTCCCTTCACTTTATATGCGTTAGCAATCAATAAGAAATAATGCATTGGCAATCTTGATACATTTCCTTAATGGCAATTACAATGATCCGGTCCTTTGAAGGCAGGGCCGATTATTAATGCTTTCTGGCAACATGTTTCCGGTCATCGTTCGCGTCCACCTCTCGGAATGATTCTGGTTAAATCCTTTCTTAATCTACATTACTACAACATCTACATACTATATCACATTCTTCTGCCTGATTGTATGTCCTTTATTTCCACAATACATTTCTCTAGTGGCAATCATGTGCCATCCCAGTATTAATGACTTTTGTCGGTCATCGTTCTTTAATCTACATTACTGCCACCATTCAATTGCCAGAACTATAATCTTACTACAACCACTAATTACCAGAACTAATCTAGTATATATCACCACTTAATTAACTACACACGGTGGATGTACGTTACAACTTGCCCAACTTTTCTCTCGCCTATCGTTGTCAGAATGTTTGGCGGTTTGTGTGCAGTGGTGAGGCAGGTCTTATCGACATTGTCTATACACTCCAATGTTACCGTGTATTTCTCCACCAGAGTATAGCTAGATTATCAAAAACATCTGACACGTTTTACTTGTTGAAACTATAATACCTCTGGCCAAACTGGTTGCTTCAGCACTTCGGATGCATAGATGATTCCTGGCCAACAAGAGGTAGCCAAACTGCACCAGCCTCTTTGTTCTTTCTCCATGACTCCGGGATGTCTCTGTCATTCTCTACAGCATACTGGTATCAGTGCTATGCTAGTTGTTTGGTTTCAGTAGATGACACTCCACGTTGATGTTTGGCAGCTAGTCTGCAAGTAAGTGTCCAGCAAATTTTTATCTGTTTCACTGAAGATCCGCCCATGGTCATAGTTACGCTGGAATATGAGTCCATCTGAAAGAATCAATAACTTGTAATTAGATTAAATAAAACATTATTGAACACTCACAACGTAGACATATATTGCACGCATGTAGGCCCCTACCAAAATATATTAATCAAATTTTACCGAATAAATACAATATCAGGCCTCTATATGCTGAGTACCAAATAATCATTCATGAACGAAAACATTTACACAAAACACAATATGACATATAGCCTAAATGATAAGCCTACCAATTGTTCCACCATTCGACTTGGTTTGGCTACAAGTCTCTACAGGGTTGATTTTGAAATTCCTCTCTCCACCTTTCGGATCCAGTTTCCACCTAAGACCAGCTTCACAGCTTCTTTCGTTTGTTTTGAATCTGTTTGTCCGTGTGTTTGTGTTTTTATGTGTTTGTTAGGCACTGTTTTAAGCACTGAAAAATGCAAATTACTTAAATACAACTATATTATGAACATTAAGATGTCACAAACTCTATTATAACACCAACGATCCACCCTCCTAAATGTTTTGGGGTCCACTGGGACAATGGACCTCAAGCATACTGTCCAAATGGGGCCCGACCACATGTGTCCGAAACAAAAGATGATATCTGAATCATATAGCTAGTGGTGCGTGAAAGTGCCACACCATAGTACAGAACAGATACGAACAGTAAACTATGATAAACAGTTGTTTCAGTATCTATATTATCTCAAGAGTATCGGCTGACATTTACGCAGATGTGGGGAAAATATGGTTTTACTATCATCTTCAACACTGTTGAAGAGCCAAGACACGCGCGATTCATGGACGTCGGGGAACACCCTGGGCTGCAGAGAATGACGTCACCGGAATTCCCGCGCTCATAACCATGCCTCCAATGAAAGTGTCCCACTGCCCTGGCCCCAGTGTACTAATGGGCCCCGTTGTCCCCTATAACTGTACCATGCATGCTTGCGCATATGAAAAAACAACAACAATAGTACGCGTAAAACGTATTAAATATAATGTTGCACAACTGATAATTACAACAAAATCATCATATTAGGTAGAAGTTATGTTTGTCATGAATCAGTTTTGAGAAGGTGGAAGAACTGGAGATTAGTAACGCCGGAGCGGCCGGACGTCGATCCAGTGTTCCCGTCCACAACCGGTGGTTTCCATGAAGGAACACATACGTGTATTTACTGAGTGTAGTTCGTTAAATACTGCCAGGAGCCACAATTTTGACTAGTTGCTATTATAATGTTTTTTTCTCAACTATATATATATATATATATATATATATATATATATATATATATATATATCATGTATTAATTATATATATACGATAGTTGATAGTTGCAAAATAAAATACCATTCCACTCATTATATATTATAATGTGATATGGCCCGATATAATACTTATTTACTATTAATATTAAGCAATAATATCACTAATATTAATAATAAATAATGCTTTTATTGTATATGAATATGTGACGCAGCATTCTTTAGACAGGCACGTCTTAAATAGATCTACGATAGGTGCAGTCGAGGTCAGCGTGGTGCAACTCGTATCGCGTTGTGTAATCAACCATGTGTGGTGGCTGTCAAAAATAAGTTTATTTTTCACTTTAATACTACATGTTATTATTATTACTAGTAGTATTAGTCAACCCCCACATATTCAATGCATCTTTGTATGTGCCTCTTTGTTAGATTATTCACATCGATATTATAACAGTTTATCGATTGTGGACAGTGTATAGCCAAGAACTCTAATCTTCACACACTCGCAAATTTGCCTGAATTCGGGCGGAAAGTGATAGCTATAGTCAGGTTGTTCAGTGGGAGCACGGGTTGGGGGTTCGCTTGCTTGAATACGTCATAAAACCAGCTCGATGGCCTCTAGACAGAACGCGCGTCCTAACTGCGTGTCACGTTATTAAGCCGACATAGTGGTAATACAAGATTGTACGTTGTCAGTGTTACGTTTGTTTGCAAAATTCGCTTAATTGTTTGAGAAAATCATATAAATGAATATTGGCTAAATTATTGCACGTACACTCTTTTTGTTATGCAAAATAAAATACCATTCAACTCATTATATATCATTATATAATCTAATGTGACAGGGGCCGATATAACAATTATTGACTATTAATATTAAGTAATAATTTTATTGTATATGAATATGTGACGCCGCATTCTTTAGACAGGTATGTCTTAAGTAGATCTACGATACCTGCAGTCGAGGTCAGCCTGGTGTAACTCGTGTCGCGTTGTGTAATGAACCATGTACGGTGGCTGTTTATAGATAAGCTCATGCAGAGGCATGCCCAATCACGGGACACTACGATTACCAAATGGTAGAAACGCCCAACACTTTACGAACAGGAAGGTGATTGGTTCCGTGTATTTTTCCCCGTAAGGAAATACGATATGTTTCTAAGCATTGTTTAAGTTTACAATTGTTCTCGTTGTTAACTTGGTACATACTGACAGTAAATTGACAATAATATAACTGTATGTTCTGATTGGTTTTACGACATCGTCATCACAAATCATGTTTCCATAATGACTGAATAAGAAGACGGACTAATGACTACGACTACGCCCTTGTAAATTATGTTTATATAAATATTTACAGAAGTGAATAAGTAATTGTCACTGTTTCCTAAAAACAAACACATGACGGACAAGGTGTAAGAGCATAGCATACATCTCCGAAGTCGTGACATCCCATATGTGGGACGGGCGTCAAGCGTGTCCCGTTTTGCGACTGAGCATTAATAGAATTTCACCCAGTCATTGGGCGTTGACGGTTTTGACGTTTTAAACGACGCGCATGAATGCACAAGTTTGCCAAGGACACAACTTGAGCGCTTACTTGGTAGTCACGCGAAGCTATGCAGAACGTAACCTCGCTGACAATTAGGGTGAACCGATACATCAATGTCGCTACTGGGTTACCTGACTGGTTCGGTTATCTCGCAAGTAGGGTCATTTCCAAATAATTGTAATTATAAATACATTTGTCTCCCGATGACAGGGTCACTTCGTTGTACGTTCTTTAATAGGGCTAAATAACTAAGGGCAAAATGACCGGTTCACCCACAAGTGACCTCACAATTGTTGACAATCATGATCGAGCAGCTCCGTATTAGATTTGGGACACGATGTGTCTCCCTCTTTGCTAGACACAAAACCACCACCAGCAGTTTCAAGTGTAATTATAGATCCACTTTATAATGACAGTGTAGATGGTTTTAATGGGATTTAATTTAATATACTGGTTCTTTTGAAAACAGCCGCCAATGTTACAATAAATGTAAATGAGCGTGACACGCAGAACTTTAGCCTACTGACTGAACAGTATAGCTGTAATAGCCTGAAGGTTAATGTCAGTAAAACAAAACAATGGTCTTTGCCGAATATGAAAGACAAAATTACGTAACCCATTTACATTTAAACTAAGTAACATAGATCTACAGACTTTTAAATGGATTTACCCAAACATACGAATAGATCTTTAAATATATGCTATAGAAACTGTTCTGTAAAATTTCCAGATAAACATAACAGCTTGTTATGTCTAATTGGAAACTAGGTGGTCATTAATTAGTAGCCTGACTGCGTTTACATCTAACAAAACTGTGCTTAGCTGGCCCGGGAGATTGGAGGGACAGGTTCTGGGTGGAAAGGTATTCAGGATTAACAAAAGCCGATTAATTGGCAATTATATTGTTTCTCTATTCAGAAGCCAAATTAGCAAATAAATGTAGCAGTGCAGTGCGATTAGGAAATGTTTTTTCAGTGTATACGAAATGGTATCGGTATATAACATATGTGTCAAGAAAGAGTTGAATATACAGGACATCTGCACTGATTACAGAAAGCAATGGGATAGTTTACAAACCACCACAAAGAACGACGCAACTGTGTGATGCATAAGAACCTTTCATTCTTCCTGAAGAGATGTTTATTTGTGGTGTCCTCGCAACCCACGGCTATTTGCCAAGCAAAATTGGCTGACACCGACGAAATCAATAGCAGCGCCCCTGGCGCCGAGGATGATTGTGTTCCATGCACACCGTTTCCCACACTTCTTATTTGTTTTTCTTACATCCCATTATACCATGTTCGGTAAGTACATAAACATTATACTTAGCATTTAGGAAACAATCCCGTAACCAACGCCGACACTACACAGTACTTAGTCTCAACAACGTATTTGCTTATTATTATTATGTATTGCTATTGATCACATGTATCTGAACAATTGTACAACTTCCCACGACGTTTGAGTCAACATAGTCAATATTAGTCATTAGCATAACTTTTGCCCTATCGCGTGGGTGACTGTAAAACGTCGGTAGCACTGTACACCGGTTGGTGGTCAAACGTCACGCTTGAGTGGACATACCACCAGTGTATGCGGTCAGCGCACACGAAGACCACTTGCTGGACTGATGGATAGATAGATAAGAACATGTGCCCAACTGTTCACACGCAGGGTCCTAGCGACAAATTACGCCAAATCACTGGTAATCGTTTTCTCTCTACAAACGTCACGCGTGGCCGACCATGGCACAATTGTCTGTAGCATGAATGCCGGCCAGCAGGCACTCCTTCCGCCTCGGGTCGATTAACATTTTTGAAATAACGCTCCGCATTGGTACAGTTAGTCGGGCCAGAACAACGTTGACGCACACGTTTCTCGCAATTCACATTCACGGGGTGCTTCGAGGTTACAGGTTTTCTCGCAATTGGGGCTGCTACCCAAACAATTACAGGGTGACGCTTCAGCCGACCGAAACACGGCTAGTGATCAACAAACCATGACGTCGTTGTCACGCTTCGAGTAGGTCGTTTAGTAGACGTCAGAGGCGGAGTTGCCCTCAATTGTTCATTGAACCGTGACGGGGGTGCTCGCTGGCGCTGGGTCAAGTGATTGTTTAGCTCGTTTGAAGGAGTGTCCCCACGGCGTGTGGTTTAGTAACGACGTCGGTTAATATATATACAGTAACGACGAGAGAACGGAGAAGAGCACACGCCCATGTTGCGGATTAAGCTTCGGCGATCTCAGTGGAGCATTGGATACACGCACATACGAACCAGGAAACGACGTAGCGAGTAACCGAGCCAAGGTACGTGGCCTATTGGTGACCGCGACATGAAACTATTTTATGATGTGAGAGAAGATTATTTCCAGCTATTAACCGTTTGTTTGTTTGTTTGTTTGTTTGTTTGTGTGTTTGTTTGTTTGTTTTTTAGAATATGTCAGACGTTTGTAAACGCCACTTACAATCATGTTTATCAAGGGACGGATTTTTGTAAATTGTAAAAAAATATTCGCCGAAGTTTGTTCACAGCTGTGATTTTCGAGATAAGCTGAGTGTTATTCATTCCGAGCGAACAGCTGCCTGGCTCTCCGCTCTCCGCTCTCCGCTCTCCGCTCTCCGCTCTCCGCTCTCCGCTCTCCACTCCGCATGGTAGACCTTTTCTACAAACATAAAACAGGACGTGACGAAAGTTGCTCTTTGCTAAAAGTTCACATGCCCATACTTGCATAGTTAGAGTATACACGTATACAGTGTTGTATGAACTTGTTTTAGTATAACGTGTCCATTATAATTATACAAATACATTGTTGGACAACGCGAACGTGGGCATAAAGTCCACCGTGCCACCGTATTGTATAAGGTACGTGGATTATCAAGACATCAACGTGTAGGTCTATAATTGAGCCTAATTACACGTACTTGCTCCAATTGCACACGTCTCGTACCTTGATATTATGTTAGGATAGGCTACTCCCAGGCATATTTATACAATATACTGTTGATAACCTTTACTGAAATTAAAGGAGCAATCTTAGAAATGTATGCCTGTATTGTGTTTGTGATTCGTGCATGTCGCCGTCGTGTAGGAGCGGCTAGAGATGTTCTTGGTCGTATTTTTACTACAACTCTAAGTGCAAACATTGACACGTACTTGACAGAGAGGAGTGGCACAGACCGGTTTTTAAGGAGGATATTTAAAGGCAGCACACCGGCAGTAAATGTAATGAAATCATTGAAAACGCACAAACTGTATAGGTTTTGACACAAAATAACACGCACACAGACAAACAAACACACACACACACGCGCACGCACGCATGCACGCACGCACGCACGCACGCACGCACGCACGCACGCACACGCACACACACACACACACACACACACACATATACACACACACAAACACACAAACACACACACACACACACACACACACATATACACACACACACACACACACACACACACACACACACACACACACACACACACACACACACACACACACACACACACACACACACACACACACTAAAATTCCCGTCAATTGTTTTGATGGCAGATTATTAATATATGCAACCCCACCTATAAAATGTCTGCAAGGACTGTAGTGAACACTCATGATTATAATGCACGCATGGGCGGCATCACCATCAGCCCCAAATGTTTTCCATGTTCCGGTCTTACGAATAAGATGCAACAATGAAAAAGATACATAAAACTAACCCAATATGCTTCATTTGCAGAACTTGAATCAACATGTTATTACGATGTGTTCATCGGATTGTCTACTCTCGCAAGTTCGGCATGGCGAGAGCCGTCCTACAAGTCGTCACTCTTGCTCTTCTCTTCTCCCTCGTGTTCCTCATGTACGACCAAGTAAACACCATTTCTGACGGAATCGCAGCAGCACCAAGTCTGTACGGGGCGGGAGAATCACTAAGCCGCCATCGAAGAAACAGCGGTGAGTACCTGCTTTTTCACATAACCGAAACAAGGATGTGACGTATTAAAGGGATACTTTGCGACCAGAAAGGGATCTTTCGACTCGCAAGTTATAGTGAGAAGAGACTCTTTGAGAACTATATACTACTTGTATTGTAGACATTCGTGTAAATGTAAGTATTCCATGTAATAATACGTCTTTATTTTATTACTATTATGTTTAATTAATCGCCAATAACAGACAGCCGGGTCAAGGCCAAATTATAAACTCAGCGTGCGCAGTTATTTGGAACACGAATGGGATTCTTTTTCGGTATTTTTAGATAATAAAACGTTTTATTTTTTAAATGAAGACATTGGTTACATGAAGTAGTTATATTAATTAAACACTGTATGTATGAAAGTAGTGCAATATACACAAAAAATCCCTTTTCATTATAATATGGGCTCCGAACATACCCTGTTCATGTCACAAAGAATGTCTTTCATAGAGGAGTAACATTCTGAAATAAACACGAGTAGCGTCTAGGCAAATGCCGGTAAAAAAAAAGAGCCGTAATCGATGCATATCTACATTGCGTCTATTTTAGACCCAAAAATCGTGCGCTACACCGGCCGTGTAAATGTGCGTGTAAATCATCACAACTGATGGGACGGTAATACGTGAGAAGAATTCCGATAATGTTCTTGTTTGTGTCTTTATGATCAGTTCATTGCAAAGGCCAGTGGCGTTTCCGGTACATCATTATTATATGCCAGTCCCCGTATTTTCTGGGATTTTCCGGACTTTTTAGAATCTCCGGAATCCCCGTAATAGAATTTCCCTATTTTACCTACATAATTTCGTCAACATCCAATACGACCCCCCAGCCACCCCCTGCCTTCCGATGTCCAATCCGACTGGAGATTATCGGAATTGATCGAATCTCCGAAAGATCGAAAGCTTTGTCGTACGACGACAATTACACATTGTTTATCCACGCAGCGAACTACGCCAAGACAGCAATTATATATTTGTTCATTTGATAATTACAATGAACGCCCAGACTTGTTACGTGGCTGATTCTTTGTCGAATTTAGGTCAATGAAACATATACGCCTACTTCTTTGTAAGGCCCACGGCACGCTCCGTCAACCGTATATTTACCCAGAATAACCCAGCGTGACACGACACCTTGTCACCTTTCAACAATTACGTGCATATAATGCATTGACAAAAGATCGACTTCATATGTGCAAATACATGGAACGGCCAACCGCTAACGAAGCTGGGGGCGTTCGTTGACAGCTTATGAAAAGTCTGATAAGCGTGCGCTAGGTACATAGGGTGCACATGATTCGTATAAGTCATACATGATTGACTTGGGGTGGTTGATCTTTACGACACTGAACAAATTGTACAGTGGGTGTAACTTTTTGGCTGGGAACTTGGTCGCCAAACAATTTGCCCCAGGAGGTCACGACTGCCAAGTGCCTCGGCAGATGTAAGTTCAGGATTGTCTGCGATCACTCCACATTCCCATTTTACCCATTTCCCCTTCGTTTGTTTACCACCTGTTCAACCCATTTTTAGGATTGCGGAGAGGTTTCTTAACTGATCGAAACCTTTGTCATGCCATAGGTTTCCCACGTATCTCCGGAAGATAATTGGTGCATAATTAAATGCTTGGCTTCTTACATATTTGTGGTATAAAGATTTATATGAGGTGTCCTAAAGTGTTACAAGTTATCCAGGTACGGTATCATCTTTTATTTTAAAATGGCATAACGTTATGGCGTGAAGTGATATTACACATGACAAGGTCAAATATATTAATGAACATACAGTCGTCTTGCAGAATAATTTGCATTAGCAGTTTTGTCTGCAAGCCTTCTATTACAACTTACCCGTGT
Organism: Oasisia sp. SBJ-2009; assembly: GCA_964017155.1. Taxonomy (NCBI): domain Eukaryota; kingdom Metazoa; phylum Annelida; class Polychaeta; order Sabellida; family Siboglinidae; genus Oasisia; species Oasisia sp. SBJ-2009. The sequence continues at coordinate 29,210,135 of OZ024860.1, read as the reverse complement.
TACATTTAGCCCCGGTCTCCCCTATCTTTCCAAACACCTAGACATCTTCACATTACGCTGTCTTCGCAACCTCCATATCTTATATATCTAGTGATGATGACCTTAAAAGGAAGAAGTGTAATAAGAAAAACATTAGCAAAGATACAGCTTTAAAATTACTATATAATTTATAGTATTTACTGACGGGCCTTTTCAACTACACACGGGCTATGTGAATGTCTTCCAAAGTGGTCTCCACCATGAACTTTTCGACAGCTGACAACGCTGTTGTTTGATTTGTATTTACGCAGGATCTAGCTGCGAGAACAACGCTATCTGGATATCTTTAAATTGTAGCCCCGTGAATCTCAATTGCTAGCACTAATAGGATCGTACATACAGTACTTGTGTACTTGTGTACTGTTATATCTGATCTATCGTGCAAGGGATACGGCTGGGTGGTTGCGGTATAGAAACCAGCGGACCGACATCGATTAATGAACGGTGTTTGTCACGTTTATTGCCGATGAATTCGGATAAATGGGCGTGTATTTTAACAGCTGCACGAGGCATCAATTGAACCTGAGTGAAAAATACTTACACATCGTTTGTACCACCCATGATAGACTTATATACACAGGCCCAGTGCATATGCTTCTTTAATACGAAAACTTTTCCACGTACGTACGTACGTACGTACATACATACGTGCATGCGTACATACATATATTCGTACGTACATACATGCATACATACATACATACATACATACATACATACATACATACATACATACATACATACATACATACATACATACATACATACATACATACATACATACATACATACATACATAAATACACACACACATACATATATATATATATATATATATATATATATATATATATATATATATATATATATATATATATATTATACATACATACATACATAAAGTGAAAAGCGCTTTGAACGGTCCTGAGGACTGGATACTGCGCTATATAAGAACTTGCCTTTTTTACATATACACCTATATACATACATGCGTACATACATACATACATATATACATACATATATACATACATACATATATACATACATACATACTTACATACATACCTACATACATACATACATACATACATACATACATACATACATACATACATACATACATACATACATACATACATACATGTATATATACATAATATAAAAAATATACATACTTAAATACATATGTACATGCATACATACATGAATACGCACGTACATATTACACAATCATACTCATTTAGAAGTATGAATACACACACACACACACACACACACACACACACACACACACACACACACACACACACACACACCTGTATACGTACGCCCACATACACACGCATACACATACACACATACTTGTAAATGCGTGCTTACACTCGGGCGAACATATAGACAAAGACACGCAACGTGACACACTTCTTCAGCTGTACTACCAATAATACACATACACGTAAACGTTGTTTTACATAATCAAATTAAGTTCATCGTTGGTATGTAAATGTATGCCTATTTCAACTTCGTCGCTTGGGGTATGTATTCTTCAAAAACACCTTAGCGCACTTGAAACCCCGATTGCAAATGTATGGACCCCAAAGAACTGAATAGCCTTAATGTAGGTGTAGGGGCATAACATATGTCTGCGAATACGGCGAAGGTCGGTCGTACAGCGTTTCCCATTGTTCCAACGAGAGAAAAACTTACGATCTTTGAGCGTATCTTTATATCTTTATATCTTTATCACACAACAACGGAGCGCCCGTAGGCGATTCGTGACTGTTTTATAGAAAGGGATAAATTCTCACGTAGTTGACAATAAACATATTGATAGCCATACGTTCTGCATGCGTCAATGTGGAAACGGGGTGGTCCTCACTGACACGACAATAGCCGTCTGAGACCACGCCTAAGCATTAATCACCACATTGCACATACCCGACATCGCTTGACCTGTCGTGGTCAGTCGCCTGGGGTGACTGACCATCAGGTAATTACCCCCCATTATAGCACTAAACTGTCACGCCATTCAAACTGTGCTGGAAACAACACTTTCATGTAGTTGTAGATAATAAATATAGAATGTATTTATTATAGTAGATAATAAAAACGCCAATAAATTGAACGGAACGAACGTATTGTTTAGACGTGGTAAAATATCACGGTGTTTGCATGAGTGGTTTTCGTGAGAGCCACAAATCACATGAACAGCGTCTAAATGATTGTAAGAGTTATATATTGGTCGAGCAATATCTGATCAACACCGTCGACGATAATGGACCTGTAGGTGTGTCAGCGCTGAGTGACAATGCCGACGAGTTTAGAACGAGTTCAATTGAAAACTGCACAAAAGACGCAGCTTGGGAGCAGGGGTCGATATATAGAATGCTGAACTATCTTTAGGAGGAACCGCAGTTGCAATCCCGGTGTAGGCGGGTAGTGGTTTGAAACTGGTTCGGCCGCCCAGTCGACACGTTGACAATTTCATAGACTCCACATTGACTGTCTCTCGGAAGGGACGTTATAAGCCGTTCGACAGTTCTATCAGATGATTATGCCGGGGAATTAAAATAAACCACGCAGTGTAGTGGTTAGCACACCGGCGGCCAGGATTCAGTACCCGATCACGGCTGGCATGGTGCATGTGGTATATAAACCTGGCTCTCGACACTGGGGTCTGTCGTGAATCGCACAATCACGTTAATGTCGGTCCCGTCTCAAGTTGGGACGTCAAAGAACCACTGAGGACGACAAACACCCTGGCATGGCCAACGACAGGGCCCGCACAGAAATGTCGGCTTGGCGAAAATGCCTGACTAGTTCAATGAGACCCCCTAAGACCATAATATTTGTATTTCATTGTAGCCAAAATATATACTGATTGGTCATTTAATAGAACCTAGAACTGGAAACAACTATAAACTAGAAACGAGAGAATAATCGGTAACTGATTATGATCGTAAAATACGATGGCTGAGGCTGTTCTACACACAAAGTGATGTTGTTGGTGCTCTACTGTCGACTTGATGCGAGGCAGTGACTTCATTACATCTATAGTTGCACAACATATAACCTAGACAGTGCGTCGATTATGAATGGCTGAGCAGTTGAAAATAAAGTTTAGAAATGATGAGTTTCGTTATGGAAACTTCGGCTTTCGGGATGATCTAGGATGAAACGCCAGCAGTGGGTCGATAGAGAAACCAGAATTCACAAAAATAGCCTCTAGGTAATTGGCTTAGGAACTGTATCTAAGGCTTTGGTAAAGTCATGTCTAAGTGGTATTGTCGACAATCGAGGCATGTCCGGGTGTTTACGGCGAGTCGACTTGACAACTTCACAAAGGCGGCTTCTGTATCTGTAGTACAAAGAAAGAGGTTGTTTGCAACTTTGTACACTCCTTGTCTGTCATTCGTCGTTTGACCTGATTTTAGGCAGTGAGTGTGTATGTACGTTCGTTCGTTCGTACACGCGAACGTACTGTAAGTTCGTTCACACACGCGTACGTAAAGACACACACACACACACACACACACACACACACACACACACACACACACACACACACACACACACACATATATATATATATATATATATATATATATATATATATTCAAGCACCTTCACACACACGCACACGCACACACGCGCGCACACACGCACACACACACACACACACACACACACACACACACACACACACACACACACACACACACACATGTACAGCGTCGAACAAAACCGGACTCGGGACGAACACGAGATAGGGGAAATATATAACTACGGGGTTTCTTTGAACGATAACATGACAACCGTGTCACAGTAACTCTTTATCGTCGATTGTTTTCCGTGCCCTTTTGCGCACAGCTGTTGATGCATGGTGTTTGCCGCTGCGGGCTAGTGTATTTATAATAGTTTTTTTGCTGTTATGCTACCCGGAAGTACCGTTGTACCCGAGTGTGTAACTTATTATCGTATCGCCATTCGGGATCGTTATTTAATCTGCCCAACTGTGACTCGACAGTATCTGTGACTGATTTAGACAAAGCCTCATCTGTGCGTTCTGACGTGCTCGACTTTTCGGACGAATGACCAAGGAGGGCGTCAGTAGACAACACGTGGTATTCATGGTCGATGGCCTGACTGATACGTCTGTTTCGTTTGTGTAAAGGCTATAGTGAGCGTCAGACAAACCTTGGCGCACTCAACCGTGCGATGATAGATGAGTTATTTGTAGAATGTCTACCACCCTCTGTTGTAGATCTCGCATGTGCATAGAGGACAGATTCACTGGCCGTGATACAGATATATTCTTATGTTTACAAGATATATTTGCTTAAAAGTATATTTATGTAATGACGCTTTAATATTTTTCTTGACATGATGCTAACAAGCGATGCATTTAATATTGAATTCTACATGTTATGCCGATTACAGGTATGACACTGCTCTCATACTTGTCCTCACACTGTCCCTCATAACTTGATGTGTTCTGCGTGCAGAGAATGATGGTATAGCTTGTTGAAGATCGTTTTATAAAACACTGTGATAGACATTAGATGCAGAAATAA
>OZ024860.1:29145519-29198019 GCA_964017155.1 Oasisia sp. SBJ-2009 | reverse complement strand
GTGGTACTGGAGAAATCGGCGTCGCCGAAATACTGGCCCTATTACGTCGGGCGCTTCTTCAATAAAGCAGCGCACATCGCAGAAATGTTTGCAATGGGGTAAGCGCACGCACACGCACGTGCCTGTGCCTTTGTCGGAAAATAGCTCAGATGAGCTAATGTTGCCTAATTATCATGTAACCGACGTTAAATAAAGCTTCTTGTATCTTGTATCTTGCACGTCACATGCACGTCAACACTCCTATCGTTTGAGTTTGATGCTTGGCTCACCGTTTTGTGGCTGAATCTTGGTCACCGTGTATTCATACATAACATCTTAATTATTTATTCACACATTTATTTAATTAATGAGTTATTTTAATTAATATAATGTTATTATGCCGTGTTATTATTTTTTAATTATATATATTTATCTATTTAATTATTTATTTTTAACGATAATGTAACTGATTAAATTTAGTAGTAATGGTTGCATTTTTTTGTCATTATAGTTTTGTTTAATGAGTTTATGTGTGATATTGATAATTTTGCCATTGTAAACCGCCCTGGAAAAACTATTTGGATGGGGTGTTTCATTAATTCCCAAAGCGGAGTGGAGGGGCTGAAAGGTGCTGCCACCTCACGGAGTCTGGGTAACCGAGGCGACACAGTAGCTGGCACATCGAACTATCACTAGAGTATACCTAAGTTCGAATCTTGTGCTGCCATTTCGAACTTTTGGAAATTTCTTTCACTATACGTTAATCCAGCTGTACCAAATGAGTACCTGGCTATAACTCGTGGTGGGTGTGTGGGTATAAATAATCTTCGCTCATTACATCGTGGCTGAATACTTCCCTGAGGATAACTCTATTGATGACCCTTGGACAGGTGAGCTGGGAGACGAAGTGTAAACAATGATTTATCTCAAGAAATGGATACTTTGCTATAGAAGTACTCACATTGATTTTGGTTTATCTGTATTCTTGGATCAGCAGAAAATTATGTTTTGTTGTTGTTTTATTGTAGTTTCCAGTTCGTGGTTCTGCCGGACGTGTTCGCTGTACATACCCCGCATCCGCCCAAGCCTGGAACTGGAATTGAAATGAGGTGAGTCTGCTACTTCCTAATTCCTGCGAAAATGACTAGAAGCTGTTATTCTATCACAAGTTACTTTAGTTTCGTGCTTTCACAACATTAAAATACAAATGGATATACGCATTTGTTAAATGCCGCGCCTTCATAACATTAAAATATAAATGGCCAAATGGCCATACGTCTTTGTTAAGTGTCGTGCCTTCACAACATTAAAGGGAACGTTGTGTCCCTTAAGAGACTCAATAAAGTGTCACATTGCACTAGATCACGTGTACAGTGGACCATGGTGTCCCTTGAGAAACTCAATGGCGTGTCACATTGCAATTTTGATCACGTTTACAATAGACCATGGTGTTCCTTGAGAAACACAATGACGCGTCACAGCGCAATTGATCACGTGTACAGTGGACCATGGTGTCCCTTGAGAAACTCAATGACGTGTCATATTGCAATTGATCACGTGTACAGTGGACCATGGTGTCCCTTGAGAAACTCAATGACGTGTCACATTGCATTTGATCACGTGTAGCACCGTGGTGTGCTTTGAGAAACGCAACGTCGTTATTGACATATTCACACGTCTAACATATTCAATAAATACAAAACTGAGGCAAATTTGTTTTATTAATCCTGGTTTAAATATGTTGTCGCTATATCATAATAGGATTAATAAAACATGTTTATATGTATTCTGAAATATTTCTACTGTTTGAAAATATCACTTACGAATTTGTTTGTCTCAAGGGTCGATAGTTCCGAACAAAGCGACCTTCAGTTTGTTTCTATTTTTTAAATACTCTTGACATGCAGAATCCACAAATATGGTGATACTTTACTTTTTTACACCATAAATACAGACATGTTGACTGTGCAACGCATGTGATTGCTCTGTTACAGTTGCGGTAAACGTGTGAACGTCCGCTTCAAGATCTATCTCATGGACACGTATGGGTGGAAGATGCCGGTGAAGATTAAATGATGCAAGATGGCGCCCATCTTTGCAGACATACGTCGCGCTTATTAATATGTATATTTCGAATAGTCTTGTAATGTGTAAATATGCTGTACATTTGATTATTAACCATTTGTCGTACTGCCATTATCTGATGATGAAATATACGGGAGATCTATTTACGTCTAAGACGAAAACCAAAAAGGATCTGTTTGGAGATCGCCAATTTTCGCCGATTCGCCATGTGCGAACATGGACTTGTTGGGAGAGTGTCTTTCAAAATGTAGATGTAAACAGAGGAATATATTGTAAAACATGTTTGTTTATATCGCGATTCATCTGCCGAGTTGTGCAATATCTACAACTGTTAATTGCCTGTGCCATACCATACTCATTTTAACCGCAGTTGTCACAATCGTTTATGTTAATGTTTGATTAAATTGAATTTCGGGCTATGCAGATGAACGCATATTTACCCAGGATACTTTGCTTAGAGCCTAAATGAACTGATCTTCGAAACGGTAAATAAACTGCGAATTACAATAACCGTCAGATGGCGCTGCTGTAGGCACTATGTGCTATTTTTGCTATGTCGTAATTCCCAGTCAGATGGACTGGGCTAGTGAAATTTATACCGATGACGAACATAATTATACGCACACATACAAACACTATTGCAGCACACGCAAACAAACATAAGTACTTAATTGTGACACATAGTGTCAACGGGTACACATTACAGACGTTGGTAATTCTTGTGACAAAAAGTCAAGTGTATGAGACAACTGTTGCATGATTGCATAGTTATGCAAAAACGAAGTATGTCGCGACGTTTCTGCGTTAGACGCTATTTCAATATTGGTGTATATACCGTGCGTGCAATATAAAAGCGAGAAAACGATGTTAGCGTGATGATAGTCTAATGTGACATAAGATCGCACCATATCGATGTTCGAAGAACTTTAGGTAATTTTTAGTGATGTACTTTTCACCTCTCATAGAAATATGTTTTCATCAAACGCAAACATTTCATTTGTCACGCTATTATTTTACTTCATTCAAGCGATATACAAACCTGTTGTTTGAATTTATTTTATTGCAGACAAAAATTAAATCTGCTGGGTGTATTTATGGTAATGTTCTTATCTGTGTCGTTATTGAATAAATCGTATTTGCATGTACACTCGGTTGTGCTTATTTAGTCTTTGTCTACAACAGGTCCCACTACACAGTGAAACATATGTTTACATTTTAAACATCAGCCTTTGTCTATAACAGGTCCCATCACACAGTAAAACATGTTTAGATTTTAAATATCAGCCTTTGTCTACAACAGGTCCCACTACACAGTAAAACATTTGTTTAGATTTTAAACATCAACCTTTGTCTACAACAGGTCCCACTACACAGTAAACCATATGTTTAGATTTTATACGTCAGCTTTTGTGTACAACAGGTCCCACTACATTGTAACACATAATATGTTTATATATTAAACGTCAGCCTTTGTCTACAAAAGTCCCACTACACTGTAAAACATATCTTTAAATTTTAAACGTCAGCCTATGTCTCCAAAAGGTCCCACTACATAGTAAAACATATGTTTAGATGCTAAACGTCAGCCTTTGTCTACACCATTTCCCACTACACAGTAAAACATATGGTTAGATTTTAAACGTCAGCCTTTATCTACAAGAGGTCCCGCTACACTGTAAAACATATGCTTAAATTTTAAACGTCAGTCTTTGTCTACAACAGGTCCCACTACACAGTAAAACATGTTTAGATTTTAAACATCAGCCTTTGTCTACAACAGGTCCCACTACACAGTAAACATTTGTTTAGATTTTAAACATCAAAGTGTACACCATGTAGGCACAACTTTTAAACACGTTGGTATACCTACCCTGCCACTCTATTGCAGTTTCTTTATTGTTGGAATGTCTCTTTGGAACAGAAATACAGGACCAGAAACAACATCATCCTTCATCATTGTGCAACCATGTCTCAGCCTGCTGCTCCCAAATCTGCCTATCTTGCGCTATCATCTGCCAGATGGTACCCTTCCAGTAGTCGTATAGTTCGTCTCTCCACCGTCTCACCGGCCTTCCTTTAGACAATTTCCTTTCCTAGGGTTTCCAGGTGGTGATACGCAGTGTCCATAGGTTATCTCGTATCCTGCTGACGCGCCCTCTCGCGTCCACTTCCGTCTTCTCACTTGTTCAATCACGTCTGTGATATTTGCTTTTTCTCTTACCCAGATGTTTGTGTTTCTGTCTCGGTACATGGTGTCTAACATACTCCTTTTCATTTTTGTTTGTGCGGCTGCAAGCTTGTTCTTTGCTTGGGTTGTGAATGTCCATGTTTCCGGGTCGTATGTCATTGTTGGAATTACGCATTAGTGGGTTGTTGATTGCCTTAGCTACTGTTGACGCGCTTTGTTGGACCATGTTTATGATGGTTTCGCTCATGGTGTCGATGTCGTCTAGTTCTTGTAGTGTCTCGAAACATCGGTTTCTCAATTCGAGTTGGAATTTGATCTTCTTTGACACTATTTGTTTGGCAACTACTGTTGGGGGCTTCTTAATCATATATTTGATGTAGCTCATAACCAGTCTGTGGTCACTTCCAATATTGACTGGGATGACTGTTTCGTCTGAAGTCTGTCCTGTTTGTTAGAATATAGTCAATTTCGGTCTTCGTTACATAGTTTGGGCTTTTCCACGTCCATCTCCTCCCTGCTTTCTTCTGAAACATGGTATTCACGACTTTGTGCTTTCTAGATGTTGCCCATTCTACCAATGTGTCGCCTCTTTCGTTTCTAAATTCGAGCCCAAATTTGCCGGTTGCCGTTTCCATAGGGTGTGTTCTTTTCCCTATTTTTCCCTAGTCTCCCATCACTATCGTGTAGTGGTTTGGTTTCCCTAAAGTCTCATCTACGTCGCTGTAGAAATTATTTACGTCTTCTTCTGAGTATGAAGTTGTTGGTGCATATACTTGCACTATCTTTAGTTTGTAGCGTTTTGTTATGCACAGAACAAGTTTTGCTACTCAGAGATTCTTAGCACATAGTCCTAGTTGATCAAAGCCGCCTCCTTGGTCATGGACTTTTTCGATGCCGCTGGGGATTGTGGGCCATGGCTTTGTAGTGCTTTGCACGCCGGTGTTGTTGGCCTACCACGCTGGCCAGTGCTGATTGGAACGGACATGCGACCTTGGATGAACGAAATTACCAAACTTTCGACACCGAGGCTGTATCAGTAACGAACCACCGACATGCCAACACCGGGATTCGAACCCCGGTCCCTCTAGTCGGGATTCTGGCACTCTAACAACTGGGCCACCGCGCCCTATATATATATATATATATATATATATATATATATATATATATATATACATATATATATATATATATATATATATATATATATACACACATATATATATATATATATATATATATATATATATATATATATATATATATATATATATTTATTTATATATATACTCAAACACAATCCAAACGAAAGGTTGCCAAGAATTCTTATTAGGAAATTTATTGACAGGTTTTGGGATTAAACGTCGACACGATAACTATGTTTTGAATCCATGTTCAGAACAGTGCCGTTTTGTTTTGAACCACACGATATGCGATCTTTTGAAGGAACACGAAGGACACACGCAAGGACACACGAGATATAAGATACAAGCAGCTTTATTTAACGTCGGTTTACATGAGAATTTGATAACATTAGCTCATCTGAGCTATTTTCCGACAAGAGCACACGCAAACACACTCGACAAGAAAAACACAGTTTATATTGCGAAAGGCTAATTATTGGTATCTCATTGCGTGCCACTGCACAAGGTAATTGTGATGCCGGATGTTTTTTAAAGAAGAAAAATAGTCCCTGCACACTATCGCGATTAACGTGTGTATGGGCGTTCAGCATACTTGTTATCTCGTCTGTAATTATGAATACATGCTTTTACACCCTCGTTTTTTCTCGACACATAACTACGGTTTAGGCGGTTAAAAATAAAAACGTATGTATGAATGCAAACTCTGTCTACTATTGTGATAATTTTCTAGAGGTTGTCTTCTGTCACGGAATATAAAAGCTGATAAAATTCAGCTTAGTGTATAAAGGGCGGCATCAGCCCGTGTAGGGCTATTTCTCGCCCATCAGGGCTTACGGTAGTTTGTCATTCCCAGTGCGTTAAACGTTTGACATTTTTTGGCGACGTTCATAAGGTAAGACATTACGTTGATGGGTGACTTTAAAATGGCTAATAATTTGGGTCTATTTTTAAACATTTGCTTCATATACTTTTTGAAAAAAATACTACATATTAGAAATTCCAAACCGTTAAGGTTTTTAGCCGTTACGTACAGTCAATGTCTGTAGGCTCGGCTCTGTTTAAACTGTGGTTTCCTGTTTTGGTGTTTCACAATCTGGTTTGGTGTATCCCAATCGGCCCACAGTCCTATTTAAACTGGTAATTGGCGGCAAATCTGCCTCACTTGCTTCAGCAGCCGCTCTTCTCAGATAATCAATATTCATCTACAGCGATGTTATTATTTTACCCGGGTAACTTTAAGCTCGACTACACGGCCATGTACGTTCGGCCTTGCTATCTTTGTGAGGTCGAGGAAGTCGATGCTGAGATTGTTCGGAAGAACAAGAAGATGGCGTGATACGTTCCTCGAGCGCAGTAAGACTTGCCAAAGATGATGAACACCGAAGTTGTTGCCGAAGGCGAACTTCGAGAGTGGACGACGACGCACTAAATTACCGCAAAAACCGTCGACCTGCTTGTCAAAGACGGCTTCAGTTCAATGAACGCTGTAGAACTGCTTGACAAGGACGTTTTGTCACATTAAAAAATACCGCGCGGCCAGCAGAAACCTCTGCTGAAGGCCCTCCAGCCCAGGCAAGCGACAGAGGCAGAGCAGACGATAGATCAAACGGTGGAAGTCACCGAGACGACAGCGGGGACGGCGGCCACGTGGGAGGGTGGCACAACAGCCCCGGAACGGAACCAGGCAGCTGGCGGCACGCCGGGCAGAACCAGCTAGCCAACGAGACCGAACGTGATGTCTACACCCAAGTGATGGGCGATCATTTGCGGACAATGCCACAACGCCGACACCGCAACCAGTCGCAGGGCGCGGACAAACACAGCGAGCAGCAACCGTGACGGGCGTCACACTTTGAACATCACGCGACAATTCCAGGATTGTAGAAAGATTCACTTGGTATCATCGGCAACTGGTAGGTCTTGTAATGTTCACTATGCTGTCGTAGATTTCATTGCCAAAGACTCAGTCGAGGAGGAGGTTGTTGCGAGCACCCAGGAAGGCAAGCAAATTATCGTAAAGTCCGGGGTAAAACCTAAACCTGAAGCCATAACACTGTCCCAGTGGTCAATTGCGAACCTGGCAGTTATGTACAGGCTGCTAGGCGAGGGGAAGTAGTTGGGGGATGAGGGAGTGATCGACTATTTGCCTTACAGTACAAAGTACGGGAAGCTACAAGTCAGTCATAACTTTAGGTGGGGAGCTGACAACCCACATCTGTTTGTCCATGCCTGCTCATTCAAGGGGTGCACTCTAACACACCCTGCCACCTCACATCATCAGGGACCAGGTCAAACATACAGCTATCCTAGATAGGAAATTCCAGCAGTGAGTCCCAGGCCAGGACTAAATCTCGGGGTATGGCGGACATTATTACTAAATGATGCAGATCGGGATTTGTTGCTAAGTGGACTGAAAAAATGTTTTGACATTGTTGACAGTGATCTCCTGATTGTACCGGTCGAGGTGGAAAATCACCCGTCCGCCAGGCCAGGATCCACAAATTACTTAGCAATTAAGCAGCAAGTTCTCCAGGAAATATCTGAGGGAAATTACATTGTGTGTGACACCACGCCGAATTTTATAAGCCCTTTAGGTGCCATCCCGAAATCTACAGGCGTCATACGGCTGATTCATGATTGCAGCCGTCCCTCGGGTAAATCCTTAAACGACTATGCAAATTTAGAGTTTTCACAAAGGTTTCAAATTATTGGTGATGCTACCTCCCTGCTACAACCTGGCTATTACATGGCCAAGGTTGATTTAAAATCGGCTTACAGGTCGGTGTCAATAAAAGTTGTACTTAATAATCAAGTAGCATATCTGCGTGATACTAAGTTGCCCTTTGGTTCAAGACTGGCACCTGGTATATTTCACCGCTTAACACACGCAGTCAAGCGAATGATGATTAGGCGGTGGCTTTACTGCGGTGGTAGTGTACCCGGATTATTTCTTCATTTGTGCATCGACCTAAGGGGCGTAGCTAGCCGTACGCACGTACGCACGTGCTTCCACATCAGACTTTGTGAAAACAATTATAATATCACTGGTAAAAATAACTCTGGTGACACGAGCAACGTAAATAATTACAGACCAATTATTACGCTTGTCACCGTTGCGTTAAATATATTTGAAATTATATTGCTGGAACCTTTGACACGTTATCTGGATAATACAATCAAGTTTGGATTTAAGAAGGGACACTCTACTTACCACTATATATTTGCTATAAATATTTTACATTAAGAACTATAAAAGTAACGAGTGTATTTCTGCTCTCTAGGCGGTTCAAAAACGTTTGACGCAGTCAGTCACAAGACACTTTGTTTTTAGAAAATTGCTAAATCGAGGTGTGCCTGTTCTGCTTACCGGTATCTTGTTAGGATAGGTTGTCACATACACAACTGGTGCATTAATCAAGTGTTTTATGTAGATGACTTATGTGTTACTGCAGCCAGTCCTAATGGGCTTCAGGGTTTGTTGAACATTTGCACATTTGATTTTGAAAATTATGTAGAATATAATCCTATGAAGTCGGTATGTATGATCGTCAAACCACGTGGCTTTCATTTGAAATGTCTACATATCTATATGAATTTAAACCTTTTCAATATGTTTCACACAGTAAAAATAATGTGTATTTTCCTTAGCGTATTCTATTTACCTATGATATTGTGACTTAAAATGCACTACATTTCAAATGATTGGGTTGACACACATGCTACACAACATTTTGAGCACCAGACAGAATCGACATTTATATAATTAATTAATGCGTCCACGTGCATTTATGCCTGGCTACGCCCCTGGAACTTGAATGAATATATTGTCGGAATTAATACCTTAATGACATTATTGCGATGTTTGGGTTTTTCTATCAACTGGGATAAAGTAATTGATTCCACTCGTTGTCTTACCTTCTTGGGTATTGCAATTGATGCAGCAACTATGGTTAAGCGTCTGCCTTCAGAACAAGTGTTAGCGCTTAAAGCAGAACTAGAAGTATTTGCGACACGTAAACGAGCAAGCAAGCGGCAGTTACAATCTTTAGCAGGCAAGCTTCGCTGGGCGGCTTGTGTGGTCTACGGCGGGAGAGTATTCGTCCGGCGAATTTTAGACGCAATTTCTACATTACGGTCTTTCAGTGGTATGTCGCTTATTATAAACAAGGGTCCAGATGTTATTGTACATACAGATGCATGTGATGTAGGTGCAGGCGGTTACTGCGAGGGCGACTATTTTTTACTGAAACTGGTCCGCCGTTCAGTACCGTCACATCCACTTTAAATAATTGGCTGCGGTTGTGTTAGCAGCACAAAGATGGGGGCCGTTGAGGGCCAACAAACACATCGTAGTTTTGTCAGACAACAGTACAAGAGTAGCGTGTATTAATCGTGGTTCATCACGCAGTGTTCTGCTAATGAAATATCTCAGATATATCTATTGGCTGTCAGCTGTGTTTAACTTCCGCTTGAAAGCGGTCCATGTTCTGGGAAAAGATAATGTCTTAGCAGAATGTCCTGATACCCCTCCACAGACATCTACGCTAGGCCCGCCTGATACCCCTCCACAGACATTGGTACATCTACGCTAGGCCCGCCTGATACCCCTCCACAGACATTGGTACATCTACGCTAGGCCCGCCTGATAGCCCTCCACAGACATTGGTACATCTACGCTAGGCCCGCCTGATACCCCTCCAGAGACATTGGTACATTTACGCTAGGCCCGCCTGATACCCCTCCACAGACATTGGTACATCTACGCTAGGGCCGCCTGATACCCCTCCACAGACATTGGTACATCTACGCTAGGCCCGCCTGATACCCCTCCACAGACATTGGTACATCTACGCTAGGCCCGCCTGATACCCCTCCACAGACATTGGTACATCTACGCTAGGCCCGCCTGATACCCCTCCACAGACATTGGTACATCTATGCTAGGCCCGCCTGATACCCCTCCACAGACATTCTTGAAAATCTGCGTCAATTTCTGAAACTGTGCACGCAGCCGCCTACGACTTTGCTATAGGTCAACAGCATAAAATAAGTTGTGTGGAATAATAATGCTTACGTTGAATGTTAGTTATTACACCAATGAAATATCATCGGACCCCAAGGGCAAACTGATGATATTCAACCAACACAGTTGTGGTACAAGTCTGTCCCGTAAATACTGGAATTACAACTATAAAGTGACGCAATAAATTACTTTTCCGCCCTCATATATTTGTCAAATGTAACCCCACTTCGACGTTTAATGTGAGATGTCACATAAATAAAACGAGTAACACACGCGTCGCCTCATCTATTGTGTACGAATTTCGTTAACACATTTTTCATCATCACTGCACAAGGACGAATATAGAGCGAAATGGCTCAAGGTTAGAGATTCGGACTCTCGACTACGAGAACCCGGGTTCGAATCCTGTGCTGCGGTGTTAACACCTTGGGCAAGTTTTTCCACTCTACATTGCTCCAGTTCACTCAGCTGTATAAATGATTACCTGGCTACAGACAGTACAGACAGTGGTGGATATGTGTACGAGCAGCCTTCGTGCATTAATTGTAGCAAATGGCTGCATGGATGCTTCCTAGAGAAGCCGAGATGGTGTCTGAGTGAACAGGTCTGTCAGGGAAGTAAAGTGTAAAGCGCTTTGAACGGTCCTGAGGACTGGATACTGCGCTATATAAGAACTGGCTTTACTTTGTCTGCTTCTGCAATTATACAATCAATCAGGCATGCGCACAGTTCAAGTTTTATCTCCCAGTCCAGTTGTATATGAATTTATTTGTCCCAGTCCAAGCAGCGAGACCCCGACTCACGTACTTTTTGGGGTGTCGACTATTCTAGGTTTAGAGATATTCTCTATATAGAAGGTAAATGTATCCGTACAAATATAAAGTCACGATGTGTATAAATGTATGGTGTGAAGTGCTGGAACTCACCACCAGCCTATATAACCATAATGCCAACCTTTTATAGATTTGTTAAGAATAAAAAAAAATATGTTCAGCAGATATATGTAAAACAAATTGACAAATATAGTAATTAGTGAATGCATGACTGTATTAAAATGCTTGAATATAATGTCTATGTTTTACTAGTTTATACATTAATAATGTTTGTGCTGCACGCACTTACTGGGACATGTGTAATAGTTTTTTTTTTATTGTGTGCAGGATTATATAAGTCAATCAACAGATTTATCTTCAGTATACTCCTTTTCCTAGAATAATAAGAATATTATGTATTGTTGTATCATATATTGTCAGTATCGTGTATTGTTGTGTTAGGAACAAATGAACATTATTATTATATCATAAATGGATATAACGATCTGAAAACTACTGCAACATCGTGCATCCATGATATTCAGCAGCCTACTTATTCGTAATACACGTCCCTCTCTGCCGTCTTTTTTATTTGTGTCATTACGACATTATGTCATTGTGTAATTTGTTTCGTTGAAATATTACAAAAAACAAATAATATTAAAAACTATAATAACATCTTTCGGTAATGTGCTCATGAACAACTGAGCTATTTTATTGTGGTAGGCCAGGGCTATTGTAATTTACATAATTATTTGATATTACTTAATGTGTTGCATACTTGTATTGGGAGTCCTTAAAAGAAGGGGGAAGTGTGACTAGCCTTAAACATCATAAGGAGGAAAGAATGTGGTAGGCCAGGACCCACTCATGGTAGCATGATAGTTGCAGATTAGCCACTCGGGGCAACGACCCGGAACGCCCCCTTTGTTAGGTATATAAGGGCTGCAAATATCGTACACTGTGCTGTTACTGTGAATAAAGACCTATGATGCAACGTTGAATCGTCGTCATACTACTGATACTAGGCCGTCGCAGTAGCAGTCATTCCGATAGCTATGCAATACCTGTTTGGGACAAGGAAGACGACAACAAACTGCAAGTATATCACACTTACTTATAGTTGTGTTGTCGTCGCCCAGATGCCAAACACCGTTTACAACATTTGTGTCAGAAGTGGGATTAAGACTTTGTTATACACGTTGTGGAATAATCTACCAGATTGTCTGCGCCTTAGTTATAGACACGCTTAAACGTTTTAAGTATAATTTAAAAACACAACTTTCTGAGGCTGCATATGTAAATTACTTTTATTGTGTAATACAATTATCATTATTACTATTATTATTATTAAAGTGTTGTCACAACTTGACCTGATACATATAAAATTAGTATTACCAATGGCAAATTTAACGCAATCACGGCATCAAGGCGTTATGCAAACGACGTGTGCCAATTCGTCGTGACGTTGCGTCCACCGCAGTCGGGCCAACAGTTGGATGATATGTCGGGAAGAACCCATTCCATTGACGGATGTCTTACGTGAAAATTTGCGTTCGCATTGTGCTTTTCTGCATGATGGCGACGCGTTATCTATCAAATTGTCTGTCTATGAATACGCCGTTCCGGACGGTACGCTGCCAGGGCTATTCTTATCTGACAGGCAGCTACGACGAATAATACGCTCTTTTCTTGCGGAGGTCAGCGAAATGTGCCAGTCCACTGTCGATACGTTGTGGTATGCCTCCGCAAACTGACCATTAAGGTGCGAACTAAAAAAAACTTTACGTATTTTGAAGCTTTAAGACGCATTTGTTCATATATACTAGGAAGTGTTTGCTTTATTTTATTAACGAAGCAAGCTTTACAATTATGTTTTTCAAATGGGCTTAGAAACTGGCCCGTGAAAAAATGCAGTAACCATTTATCTTCTTTGACAGTCTTTTACATATTATAAATATGATCAATAGATGTGTGACAAATATCCCTCTAAGGACAATAAAGTGAATTGAATTGAGTGAATTGAATTGCAACCATGAGTGCATTGCTGCATTGTTTACTTCTTGGGGTTACAACATATGCATGTCTACCAGAAAGACACAACGTTATGGAACATTACATTGTAATGTGTCTTTGGCTCGTGTACATAGTGGGCCAGGCGACACAGTACACTGCCCACGGTGACATATGACATATGCGATTGCCTATCTATAAATAGCGCGCCGTTGGGGACAATACACGCTATCCTCTATCTAAATGCACGTCAAACACGTGTTACGGCATCCGGAGTAATCACCGACCCTTTCGTGCGTTTTCGTGCTCAGATGACGCTATCGTCGAGACATCGCCTTTTAGCCGTAATACTAATAATAATAATAATAAATACAGTATTTGTCTACGCCATATCTCCAGCAATAAAACCATTCAGAGGCGCATTACAATTTACATGAATATACAGATTACCTAAACATTTTAAATAGAGACGTAGTTGTAAAATAAATAGATCAAATATGTTCAATATAAATAAATAATATTAGTCTTTATAATACTAAAATACTAATTATACTAATACAATAAAAAAAATAAAAAAAATAATAATAAAATATTTCATAAATAGTAGTACATATTAAAAATTTTCGGATATTAAAAAAAAAATTCTTTCAAAGTGAAAATGCTATTTTAAATAGAAATGTTTTCAGTTGTTTCTTAAAAGAACTCAGGCAGTCTGTGGCACGCATGGCAAGCGGCAGATTGTTCCAGAGGCGTGGAGCAGCACTAGAAAATGCCCTTTCTCCCTGCGTACGCAGTCTGCAACGAGGAACCTCCAGCAGATGGGCGTCCGCGGAGCGTAGCGCACGGGTCGGTTGGTAGCGAATTAGTAGTTCTATTACGTATGCTGGAGCTAGTCCGTGAAGGCTTTGAAACGTCAACAGTAACAATTTGTACTCGATCCGCTGTTTGATCGGAAGCCAGTGAAGACCGATCAAAACAGCAGTGATGTGTTCGTGTTTCCTCGTTTTGGTTATGAGCCGGGCAGCAGCGTTTTGTACTCTTTGGAGTTTGGTAAGAAGGTGGTCGAAAATGCCGTATAGCAGGCAGTTTCCGTTGTCAAGGCGAGACGTAACGTAAGAGTGAATCATAATTTCCGTTGTTTTCCGATCGAGAAGGTTTCGGATTTTTCCAATACAATGGAGATGGAAATAGGATATACGGCAAATGTGCTGCACTTGCTTCTGCATGCTTAGTGCATCATCGAAGTACACGCCTATGTTCTTTGCAACAGTGGACACTGGCACAACGATCCTCCCAAGTTCTATGTCCGGCATAGAAAGTTTGGTCTTTATATGTGGCGCGCACATCACAATAATTTCCGTCTTTGTAGCATTGAATTTCAGTTTATTTATATTCATCCAATCTTGTAATTCTGCGACACAATCTTGGATGCGCGTGACTGCCTGGATTGTGTCTTCGTCTGAGTGCGGACTGAAAGCGAGATACAGTTGGGTGTCATCAGCATACAGGTGGACGTTTATCCCGTGTCGACGTGCGATATCACCGAGTGGAGCAGTGTAGCAAATAAACATGAGCGGGCCGAGAACGGAACCTTGCGGAACACCGAACACCACTGGACGTTCTGCTGATAATCTGCCGTGCATTTGAATACGCTGACTTCGGTTCACCAAATACGACTTAAACCACGCTAGACATGTTGCAGTTATTCCAAACCGATCTCTGAGACGGGTTAACATGATTGTGCGTAACTTAATTGGAGTGGCGTACACAATACGCGCGCCTGGGAAATAGAAAAAGTTCGTGCGCCAGGTGTCGCTGCGGTTGATTGCGTTAGTACAATGGTGGTTCAATCCCACCTACCGCCGTTTCGAAACTTAGACAATTTCGTTCACCCCACATTTGCCTGTGTCTTTCGGAAGAGACACTAAAAGCCGGTGGTCCCTTCTATCTGGTGTCTATGCCAGGGGAAGTAAAATACCCCACACAGGGGGTAAATGTGTAGCCTGTAGTGGATAACTCTATAGAGAAGGACAACTCCTGCGTTAGCCCAAGTTTGGGCTGTTTGGAGTTAAACCACCTAAGACCTAAGTACGCCCAAGTGTGGGCTGTTTGGAGGTAAACCACCTAAGACCTAAGTACCAGCTCTTTTCTAAACCTGACACAACAATTAAAAAATCCTCTTTTAACGTTAGCTAATGAAGTTGCCCACGACAGGTGTGGTAGTCTCCGGTCAAGTGGTAATTTTGGTTTATTTCAGCGTACGCTACTTGTGTCATATGCAATATTTACGACACTAATGGATCATTATATTATGATTCTAATCAGTCGTGTATCCTTCTTCAAATGGGGGCGGGTATTTCGGCTGTTCCCATGAATAATAGCGACTGTCGAAGTCAAATGCTATTAATTGTAAAGTGCGATTCAGGACACTCACCAGTTTTACGGAGACGATCAGCCAGGGGTAGTTTCAATTCCTGCCTTGTGATGATGACATATTGAACAGTTTTGTAGTGTGATATTTAGAAAACTTCAACAAATTAATTGCAACATGTCAAAATTAAACCGGCTTCTGCGTATGTATATAAACATAGATGCATCAGAAGTTTAATTTTTCCTAGTAACAAAATATTTGCAATTGGAAGTACACTGTCATTGACCCATTATTTAGCCAATGACAAAGCAGAACTGGGACTAAAGCCGCATATTCGTCAACTGATTAATGAGAGACAGGTTGTCATTTTACAGTAGTGTAACTCGTGAGAAAAGGTTAGTGGAACAGTACCCAGGGAAACAAATATGTCACGGTCACCGTCACCCCGCTACTCCTTACGCAAAGGCCAGAGCGTCCGCAGAAGATTTACTGCTATTCCGTCAAACTTTCCAATAATAAAGTATATACGGGAGATACAGTCTGCTAACGGCTGCACTTGCAGGAGCCACAAAGTCACATGAACAATACGATAAAGGTGACTGTTAAGGTTTTGTCGACTTCTCTTTGAAGTCGTCATTCTCGCTCCAACAAACAGAGAGGCTGAACGGTATATCGCCGTTGGGTAAGATTGCCAAGTGATATATTTCTCGTTTCCCGTGGATCGCATTAATGCACAAATGCTGTTGTGCGTAACTACAGACAAGCATGTGTCTTTGTGAACGAATACAATAGTTGGCACTCATGTCTGGCTGAATGCTTCACAGATACGTCTGGACGGTCTTCTACTGAGCAGAGATATGTGGGACTCAAGTGATAAGCGCTTTGAGCAGTCTTTTTATCCACAGAAAATTGTATATTATTAAGACTCTTGTGTAATTTGCGCTGACAAAGCAACAGCAACTGAGAACGTAATATTATGAGTAAAAAGTAAATCCGTAGAACAGTAATTCCACTAGTAAAACAGTAAATCAACGGCAGCAGTTATTATGTCATCCATCCATCATTTCACATTTCAGTAGTTGTGTTTTTCACTGAGAAATAAAATACCAATAAAAACGAAATGAAACTAATACTTTTACAAACGTGTCACCGACTGGTCCACCGTGGAACCGGTTCACTAAGATAGATATCTCTTAAGGAAAACTCATCCTTAAACAAAATATGTTTTAAAATTAAAGCGTGAACACTATTTCCATGACACACCAGTTACAATGTCCCGCTGGCGCGTCGTGATGCAAAATTTGTTCATGTGTTCAAGATTATTGTTAAGGATCATAATGGATTTTAAGATGCAATATCGGGGTTAGGAGGTCTAAACAACGTTATTGATGTGTTCTCCAAGAGCAGCGGTTCAAGAATGCGAATACACAGATTTGGCGTAAATATAAATAAATCCCGTGTTATGACTCATATTAATTTGTTTTGTGAATATTTCATTATTATGTCGACAATCACAAAGCAATTATTTTGTGACGATGTCGTTGATATTTCATACTTTGTTAGGAGCAATCAAGATGAAGTGCAATAAAGATGCCTGGAAACCAAACACAAGGCTCATTCCAGTGAAAGGGACATATTTCTTCCTACTGGCGGGTAAGAACTGTCAAGACAGTCGTTTCAACCTTTCTATTAATGACATTGTTTTAATAATTTGTTCTGATTGTTTTTATTTATATTAAATACACACGCTCTTATGGACGATTTCGTCCAGGATTTTTAAGATGTTACAGGAATTATAGTAGTAGTAGTTGGTGTAGTAGTAGTAGTAGTAGTAGTAGTAGTAGTAGTAGTAGTAGTAGTAGTAGTAGTAGTAGTAGTAGTAGTAGTAGTAGTAGTAGTAGTAGTAGTAGTAGTAGTAGTAGTAGTAGTAGTAGTAGTAGTAGTAGTAGTAGTAGTAGTAGTAGTAGTAGTAGTAGTAGTAGTAGTAGTAGTAGTAGCAGCAGCAGTAGTAGTAGTAGCAGCAGCAGCAGCAGCAGCAGCAGAAGCAGCAGCAGCAGCAGTAGCAGTAGCAGCAGCAGCAGTAGCAGCAGTAGCAGTAGCAGTAGTAGTAGTAGCAGTAGTAGTAGTAGCAGCAGCAGTAGTAGTAGTAGTAGTAGTAGTAGTAGTAGTAGTAGTAGTAGTAGTAGTAGTAGTTGTAGTAGTAGTAGTAGTAGTAGTAGTAGTAGTAGTAGTAGTAGTAGTAGTAGTAATAGTAGTAGTAGTAGTAGTTGTTGTTGTAGTAGCAGTAGCAGTAGCAGTAGCAGTAGCAGTAGCAGTAGCAGTAGCAGTAGCAGTAGCAGTAGCAGTAGCAGTAGCAGTAGCAGTAGCAGTAGCAGTAGCAGTAGCAGTAGCAGTAGCAGTAGCAGTAGCAGCAGCAGCAGCAGCAGCAGCAGCAGTAGCAGTAGTAGTAGTTTGTACTTGAATAGACTATTCCGTAACTCTGGTCGTACGTTCCATTCCAGCTGTCAGTAGCCTGTTCGCGTTCGTCGCGATACACATGAAACAAATCGGTCTGACTGCCTCCGAGATTTCCATTATTGTTGGAGTGACATCGTTCGTTGGAGCTATCTCCCGGACCGCATTAGGGGCGCTGGCTGACAAACTACGTAGACATAAGGAGCTGTTCATCGTGTGCACCCTCGCGACTGGTGTCATCCACTGCTTCCTGTTGCTGGTACCCGCCGTCCACAAACCGGAAACGTCTGACGCAGTTCCGGTTTATTGCGGCACTAACGGATCCTACGTGGAGCTTTGTGGTAGAAATGTGTCTTCATACAAAGACTGTAGCCAGTTGTCAGTGCCACAGATGGAGAAACCGTGGTTCACTAGGTTCAACTCGTCCCGACTGGCTACTGTGTTCAACGAAAGCGAGTGTTCTTTGTCCTGTGTGACATCAGATGCAATGAGGCACAATGTTACTGCGACTGACAAAAAGAAAGCTACGCTCTGCCATCAACGCAATATCAATGTGAATACGATCACCCCTTTTCGGGTTAGTTCAGCGACCAATGACGCGTCCTGTCATCGCTATTTTCTCTCTTCTGTGGACATTGCCAAAGAAGAACGAAATGTGACGATGACGTGCAATAACCCAGTCGTGCTTCTCTGCATTGCCAAGTGCCACCTATCTACGTCATTACATTTCAACCGTTGTTTAAACAATACAGCATCACGGGATGCCGTCCAGTTTGGTCGTACATTTTGGCTCTATATGGTGATCTACTTCGTCGGACAAACATTCTATGCGCCACTGTTTACGCTGATCGATGCCATCGCGTATAACCACCTTGGCGACGAACGTCGGAAGTGGGGGAAACAGCGGCTTTGGGGAACTATGGGAACGGTCGTGGCCGCCGTCACTTCCGGTTACTTGATGGACCTCTTCAGCAGAGGTAAAGATGATACCAACTACACTCCGGCATTCGTCTTGTTTGCCTGCATGGAACTACTTTGTGCAGCGATGGCGGCACTGTATCGTGGGTCTAAAAACATCGAGTGTTCCACGTCATCATTCAAAGACGCGAAGCTGTTGATGCAGAAACCGAACGCACTCATGCTTTTCTTTGTTGTCTTCGTCGCAGGCATTTACTTAGGACTGATAGAATATTACCTTTTCGTGCATCTGCAAACGCTCGGACACCCACCGAAACTGCTGTTTGGTCTGTGCTTGCTTCTCAGCTCTCTACCAGAAATGTGCGTCCTCTTTCTTGCCGGCAGCATTGTGAAGAGACTTGGCCACGTAAACTGTATGTGTTTGGCGTGCGCTGCATTTGCCGCACGATTGCTTGGTTACTCTGTCCTAAGTGACCCTTGGATGGTTCTCTTCATCGAGCCACTACAAGGACTCACGTACGGTCTGTTCTACGCTTCTGCCTCGGCATACGGCAGTCTGATCACGCCGCCTGGGCTACACGGGACGGTCCAAGGCATCATCGGATCTCTTCACTTCCAGATTGGTACGTGGACCGTATTTTTGGCTTTGGTTATGCCGTGTGTTTTATACGGTTTAACTCTCATCGAGTAATATATGGTGAACATAAATTATAATACACGTTGACAGTGGATATCATTTAATTAATTTCAATGATACAGGTAATAAAATAAAATAAAACATTGCATTCCTTCATGCACACACGCAGTGCATATACACGCTTACGCACGAACAGTCACACAAACACACAAACAGTCACACAAACACACACACACACACACACACACACACACACACTCACTCACGTGAACGCACGCACGAACACACACAGATTATGGAGGAGGTGTCAATTGTCCACTGCTGCGAAAACAATAGCTGAATGCATATGACAGTTCATTGTGTGTATGATGGCATCAAATACAATATATACTTATCATTATATGTGCTGATTGTGTTAACTATGGAGAGTTTAGTGCAATATGTTTGATATCACAGAACTGGAGAAAATATCCCTCATATTGACTGATGGTATTATTTACAACACTTTGTGTTCGTGCAGGCTTGCAATATTGGAAGACCAATCGATAGAACCAGAGTTCGAACTGTGTGTCCTGTTTCGAACCTTCCATAGAGTTCAAACACGATCGAACAGGTCGCTCTCTCTTTCTCTCTATCGTTCTCTCTATCTATCTATCTATCTATCTATCTATCTATCTATCTATCTATCTATCTATCTATCTATCTATCTATCTCTATCTCTCTTTCTCGCTATCTCTCTTTCTCTTTCTCTCGCTCTCTCTCTCTCTCTCTCTCTGTCCCTTTGTCTCTCTCTTTCTCTCTCTCTCTGTCTCTCTCTCTCTCTCTCTCTCTCGTTCTCTGTGTCTGTCTGTCTATATCTCTAACTGTTTGTGTATGTCTGCCTGTCTGTCTGTCTGTCTCTCTTTCTCTCTCTCTCTCTCTCTCTCTCTCTCTCTCTCTCTCTCTCTATCTCTCTCCCTCTCTCCCCCCTCATCCCTCCCTCTCCCCCCCCTCTCTCTCTCTTTCTCCCTCTCTCTCCCTCCCCCCCCCCCTCTCTCTCTCTCTCTCTCTCTACAAGTCAGACTGGACTCATCAAGACACACCCGTTGGTAATGACGATAATTGAATAACTATACACATATCGTTCCTGCAGGTAGAGGCGTTGGCGGTCTGGAAGGCGGTCAGTTGGTCGACGTGTACGGCACTGCCACCACGTTCCGTGTGCATGGTGTGTCGGCCGGCGTTCTGGCTGTGCTCTATTTCCTTGCCCACAAACTCTGGATCCGTCGCACCGAATCAAACACTCACCCTAGTGAGTACTGTTTGGTGTTCATCCGAAGTTTACATTTCATAATGTTTTATCGTACAGTGTTTATAACGCATGCTGTAAAGAAAGCACTCCTGTCCTTCGTGTCCTTGATTTCTGTTTACATTAGTTTTTTGGTCATTATCCTTGCACTGATGTTTCCACTAATCCTTTCCAGAAACACCCCATATTTCGTCTTTTTTATCGCTCAAAAAACAATCCGCCAGTCTCTCTTTAAACTACCCTCCCAACACAGTTTAAATCTTCCTCGCTTCCTTCGTTCCTTACATAATTGTTATATATATTAGTCATTAAATTGTGCAATCTTATTAAGTCCGAAATTCCGCGGACGGAACTCCATGTTTGACTTTTTGAAATAAGATTAAACATTGGGCGGCCCACGATATCTAACCCATGATGAATTTTGAAAAAGATTATAAATCCACGAATCAACTTAGTGGGCCAGCTAAATGATCTGCATAGTTTCAGCCCGAATCATTCAAAATAGACGGAGATGCGGGTCCACAGACAAACAGAGAAACACTGTTTTACATCAGGGATATTGTTTGTTTTATATTTTAGAGACACTTAACGTTGACGATGTTACCAAAGGTGGTTTTGCTGAAGAGACAAACTTATCGCCAGTGCAGTGTTGAATATCACCACCAGCGCCGGCAAACGAGAGAATCGAGCTTCCGTTACAGACGCCAGCGCTGACAAACGAGAGAATCGAGCTTCCGTTACAGATGTCAGCGTTGGCAAACGAGAGAATCGAGCTTCCGTTACCGACGCCAGCGCTGACAAATGAGAGACTCGAGCTTCCGTTACAGATGTCAGCGTTGGCAAACGAGAGAATCGAGCTTCCGTTACAGACGCCCGCGCTGACAAATGAGAGACTCGAGCTTCCGTTACAGATGCCAGCGTTGGCAAAAGAGAGAATCGAACTTCCGTTACAGACGCCCGCGCAGACAAATGAGAGACTCGAGCTTCCGTTACAGATGTCAGCGTTGGCAAACGAGAGAATCGAGCTTCCGTTACAGACGCAAGCGCTGACAAACGAGATAATCAAGCTTCCGTTACAGACGCCAGCGCTGACAAACGTGAGAATCTAGCTTCCGTTACAGACGCCAGCGCTGACAAATGAGAGAATCGAGCTTCCGTTACAGGCGCCAGCCCTGACAAACGAGATAATCGAGCTTCCGTTACAGACGCCAGCGCTGACAAATGAGAGAATCGAGCTTTCATTACAGACGCCAGCGCTGACAAATGACGGAATCGAGCGTCCGTTACAGACGCCCGCGCTGACAAATGAGAGACTCGAACTTCCGTTACAGATGTCAGCGTTGGCAAACGAGCGAATCGAGCTTCCGTTACATATGTCAGCGTTGGCAAACGAGAGAAAGGAGCTTCCGTTACAGATGTCAGCGCCGGCAAATGAGAAAATCAAGCTTCCGATACAGACGTCAGCGCTGGCAAATGAGAGAATCGAGCTTCCGTTACATATGTCAGCGTTGACAAACGAGAGAAACGAGCTTCCGTTACAGATGTCAGCGCCGGCAAATGAGAAAATCAAGCTTCCGATACAGACGTCAGCGCTGGCAAATGAGAAAATCAAGCTTTAGTTACAGACGTCAGCGTTGACAAACGAGAGAATCGAGCTTCCGTTACAGACGTCAACGCCGGCAAATGAGAAAATCAAGCTTCCGTTACAGACGTCAGCGTTGGCAAACGAGAGAATCGAGCTTCCGTTACATACGTCAGCGTTGGCAAACGAGAGAAACGAACTTTCGTTACAGACGTCAGCGTTGGCAAACGAGAGAAACGAGCTTTCGTTACAGACGTTAGCGTTGGCAAACGAGATAATCGAGCTTTCCTTACAGACGTCAGCGTTGGCAAACGAGCGAATCGAGCTTCCCTTAGACATGTCCGCGTTGGCAACCAAGAGAATCGAGGTTCCGTTACAGACGCCAGCGCCGGCATGTGAGCAAATCAACCTTCCCATGTGAGGGCATACTATCGTATACATTGGAACGTAAGTATCCCAATGAGTTAAAATACATTTCCTGAATAGCGGAGTGACCGCATTAGCACTGAAATTGCTTGCTTGTTTGCTTATGGAACTATCTACTCCGATCTTCCATTTGTGGTCTTCATAGTTCACAAAACACAGCGGCGCTTTAGTGTAAGGTAAACATAGTGAAGTATATAATGCACGCAAGCAGACGCAGGTACGTAGCAACATAATGTTGTTGTTCATGTAAAGTAGGAATATGCGGGGTATAAACAACTTCACTGATATTATATAGAGAGTTACACTATTTCATTTTCATACGATTGAATTTCGTCATGGCGATTCAGTTTGATCTCAATAGAAAAATGACTCATTTGCCTGTTTGTAACGACACACGAAGTTAATGTTACAGTTGCTACGAATATCAATAAACCAGCTGTGCAAATGTGATATTCTTCATAGCCTGATGTCATAGTCCATAGATTGTCTTACTTTAATGTAATATAATATGTACATATTTAAATGATTGATTCATGCAGTGTTTCATTCACATATTGTGTAGTAGGGGACTTTTGTTAATCATGATCTGTCACTGGTAACGATATCAGTTATTAGAGCGAATCCTCTCCAAACCGCAATTGCTTCGGGTGGCGACTTTGAAGGCCGATTTCGATTGTGAGTAACCTGACTAACGCGGGTACCAATAGAACATCCAAGATCACTTGTTCACGAGACCCGTCTTGACATAGATAAACCAGGTCAATATTCAAGGCCGAGGCTATCGCGGTTTGCAGAGGATTCATTCTTGTAACTGACGTCATTAGTAGTGACAGCCAGTAAGGAACATAGGCCCCTACTACTCAAGAAATGTATTAATATGACACGACATTTAAATTTAAATATGCATTTATTATATTATGTTAAAGTCACCACATTCTACATATTATAATTTAAGATCGAGAAGATGAACATCACAGTTTACACACTGAAAAACTAGTTACTTTCTTTAATTTATTAAACAAAAGAGGTTTATCTCCGTGATCACAATCATCGCGGTACAGTTGGATTACTCTCGTAGTGCTGCCCGCGCCGTGTAAATTACCATAAACCGGATACAACGTCATGGTTATGTGAGTAACACGAGTAGGCCAATCGAAGTAGGCCGAAGATTCACATATCAAGAATGGTCACGGGAGCAAGTGATCTTGATTGCTCGATTGGTACTCTCGTTACTCGGGTTACTCGAAACGTTCACAGCGTATTTATTCTCCACTGGAAGACGTGCCCTGGAAAATTTATGAAATTGTAATACCTCAGTTTCCCACAAACCACTTTGAAACCTAACACCTCTATATTTCTTCTAGAATCAGATAGTACTCGGGTCATATTGCCATCACCAATCAAAATAACACCACTATCAATACGCATAAAAATACCGACTGTCGTCTGTAATAATTCGACAGCTCTGATGCTACGCTGCACAAAGTCATCATTTATACTCACACTACATTGTATAAGCCATCACAGAAATCCAAACAACCTGGGTACTCTTTCGTAGCATTTGGCTGACAAACATCTTATTGTGCTCTTACGTGTGGAGCGGGACAGCCGCTATCACTGACATCGGTCAGAACAAACGGATTTCACCTTCGTTATCTTGTCAGGTCCCTACACCATTGATGTGTCATTGATATCTTGCATGCAACAGTGGTCTGCTGACTACCTTTCAAAGAACACGGCCAGCCTACTGGGGATGCCTAGGCTGAGTGGTGAAAGGCGGACGTCTTGGTTGAGCTACAGACAATTAGCTAAAGCACTTATTATTGCCGAGGGCCTACGCAAAAAATGAACCCGGTATCAGATGTGACGGGGACTTCTAATGCCACGCACGTATCTGATGTAAGACCACAATGAGGTGTTCATCCGCCATTACCCGTGCGACCAAAGGGTACCCAATAAAAACAGCATTATGCAGGTTGTCTGAATTTCTATGAGCACATATGTAGTGTGGAGTGAGTAGAAATGATGTTTTTTTGCAACGTGGCATCAGAGCTGTCAAATTATGACAGCTGTCAGTCGGTGCATTTCTTCGTATTAATACAGTTGTCATTTTGCTTGGTGATGTAATCAGGGACAATCCGTGATTGTTGTATATATACCTTATATTAATAAAAGGTGGAGTATAAAATAACAAAGAAAAATAAACTGAAAATAAGAAATAAATAGCGCGTGCGTGTAACAAACGCAATAGGGCCCGTAAGTGGGTCACGATACATGGCGAGACTCCGCGCGATTGGAGCTGATTTGGGGACTGGTCATTAGAATAATATTCGATGGATGACAGTTGTAACTTCCGACTGATGAATATTAGGAAAATCAGGACATAAATATCTTGTGTTATACCTTTCTTATCTTAAATGTCCGATTTAATATTGAGTTTACCACACTATCATAGACATAGCGATTTATGTAGTGCATATCATAGACACTCCCCACAAATTTAACCCGTATGTGTTTTTTACGGGTTTTGCATTTTACATAGCTGTACGTTGTGGTTTCGATAAGCACTTATATCTGACATGTGGCACTTAGTCAAGATCGCCAAACACAAGTACAAGCCGGCGATGCCATGGCAACCATCATAATAATCGATTAAAATTCATGATTTCCGTGATCATTGTCACCGGCAAAGTGTTCCAATGCTTCTGCTTGTAATAATCCTTCGGACAGGGTAACTGAAATAGTTAGACTGGAACAGTTCGATTATTACAACCAAAAACAAAACGAAGTCCTATACTTTAACATGGAGAATATGGACTTCCTGCCCACAATTGTCCCCAGCCTCGTTTTCGCGCGCGAGACTTACAGGCCCTATAACGTGACACGCCCAAATTTCGTAAAAGCGATCTTGTAGGTTCCACACTGCAGATATTTTACATCAGTTGCTTTGTGAGGAACTGCTCAAACTTACGTCACATCTAACGTCATGTAGGAATGCTTCGGGAAAACGAGTACGTACGTAGGTACCCTGGTATTTATGGCGCCAGCGGCAAAACATATGTTTTTCCCAATAACTATTACCACCACGGTAGAGTTTATCTCAGCAGTCCATCGCTAGCGGCCTCTTCATACTTCAACGCTACTTTAGTGACGACGGTGTCTTCTCCGGGTAGATACGACGTGTTCTTTTTTATTTCGTCTTCTCCATCTCGCAATGCATGGCGCTCTACAAGAAACACATGTACACTACATGAAGCTCCACGAGACAAAGATACCCACGACTCGAGCGTTTTTTAGGGAACACATAGCTATCTGAATCACATACCGCAATATGTCTCTCTCCCCCCTCTCTCTTTGCCTATTTCTTGTTTTTCCTCTCCCCTCTCTCTTTCTATCTATTTCTCACCATCACTTCCCCTCTCTCTCTTTACTGTCTCTTTCTGTCTTTCTCTATCATCTTCCACATTTCTCATTTACTCTGTGTCTTTCCTCTCTCCCTCTCCCCCCCTCTCTCTCTCTCTCTCCCTGTCTCGCTCTTTCTCTCTCTCGTGCGCGCGCTCTCTCTCTCTTTCTCTACCTCTCCGTCCCTCTCTTTCAGTATCTGCCCCTGCCCCTGCCCCTGCCCCTGCCCCTGCCCCTGCCCCTGCCCCTGCCCCTGCCCCTGCCCCTGCCCCTGCCCCTGCCCCTGCCCCTGCCCCTGCCCCTGCCCCTGCCCCTGCCCCTGCCCCTGCCCCTGCCCCTGCCCCTGCCCCTGCCCCTGCCCCTGCCCCTGCCCCTGCCCCTGCCCCTGCCCCTGCCCCTGCCCCTGCCCCTGCCCCTGCCCCTGCCCCTGCCCCTGCCCCTGCCCCTGCCCCTGCCCCTGCCCCTGCCCCTGCCCCTGCCCCTGCCCCTGCCCCTGCCCCTGCCCCTGTCCCTGCCCCTGCCCCTGCCCCTGCCCCTGCCCCTGCCCCTGCCCCTGCCCCTGCCCCTGCCCCTGCCCCTGCCCCTGCCCCTGCCCCTGCCCCTGCCCCTGCCCCTGCCCCTGCCCCTGCCCCTGCCCGCCCTGCCCCTGCCCCTGCCCCTGCCCCTGCCCCTGCCCCTGCCCCTGCCCCTGCCCCTGCCCCTGCCCCTGCCCCTGCCCCTGCCCCTGCCCCTGCCCCTGCCCCTGCCCCTGCCCCTGCCCCTGCCCCTGCCCCTGCCCCTGCCCCTGCCCCTGCCCCTGCCCCTGCCCCTGCCCCTGCCCCTGCCCCTGCCCCTGCCCCTGCCCCTGCCCCTGCCCCTGCCCCTGCCCCTGCCCCTGCCCCTGCCCCTGCCCCTGCCCCTGCCCCTGCCCCTGCCCCTGCCCCTGCCCCTGCCCCTGCCCCTGCCCCTGCCCCTGCCCCTGCCCCTGCCCCTGCCCCTGCCCCTGCCCCTGCCCCTGCCCCTGCCCCTGCCCCTGCACCTGCACCTGCACCTGCACCTGCACCTGCACCTGCACCTGCACCTGCACCTGCACCTGCACCTGCACCTGCACCTGCACCTGCACCTGCACCTGCACCTGCCCCTGCCCCTGCACCTGCACCTGCACCTGCACCTGCACCTGCACCTGCACCTGCACCTGCACCTGCACCTGCACCTGCACCTGCACCTGCACCTGCACCTGCACCTGCACCTGCACCTGCACCTGCACCTGCACCTGCACCTGCACCTGCACCTGCACCTGCACCTGCACCTGCACCTGCACCTGCACCTGCCGCTGTCTGCCGCTGTCTGCCGCTGTCTGCCGCTGCCTGCCGCTGCCTGCCGCTGTCTGCCGCTGTCTGCCGCTGTCTGCCGCTGTCTGCCTGTCTGCCTGTCTGCCGATGTCTGCCTGTCTGCCTGTCAGCCTGTCTGCCTGTCTGCCTGTCTCCTTGTCTGCCTGTCTGCCTGTCTGCCTGCCTGTCTGTCTGCCTGTCTGCCTGTCTGCCTGTCTGCCTGCCAGCCTGCCTGCCTGTCTGCCTGCCTGCCTGCCTGCCTGCCTGCCTGCCTGCCTGCCTGCCTGTCTGCCTGTCTGCCTGCCTGCCTGCCTGCCTGCCTGCCTGCCTGCCTGGCTGCCTGCCTGCCTGCCTGCCTGCCTGCCTGCCTGCCTGGCTGCCTGGCTGCCTGGCTGCCTGCCTGCCTGCCTGCCTGCCTGCCTGCCTGCCTGCCTGCCTGCCTGCCTGCCTGCCTGCCTGCCTGCCTGCCTGCCTGCCTGCCTGCCTGCCTGCCTGCCTGCCTGCCTGCCTGCCTGCCTGCCTGCCTGCCTGCCTGCCTGCCTGCCTGCCTGCCTGCCTGCCTGCCTGCCTGCCTGCCTGCCTGCCTGCCTGCCTGCCTGCCTGCCTGCCTGCCTGCCTGCCTGCCTGCCTGCCTGCCTGCCTGCCTGCCTGCCTGCCTGCCTGCCTGCCTGGCT
The DNA here is from genome assembly GCA_964017155.1 of Oasisia sp. SBJ-2009. Classification (NCBI taxonomy): domain Eukaryota; kingdom Metazoa; phylum Annelida; class Polychaeta; order Sabellida; family Siboglinidae; genus Oasisia; species Oasisia sp. SBJ-2009. Next base: position 29,169,712 of record OZ024860.1, on the reverse strand, counting down.
GCCTGCTCTGCCTGCTCTGCCTGCTCTGCCTCTCTGCCTCTCTGCCTCTCTGCCTCTCTGCCTCTCTGCCTCTCTGCCTCTCTGCCTCTCTGCCTCTCTGCCTCTCTGCCTCTCTGCCTCTCTGCCTCTCTGCCTCTCTGCCTCTCTGCCTCTCTGCCTGCCTCTCTGCCTGCCTCTCTGCCTGCCTCTCTGCCTGCCTCTCTGCCTGCCTCTCTGCCTGCCTCTCTGCCTGCCTCTCTGCCTGCCTCTCTGCCTGCCTCTCTGCCTCTCTGCCTCTCTGCCTCTCTGCCTCTCTGCCTCTCTGCCTCTCTGCCTGCCTGCCTGCCTGCCTCTCTGCCTGCCTCTCTGCCTGCCTGCCTCTCTGCCTCTCTGCCTCTCTGCCTCTCTGCCTCTCTGCCTCTCTGCCTCTCTGCCTCTCTGCCTCTCTGCCTCTCTGCCTCTCTGCCTCTCTGCCTCTCTGCCTCTCTGCCTCTCTGCCTCTCTGCCTCTCTGCCTCTCTGCCTCTCTGCCTCTCTGCCTCTCTGCCTCTCTGCCTCTCTGCCTCTCTGCCTCTCTGCCTCTCTGCCTCTCTGCCTCTCTGCCTCTCTGCCTCTCTGCCTCTCTGCCTCTCTGCCTCTCTGCCTCTCTGCCTCTCTGCCTCTCTGCCTCTCTGCCTCTCTGCCTCTCTGCCTCTCTGCCTCTCTGCCTCTCTGCCTCTCTGCCTCTCTGCCTCTCTGCCTCTCTGCCTCTCTGCCTCTCTGCCTCTCTGCCTCTCTGCCTCTCGGCCTCTCTGCCTCTCGGCCTCTCTGCCTCTCTGCCTCTCTGCCTCTCCCTCTCCCTCTCTCTGCCTGTCCGCCTGTCCGCCTGTCCGCCTGTCCGCCTGTCCGCCTGTCCGCCTGTGCCTGCCTGCCTGCCTGCCTGCCTGCCTGCCTGCCTGCCTGCCTGCCTGCCTGCCTGCCTGCCTGCCTGCCTGCCTGCCTGCCTGCCTGCCTGCCTGCCTGCCTGCCTGCCTGCCTGCCTGCCTGCCTGCCTGCCTGCCTGCCTGCCTGCCTGCCTGCCTGCCTGCCTGCCTCTCTGCCTCTCTGCCTGCCTGCCTCTCTGCCTGCCTGCCTCTCTGCCTGCCTCTCTGCCTCTCTGCCTCTCTGCCTCTCTGCCTCTCTGCCTCTCTGCCTCTCTGCCTCTCTGCCTCTCTGCCTCTCTGCCTCTCTGCCTCTCTGCCTCTCTGCCTCTCTGCCTCTCTGCCCCTCTGCCCCTCTGCCCCTCTGCCTCTCTGCCCCTCTGCCCCTCTGCCCCTCTGCCCCTCTGCCCCTCTGCCCCTCTGCCCCTCTGCCCCTCTGCCCCTCTGCCTCTCTGCCTCTCTGCCTCTCTGCCTCTCTGCCTCTCTGCCTCTCTGCCTCTCTGCCTCTCTGCCTCTCTGCCTCTCTTCCTCTCTTCCTCTCTGCCTCTCTGCCTCTCTGCCTCTCTGCCTCTCTGCCTCTCTGCCTCTCTGCCTCTCTGCCTCTCTGCCTCTCTGCCTCTCTGCCTCTCTGCCTCTCTGCCTCTCTCTGCCTGTCCGCCTGTCCGCCTGTCCGCCTGTCCGCCTGTCCGCCTGTCCGCCTGTCTGTCTGCCTCTCTCTCTCTCTCTCTCTCCTTCTCGTCTTGTACTGTCAATTAACAAAAACAGAAGCACTATATTCACCCACCATTCTTTTCTTCTAACTCGATCACTTCCGGAATTCGCTCAGCCTTGATCCAGAACTTATGCGCAATGAGGTGACGAACCAGAAGAACAAGAGACGACGCAGCGAACATCCGGATTGTGGCCGCCCCGCCGTAGATCTCGAACAGCCAACCTCCGAGAAGGGTTCCAAAGCTTCTCCCTGTAGTAGGTTTACACGTACAATCCACGATTTCTGAAGAAACGTTTCCCGTATACGGACATTGTGTATTACAAAGTTGCTACCTATGAAACAACAGCACGAAAATTAGTTAAATGAAATACTAAATTCATGTCACACGAGATTGACCAACACATCTAGTGCAGTCAAGTATAGAAGTAGAAAAGTTTACCTTTATTGAGTAACGAAATGCATTCGTTGGCGGTACTTTCACTTGTAACGAAGTACAAATACGTGAACTTTTTCTAAACAAATATGTGTACGTTTTCTAAACATAACGAAGTACTCATACTTTTGTTGTTAAATTTGCGAGGCCACTAAAACGTATCCAGCTTCAAAACAAAATTTATTGCCGAGGCAAGCATAGTTAGCCGCGGTATCCTTTGGTATTTCACAGACAGCAGACGTCCCGTTCTGAATTACTACTGCACCAATTCTGGGCTAAGTAGCTGGCACCCTCTCTTAAATATATATGCCGCTAGATTGGCAGTGCGATAGAACAACATACTCCAGACTTTCAAGTCCACAGCATTTCAACTTTGAGTAACCCTCTTCGTTTTAGAAATTTACGATTGACAAAGAGTGTTTTGAACTCGAAACACTTTAGATAGACACTTCAATGACACACAGAGGTATCACATGCATGAGTATCGGATAACTCACCAAAACAGAAATGCAGCGAAGCGATGATGTTCTGAACAGAACCATGAGCGCCGGGCGGAGTGATACGACTGGCGTAAGTCGACGCGGCGGCATACATCAAACCGAACGTGATGGCGTGAAGCGGCTCAATAAGAAGTACCATCCACGGGTTGAGTATGAAGGAGTAACTGGCCAAACGTACGCTGAACGCAACGCAAACGAGGGAGAAAGTATTGACCTGACCGATGACACGGAACAATGTTCCAGAGAAGTACACGGCGACCATTTCTAGTGAGCATCTGGACAGCAAGCACAGGCCAAATAGTATCTGGGGCACGTCTCCAAACAGTTTCAAATACCAGAAAAGGAAGGTAGATATGAATGCAAGGTACACGCCGAAGAACATGACGAGCGATAGTAGAACAAAGGCTTCCGGTTTTAGTAGTAGGCCAACGGTATCCTTGAATACATTCGTGGAAACTGACACATTACGGGAACAACTGTTGAACTGGCTGCTGCAAGCCGCACTAAGTGTCATACACACAGCGAACAGGAAGAAAGCGACGACATATTGGTGGTCGCCGATCCTGAGGTTGTCCATCAGAAAACCGGAAACAGGCCCAAAGATGGCATATCCAAAAGTACCCCATATTCTTTCTTTCCCCCACTTGTTGCGGTTTTCGCCAAGATAGTTATGCATCATTGCGTCCATGATTCCATACATTGGTTGGATCGTCATCAGGGCAAAGAAGTAAAGTATGGCGATACTCCAAAACGTCGGTCCCAGATGAATCCCGGTTCTGTCGGTAGAAGAATTTCCTTGTGACGTATTGTTCAGACTGTTATCGTCGACCGGCGAATCTAACAGGAGGGAACAGTTGGTTTGGCATCTGAGTTTGGTGGATACATCACATAGGAGTCCTTCACATGAATCACCGCCAAAGACCACAGATTCAAGAGAGTAACAGCGACATGTGACGTCATCTGTATTGCGGTTGGCAAAAAATCGGCAGTTCTTTATAGTTGCAGATTGCAGTTTGTTAAATTCAAACACAACCGTTTCCGTTTGTTTCAAAGCGCTGCAGACCTTCATTACTGGCTGTTCCAGTAACACAGCTTGAGTTTGTGGTGTGTCATTCTGTTGTTTTTCGAGGTTACACGTCCATTTACAAGCTCTGATGGATTGAACATTCGCTGCAAATACGTCTTGCAAATCGCTGTCTTTCTCGCTGCTGTTTAATGATCGACCATTGCAAAACAGGAAATACGTGCCGTTTGTACCGCAATGGAGGTCAATATTTGCGATATTGTATTGTGTAATTTGTGTTGTTCTTCGTGGTACAAACACCATACCGCTGTAGAAAACCGCCGTCAAAAGACCCAGTATCATAACCATCGATCTGTGCGCGTTTAGTTTGTCTGCAAAGCCGCCGATGAATGTTCTAGTAATGCCGTGAATGAATGGCATTGTCCCGCAAATCAAGGATGTTTCTAACAGCGTTAAACCCAACATCTTCATATAAATCGTAATGAACGGTAACAGGCTGGCACAACCTGAAACACAACAAATAGTGAGTGAGTGAGTGAGTGAGTGATTGAGTGATTGAGTGATTGAGTGAGTGAGTGAGTGAGTGAGTGAGTGAGTGAGTGAGTGAGAGAGTGAGAGAGTGAGTGAGTGAGTGAATGAATGAGTGAATGAGTGAGTGAGTGCATGTGTGAGTGAGTGAGTGAGTGAGTGAGTGAGTGAGTGAGTGAGTGAGTGAGTGAGAGAGTGTGTTTGTTTGTTTGTTTGTGTGTGTGTGCGTGTGTGCGTGCGTGTCTGTGTGGGTGCGTGCGTGTGCGTGTGTGTGTGTGTGTGTGTGTGTGTGTGTGTGTGTGAGAGTGAGTGAGTGAGTGAGGGAGGGAGGAAGGGAGGGAGGGAGGGAGGGAGTGAGGGAGTGAGTGAGTGAGTGAGTGAGTGTGTGAGTGAGTGAGTGAGTGAGTGAGTGAGTGAGTGAGTGAGTGAGGGAGGGATGGAGGGAGGGAGGGAGGAGGGAGGGAGGGGGGAGGGGGCAGGGAGGGAGGGAGGGAGGGAGGGAGGGAGGGAGGGAGGGAGGGAGGGAGGGAGGGAGGAGGGAGGGAGGGAGGGAGGGAGGGAGGGAGGGAGGGAGGGAGGGAGGGAGGGAGGGAGGGAGGGAGGGAGGGAGGGAGGGAGGGAGGGAGAGGGAGGGAGGGAGGGAGGGAGGGAGGGAGGGAGGGAGGGAGGGAGGGAGGGAGGGAGGGAGTGAGTGAATGAATGAGTGATTGAGTGATTGAGTGAGTGAGTGAGTGAGTGAGTGAGTGAGTGAGTGAGTGAGTGAGTGAGTGAGTGAGTGAGTGAGAGAGTGAGAGAGTGAGTGAGTGAATGAATGAGTGAATGAATGAGTGAGTGAGTGCATGTGTGAGTGAGTGAGTGAGTGAGTGAGTGAGTGAGTGAGTGAGTGAGTGAGTGAGTGAGTGAGTGAGAGAGTGTGTTTGTTTGTTTGTTTGTGTGTGTGTGCGTGTGTGCGTGCGTGTCTGTGTGGGTGCGTGCGTGTGCGTGTGTGTGTGTGTGTGTGTGTGTGAGTGAGTGAGTGAGTGAGGGAGGGAGGAAGGGAGGGAGGGAGGGAGGGAGTGAGGGAGTGAGTGAGTGAGTGAGTGTGTGAGTGAGTGAGTGAGTGAGTGAGTGAGTGAGTGAGTGAGTGAGTGAGTGAGTGAGTGAGTGAGGGAGGGATGGAGGGAGGGAGGGAGGGAGGAGGGAGGGAGGGGGGAGGGGGCAGGGAGGGAGGGAGGGAGGGAGGGAGGGAGGGAGGGAGGGAGGGAGGAGGGAGGGGGAGGGGGCAGGGAGGGAGGGAGGGAGGGAGGGAGGGAGGGAGGGAGGGAGGGAGGGAGGGAGGGAGGGAGGGAGGGAGGGAGGGAGGGAGGGAGGGAGGGAGGGAGGGAGGGAGGGAGGGAGGGAGGGAGGAGGGAGGGAGGGAGGGAGGGAGGGAGGGAGGGAGGGAGGGAGGGAGGGAGGGAGGGAGGGAGGGAGGGAGGGAGGGAGGGAGGGAGGGAGGGAGGGAGGGAGGGAGGGAGGGAGGGAGGGAGGGAGGGAGGGAGGGAGGGAGGGAGGGAGGGAGGGAGGAGGGTGTATGGCAGCGTGAGCGTACGTACGTGCCTGTATGTGACATATATGGTATGTGTATGTGTATGTGTATGTGCCTGAGTGAGTGAGTGAGTGAGTGAGTGCGTGAGTGCGTGCGTGCGTGCGTGCGTGAGTGAGTGCGTGAGTGCGTGCGTGCGTGCGTGCGTGCGTGCGTGCGCGCGCGCGTGCGTGCGTGCGTTCGCGCGTGCGTGCGTGCGTGCGTGCGTGCGTGCGTGCGTGCGTGCGTGCGTGCGTGCGTGCGTGCGTGCGTGCGTGCGTGCGTGCGTGCGTGCGTGCGTGCGTGCGTGCGTGCGTGCGTGCGTGCGTGCGTGCGTGCGTGTGTTTCGTTTACATAGTGAGGGCTCTTAATGTAATACATTTTCACATCTGGACAAAAGCATGACATTTGGCACAGATGACCTCCATGCCATACTATTTCAGAATGTTGATGGAAGCAACCTGAGATTTTGATGCTTCCACCATTTTTTTGCAATATTCAAAATGGCTGCCATCGAAAATACAAAAACTTGCTTTTCCATATTTCATGAACAGTTTCAAATAAAACATTAACATTAGGCTTAATGTATACATATCCGGGTATTATAATTTCATGTATGGTATATTTGGACTTATCCGACATTCACATCCGCCATTTTTAAAGATGGCGGCCGTATTCACTGATGTTGCTATATCTGATAAAGTATGATACCTAGAGTCGTTGTTTTGCATCAGTGTATAGATTAAGTGGATAGCGATTTCAAATGTATCAAACATTTCACATCTGACCTTAATTTGACATTCATAACCGCCATTTAATAAAATGGCGGCTGTAAAATCGAATTGTTTATATATCTTTAAAACGAGATATTTGGAGGGATGCTATACGGACACTTTTTCAAAATATACATATATTGGGGTAGATATTTTAACTGTTTTACTTCTTCACCTTGACCGACATTCACATCCACCATTTTTAAAGATGGCGGCCGTATTCATTAATGTTGGTATCTCTTATCAAATATGGCACGTAAAGTCTTGATTTTGGTATCAGTGTATAGGTACCTGGATAGCGATTTCAATTTCGTCAAACATTTTACACCTGACCTTAACGTGACCTTCACAACCGCCATTTAATAAAATGGCGCATGTAAAATCGAATTGCTTACATATTAAAAAAAAACATTATTTGGAGGGATGTTATGTGGACAGTTTTGTCAAAATATACATATGTTGGGGTAGCTATTTTAAATATTTAACTTTTTGACCTTGACCGAAATTTACATTCGCCATTTTCCAAGATGGTGGCCCTCAAAGCTAATGTCGCTATATCCTGTGAACTTTACCACCTAGAATCGATATCAAAGCTACATGTACAGCGCAAGTGGTGCTAACTCTGTCATGGAATATGATGTAGGCAATGCATATCACATTATGTTAATTATAAAGTTAAAACATAAATATGTTGTGGTAGAAAACATGAAGTTTAATTCAAAACGGTGAAAAGAATATCCTTCAGATCATGACGTACGGATGTCCGTATTTGTAACAAGGCATAGCTTTACACTCTATCGTTGTTGATCCACCCGCATTCACACAGTTACACAGAATAGTGCACTTGATTCCTGCTCTGGCACATTTGCAGTTTCCTCTGCACGCCATTCCACATCCACAGTGGTGGAGGAGAGCACACGCTTTGCTGGCGTCGTCTAGAACAGTACAGAATGGCACCTAGAGTTTCGTGTTCACGTCTTGCGTCCAACCCCACGCTGAAGCATCCGGGACATCTTGGTGTCGCTGCCTTGCTTGTCTCCAGATGTAACCTGCCTGGTACAGAGCTCCCTTTGCATGTTGAAGCAGCGCTTCCTGTGTGGGGGGGATGTGGTCGAGCGTCCTAGTACCATGGGTGAAGAGTTGACGTCTCATATCATTCACCCTTGAGCAGCCACTGCTCTTACCTTACCTTACCTTAGGACGGTTCTGATCGTAGGATTATGTATTCCTCTTCATTGTCATTATCTATTAATATTAAATCGCGTGTTCCGGTTCTATTGTTAGTAATTCTTAACGGTGCTTCGAAGTCATATACAATATCCTGGTTATGCCAACATTTGTCTAGTCGTGATTTAGAGATTTTGCTGTTACCACTGTACATTACAACAGTCCAGCGTTCAAGGCGTGCCATGTGGATGGAGTCGAGTGTCAAGAGCGTAGGATCATCGGAAAGAGTGAGTAGTGTTTCCGTAAGGTCAGGGTATGCTTGCCATGCTGCCCAGGCTGTCTTCTTCCCGATACAAAGGAACGATGATGTCGTATCACACCCCGTGAACGAATGGAACAGTGGAAATGACAGTGACTTCTCAGGACCAAGTGTTTGGATGATTTCATGAACTGGGATGTGTTGGAAGGCTTTTCCAGTTCCAAAGCCTATCCACAACTCCATCACACCAAGGCTGCCAAAATGACCAACAGCAATGATGACAACATCACTGTGGACTGTGCGGATGAAAGCTTTCGAATGACCTTGTTGTGCGGCGTGAGAAAGATGCAGAAATATCCTGCTATCAGCCTCCTGGTGATTGCATGGCATGATCGTGTCGAAGTCAGCCACCGACTGGCTGTCGGAGGTATTCACCAATACATGATCGTCATACGTGGAGCAAACCACAACATCGGTGAACTGAGATGACGCTTTGATGACAGCTTTTGAAAGGAACCTAAACAGCTGCACATTGTTTCTTGAATTTGCTAGAAACCTGTTCCAGTCACGAGGTACAGGTGTAGAGCCTTCGACGATGGTTGTCACGCCGGGGTTGCCTCGTTTTGCCTGAGCCTGGGCTTTGAGGTTGTGATCAGGGTAGATGTCCCAAATGATGTCGAGTCGCGATGTCGAATTTGTGGTATTTGCTGGTATTTAGTTCCGTAGGTTGGGCGAACCATGTGAACCACAGCTGGGCCATCCAACAACTTCACCGTAACATCATCAGGAGGTGTGAGTTTTGGGATAGTCAGACATTGTAGGACATCATACTTTGTGCCGGATCAGAGCTTTCCCTGGTCAGACAACGATGGTGGCTCTTTCTGCTTTTCATACTTGAAGAAGTTGTCCAAGTCGAAATCTGGCCGGGACTGCAGTGACAGGAAAACAGAGTGGGCACGAGTGAGATGTCTTTTCTCAGTGCAATGACTTTGCTTCTGTTCTTTGTATCATCTGTACGTCTTGCGAACGTCTGGAGAGCTGACCTCTTGATGGTGTCTGGCAACACGAAAGGTCCTCAGACGGCCACTAACGAAGGCGTCATGGAGATCCTTGCCTCTGTTGTACGCATTGCAGAGTGTCTGCGCAGTTGCAGATGGCATGACCTCTCGAGTATGGAGCGTGACCAAATCCGGACCATTGGGGGTAAGAAAGGGTTTCTCGGTCGCAGAACACTAATAACTGAGCGAACATCCTTGGCGAATCTCCTTGCAGGCTGTGACACTCTTCGTGAGGACCAAGATGTTGTGCAGTGACACCGATTTCAGCAGCATCCTCGAAGGCAGCGAGTGCTTGCAACTTCTCATTTAGTGCCATCACATGTTCGTCCATTGCATCTGGCATATCAAAGAGATGCACTTTTGCGGAGCTTGGTTGTTTGCTCGGGGCTGTGGTCTTTGGGGATGACTACAAACTTCTTCTCACTCTTCTGCACGACAAAGTTGCCTTTGTGGAACTCTTCTAGGACAAGTGGGTGCTTCTTCTCAAGTTCAACCATATCCTTCACGTGAATTAGCAGTCAGCGCATAGTAAACCTATATTGTTTGTTTGGTAAAGTGGCAGTTGTGAAGGTCAAATGCTAAATGTTTCATTTCAACCCTAACCACTCACTTATATCATGGTAAAATATATCCATTCTAGATTGTAAAGTTCACACGATATAACGAAATTAGTTTTGAGGGTCACCATCTTGAAAAACGGCGAATTTGAATGTCGGTCAAGGTCAACAAGTAAAATATTTAAAATAGCTACCCCAGTATACGTATGTATTGAAAAAGTGTCCGTATAGCATCCCTCTAAATATCTCGTTTTAAAGATACATCAACTATTCGATTTTACAACCGCCATTTTATTAAAGGGCGGATATGAAGGTCACATTAAGGTCAGAGGTAAACTGTTTTGACGCTATCCAGGTACCTATGCATTGATACAAAATTCAAGACTCTAGGTCCCATATTTGATAAGATATAGCAACATTAATAAATACGGCCGCCATCTTTAAATATTGCGGATGTGAATGTCGGTCAAGGTCAAGAAGTACAATATTTTTAATATCTACCCCAATATATGTATATATTGAAAAAAGCTCCGTATAGCATCCCTCTAAATACCTCGTTTTAAAGATACATAAACTATTCGATATTACAACCGCCATTTTATTAAATGGCGGTTGTGAAGGTTACATTAAGGTCAGGTGTAAAATGTTTTGACGAATATGAAATCGATATTCAGGTACCTATAAATTGATACCAAAATCAAGACTCTAGGTGCCATATTTGATAAGATATAGCAACATTAATTAATACGGCCGCCATCTTTAAAAATGGCGGATGTGAATGTCGGTCAAGGTCAAGAAGTGAAATATTTAAAATATCTACCACAATGTATGTATATATTGAAAAAGTATCCGTATAGCATCCCTTCAAATATCTCGTTTTAAAGATATATAAACAATTCGATTTTACAGCCGCCATTTTATTAAGAGGCAGTTGTGAAGGTCAAATTAAGGTCAGGCGTGAAATGTTTGATAAATTTAAAATCGTTATCCACTTACCTATACATTGTTGCCAAAATAACGACTCTAAGATATAGCAACATTAGTTAATATGGCCGCAATCTTTAAAAATGGCGGATATGAATGTCGAATAAGTGAAAATGTACCATATTTGATATTAGAAGACCAGAAAATGTATATATTAAAAGAAGAAACATTTTATATGAAACTGTTCATGAAATATGGAAAAGCAAGTTTTTTTTTCGAAGGCAGCCATTTTGAATATTGCAAAAAGTGGTGGAAGCATCAACATCTCAGGTTGCTTCCATCAAAATTATGAAATAGTATGGTATCAAGTTCATCTGTGCCAAATATCATGCTTTTGTCCAGCAGTGAAAATGTATGGCCTTTTCTGACATTAAGAGCGCTCACTAACAATATCTTAAGCAAACACGTTCAAATATGTACGTAATCTTCAGTATGTCTTAACTACATAATACTACCCGTTGTTCATGTGTATTTATTTTTTATTGAGAAATATTCCCTTAATAAATTGGCATATATCAAAGTTCTTTGTTAATAATGGTCTTCATGTGTCAATGTTTTATCTACCTAAACTAAATTAAGTTACCTGCAAACATGAAGAAGTAAACTCCTTTCATAGGCAGCAGCGTCATGTTCACTTTAAATGTTTCCTTTTTGCTCTCCATTTCGTTCTTTGTCTGACGCTGTCGATGAAAAAATGTAGCAGTACAGACAATGAGTAGGTAGAAAGGTATGCAATGAAGGAACGATACATTTTATAGATATTTACTTACATGCATACGTCCGTACATGCAGTCTTTTGTGTTTATAAGCATGCGTACATGCACATACACACACAAATATACACACGCACACACGCACGCACGCACGAACACACACACACACGCACACACACACACACACACACACACACACACACACACACACACACATACACATTCACGCACACACATCCACGCACATACATTCGCAAAACAAACACTCTTAAAGCTTGTTTATTATTATGTAATGCATACGTTGCATGCACATTCTGATGACAATCGACATTGTCACATGACACACACGCACGCGCTTCCTTTAAGAGCAAAGCATTTCATACCCACTTGAGTGGTATGACGAAGTATGATTATAAATGACCTACCCAGGAGTCTAATCAAAACGACTGTTAATCGACCAATTATTGATGTATTGGCGACCACCCAGCAACAACGACGTGAACAGTGGAAAATCATCGGATGGAGAAAAACAAGACATGAATGACACACTAAGGCAATCCACAGGAACTCAAGAACGTTAACGTTAATGTCCATACACAACCCCTGATTTGCCCTGTGCGTCATATATCAAAGTACACAAATATACACGTATTATATCAACAAAACAATATGCAGAAGCGCACATCTCTTGACATATAAACATAAGTATTATTGTGCCAGCGTCTACTTCAGCTTACAAGATCCATGATCCAAATTAATATAAATCATACTAATTTTTGGTTTTAAGATGCACTAGCAAACCTTTGTATGTAAGTGATATAAATAAATAAAAAATAAATTAAATTAAACACTTTAAGATGTATAATACTAAAACATGGTATGCAAATTATATAAATTAATATAAAATTAAAACCTTTTCCTAAACTCTGTATGTAAATATATAAAAATATATAAATTAATCTAAAACATAAACACTAATTAAAATATTATTACAGGTATACTCGTAACGTGGTCGATTTTTGCTTAGTATTCTTTCTTTTCAGAACAATAATTTCGCATTTTTGCGGAGAAAGTAATGATAGAAATTTTCCAGTCAATGTATATACAGTGTAGTGGCAGACGGCTTTAAAATGGTATTTTGCGTCATCAACGAGGTTCACACGCACCCAGCGGTGTAGTCAGGACGCCAAACATGATTTTCAAGGTGAACCCTGACTTGGCTGATATAGTTGTTTTCTCGACTGATTCTGATGCCCAAGATACCCTAGAAACATAAAATGCCTGATACAAATTTTTTATCCTTGAGCAATTTTCATAATTCAAGATGGCCGCCAAGATGGCCGCCGATAGTGTATGTCTATCGGAATGACCCTAGAAAGCTAACACTTTGTACGATATTGATGAACTTTTGGTCCTTTTGTAGGGTTTCGATGATGCCCAATCCAATGAGCATGGTCCCAACGACCTCACATGTTAATATCAAGGTCATTGGCAAGGTTGTAGGTGTTTATAACCCACATTTTGTTTAGAATTTGCATTCACGATTCTGGCAGTGACATTTTGGTTCATGCTGTGATTTGGGATGATATGACATACGTTTAGAATGCTAAACAGATGCTACAAGATGATTTTGAGTTAAATCCTCGCATCAGGGCAACGTCGAGAGCATTTATAACCTGATAACATTCCCCATATTTCCGCTGTGGCACATTCACGAACAATCCAAATAGTCAGGCTGTCTGGCCATTATAGGTTGACTTGGTTGATATAGTGTTTTCTCGATTGATTCTGACAGCCAATATACTCTATAAACAGAAAATGCCTGATACATTTTTTGTATCCTTGAGCAATTTTCATAATTCAAGAGGGCCGCCGATAACATGTGTTTACCGGAATCACCATAGAACGCTAACCCTTTCACGATTTTGATTAACTTGGGGTCCATTAGTAGGTTTTCGATGATGCTCGATTCATTGAGCATGGTCCCATTGACCTCAAAGGTTCATGTCAAGGTCATATGGCAAGATAATGGGCATTTTGGCTCAAAGGTGCAACAACATATTTTTAATATTTTCATACACTGTCTAATTTTCAACATTCTCATTTCACGTGTAGATCTAATGGCAGAATATTGTGTCTTCAAGTGTGTGCATGGGAAGTGTCCGATGAAACAGAAACTTTCCCGAAGTCATCCTGATGGAGCGAGACTGCGCAACATCATTGATGCCAGCATTCAGTATGGTGACTCCTTGCATGTTGACTTGCAGGAGCAACTGGACGCCAACGAAAACCTGCAAATGAGTTATCACAGGTCTTGCATCACCTGGTATCTAACACATGCACCAGAATCTGAAACGGGTGAAAGATGTTTCCCGGTGAAACGTAAGAGACGTTCAGCCATTCCTCTCTTCAAATTTAGGGAGCACTGCATCTATTGTGGTGAAACATGTGCTATAGATAAAGCATGCAAGAAACCTAACCGATGGGTGCCTGCCTATCTGGTGACCGAGGTGGACACAAAGGAAGTGGCTGAAAGGGGCAAACATGTAAAGAGGACAGAGTCGTAAAGCAGTGCAACATCAGGGCTGGTGATTGGGCAGATGTGGTGATGATGCGCGTCACCGGCGCCCCCAGCGACTTGCTTGCATCAGACGAATGTAATACATACACGCGGAATATCTCTTCTCATCTTTGTGTATCTCGCCATTGCAGAGGACTTCTTGTATCGCCGCAATTCGTCGTAGGAACAAGTCACCTTGTAGTCGAACATGTGTTTAATAATCTTCTTTCGATTAATCAGTACTCCAAGAGCGATTTGAAGAGGAGTTGCATGATTGCGCAACATACTGGTCACTATGTTTCCTATGAGGAGTGATGTCAAGGATTCAGCTCCAAGTGAAGGCGACAGCTTTTGTAGCAGCAACTAGGTGGTTCCGGAAACAGACTCAACAGCAATAGACATGGAGATATTCCGTGTGTATGTAAACACTATATATTCCTATGGCAACTACTTCTGCCTTGATAGCTTGGACGATAACATTCAGGGCAGCGTCGATATTGCCTTCCTCTTCGTCGCCTTTGGTCACCTTAAGTGTTGCCCTGGCATTGTCGTGGAACATAACGACCTTGCGGTACCCGGGAGCGGACAGGATAACCAGATCATCCGCATGGAGAGATAACATCCTCAACAAATCACTTATCTTCATGCAGCTACCCATAAGCTCTGTGAAACGTTCCTGCAAGCCCACTGAATCCCATATTTTGGTACTATCAGCTCGCATCTCTGTGATGCGTTGCCTCACCTACTGACTGCGGTGTCTCCTCCGTGTCGTTGGCTGAAGAATCTGCTCAAACAGTCCTTGTGATATCTTGCGTCTGATGCATGCAAGTCGTTGGGGGCGCCGGTGACGCGCATCATCACCACATCTGCCCAATCATCAGCCCTGACCTTGCACTGCTTTAGGATTCTGTCCTTGCTCGTTACATGTTTGCCCCTTTCATCCACTTCCTTTGTGTCCACCTCGGTCACCAGATAGGCAGGCACCCATCGGTTGGGATTCTTGCATGCTTTATCTATAGCACATGTTTCACCACAATAGATGCAGTGCTCCCTATATTTGAAGAGAGGAAAGGGTGAACGTCTCTTACGTTTCACCGGGGAACATCTTTCACCCGTTTCAGATTCTGGTGCATGTGTTAGATACCAGGTGATGCAAGACCTGTGACAACTCATTTGCAGGTTTTCGTTGGCGTCCAGTTGCTCCTGCAAGTCAACATGCAAGGAGTCACCATACTGAACGCTGGCATCAATGATGTTGCGCAGTTTCGCTCCATCAGGCTGACTTCGGGAAAGTTTCTGTTTCATCGGACACTTCCCATGCACACACTTGAAGACACAATATTCTGCCATTAGATCTACACGTGAAATGAGAATGTTGAAAATTATACAGTGTATGAATATGAAAATATTAAAAATATTTTGGTGCACCTTTGAGCCAAAATATCCATGATCTTGCCATATGACTTTGACATGAACCTTTGAGGTCAATGGGACCATGCTCAATGAATCGAGCACCATCGAAAACCTACTAATGGACCCCAAGTTAATCAAAATCGTGCAAAGGGTTAGCATTCTATGGTGATTCCGGTAAACACATGCTATCGGCGGCCATCTTGAATTATGAAAATTGCTCAAGGATACAAAAAATTTATCAGGCATTTTCTGTTTATAGAGTATATTGGCTGTCAGAATCAATCGAGAAAAAACTATATCAACCAAGTCAACCTACAATGGCCAGACAGCCTAACTACTTGGATTGTTCGTGAATGTGCCACAGCGGAAATATGGGGAATGTTATCCGGTTATAAATGCTCTCGACGTTGCCCTGATGCGAGGATTTACCTCAAAATCATCTTGTAGCATCTGTTTAGCATTCTAAACATATGTCATATCATCCCAAATCACAGCATGAACCAAAATGTCACTGCCAGAATCGAGCATGCAAATTTCTCAAACATTTTGGGTTATAAACACCTACAACCTTGCCAATGACCTGGATATTAACAGTTGAGGTCATTGGTACCATGCGCATTGGATTGGGCATCATCGAAACCCTACAAAAGGACCCAAAGTTCATCAATATCGTGCAAAGTGTTAGCGTTGTAGGGTCATTCCTGTGGACATACACTATCGGCGGCCATCTTGGCGTCCATCTTGAATTATGAAAATTGCTCAAGGATACAAAAATTGTATCAGGCATTTTATGTTTCTAGGGTATCTTGGGCATCAGAATCAGTCGAGAAAAAACTATATCAGCCAAGTCAACCTATAATGGCCAGACTGCCTGACTAGTGTGGAGCAGCATTTGACTAATTGTTGAACTGCTTGTCAATGAATTAGTGCAACGGCAAACGCCACGGCATAATTAGTCACTTATTGAATGCAATTGTGAATTGCGACTATTGTCAAACGCATCAAACACAAAAACCACACACACTCCCACTCACTCGCACACGCGCACGCGCACGCGCACGCGCACGCGCACGCACACGCACACGCACACGCACACGCACACGCACACGCACACGCACACGCACACGCACACGCACACACACACACACACACACACACTAATCTAAGAAATTGGCCCAGATTCGGCACGAATCTGCCGAATCTGGGCCCGCAATGGTAACATGCATGGAGTCAGCGTTATTACTAACATAGTGTCCGTTAGTAATACATTAAGTATTCCGATATGATTGGTATTCGCAACTTTTACATACAAATGCATGCGCGGTAAACGTTTTGAGGAAACTCGGCCCGTGCGTGACGTAGGTCTTCAACACAACGTAGAACGCAATGGTTCAGGGGTAGAGCTTCGGACTATCGACTACGAGAACCCGGGTTCGAATCCTGTGCTGCGGTGTTAAAACCTTGTACAAGTGTTTTCACTCTACATTGCTCCAGTTCACTCAGCTGTATAAATGTGTACCTGGCTATAGACAGTGATGGATATGTGTACGAGCAGCCTTCGCGCATTAATTGTAGCATATGGCTGGATGCTTCCCAGAGAAGCCGAGATGGTGTCTGAGTGAACAGGTCTGTCAGGGAAGTCAAGTGTAAAGCGCTTCTGAGGACTGGATACTGCGATATATAAGAACTTGGCTTTTACTTGTTTTACAGAGCAGGTAAAAGCAGGGCTGCGCTTGAGCGCGCATGCGGGGTATACGTTTAGACGAATCTGGGACCGGCCGATTCTGGGACCACCACACCGGTTCCCTTTTACATATTGCGTTTGCCCTCATAAACGCAGTATACAAAATGTAACATACAGTTAACAACTTGACCTCATGTGGCCCATCAACTTTGACCCCGTGCCGGAGGAATGCGACGACTGAATTACATAATTAATAATTTTCTTTTGTTTGCTGTAGCGACATTTATTCCACTGGCCTACATGCCCTCTACGGTTTGTTTGTTTGTTTGTTTGTTTGTTTGTTTACAAACAGAATGACAGGTGTTACAAGTAGCGAGAAAAGATGAGCCAAGTTGGTAACGACATTGCCATGACAGCGAAAGACGCCGAAAACTCAGCGATCACATCTCGTTGATGGATTTGGCACTTGAATGTAGACAGCCTAAAAGACTGGATTTCCACAACTGACTAATTTACACAAAAATGCATGAATATAAAATATGATTATTCTTACATGGGGTGAAATGAAACATACACAGGTCCTAACATAAATATAACTGTAGGCCTGTGTTCAAAACCTGGCAATATTCTTACCTTGTAAGCATTTGAAACTGTGGCTGATGATATTGAGTGTGACTGTTGAAATAAAACTTCTGACGCAGTACAAAACATAACAAAATCCAAAATGTGCAAAGCAAAACAAATTTTGTTGAGCAAGTTGTTTTTAATGCAAGAAGAGTTAATGTATTCCAGAGCCGCAATCTCCAGGGATCATTGCAGTGTACTTAACACTAATACTACTACTGCTACTGCTACTGCTACTGCTACTGCTACTGCTACTGCTACTGCTACTGCTAATGCTAATGCTACTGCTACTGCTACTGCTACTGCTACTGATACTGATACTGATACTACTACTACTACTACTACTACTACTACTACTACTACTACTACTACTACTACTACTACTACTACTACTACTACTACTACTACTACTACTACTACTACTACTACTACTACTACTACTACTACTACTACTACACAGGGTTCAAACATGTGCACTTCACTGTGCGTTTTTTCATGCTCTGAGTTCCACCCACTTCCAGCCACTTCATCCATGGCTGTGAAACTAACGTGCTTCGACGGCGTCGTAACTTCACGATTAAGTAGGTCAGACAATGGAGATTAGGCTAAGTGTCAACTTTCTTTCTGTTCGATTGCGGACAAGTGTCACTGTGACGTCACGCCGACGTGGGGATTGCGTATCTATAATGTCAGTTTCGTCGACGATTGAAATTGGGCGGATCTCGTAGCTTGAAATTAGAAAGTGGCGCCTCAATCGGTAGATAGGTGAACTGTGGCACAGAATAACAATTGTTCGCTAGTGAACCGGCACGATTGTAGGTCAATTTATAATTATGTTATTTTATTAATTATTATCGGGAAACCATTTAAATATTTGATAAAAAGAATACCGACCTTCATCAACAAATGCCTGCGCAGAATCCTACACCTGAAGCGGACAGCAAGGTATCTAACACTACACTCTGGTAAATGACCATGCAACTACCCATAGAAAAAGAAATAAAGAAGAAAAAATGGAGGTGGATGGGACATGCACTCAGGAAACCACCAGAAAACATCACCAGTCAATACATCACATGTAACCCCCCAGGGAAGAGGAGAAGAGGTAGGCCACGAAACACCTGGCAGAGAGACACGGAAAAGGAAACAAAGGAGATGGGATACACCAGGAGAGAAATGGAGAGTGGGGCCACGGACAGAAAACGGTGACGTTCCTTGGTCGTTGGCCTATGCTCCCAGCGAGCAAAAAGGCATAAGTAAGTATTTAAATATTTGAGCTGTAGAAACATTAAAAAAATCCTTGGGACCGGTAGCTAAGTAGCCGTTGAATTGAATGTAATGGTCTTGTTTTGAAGTGTTTTTTTGCTTCCTTGTCTATTTTTGATAGCATGCACAACGAGACAGTCAGCACGGACAAGGGTCAGGCACTCAAGCTCTCTAACTTTGAATTAATTCTTGCGGCTAACATAAACCTACTTTCTGTTATTCCTCTTTCTCAAAACGTGAACACCAAAAACGGCTCATTATATAGTCGCTATGTATCAAAAACATGAATCTTCGTTCCAAAAGCTACTGGATTTTGTTTGTGAGGTCTCGAGCGCATATGTCTACTCAAAGGCCAGCACATATCAAATCTTGTTCTTCTATCCCGTGAGCCTCGTAGGCACTCGTTGGGATGTGACACGGTGGATGCCTTCGCAACCATGATGCGTCAGCGCTGTCGGTCTTCCACCATGCAGCAACCGGGCAGTGGGCTGTTTCTTCCAGTCTTTAATATTGTCCAACCAGGACTTAATTGGTCTGCTTCTGCGTTGTTTGCCCTCTACTGTGCCTAGTAGAATGATCTTGGCCAGGGAGCCCTAACGGGAGATGTGATCATACAAAGCCAGTTTCCGTGGCTTGACCGTGGCAAGGAGTGGTTCCTGCCTGCCAGAGTAGTTGGTGACTTGTTGTCTGACGAACTCATTCGTTCTGTGCTCTGTGTATGAGATGCGCAAGACTCTTCTATAGCACGTGTGCTCGAATGCCTTGATTCTTCTCTCCAGATCGGCTGTGAGGGTCCAACTTTCGTATCCATATAACAGGATGCAGACCACTAGGGACTTGAACAGTTTAAGCTTTACTGGAAAGCTGATAGATATCAAATCACACGGTAAATGTGAAACAAGCAACCAATAAATACCAAGATGATAATTCCAAATTATTTTATTCAAACTGAAATTAAGCTCAAAAGCAGGAAACTTAATCCGTTGTTCAAATTGGCGAGCCATTTGAAAGGCAACAGTCTCCAACGATATAATATATTATATATAATAACTCATGGTGTTCTTGCACAAACATAGGCAGACATCATCCAGTTAATTGAAAAGCCAAAGCAAGCCACATGTTAAATCTGTACATGAATTATTATGAACAATATATTGACCAATAAATTCCCAATAAATGAAAAATGCTAATAATAGTCAATAATCATCATCGTAACTAAAACATATAAACAAGAAATCCATAACTGTTTCCTTAATATTTGATCCCATCATCAGTTGCATAATTGTCTTCTCCGATATCATCCGTGTTCTTCTTGATGATGTCATCATACATGTCCGGCAGCTCTACAGGAAACACATAAAGCGAAATTAATACAGACTAATTACAAATTGTAAATACAATACAGTGAATACATCTTAGCACACATTCTCTCATATACTCGTGAAGTGGTAGATTTGTTTTGGGGTCTTTATAATGTTATGTTGTTTACCTTTAAATTGCTATTTTATATTTCGACAATAGTCAAATGCAACATACACAAAACTACTGTATGACAGTATTACTTCAATTACTAGCGAACATAACAGCCTGGTTATTACACACACAGGCCTTGATATTACACAAACCATATACATAACACACAATCATAAACACACATAAACACACACACAACACCACACACATACACGTACATACACAACCGCACGCATACACGCAAACAATACTAATTGTGTTATTTGAAATTTGGGACAATTATTACTATGTGAGACGAGTACAACAAAACAGGCATACCAGAAACTGCACTGCTATGATGCATCTGTAGTGTAGTGACCCGGCTATGGGTTTTTATAGGTTTTTTGTTCGTACCAGACACCAGACGGACAACAGTCAATTGTTTATACCTTTTCTCTGAATAGTGCACTTGGTCTAGTTCAAATTCCGGTGATCAATTGCGAACCTACAGAATTAATAAGCTAGGTGGCCGTCAATCGCCAGCGCACTGTTACCTCGTTACCCCGCATTCATACATTATATCCAACATTTGATTACACACACTGTAGATATGCCTTATATTAATAACAGTTGGAACCTAAAATAATTAAAAAAAAAACTGAAAATAAGAAATAAATAGCGCAATAAATAAAAAACGCAATAACGTGACACGCCCAAATTGCGTAACAGCGATCCTGTAGGTTCCACACTGCTGATGTTTTACATCAGTTGCTTTGAGAGTAACTGCTCAAACTTACGTCACATCTAACGTCATGTAGGAATGCTTTGGGAAATCCTGTACGTACGTAGGTGTTTATGGCGCCAGCGGCAAAACGTATGTTTTTGCCAGTAACTATTACCACCACGTAGAGTTTATCTCAGCAGTCCGTCGCTAGCGGCCTCTTCATACTTCAACGCTACTTTAGTGACGACGGTGTCTTCTCCGGGTAGATACGACGTGCTCCTTTTTATTTCGTCTTCTCCATCTCGCAGTGCATGGCACTCTGTAAGAAACACATGCACACTACATGAAGCTCTACGAGACAAAGGTACGCACGACTCGAGCATTGTATAGGGAACACGTAGCTATCAGAATCACATACCACAACATGACTATCTCTCTCTGTCTCTCTTTCCCCCCTCTCTCTCTCCCTCTTTCTTGCTCTGCCTCTCCACATCTCTCT
Organism: Oasisia sp. SBJ-2009; assembly: GCA_964017155.1. Classification (NCBI taxonomy): domain Eukaryota; kingdom Metazoa; phylum Annelida; class Polychaeta; order Sabellida; family Siboglinidae; genus Oasisia; species Oasisia sp. SBJ-2009. The sequence continues at coordinate 29,148,362 of OZ024860.1, read as the reverse complement.
TTATAAATCTCTCTCCTCTATCAACCTCTCTCTCTCTCCCTCTTTCTTGTTTTTCCTCCCCCCCCCTCTCTCTCTCTCTCTCTTTACTGCCTCTTTCTGTCTTTCTCTATCATCTTCCACATTTCTCATTCACTCTCTGTCTTTCCTCTCTCCCTCTCCACCCCCCCTCTCTCTCCCTGCCTGTCTCTCTCTCTCTCCCTCTCCCTCTCCCTCTCCCTCTCGCTCTCTCTCTCTCTCTCTCTCTCTCTCTCTCTCTCTCTCTCTCTCTGCCTCTTTCGCTCCCTCTCCGTCCCTCTCTGTCTCTGTCTCTGTCTCTGTCTCTGTCTCTGTCTCTGTCTCTGTCTCTGTCTCTGTCTCTGTCTCTGTCTCTGTCTCTGTCTCTGTCTCTGTCTCTGTCTCTGTCTCTGTCTCTGTCTCTGTCTCTGTCTCTGTCTCTGTCTCTGTCTCTGTCTCTGTCTCTGTCTCTGTCTCTGTCTCTGTCTCTGTCTCTGTCTCTGTCTCTGTCTCTGTCTCTGTCTCTGTCTCTGTCTCTGTCTCTGTCTCTGTCTCTGTCTCTGTCTCTGTCTCTGTCTCTGTCTCTGTCTCTGTCTCTGTCTCTGTCTCTGTCTCTGTCTCTGTCTCTGTCTCTGTCTCTGTCTCTGTCTCTGTCTCTGTCTCTGTCTCTGTCTCTGTCTCTGTCTCTGTCTCTGTCTCTGTCTCTGTCTCTGTCTCTGTCTCTGTCTCTGTCTCTGTCTCTGTCTCTGTCTCTGTCTCTGTCTCTGTCTCTGTCTCTGTCTCTGTCTCTGTCTCTGTCTCTGTCTCTGTCTCTGTCTCTGTCTCTGTCTCTGTCTCTGTCTCTGTCTCTGTCTCTGTCTCTGTCTCTGTCTCTGTCTCTGTCTCTGTCTCTGTCTCTGTCTCTGTCTCTGTCTCTGTCTCTGTCTCTGTCTCTGTCTCTGTCTCTGTCTCTGTCTCTGTCTCTGTCTCTGTCTCTGTCTCTGTCTCTGTCTCTGTCTCTGTCTCTGTCTCTGTCTCTGTCTCTGTCTCTGTCTCTGTCTCTGTCTCTGTCTCTGTCTCTGTCTCTGTCTCTGTCTCTGTCTCTGTCTCTGTCTCTGTCTCTGTCTCTGTCTCTGTCTCTGTCTCTGTCTCTGTCTCTGTCTCTGTCTCTGTCTCTGTCTCTGTCTCTGTCTCTGTCTCTGTCTCTGTCTCTGTCTCTGTCTCTGTCTCTGTCTCTGTCTCTGTCTCTGTCTCTGTCTCTGTCTCTGTCTCTGTCTCTGTCTCTGTCTCTGTCTCTGTCTCTGTCTCTGTCTCTGTCTCTGTCTCTGTCTCTGTCTCTGTCTGTCTCTCTCTTCCTCTCCCTCTCTCTCCCCCCCCCCCCCCTCTCTCTCTCTCTCTCGTCTTGTAATGTCAATTAACAAAAAGCAGAAACATTGTATCCACCCACTATTATTGTCTTCTAATTCGGTCACTTCCGGAACTCGCCCAGCCTTGATCCAGAACTTCTGCGCAATGACGTGAAGAACGAGAAGAACGAGAGACGACGCAGCGAACATCCGGAATGTGGCTGCCCCGCCGTAGATCTCAAACAGCCGACCTCCGAGAAGGGTGCCAAAGCTTCTCCCTGTAATAGGGTTACACATATATTCCACGATTTCTGGAGAAACGCTTACCGTATACGGAACGTTCAATATTACAAAGTTACTACCTATGAAACAACAGCACGAACATTAGTTAAATTAAATACTAAATTCATGTTACTCGTGATTCACCAACACATCTATGCATTCAGGTGTAGAAGTAGAAAAGTTAACTTTATTGAGTAACGAAATACATTTTTTTAAAGTATTCTCACTAGTAACAAAGTACAAATACGTGAATTTTTTCTAAACATAATGAAGCACTCATAGTTTTGTTGTTAAATTTGCGAGACCACTAAAACATTCCACAAATGATCGGTGCTGTCGAAAAATGGGATTGTTTGTAATAGTTAGCGCTACACAAACATATGGTTGTATTCTCCATGCATAAGGATTGGTCCAGTTAAAGCGGGGGTGAAATATCCTAGGTTTTGTTTTTTCATCTAATACGTTCTTGTGATTACAACATACATGTTGAAGGTTTACTGTCAACCAATGTATGCTTAGTCAGATTATTAAGCATCGAACAATGTTCGCAATTTGAAAGGTTCCGCCTGCACAACGTTCAAATGGTAAACAAAGCATCCAACTTCAAAACAAGATTGATTGCCGAGGCAAGCAGAGTTAGCCGCGGTATCCTTTGGTATTTCACAGACAGCAGACGTCCCGTTCTGAATTACTACTGCACCAATTCTGGGCTAAGTAGCTGGCACCCACTCTTAAATATATATGCCGTTATATTGACTGTGCGATAGAACAACATCCTCCAGACTTTCAAGTCCACAGCATTTCAACTTTGAGTAACCCTCTTCGTTTTAGATATTTACGATTGACAAATGTTGTTATGAGTGTTTTGAACTCGTCACACTTTACACACACACTTCAATGACACATGGGTACCACATGCCGGTGTATTGGTTAACTCACCAAAACAGAAATGCAGCGAAGCGATGATGTTCTGAACAGAACCGTGAGCTCCGGGCGGAGTGATACGACTGGCGTAAGTCGACGCGGCGGCATACATCAAGCCGAACGTGATGGCGTGAAGCGGCTCAATAAGAAGTACCATCCACGGGTTGAGTATGAAGGAGTAGCTGGCGAAACGTACGCTGAACGCAACGCAAACGAGGGAGAAAGAATTGGCGTGACCGATGACACGGAACAATGTCCCAGAGAAATACAAGGCGACCATTTCTAGTGAGCATCTGGACAGCAAGCACAGGCCAAATA
>OZ024860.1:29133019-29140519 GCA_964017155.1 Oasisia sp. SBJ-2009 | reverse complement strand
TCTCGTCCTACAAAACTGAGCTAACAAAGTATAATACAATAAGCAAATCGGCCGTTTTGGTGAAGAATCGATTTCCGGTTGTGGCCATGCGATACGCGATGTCATTGACTGTCGGATACTCTGCAAGTATTGACTAGTAAGATAGAAAATTCGTCGACGTTTACCAGAAACTGGATCTTTATCCCGGCTTCCTGTGTCGTACGCAAGAAGGGTGTATGTTAACGTCAATAGCCTGACACATATGATCATCAGAAAGAACTGTAAAAGTACTTCACAACGGCCGATATGGACAATACTAAACACATAGATAAATGATCAAAACATTTACAACTCAAAAACGTCCAAAATCACTAAATTCTACGATCACCACCAAACTCCCCAAAAAAACATTGATGCCATTTGAAAGATTGCACCATCTTATATTTTAGCACATACGTGGTTTCCATAAAATTATTCCTAAAAGAACCTATTTGCAATGTTGTTGTTTGCGGAAATAGATTGCAATTTACATAGGTTTCAGACATGTGCACTTTTCATGTGCGCTTTTTCATGCTTGTTCCACCCACTTCTAAACGGCTGTGAAACTAACGTGCCTACTGCGAAGTAACTTCACGATTACGTAGGTCAGACAATGGAGATTAGGTGTCAACATTCTTTCTGTTCGATTGCCGACAAGTGTCACTGTGACGTCACGCCGACGTGGGTATTGCGTATGGATACTGTCAGTTTCGTCGACGATTAAAAGTGGGCGGATCTCGTAGCTTGAAATTAGAAAGTGGCGCCTCAATCGGTTGATAGGTGAACTGTGGCAAAGAATAACAATTGTTTGCAAGTGAACCGGCATGGTTGTAACTCAACTTATAATTATGTTATTTTATTAATTATTATCGGGAAACCATTTAAATATTTGAGCAGTAGAAACAGTCAAAAAAATCGTTGGGACCGAACCTAAGCAGCCGTTGAACTGAGTGTCATGGTCTTGTTTTGAAGTGGGTTTTTTAGCTTCCTTTTCAATTTCTGATACCACGCACAACGAGATAGACAGCACGGATAATGGTCAGACACTCAAGTTCTCTAACTTTGAATTGATTCTTGCGGCTCACATAAACATACTTTCTGTTAATCGTCTTTCTCAAAACGTGAACACCAAAACAGGCTTCCCATATGTAACAATTGACTCATGTTCATATAATTAGTCGCTATGTATCAAAAACATGAATCTTCATCCCAAAAGCTACTGGATTTTGTTTGTGAGGTCTCCAGCTCATATGTCTAATCAAAGGCCAGCACATATCAAATATTTTGCTTCTATCCCGTGAGCACCGTAGACACTCGTTGGGGTGACATAGTGGATGCCTTCGCAACCATGATGAAATATAAAAGTACTCCATAACGGACGCTATGGACAATATTAAAACATAGATAAATGATCACAACATTACAACTCAAAAACATCAAAAATCACTCAATTCTACAGTCACTACCAAACTCCTTGTTCGTCCGACCACCAAAAAACATTTATGTCATTTGAAAGATTGCACCATCTGATATTTTAGCACATAGGGCCTACGTGGTTTCCCTATAATTATTCCTAAGATAACCTATTTGCAATGTTGTTGTTTGCGGAAATAGATTGTAATTTACATAGGCTTCATACATGTGCACTTCGCATGTGCGTTTTTTTTCATGCTCTGAATTCCACCCACTTCTAAACGGCGGTGAAACTGACATGTTTTGATGGCGACGACCTCGATGTCATAACTTCACGATTAATTAGGTCAGACAATGAAGATTAAGTGTCAACATTCTTTCTGTTCGATTGCGGACAAGTGTCACTGTGACGTCACGCCGACGTGGGTATTGCGTATGGATACTGTCAGTTTCGTCGACGATTAAAAGTGGGCGGTTCTCGTAGCTTGAAATTAGAAAGTGGCGCCTCAATCAGTAGATAGGTGAACTGTGGCAAAGAATAACAATTGTTCGCTAGTGAACCAGCACGGATGTAGGTCAACTTATAATTATGTTATTTCATTAATTATTATCGGGAAACCATTTAAATATTTGCCTAAAAAATATACAGACCTTCATCAAAACATGCCTGCGCAGAATTCCACATCTGAATTGAACAGATAAGGTATCCAACATTACATTCTGTAAAAAAATTACCAAGTGACTACCCATAGAAAATTAAATAAAGAAGATAAAATGGAGGTGGATAGATCGACAAACACTCAGGAAACCTCCAGAAACTATCACCCGTCAAGCCATCACATGTAACCCCCCGGGGAAGAGGAGAAGAGGTAGGCCACGAAACACATGGCAGAGAGACACGGAAAACGAAACAAAGGAGATGGGATACACCAGGAGAGAGATGGAGAGGATGGTCACGGACAGAAAACGGTGGCGTTCCTTGGTTGATGGCCTATGCTCCCAGCGAGCAAAAAGGCATAAGTAAGTAAGTAAGTAAGTAAGTAAGTATTTAAATATTTGAGCAGTAGAAACAGTAAACAATCGTTGGACAGCACGGAGAAGTGTCTAACACTCAAGCTCTCTAACTTTGAATTGATTCTTGCGGCTCACATAAACCTACTATCTGTTAATCTTTTAACAGTATTAACATTTAATACTTTCCGTGAACACCAAAAAAGGATTCCCATATAAAACAATTGACTCATGTTGATATATAGTCGCTATATATCAAAAACATGAACCTTCATCCCAAAAGTTACTGGATTTTGTTGGTGAGGACTCCAGCTCATATGTCTACTCAAAGGCCAGCACATATCAAATCTTCATCCCGTATGCATCGAAGACACTCGTTGGGGTGACACGGTGGATGCCTTCGCAACCATGATGCGCCAGCGTTGTCGGTCTTCAACCATGCCCAGCAACCGGGCAGTGGTTTGTTTCGTCCAACCTAGGACTTCCTTGGTCTGTCTCTGCGTTATTTACCTTCAGCTGTGCCTTGCAGAATGATCTTGGCCAGGGATTCCTGACGGTAGATGTGGCCATCCCAAGCCAGTTTCCGTCGCTTGACCGTGGCAAGGAGTGGTTCCTGCCTGCCAGCGTAGTTGGTGACTTGTTTGACGATCTCATTCGTCCTGTGCTCTTTGTATGAGATGTGCAGGAGTCTTCTGTAGCACGTGTGCTCGAATGCCTTGATTCTTCTCGACAGATCGGCTGTGAGAGTCCAACTTTCGCATCCGTATAACAGGATGGAGACCGCTAGGGACTTGAACAGTTTCAACTTTACTGGAAAGCTGATGTATATCAAATCACACATCGGTAAATGCGAAACACGCACATCATAAATGCCAAGATAATAATTCCAAATTGGTTTATTCAAATTGAATTTAATATCAAGCAGGAAACTCAATCCTTTGTTCAAATTGCCGAGCCATTTGAACGGCAACAGTCTCCAACGATATAATATATATATATATTATATATATATATATATATATATTATATATATATATATATATATATATATATATATATATATATATATATGTATATATATATATAAAATATATATATATATATATATATACATATACATATACATATACATATACATATACATATACATATATATATATATATATATATATATATATATATATATATATATATATATATATAATAACTCATTGTGTTCTTGCACAAACATAGGCAGACATCAACCAGTTAATTGAAAAGCCAAGGCAAACCACATGTTAAAGGGAAAAATAAGTCAATGTTTTGATCATATGGGATTAACAGAGTTAATAAAAAGTAACAACTTCCAACAACAATCATATTTTTAACGTCAGTGGTTTACCAGGAAAAAATGTAGAACACATAGACATAGACAGTCTACGCCATTTTAGAAAAAAATGACGTCAGAGAGTCGTCTTGGTCGGCGTGAACTGTGCATGCGTATTATTATATGTTACTTTCTAACCTAACCACGAAAACGACCGCCAACAGCCGCCAAACTTCTCCCCACATTTCTTACATACATATACATACACTACATTACAAAAAAATCATTTGTATTCCTCTAACGAAGAAAATTCACAAAAGAAACGCAAATCTTGGCGAACGGCAACTCGACAACTTCGACTACCGTAAACTCGCTATTATAAGTTAGCTTTTCACAAAATACCACTAGATGGCGCGCGAATATTTATTAACCTTACTGCATTCGCACGCGCGAATTAGTTTAATTAATTATAAATAATATAATAATAATTAGCTGCATCATTATGATCTGCAGAAAATGTTAAACGGCAAACTAAGGCAACGCTTTGGTGATATAGGTCTAATAGAGTTGATAAAAAATAACAATTTAATATACAAATATATAATTTTATTAGTTTATTTTATATAGCGCCAAATCCACAATTCTCTTCTCTTCTATTCAACATACTGTTATTAAAGTATATGCAATAATAAGAATGCTACCCACAGGTAATATTTAAAAATAAATATTAAAAATACATGTGTCTGCATAATTATCCAAAATTGCCTATTAGTTATAAAAGAAAAAGGAAATTACGTGTTTTTCAATGATGTCACATTGTTTATTTTATCAATATTTCTATAAACATCCCGCGTGCACTGCGAGCATGCAAGCTTATATTACATAAGCGATGTTTTAACAATAATAACTAAAACAATAACATGTTAATATTACTGTTTTTAAATCCTTCTTTTTCTACCACCATAATATTTCCCATATATTCATATTCCTTTTTGCATTTTAGTGATTTATTGTTCCGATAATTAATAAAGTGTCTTGTCCAAAAATAATAATTATTACATATCTGGTGGTGGAAATGTCATTCATGAGTAGAACAAATAGCTTCAGTAATATGTTCTTATGCATAATGGTTGTGTATGTGATGAATGAAAATTATTATTACGTCGTACTTATTTTACTACTTTAATTATTTATTACTATTAACCATACTTTTATATTCATTTATTACAATTGTTGTTATGTAATTTGTATGTTTATTTATGACTGATAGGTCAGCTTAGTTAATGATATAGAAACATGTATTTTCATTATTTATTTTTAAATAATATTATCTGGGGGTAGTTTTCTCTTTATTGTACTTTTAATAGCATTATGTTGTGAAGCGCCACAAACAATTATGAATGTGGCGCTACATAAATAAAATATTATATTATAATAACAATTTTTGTTTGTTTATTTTATATAGCGCCACATCCAATTTAAAATTGTTCATGGCGTGTTACATACATTAAAATGCTAAAAAAACAAAAACACACCAGAAGAAAAAAACAAATATACTAGAAACATATATGAACAATTATAAAAATAAAATATCGATATAAAAATAATAAAACTAATAAAGTAATTAAACTATTTCGCGCGTGTGAAGTAAAACAATTAAATATTCGCAGTCAGAAACGCGGCGTCTAGCGGTATTTTGTGTAAAGCTTTTAAAAGCGATTTTATGGTACCGCTGGGCGGCCGAACAAGTTGTACTCGAGGTGTGCGCGTTTTTGTGTGTGAATTTTCTTTGTTAGAGGAATGCAAGAGATTTTATTTCATAACATAGTATATGCATATGTATGTAAGATATGTGAGGAGAAGTTTGGCGGCTGTTGGTGGTCGTTTTGATGGTTAGGTCAATCAAATCGGGTCGTCTAGGATCCGCGCTGTATCTGTGACTGTCCCAACGAATCCACCGAAACACTGTTTCAGTTCTGCTCGATTCAAAGGTTAACAAGAAGACATCTTAGTGATACTGTCTTTCACTGTACTGTTACCATAAGCGTATGAGGAACAGTGTGGCATATTGCTGTCGCGATTTCGTGGTAAACCGACGTAAGGCAACTTTTAGCGTACCGCTTGGCTCTCTGTTATGACAGCTGAACCAGCAGACGACTCTCTGACGTATTACTTTTCCAAACTGCTGGGTTGTGATTGGTTGCAAGGTACAAGATGGGCCGGTTCATGGAGTCGGTGATTTAGCAAGATTTTCCCACTTTAAGACCACTTTCTGAGGTAACCACTAAGGTGAAAAATTGGATTGTAGATGCAAATGATTAGCTAGTGTAAACTCTTTTAGGTGCATAACACTAAACTGTTGCCTTTTTTTTCACTTTAAATTTGTAAATGAATAACTATGGACAGTATATTGACCAATAAATCCCAACAAAATGAAAAATGCGAACAATAGTCAATAATCATCATCGTAACTAAAACTTATCAACAAGAAATCCATAAATGTTCCCTTAATATTTGATCGCATCATCAGTTGCATAATTGTCTTCTCCGATATCATCCGTATTCTTCTTTATGACGTCATCATATATATCCGGCAGCTCTACAGGAAACACATAAAGCGACATTAAAACAAACTAATTTCAAATTGTAAATACGGTGAATATATCTCAGCGTACATTCTATCACATACACGTGAAGTGGTAGATTTATATGGGGGGGGGGGGGGCGTTTTATCTGGAAACCTTTATCCGTAAGAATAGTGCTAAAGGTTTATAGGATCGGCAATGTAGTCTTTGGCGTTTTTATAATGTTATGTTGTTTACCTTTAAATTGCCATTTCATATTGCGACAATAGTCAAAAGCAACATACACAAAACTACTGTATGACAGTATCACTTCAATTACTACCGAACATAACAGCCTGGTTAGTACACACACAGGCCTTGATATTACACACAAACCATATACACAACACACAAACATAAACAAACCTACACACGCACACGCAAAAACGCATACTCATACACATAACACATGTACACTCACACACACACACACACACACACACACACACACACACACACACACACACACACACACACACACACACACACACACACAAATACACACACCCACACACACGGTTTCACACACAAACACACCATCTCTCTCTCTCACACACACACGCATACACACACACACACACACACACACACACACACACACACACACACACACACACACACACACACAACAACAACCCCCCACATACACACACATTGTATTCACCCACCATCTTTGACTTCTAACTCGGTCACTTCCGGAACTCGCCCAGCCTTGATCCAGAACTTCTGCGCAATGACGTGAAGAACGAGAACAACGAGAGACGACGCAGCGAACATCCGGAATGTGGCGGCCCCGCCGTAGATCTCAAACAGCCGCCCTCCGAGAAGGGTGCCAAAGCTTCTCCCTGTAACACAGTTCGTGAACAGAACACACAGTCTAAGCTACATCCAGAATACCACCAAAACATCATTGTCAAGTATAGACGACCGTTCCTCTAAGATTATGTGGTCAGAGCATTAAAACATTAAACAATTTACGTTGCTTGTAAAATTGTCAAAGGTTCCCGTTTAATCAGCGAAACCACATTTACCGGTGAAAGTGTCTCGCAGATCGCGAGTTTCATAATTTTCAGTTATGTAATATCGCATTCTCTGAACCAGGTCGACAATAATGAGCTTATAAGTATA
>OZ024860.1:29108019-29128019 GCA_964017155.1 Oasisia sp. SBJ-2009 | reverse complement strand
CTGGGTAATCGAGGCTAGTTCGAAGTCGGAACAGTCTGCTTCGGGCGCTATTTGCTCTTTGCTAGGTGATGTAAGACCACCAAAAGGTGTACGTCCGCCATTACCCAAATGATGTTTTTGTGCAGCGTGGCATCAGAGCTGTCAAATTATGACAGCTGTCAGTCGATGCATTTCTGCGTATTAATACAGTTGTCATTTTGCTTGGTGATGTAATCAGGGGCAATCCGTGGTAGGTTCAAGCAGAAATGGAGGGGTGTAAGGTTTGAAAGACGTTTGTGGGAGCCTGAGGTATTAAAAGTTCACGAATTTTTCACTGAACCTCTGTCTATGGATGGTAAATATGGAAACGTTATAATGGTCGCCTATGAAAAATGCAAATGTGGTCTCGCTCCAGGTCTTCACGGTGGTAGTTTTGTTATCCTCACCGTTGTAGCTGCCCCTGGCCCGGCTCTTTTTGCGAGTCTATCAGCTGTTTCATTTCCTCTCAATCCGCAGTGTGCAGGACTCCACTGGGGGCTACGTTTGACTGAGCATTCAGTTCTGACAGAGCAGCAGCCAATACATTCTCTTTCTTCTTTCTTGTAGTCTCGCTTAGCCGACTTTCGCTCGAAATGTTTTGAACGCTAGCCGTACAAAGCGCTAACAAGTGCTGCCACCTCACGGAGCCTGGGTAATTTATGTTGATTCTTCCATAATTTCTGCTTCATACACTCTGAAAATTTATATTTACGTTTATCAAGCATGCGTAAAGTGGAAGCGGTTGGTTTACAACTGTGCCGCTTTCGACGGCGTGGCCCAAAGCCACGGTGACATCGTTTTACACTAGTTGCTTGCAGTTATCAAAGCTCATTATTTGGTGATTTGAAACAGTGATGCTATACCAAATAATAAGTTGTTTCTTCTTTACTATACCATGAGCGAGCAGTCAGTATATAATAAATACCTCACGGGCGACTCCGTGACATCATCCAGATGTCACGTCCGCATATATGCAAGTATTCTTGAAAGAAATCGGTTTATTTGTCATCAGACTTCAATTTTCTGTGGACACCACTGATTTACATTTACAGGAATTAGTGTTCATTTTCAGCGTATTACTATTAGTTAGTTCAACCAATCCGCTGAAAATAAACACGAATTCTCCATGGCATGGCACAAATGCAACGGAATCGCATTTACAACATTATTTAAATTAAACATAAAAGGTTCTTTCAGTGAAGTTTACAGAACAGTCTGAAGGAATATGTGTAAACTTGCCTGTACTCTATCGATAATTAAAACAAAAATATAATAGTGTACATTATAAGTGCTGAATAATCAAAAACAAAACATCTTCGACTTGGATAGCATTATATTATTGAATGTACAAGTATCAACACGTTTGCTGGGCCACTGAAAAGGCACACAACGGCAATTCCAAGGAAGCCAGCTTCGTTCAAGAATATGAAACAAATAAATGGGCCTGAAAAGTTGGTCCTAAATGAAAATTGTTAGAACAGTGTCACCTTTAATAGGATATATGGATGATCCATTTCACAGACACTGTCAGGATCATCCCTTTCACACTGAAAAAATTACACATTTGATAAATACTGGATCCGATTTTAGGTTGTATTTTGCTGCACAAACACAATAATGTGCTCCATTTACATTTTTCAACACAAAAACTGCTTGCACTGAAGACTCGCAGTGTAGCCTGCCAATCAAAGTGATTTCTTTGAATAACATAATTCTGGTGAACTTCTTGACATACCTGAACAAGCGTGATATACATGCATCGATACATACACTTAACATGTTTAGCATAGAAAACTCGGACACGTTAGTGAACGAAATGATGAAGTTGCAATATACAAATTTCCAATAAACCAAATATGACAATTTAATAATCAGTATCCACAGATCAAAACAGGGATTAAGCATTACTGAAAACACTGACAGAAATGTATCCCAAAACATATTTCAACGACGGGATTCAAATTTCCATACTGCCGAAGAGTATCAGATCATTTTTAAAAACTGATTGATTCAAATAAAAACAGTGTTTATATTAAGGACTGTCGTATATTAATTTTACAACAATACGTTGTTCTATATTGCACTGGCAATTTCTTGTCAATACCAGAAAAAATGCTGACAAATACTTTAAGACAACAATTTATAAACTACCAATCACAGGCTCTCTGAACATGGTGCTAGTCACCAAAGATGTTCGCCATTTCCTACCACCTTTATGTACAAGCTGTACATGTATCGCACAGTAGTGGAACACTTGCAAACAATTCAGACACACGCCTGGCAAAACCAGCAAAGTAAAACTCTCTTGAATAAGAAAAGGTGCCTTGAAGATGGCCCCCAGCCTGCTACACAAGGTGACACACGAGATGACATGATGTGTCAACGAAACAGTCACTGGTCAACACTGTCAGTGATCAACACAGTAGCTCGCTTGAACGTGTGTGGAAAGCGAACACCTTGAGGACATGGTGAATTACAAACAAAAGTACACAAAGATATATTTGATGTTCAAGTGCCAAGCATAAGCCATCACCAATGACCTGACAAATTTTAAACGGGAAAGATGGATTGAAAATCGTTGCCGTCATCATTCATAGGCAAACAGCTTCTTTCTTGCTAGAATACAAACCGGGATTCCAGGCACCTAGCACAAAACAGGTCCTTACAGAAAGGTTTTCCATCTGTTTTTATCTTAAATTCATGCTTAAATGAACAGTGATGTTTCTTAAAATCATGCATGTATAAATCATAATTATAACCTATTGACGACCCCAATATGTTTATAATTCAACATTTGAAATAGACAACAATCACTGCATAATCACTTGCAGCAATGTTGGATAATTTTGAGGAAGATCATGACTTAATGCCATTATGGACTTGGACCTGAAGCCATGGTGTATAACATCAATGCAAGGCCATGTAAACAAACTGCTTCCACCCAAACCACTTAAATTTTACATGTTTGGACAGTATGTTGTAATAATATATATTAAGGTATATAATGTAATTACAATTGTTATAGTAAAAACAAATGGGAAAACTATGTTTAATTTGGTTCACAACATTCCTGAACGAACTGAAAATGTATAAGCTAGCCTCCAACCACAACAATTACTAGTTACAATTGTTATGATCAAAACAAATGGAAAAGGTCCCTTTAATATAGTTCACAACTGTCCATGACTAAATTTGCTAGGTGTACTACGCAGCTTCGAACCAACGACAACATCTTTAAACAAGATATACAATAAACACTGGCTTTTTGTCCAATGGATTCTGCCGCAAACAGCAAGCAAGAGAAACGGTTTGCCTGCGGAGGAAGTTACGAGAAAACTGAAATGGTCCAGAGGCTGCGCAGCATCACAGCAAGGCAGATGGGGTTATATTGTGGCTGTTAGGAGCGCCTCTTCACCGGTTTCGGTCGAGTGGATGTCTTCTTGCTGGCGCTGCCTGAGGTGCTGCTGCTGCCACCTAGGGCCGATGTGATCATCTCTGACAAGTCGGGCATATTCTCCTTCGGACTGAACATCTTCATCTGGTTCTGTAGATCCTGCACACAGAAAGGTCACCTTCATCACTTATTCACATAGCTTTATGCATAGCTTTATGCAGAGACCCGTCCACCCGTCATTTGGATGGGTAAAAACGAATATGGACGTGTAGAAATATGGGTGGACGGGTAAAAAATTAAGGAGCAAAAAAGAATCTCCCAAAACCATAGATATTGGTAGTTATGCCTAGAAACTAGAAAGAGAGCGTAAATGATGTCACATGTGTGTTTGTAGTACTTTTCAGGTAAAAAAATTCATTTAAAGATTGTGAACTGCCTTAACAGAAATTTAACATCCACATGTCCACCAAAACATGTGTGACTGGCAATAATTTGATATTGCATAAAGCCCTGCTGATGCATGGCACGTTAAGACATAAATCTGAACACTGCAGACATAATGGGAAAGAGATTTTCTTTAGCCATTTTTAGGTAAAAACACGATGTAATATTAAACAGAATGCTATACATTATTCACAACGAAACACCTGATTGATAAGACATCATTAGCATAAAGATGCTAAACACATAAAACAAATAAACTCCCAATATAATTTAAAGGATTTAATCATAAAAAAATTAATGGGATATCACTAAGGTTATTAAAGACCAAACAACACCTACTATTAATGTAACGTTAGAAAAATAACATTGTGTAACAAAGTGTTTGCAGTCCATTTCAGGTCATCAAGACACATTTTAAAGTTTGTAAACTGGCTTAACAGTTAACATCAAAACATGTGTGACTGGCAATAATTTGGTCCTGCATAAAGCCCTGTATTTATGTACAATAAATTACCCACTATGATGGTCCTGTCATAACCAGGACAACCCACACCAGCTGGGTTCATTTTGGTAGAACAAAGGTCATCAAAGAGACACTAAGAAGACTGCTTTGTATTGACACCTGCCCTGTGTTGACAGCTGATACCAGATTCAACAGTGCACGCAAGGATAACACCATAGAGAGTGTATCCTGTTACAGTTGCTGTAGTCATAATTCGATGTTCCTGCGGTTTGCCTGAACTAACAGCATAGTTTCATGCAGACCCATCAATCCACCCGTCATTTGGACGGATAAAAACCGTTGTGGACAGGTAGAAATGTGGGTGCAGATATTGTCAGTTATGCCTTATAAGTGAGTGCAAATGGTGTCACATGTGTGTTTGTAGTCCATTTCAGGTCATCAGATACATTTTAAAGTTTATAAACTGGCTTAACAGTTAACATCCAAGTGTCCACCAAAACATGTATGATTGGCAATAATTTAGTTCTGCAGCCCAGACTACCAAACAATTCCCATAACTAGACCGTCAATGAAGAGTAAATGGCCTTGACCCTCTCGCTGCCATTTAAATGTGTGGACAATTTCGCTAATCAAGGTAAAAACAAGTGAACAAACAGTGTTCAGGCAGTAGCTGTAGTGTGGCTTAATGGTTCCCAGAAATTATGATTTGGTGTTCAAATGAACATGTAATCTATGCAGAAAAGTATAGATTGCTCTGAGCTGTGCTGAAAGCTATATGAATCATTTGCTAGAAAAATAACTGCGAAGATGTGCCTTTGCATTTGCTTATTTTGCTAGAAAGAGAATTTGTGTGGAAAATCAAACATATATATATATACCTTTTGTGCTTCTGGGTCGGCTGTGTTCATCAACTTGGGCAGCACCATGATGACGAGGAATGGCAGCAGCATCATCATCACCTGGTGGAGGAATAAGTATACACATCTGAGAGTTATCTGACACACACAGTCACTGTAAGGATGTCACGTTTTTGTCGACAAAAGTATGTGAGATCAATCAAACATAACAAGATGACACAGAACAAAGTACATATATGGTATGTGTGGCTTTTGGCTTACCAGCATAGCTTTATGTAGAGACCCGTCCACCCATCATTTGGACGGGGAAAACTGTTGTGGACGGGTAGAAATATGGGTGGATGGGTAAAAAAATGAAGGAGCAAAAAGGGTCTTCCAAAACCATAGATGTTGTTAGTTATACCTTGAAAGTGAGTGTAAATGGTGTCATATGTGTGTTTGTAGTCCTTTTCAGGACATCAGAAATGTTTATTAAATTTTGTAAACTGGCTTAATAGTTAACATCCATGTGTCCACCAAAACATGTGTGACTGGCAATAATTTGGTCCTGCATAAAGCCCTGGTAATGATGTCGCGTTTTTGTTGGCAAAAATCTGTGAGATCAGTCAAACATAGCAAGATGACAGAGAACAAAGTACATATGGTATGTGTGGTTTTTGGCTTACCAGGTGTATCACTTTTCTTGTGACAAATTCCATATGTACATCATAAATCAACTCATATACACTATAAGGCAAATGAGTGACAGTCACATGTTTCTGTTGACCCAACTGTTCACTGGCAAATGTGATTAAATCAAATGTTATAGAGCTCTTCATATTACCAAAATCCCACTCTAAGACCAGTTTATCAATATCGGCAAGAACCATTTTGGAATTTGAAATATAAAGTGTGCAGGTTATGTTGTACAACAGACATTTTAATAGTTCTCGAAACTGTATCAAATGAGGCATGTCTCTCATTTAATGATGAATAACCAGGTCTTTCTGCATGTTAAACAATTTACAAAGCACACATTCTTTTCGTGGACACATGGGTATATATGTACAAGCCAGTTGAGATGCGTCTCATGACTTGAAATAAACTACAAGCCTAGCTTTAGACAGAGACACGTCCACTCGTCATTTGGACAGGTAAAAAGTCTTCAAAAATCATGGATATTGTCAGGAATGCCTTAGAAATGAGTGTAAATGTCTGTTTGTAGTCCATTTCAGGTTTAAAAAAAACTTTTAAAGTCTGTAAACCGGCTCAACAGTTGACAACTATATAGTGTCCATCAAAAAATGTGTGATTGGCCAAAATTTGTCCTACATAAAGCCCATTTTAAAGGCATATATCTATGATTTTGTACCCGTTTATATCAGGTTTTACCAGTTCAAATAGTGGGTGGATGGGTGTCTGGATACAGCTCTGAATTTAACATAATATTATATACACACCAATTTCATGGAAACGTTTTTACAAAACACATAAATTTATTAAAAATTAATTAATAAGGTCAGAGAAGCTGTTACTTTATTTACTACAGGGAGAAAAAATTGAGAACATATTAACTAGTACTAACACATACCATTGGATTCATGAGAATGTCTGTGATTCTCCATTGTTCCCTCTGTTGGAAGTATGCTGCCTTGCCTCGAGCCTTGAATCTCAGGGGATAGGAGACCGTCTGTACGGATGAAGTCTGTACATTGTTCAGACGACGTGCCCGAAACTTTCCTTTTGAATTGATATCAACTCGGATTGCCTCAAATTCATAGGTCGGGTGAGTCACTTCCACGACGTATGAACCAGAAGGAACATTGTTTACGGAAAATGTCCCATCACTCCTACAAGATAAGAAATAAATTAATAGTATACTAGCAAGTATTACTGCACAGTGCTGTAAACTACTTTAGGTTTTTAACTGTCTTCATTTGTTTTGTTGAAATTGTATTACCTTACCTTATGATAGCTTATGACGGTTCTGATCGCAGGATTGTGTGCTCCTCTATGATCAGCTCTTCATTATCTATTAAATTTAAATCACGTGTTCCGGTTCTATTGTTAGTAATTTTTAGCGGTGCTTCGAAGTCATATAAAATATCCTGATTATACCAAAATTTGTCTAGTAGTGTTTTAAATGAATTTAGAAATTTAGCTGTTAAAACTGTATCTGGGAGACTATTCCATGGTTCAGTAATTCTAATTGGAAATACATTTTTTCTTAAGTTTAGTTTGGCTCTTTTTGTGAATAGTTTTAGGGAATGTCCTGTTTCCTGTTCTTTGTGATATCTCTTTGTTTTTCAGCAGATTTGGCACAGATTCATGGTCATATATGTTGTGTAGTATTTTATAGACTTCTATCCATAGGATACCTTAGGACGGTTCTGATCGTAGGATTCTGTGTTCCTCGATCTGTGATCAGCTCTTAATTTTCATAATCTATTAATATAAGATCACGAATTCTGGTTCTATTGTTAATAATTCTTAACGGTGCGTCAAAGTCATACACTATATCCTGGTTATATCATTATTGTTTGCACAAATTAAAATATGATTGAATTCAAGAATAAGCAGTAATTATGCAAGTCATATCTGCATAAAAGTTCCCATGTCACAACGGTATCATGTCCCTACCCAGGTCTAGCAAGTTAGACGGATTCAACGCTTGACAACTAAGTCCGAAGAAGTGGCACAGACCGTCATGGTGTACATACGGCTACTATCCTATATTATCGCTCAACATGACGCCATCAATAAAGCGAACACATTCAACACTTGTGGAGGTAACCACTTAACAGAAACATAACAACTAATATGCCGATAACAAATACAAGACATATATATGAAATACCTACTTCAAAAACCCAAGAAATTGTCCTCCATCGAGCAAAATTCGTGTGGTGGCAATCCAGTCTTGGCTACTCGTAAAAGGCACCGTTACTTTCCCTTCTAATTTAAACTTCGAGTCATCTGATGCTTCCTGTGCCTTTGAAGAGCAAAACTGCAGTGTCCAAACAGCAATCATAAAACCAAAAGAAAATATACGGCTTACATTAACCCCCCACATTTCGATTTTTACAATCGCAACAGGAAACGCCGAGCAGAGATTCAGTGCGCATGCTCGACGCGCAGGCCCCTTATGACGTTGACAAGAAACTGTTGACCCGATCGTCATCTAGCTGTCGCTTTGTTTACTATCTCTGTGTAGGCGGACCGGCTAGTGACACCTACCTTTTGATAGGTTGGTTCAGGGAGGCCTGCACAGACACTCTACTAGATCAGGTATATAAGGATAGTGCTATCGTCATCCGCATAGGAACAGAGCAGATGGTCAAGGTACGTGTATTCCGTGTTTTTTTATGGCTAGAGAACCATGATTCAATTAAGTCTAACTCGGTCTCACACTCGATCAGTGCTGGCACCGCGGTACCTGATATAGTTGCACTGCATGGGCTATGCCGGGTGCAAATCAGAATGTCATAATGACCCAACATTTTATAATCAGAATGCCTTTTACCGTAGATTGTTCTAAAGGCAACAAGAAACTATTCAATGTCAACTGGTTGCGATTGATTGAGCATGCATGCAAGCCTTGGTGAATATTATGATAAACATGAATGCATGGTTACGTAGAAATTGATCAATATATGTATGTATGCATATATATATATATACATATACATATACATATACATATATATATATATATATATATATATATATATATATATATATATATATATATATATATATATATGCATTATTGTGGAGCGTTTAACGGGGTACATTGAAAAACAAACCATGCATATAGGACTGCATGTATCACGATTCTAACTCACTTGATGATAGTTTACCATTGATTTATAATTATTCTATGCATTTTTTATTTAATAATATATAATTTGTTATAACAACGCACGTGCTGTTAACGTTATATAACTGTGGAATTTAGATATAAATATAAGTATATTCCAATATCAACTGGATATTTAGCTTTTATTTATACAATATATATATATATATATACTATATATATATATATATATATATATATATATATATATATACATATATATATATATATATATATATATATATATATATATATATATATATATATATATATATATATATATATATATATATATATATATATATATATATATCTGCCTTTGGTCTTTAAACATTATTATGCGTAATATAACGTTTATTATTGTAATGTTCTTAAAACGAAGTAATTTTAGTATTCTTCGAACATAATGTATATCAATCGTCCGGCCCGGACAGTTTTAGGTTTGACAACGAAGAAATCGTTTTAGACAATGAAGTGTAGTTATAGGTCTTATGGCAGATGAAACCGCGGTAGGTCATGATCCTCATCCTAATAAAGGCATTGCACCTCCAGACAGGCACACTTGATACCATTGAATAACTTGTAAGGAGTGTCCACTCTCTACGTCGACAACGAATAACGTTGATTTGGTGATTCACGTGTTCAACGTTATATAATTCGTTATCGAACGTCATATTCTTTGTCGAACGCGGTAGTTTTCCGAGTAATGACAATCATACGTTTTCGCAGAAAAAACACAAACATACGTAACACAAACGCACACACGCACACACACACACACACACGCACGCACACACGCGCGCGCAATCGCGGGCTTCTGATTGAGCGATCGAAAAAAATATGTTTACAATATCCTAAGAACCCATTCGCGGATTTGTGTACGACACACGATCCTGGAACCAAACCCCGCCCCCGCCCCCGTGTAGACAATCCCATTGCAGGCCATAGCGCAGTGTAAACAGTTCAACTATGCTACGCAACACGCATTCATGCTGTTCAGTAATTTATCATTCATGCTGTTCAGTAATTTATCAATAACACAACGAAGTTATTTATAACGATGTCAACAGCTTCGTTTTTTAGTCCGTACGCACATATAACCCTTACCAAAACACAACCATCCCATGTCAATTTATTCACGGTTGCCCAGATAACCCACTGGAAGCGAGATATACTTTATCGATATTGCATGAACGAAGTTGAATATTTAAAAACAATGTAGGCGTAGTGGGTTGAACTTAACAGTAAAATATTTGAAGGTACGCTCAAAACACTGGGTCATGTACTAGGCCCTACTAACATTTACACCTGAATGATGTACCTGGTATTCCGATACACATCACACGGTAGGGTAGGCCTACACAATAGCCGTGGGCGGTCGTGCTAACGTTACGGTGCACAAACACGGTGGTAAAAAAATGCCTTATTTTTCTGAAGCCGCAGGTACCTTAAGTTTCAACGCGAACTACGGCTGCTTGTGTGTTGATAAAATGGCGAAATGAATATGTGTCGGATCATTACGTAACGGAGGAGGGGGTGGGCAGTTTGGGGGTATAAATGTCTAATTGTCGGCGTGATATTTCCTGTTATTGACGTCAGCACCAGGTTGAACGCAACCATTCCCATTTGGCTTTCTGCTGTATGTAAATTGCACGTTTGTTCCCGTGATTGGAGCCATACATATAAGATAATAGTAGTTTATTATTTGAAAACTTTGACCATCTCGTTCTGATTTGTTTTTCTCAATATAGTAAATACTAATACTGGAACAATGCTTCCTTATAGTGTTAAATCATTTGAAAATATTACACAATTAAGCATACTTTGAAATTATACCTTTCTTTATAAACTTCGTTTAGTCATTCGGGGTAGGGTGACCTGTTAGTATTATTTTTACTACAAGCACGGACCTTCCTTTCCGTCAGTATATGTATACATCACCTGAGTTGCAGAACAGCAACGGGCAAAATATCATTGGGCTTGATCTCAGGACCCATAAAACTCAGTACTGTCACAGAACAATAAAGCTCGTCAACGGTGGCTCTGCATTCGGTTCACGATACGGAACGTCACAGTATCCGGTCATTCATCAAGTAGTTGCTCTTAATTTGTCGCGTCTCGGGTTATCGGTGCTCGTATATACACGTGTCCTTTCGGGCTTCCAGCGCCTGCCATTTGACATATATAGTCTCGACCACACATCTAAGGACACAAACTGTAACAGTGATCCAGTTACTAACCACCAGTTGTACTTATGTGGAATCGAGATTTTTACCTTTTGTTCAGTTCGTGCTCCATGATTAGTGTTGCATTCCGATGTAAACGGAAGAATAAATGACAGAGGCGAGTCGTCCGATTCATAACTGGAGAACTTCAGAACAGTTATTCTAAGTATTCAACCTCGTGCGTCTGGGATGATATAGCCTCTTACCTCGCCACTGAGAGCTGTCGCAAGTAAGTAGGTAAATGTGTGAGCATGTGTGTGTGGTGTGTGTGTGCGT
This sequence comes from Oasisia sp. SBJ-2009, assembly GCA_964017155.1. NCBI lineage: Eukaryota > Metazoa > Annelida > Polychaeta > Sabellida > Siboglinidae > Oasisia > Oasisia sp. SBJ-2009. Next base: position 29,116,504 of record OZ024860.1, on the reverse strand, counting down.
GCGTGCGTGCGTGCGTGCGTGTGTTTGTGAGTGAGTGAATGGGTGTGCGTGCGTGTGGGTGTGTGTGTGTGTGTGTGTGTGTGTGTGTGTGTGTGTGCGTGCGTGCGTGCGTGGGTTTGTGTGTGTGTGTGTGTGTGTGTGTGTGTGTGTGTGTGTGTGTGTGTGTGTGTGTGGCTGGGTGGATGTGGGTGTGGGTGTGGGTGTGGATGTTTGTGTGTGTGTGTGTGTGTGTGTGTGTGTGTGTGTGTGTGTGTGTGTGTGTGTGTGTGTGGGCGGGTTGGTGGGTGTGTGTACGCGCGCGCGCGTGCGTGTGTGTGTGGGTGTGTGGGTGTGGGTGTGTGGGTGACTGGTGTGTACGGGTGAGTGTGTGTGTGTGTGTGTGTTTGTGTGTGTGTGTGTGTGTGTGTGTGTGTGTGCGCGCGCGTGTGCATACGCACATTCGTATGTATGTATATGTGGGGAGAGTGGGTGGTTGCCTACGTGCGTGCATGCATATATACGTGTACATATATATGTTTGTATTGACGTCTGGCTTTCTGCCTGTCACCATCAGTACGTTAGCTGCTAAAACTGTGTCTATCATTGTATTATGTGTATGGCATGCAGATATATGGCACATTTGAAAAAAGCGTAATTTTAGTAGGCACAGCGCCAAGACCATTTCGGCAAAGAAAAGTAGGGTAGTCATCTCAATTTGGCGATGGGATGAGTATGCATTGATGACGTCATACTTTCTGTCATTATAGGGCTGTCCGTGCAGTTAGAACGTCTTCAGTAAGGTTATGGTAGTAAGTTGCTAGCTTAATGTTCTTTAATTGTAGTTGCTAATGGTTCCTTTTTGTCTTAACTCATTTGGATGCATGGAACGAACACAATATATATTTTGTTTTGCGTTTCGTGGTATCATTCACTCGCCTTCTCAACTGCCTTCCATCTCCTTTCCTTCCATGATACGCTTCCTTCGATTCTCCAGAAGCAAGATGAAGTGTACCGGCGAAGCAGTGAAGATCAACAGACGGCTGTTGCCTCTTAAATTCACGTACTTCTTCTTTTTGGCAGGTAAGTTACACTTTCGGATAGGAAACGGCTTAGTATATAATTATAAAACACTTTTTGTATGTTTGTTCGTTTGTCCCCCCCCCCACGTCTCCACCAGTTTGCATGCATCCGTTCGGAATTGTGCTTCGTAGATTTAGACAGTTTCTAAATTCGGGCATGGATGGAGGTTGGAGTCGCAATATTTCAAATGTTTGTGCGAAGAGTTCCGCCTGTGGAATTTCATATTGTTCTATATCTTCAAAATAGAATAACACCACCTACAAACGTGCCACTGGATGTCACCAAATAGGTCGCGTGGTGTTTAAGTTATTGGAATTTTAACTTAAAAAGCGTTGAAACATAAGGTATCTGCGGCATCAGAAAAATAGAGCATGTTTTACCACCGTGATTGTGCATCGTAACGTTACCACGACCGCACACGGCTGTTGTGTGGGCCTATCCTACCGTGTGATGAATATCGCTATACCCGATTCACCATTCAGGTTTAAATGTTAGTAGGGCCTAGTGCATGACCCGATGTTTTGAGCGTACCTTAAGATATTCTACTGTTAAGTCCAATCCACTATGCCTACATTGTTTTTAACTTTAAATGATCCGACCTCAATGTTGAGGAATTTGAGTGACAGCGCTGCGATTGTTATAAACATTGATTTGTTAAATCCTAAAGTTGGCTCCGTTTCGTTAAAACTTAGGGTGGATATCCGTATCTCATAACATGTGCAATTTACACTGCGTAACATACTGCATAACAAATGACATATGGATACATGACACACACTCCTTCAACACTGCTTCCCTGCTACCTTTCGCTGGTCAAGTTCGCACGGTTACAAGTAGCGCCCTCTACCGCATTTCACACATTGCTATAGACTTGCCGTCTCTGGTGCACGCGACTGTCTGTTTCCTCCGAGCAACGCCGGTTGTAGCCTCGGTTACCCAGACTCCGTGAGGTGGCAGCACTTTTAAGCCCTCTCAACTCCGCCTGGGACAGTATGTGGGCTTAAGTTTCTACATCCGGGCGGCCTTACCCCAGATTAGGGTAGAGACGCTGATTGGCTCTCAGGCCAACTATGAAATAAAAATTTAAATAACGATATACTTTTACAAGATAATAATATCATATGAAAAGTATTCACCATTGAACTTATATTAACACAAAAGTAAGTAAAAATTCAAATTTACCGTTGTTTATAAAATAAGAATTACGGCAGGATTAACCATTATCCGTGAGGTGGCAGCATTGTCTAGCCCGACACGGATAGCATACAAATTAAATAAGGAAACCTTTTGATCAAATAATGCTGTATTATAAAAACTATTCAAAATTAAACTTATATTAACACAAAATAAATAGAAATACAAATTTGCAGTTGTTTATAAAAAATATATATTACGGCAGTGTCCGTGAGGTGGCAGCATTTTATAGATCACGGCTGCTACCCAAACAAAAGCCGTTAATGTAGCCAGACTGTCTTCTCGGCGTAGTTCCGCAGCCGACCGACAGTCGGTTAAGCGATGAATAATAGTGACGTTCTACGTAATTTGCAATTACCGTCAATGAAGTTGTGCTGGCCCAGTCGATCAACATAATCATTTATGCGTTTAAATAATTACAGATTATGTGTAGCAAATATGCCTTACTGGGGTTAAATAAACGAAACTGTTCGAAGTAACTAGTTTAACAAAATCATAGATAACGTTACAGTAAGTATGAATAGTTAACGTATAGTGTTTTTACGTTTCAATCGAACGGTCATTCTGTTTTGATATAACGTAGCATATTGTGTACATACATTTATATGCTTTGTAATCGCACACCACATGCACCCACTCATAAACAATACGTGCACACACATACACACAAACGTACACATACATACATATGCCCACACACACGTGCACACACACACGTGCACACACACGTGCACACACACGTGCACACACGTGCACACACACACACACACACACACACACACACACACACACACACACACACACACACACACACACACACGCATTCGCAAAATAAACACTCTTTATATTAGTTTATAATTATGTAATGTATACGTTGCATGTACATTCTGATGACAATCGGTCGCAATGGCCACTAACTGATATGAAGGTATGATCTGGCAGTGGATTTCCAAGCTGTAAACTAGATAACGTCGACACAAAACAAAAAATTATAAGCAAAGCCAGAATCTTTCCACTATTCACATAATCTGTTTCAGGAGTTGCGAGTCTGATGCCATACATTACTGTCTACATGAAGATGATTGGCCTGTCGCCATCTGAAACTGCGCTGACGTGCGGCATAGTGTCTATTATCACGGCTTTTGTCCGAACGTTCATCGGCGGTGTGGCCGACAAGTTGAACGCTCACAAAACTGTACTGATGCTGATGTGTGTACTAACGGCAACCTTTCACGGTAGTATGCTTTTTGTGCCGAAAAGAACCACACCCGAAACAAGCAACTGGACCAATGAAATGCAGATTCATTGTGGGACAAATGGCGCACACGTATTCTTTTGCAGAGCACGCCCTGCAGATGGTCAACACATAGAAGTAGCGGTCAATATCAGCAGCAATGCGGAAAGCGAAAGTTATGCAGGTGACGGCGAAAGAGATGTGTCTGTCAGTGCTCCTGCTTGCCGATGGACGTGTACATTTAAACAGCAAACGAACACCAAACTACAAGCTGCGCAAGTGTGCTTCGCGCAAACTCTTCGCAAGAACTGTACACCGTTACACGACACAATCACCTTTGAATTTGGATTGAACAAATTACACCTTCGATCTACCGAAGATTGCCAAGCACTGGGACCGAGCAATAGCTACGACGCAAGCTGTTCTTGTTACACATTACGATCATTTATCGTCGGCCATGACACCTTTGAACAAATGGTTTGTCAGAACCAAACCGCTCTCACATGTACGAGTGATGCCGAATACAACTGTCTGCACTCACTCAATGGGTCCAACGCTAACAACAAGCCCACACAAACATCCTCTGTTTCGAGAACAGGGGTTCATTTTGGGTGGATATTTTGGGTCATCGCGTGTCTCTACCTCCTCGGTCAGTCGACTGCACAACCAATATTTGGGCTTGCCGATGCCATGGCGTTCACTGTTCTTGGTGAGGAACGCAGCAAGTGGGGAAGACAGCGACTATGGGGTACAATAGGATTCGCCATATTCGGCCTGGTATCCGGAATCTTGATGGACGCCTACGGACACGGCAAGAACGAATACACCGTCGCGTTCCTTCTGTTTGGAACGTTCATGATCTTAGCGTCAGTGTCAGCCTGTCAATACAGCATACATGGCCTTGACGTTACGTGTTCATCGCAGGTATTCCGCGATGTTCTTGGATTGATGCGGCGACCTGATGCTTTTGTACTCTTCTGTGCCATTCTTGTCTACGGCACATACAACGGGCTCATCGTCACGTTCCTATTCTGGTACCTAAAGCTACTGGGCGATGTACCACAAGTGCTCTTTGGACTGTGCCTTGTGCAAAATTGCCTCCTTGAGATCGTGATGTTGTTCTTCTCCGGAACGTTGCAGAAGAGACTTGGCCATGTTCTCATAATGTCTATCGTGTTCGTGATGTTCGCTGTGCGCATGGCCGGATACTCGTTATTGCGGAACCCGTGGATGGTGCTCTGCGTCGAGCCGCTTCACTCTATAACGTACGGTTTGATGTACGCATCCGCGTCGACTTACGCCAGTCGTATCACTCCGCCTGGAACACATGGATCAGTGCAAAGCATCATTGGCTCGCTTCACTTTAGCTTCGGTGAGTTGTGTTGCAATGCCAAAATGTGACAATAACTAAAGTCATATTACGCCATAGTGGTTTGACATTTTACACGATCGAATTATGAGAGAGAGAGAGAGAGAGAGAGAGATAGGGGGAGAGAGAGAGAGAGAGAGAGAGAGAGAGAGAGAGAGGGAGAGAGAGAGAGAGAGACGGACACAGAGGGATAGAGAGAGATAGTCAGGCAGACAGACATACAGACAGACAGACAGACAGGCAGAGAAAGAGTTTGTGTGTCTACGCATATGTGCATGCGTGCTTGCGTGTATGTATCTGTGTGTTTGTGCATGCGGGTACGTGCATGGTTGACCACGTGCGCTCGTGTGAATGTGTGTGGGTGTGTCGGTGGATTGGCGGGTGAAAGGATGGCGTGTTTGCGCGAGCGGGGCTGTGTGCGTGCGTGCGTGCGTGCGTGCGTGCGTTCTTTCGTTCGTTCGTTCGTTCGTTCGTTCGTTCGTTCGTTCGTTCGTTCGTTCGATCGTTCGTTCGTTCGTTCGTTCGTTCGTGCGTACGTGCGTACGTGCGTTAAACTTAGATATCTAGTGGTCAGTCAATTCCTGTGTAATTCTTTGAACATTTGACGGACATGTTGCCAGCCATAAGTGGCGTTTCATAAAATGTATCAAACCAATACATCTATATGTTGGCAATATGTGTTGACAATTTTGTTTCACATACATATGTGTATTTAAAAGACATGTCAGTTCGATAGGTTTTGGCGGTATTTAATATTGTTACACAAATGTCGATTTGAAAAGAACCTTTTGAATTTTGTCGTTCACAAGCGTGCCACAAACGATGCGGGCTTAAGTCCAATGTTCTATGGTACTACGACAATATCTCGTACAAGTATATCTAAAAGCAACCAGGAGCCACTTGACAAATGATTTACCTCGTAATGTTGAATTCCTTCTAGGCAAAGGCTTTGGAGCGTTCCTTGGTGGACCTTTGATAGAAAAGTACGGAGGGGCGGCCACATTCCGGATGTTCGCCATCTCTGCGCTCGTCTTTCTCGTTCTCTACGTCATCGCTCAGAAGTTCTGGATACAGAAAGGAAGCAGGACATTGGTGCCTGACGTGGAAAACAAGAAAGGTGGGATTTTCCTGAGAGTTAACCCAACGTTGTAGTCCACTTACTAAACAACCAAAATGTAGAAAAGTGCATTTTGAAGTATGTTTTTCGCATAGTTAAAATTGCTATGAATTGTATTTAGTTGACCTGTACTTGCGAGACGTACACACTAACAAACATAACGTGCATTGGTTAGCAAGTATATGAGTGTTCGGTGCAAGGTCTTCTAACAATCAGCCTCACTATGTCGGCTATAGGGACAAAAAGTAAACCAGAACTGATAACCGTCGAGCTGGTATTTGCTGCCTACCTGATCAAACGCATTGACGACGGTGATTGTTGGGTGGTGGGGATGAACCCGCAGTCGCGCTATCCCGAATTCACACCACCGAAAGGAGGGGAGAGTTGTGTTTACATTGTTGGCGACGATACATCTTTTAAGCTGATTGATCTCTCAGAAAACCTCCTCATGAGTTTATATATTCACGTTCTCCAAACATCTCGATTTGCACTCCCTTGGCACCATCCAGAAAACATCGTCATGTTCTTAAAGAATTTCAAATGTCACGACGAATGCACGTCCCTTTCATAGCAGTTGAGGGATAATACAAAATCCTGTCTCTACCAAACACCCTTTCATAGCAGTTGAGGGATAACACAAAATCCTGTCTCTACCAAACATATTGGAGAACCCAGCCGTCCAGTTCTATGAAATGCGACTGTGTATAACTAGTATAATTTTATTTTACCATGGTTGAAGTTTGTGATTACTGTATATATGTGTGTGTGTGTGTGTGTGTGTGTGTGTGTGTGTGTGTGTGTGTGTGTGTGTGTGTGTGTGTGTGTGTGTGTGTGTGTGTGTGTGTGTGTGTATGTGTGTGTGTGTGTGTGTATGTATATATATATAAATATATATAAACACTATCTCTCTTTCTTTCTCTCTGTCTCTCTCCTCTCTGTCTCTCTTTCCATCTATCTATCTATCTATCTATCTATCTATCTATCTATCTATCTACCTACCTATCTAGCTACCTACCTACCTACCTACCTACCTACCTACCTACCTACCTACCTACCTACCTACCTACCTACCTACCTACCTACCTACCTACCTACCTACCTACCTACCTACCTACCTACCTACCTACCTACCTACCTACCTACCTACCTACCTACCTACCTACCTACCTACCTACCTACCTACCTACCTACCTACCTACCTACCTACCTACCTACCTACCTACCTACCTACCTACCTACCTACCTACCTACCTACCTACCTACCTACCTACCTACCTACCTACCTACCTACCTACCTACCTACCTACCTACCTACCTACCTACCTACCTACCTACCTACCTACCTACCTACCTACCTACCTACCTACCTACCTACCTACCTACCTACCTACCTACCTACCTACCTACCTACCTACCTACCTACCTACCTACCTACCCACCCACCCACCCACCCACCCACCCACCCACCCACCCACCCACCCACCCACCCACCCACCCACCCACCCACCCACCCACCTACCCACCCACCTACCCACCTACCTACCCACCCACCCACCCACCCACCCATCTAACTATCTATGTATCTATCTATCTATATATATATATTCATATACGTTTTATTTCTTCCGTAGAACTAGAAGCCAAGGAGACAGGGCCCGAGGAAGCCCATAGTATGCTGGCCGTACAAGACGGGGCCATACAGAAGGAGTCTAACGGGCAGTTGGCTTAACAACAACACGTATTATGGTCAGCAACGTTATGCAAACTTAGTACTCAAAACAGGAATCCATATGCGTTCTTTAGCGCGTTGAAACTGGTTCGTGTTTTGCACTTAAATACATTGTTACATTGTTATCTGGTGGACCAAATAGTGGCGATTGATAAGTTGTTCTGTTGATGGATTGGTGGCTTTATTTAAACTATTGTTGTTGTTTGTGCCAATACTTGCAGGACTCATATGTTTTTATATGGTGTGTGCATGTGGTTTACTACAGATAATATGATTGTGGTAAAGAGCTGGTTCCCTTCAGACCAGCGCCATGTTGTGCATTGACAGCGCCCTCACACGGATGGAACCTGTTTGTTTTGATTATGTTGTGTTCATTATTACGAAACCGTAAAACTCATTTGTAACACCATACTACTTTCAGTGAGATTTGCGAATAAAATGGCTTAATGATAATTGAATAAGGAACATCACTAGGAGGTAACAGTTCTGCCAAGGACAGGCTGATAACTGATGACGTCGTCGTTTGCTTACGTCACAATCAGCTTTGCCTTTGGCTAGTAACAAAGATAACAGTTAAATATGTGAATATTTTAAATTACTACTTCGACACAGCGTGTCATAGAACACACATTTGTACAACATTTTACTCTTGTGACATCCCTAGCTTTGTTCATGCTGTATTTATTCATCAAAAAAGGCGCCAAATCGACGAGATTTCTGAGATAGCGCGAGACAGACATAGGAGCGAGATAGATCGTATTTAGTCCCAAAGGAGGAGGCCGT
>OZ024860.1:29090519-29098019 GCA_964017155.1 Oasisia sp. SBJ-2009 | reverse complement strand
CGAACTAATGTCAATATGGGTGCGTCTTATTTTTTTATGTGGCAAAGAGGGTTATGGGTTATGTAGAGCCCCCTAGCGGCTAGACGACGAACTACAAACTAGGTCAAAGAACCAGTGGAGTCATCTGACGAATATGTCTTCAGCGAATACCCCAAAATATATGTGTCTTATTTTTAAACTACTTTTTAAAATAGCCAAGAGGCCATCCTGTCGCGAAGCGGTGGCGGCGCGGAGGAAGGGTGGAAGGTGGAAAGTTCATGTCCAGTATGTATGCCACATAGGTCACATTCTCCAAAAAGAGTCAAGAGGCCATCCTGGAGCGGAGCGGCACGTCGCGGAGGAAGGTGGAAGGGGCATGTCCAGTATGTAGGCCACATAGGTCACCTTCTCCAAATTGAGTTAAGAGGCCAACCTGGCGCGGAGCGGCGCGGCGCGGGGGAAGGTGGAAGGGGCATGTCCAGTGTGTAGGCCACCTAGGTCACCTTCTCCAAAAAGACTCAAGAGGTCATCCTGGCGCGGAGCGGCGCGGCACGGCGCGGCGCGGAGGAAGATGGAAGGGTCATGTCCAGTGTGTAGGCCACATAGGTCACCTACTCCAAAAATAGTCAAGAGGCCATCCTGGCGCGGAGCGGCGCGGCGTGGCGCGGAGGAAGGTGGAAAGGACATGTCCAGTATGTAGACCACACAGGCCATCATGTGGTTAGGCCATCATGTGGTTAGGCTCAGGCCTCAGCTAAAGACAAAACCTTGTGCCGAAACATTGTTGTGGCCTTATGTCCCACTGGGAACGAAGAGGAAAAGTAAGTAAGTAATCCTGCGCGGAGCGGTGCGGCGCGGAAGAAGGGTGGAAGGTGGAAGGGGCATGTCGAGTATGTAGGCCACATAGAACACACGTTCTCCACGTAGGGAACTTACATATGTCGTTGCGCATCCCATACACACGAGGTTAGTACAGTTTTCTGCCGTGTGCAAACCATAACTTCCGTAAAATGACGCTTGCTACTAAGTGCAAAACATGGAACTGCGTGCGCATGCGTGTTTTCCAGTATGTAGATCACATAGGAGTTCCGACAATACAGAATTGTACATCACCCTCGCTACCATATCCAGTATGTAGGTCACATAGGTCACGTTCTCAACGTAGGGAACTTACATATGTCGTGCGAGCGCAAGCGTGTTGTCCAGTATGTAGCTTACATACCACTTCCACCAATACAAAATAGTAGTTGTATGGCCTCTTAACTATTTTTTAAAGTAGTTTAAGAAAAAGACACGTATTTTTGGGGTATTTGCTCCACAGGTTGTTTGACTTAGTTTGTAGTTCTTTAACTAGTCGCCGCTAGGGGCGCTACATGACCACTGACCCCCATATGACACAATTTAAAAACTAAGACACACAAATTTGGACAGTACTAGTTCGTGATCTGTCCGCAAAGGGGCGCCACCAGTTCATCAACTATCCGCTAGGTGCGTCACTTGACCTTGTCGTGTGACATTTGACCTTTTACCTTCCCTCCCTCCTCCGCTTCGCTCCAAGCGAGCAACGATAGGACCATTATATACTACTGACAAATATCACTGTTTGTCCTGGATTATGCGAATATGATTTTGTTCACGGTGTGTCATTTAACCCCATAAGAATCAGTATATGTGTCTAATATAGGATTTGTGTTTTTCAGGCTTTGGAAGTTTGGTTCCGTATATCGCTATTTACATGAAGATGATTGGTCTGTCGCCATCAGAAACTGCGCTTACATTTGGCGTGGTTTCTCTCGTCACTGCGTTCAGTCGAACGTTCGTCGGCGGTGTGGCAGATAAGCTGAACGCGCACAAAACCGTCTCAGTCGTGATGTGTCTGCTGTCGGCGACATTCCACGGTAGCATGCTGTTGGTTCCGCAAAGGGCGCCGCCGGAAACAAACCATTTGACCGAAGATGTTCAGCTGCATTGTGGGACAAATGGCGCATATGTCGTCACTTGTAGTGGGCGACCTGCAGATAAACAACACCTGGAAATAGCGGTCAATATTAGCGGCAGGACGGAAATTGAATCGTATGCAGATGACGTCGGGGAATATTTGTCTTTCAACGCTACCGAGTGTAGATGGACATGTAAGATTCGACAGCACGAGAACACCACACGGCAAACTCGACAAGTATGCTTTGCGCGAATTCGTTACAAGAAATACATAACGTTGCACGACGCTACGACGCTTGCCTTTGTCGTGACCAAATTACAACGCAAACCTGCGGACGAATGCAGGGCGACATATTCCAGGAACAGCAACGAATTGAGTTGTCATTGTTACAAGATGTTGTCGTTTGTCGTCAGGCATGACTCCTTTGATGAAATGGTTTGCCAAAACCAAACCGCGCTGATCTGTTCGACTGATTGCGTTGGCCTGCTCGGTGGCTCTGTCGTACGAGAAACCTCTCCGGAGAGAACAGGGTATCATTTTGGATGGACATTTTGGGGTATCGCAATACCATTCCTTCTCGGGCAGGCGACAATTCACCCACTGTTTGGCCTCACCGACGCCATGGCTTACACAGTCCTTGCTGAAAATCTGGGCAGATGGGGAAAACAGAGACTGTGGGGTACAATGGGTTTCGCCGTTTTCGGACTGACCTCAGGAATACTGATGGACGTCTACGGCCACGGAAAGAACGCATACACCATCGCGTTCCTCCTGTTTGCAATTTTCATGGTACTGGCGTCAGTGTCAGCCTGTCAGTACAACTTGCGTGGTCTTAACCTAACACGTCCATCACGAGTGTTCCATGATGTTCTTGGCGTGGCACGCAGACCAGATGCGTTCGTCCTCTTCTGTGTCGTCCTCATCTTCGGCATGTACCAAGGCCTCATCTACACCTTCCTATTCTGGTACCTGAAACTCCTCGGTGACGTCCCGCAAGTACTGTTTGGTCTGTGCTTGGTGCACAGTTGTGTTCCGGAAACCGTGATGCTCTTCTTCTCCGGTGCAATAATACACAAGATCGGCCATGTCTTCTCTATGTCTATTGTGTTTGTGGCGTTCGCTATTCGAATGGCTGGGTACTCTTTCTTGAGCAACCCGTGGATGGTGCTGTGTATCGAGCCGCTTCACGCCTTCACGTTCGGTTTGATGTATTCAGCCGCGTCGACTTACGCTAGTCGTATCACTCCGCCGGGAACGCACGGATCGGTGCAGAGTGTCATTGGCTCGCTCTTCTTTAGCTTTGGTGAGTAGTCTTATAATGTCCAGTTACCACCGCTAAATTGAAATGGTCTAACGCAGATCTTCTTGTCGCGCGTTCTATTGTGTCATACTGACGTTTGTTTTCCTATCCTTGTCTTACGCATGGTCAGCCAAAGGTGATGTTCGGTATAATGTTAATCCAATCGATTTGAAATTATGGTGAAATATGACGTGACCATTTAATTTCCCTACCCGATTTAATTTTTAATATAAGAATCAATTTAATTTTGTCTTCGTCGTGTAAGTAGTTTTTAAGCCAGATGTAATTAAACTTGATGGAATAAGCTTTAGGCCAATGCAGCCACGAAGATTTAGTTTCACAGATTTCGATCAGTTATAATGTAATCTATATTGCTACGTCATTGATATTTTCGTGGATCGTCAGTTTTCGCAGCGACGCATATGGGAACATGGAAATGTGGTGACAATGTCGATAAAAACATAAACGTAAACAGAGGAGTGTATTGGGAAACGTGTATGTCTACGGTTGAACTGCCGCGGATGTATTTATATGTATCTTGTCTGTGTCATATCAAACCTATTTTGTGTGCTATCGGTAAAGTTATTCGTGTCAATGGTGGAGTAATTAGAATTTTGAACCACGTATAAGAACGCATGTTTACCCAGAATTCTTTGCGTACAACCTAGCTGTACTAATTTCCAAAGAGGTAAATGATATGATCACTGCGTTCGATTTGTTTTTATTCGCATGATAAGCGACTACAGTGATAAACAACATAGTCCTCACAACTTTGGTTTATTTCGCAAACAAATCATGGCGTAATGTTGAATATCTTTGTAGGAAGAAGCTTAGGAGCGTTCCTTGGTGGACCTCTCATGGAAAAGTACGGAGGGGCGGCCACATTCCGGATGTTCGCCATCTCTGCCCTCGTCTTTCTCGTTCTCTACGTCATCGCTCAGAAGTTCTGGATACGGGATGGAGAAACCTCAGAGGTCGTAGAAGTGGAAGGCACGAAAGGTCAGTACGGCTGGGATTAACATGCAAGTGTTTCATTTACTCAACACATGGTGGAATAGAAAAATGGATTTGATTGGTTGAACTTGGTTTGTGTGGATCATACTTTCAATAAAAACACAACGTGAAACATATATCTACGTTCGCAGGTTTACGCCGTGCGTTGTTAACAAACAGAAGCCGCTTGTTATGATATAATAAACACTCGCATAAATGAGAAATTATGTTCTATGTGGTCGTTATTTAATTAGTTAATTAATCTAATGTTCTTCAGATTAGAGTAATTATGCCGAATATATCGCATCGGCAGACTTTTTATTAAGGCCATAATAACGTTCGCAATTTGGAATTTCGAAGGACAAACATAGTCATATAAGTAAATAATACGTAAGTGGGTCAACATAAAACAAATTATGTATGTATGTCTGTCTGTCTGTCTGTCTGTCTGTCTGTCCGTCCGTCCGTCCGTCCGTCCGTCCGTCCGTCCGTCCGTCCGTCCGTCCGTCCGTCCGTCCGTCTTCTAATAATGAGTCCCATTAAAAATTGCTTAGTCGTCGAGTTGTAGCATGCAGTTCACTTTGATCAAATTCAACCATTTTTATTCGTGTGGGCGTAATGTGTCGTTTTTTCTCATTACAACGTTTTGTTTCATCTGTAGTGCGAGAAGCAAATGATACCGGAAATCCTGATGAATCAGAAACCATGATGGCCGTACAAGACGTAGAGAAGGTTAGAAACGAAGACATTGACGACACAAATGAAGACGTGAACACTAAAGGAGAGACGACTTGACATTAGCTTGGTTACGAAATGTGAGCGCCTCGGTGTTGATACAAATGGTTTGTCTTTTAGGCACAAACGCAGGCGTTATAGACATAAAACTTGTCAATGTGTTATTCTATAATCATGTCATGCAGTATAAATAATTCGTATTAAACAAACATCGACCGTCATATCAGGATTTTTACTGCATCATTGTTGCCACATCATGTTGACATGGTATTCTTCATGAAACATGATGAGCACACATAACACAGTAATCGCCATAGAAACATGACATTCCCTCTCGAAAAATATAATTTAAATAGTAGGAGGCGAATGTGTTGAACGTTTTCAATAAAATCATGTTTGGACCGTCAGGCAGGGTGAATTGATGGTTTATTCTACAGATGATTATGTGACAATTCAGGGACCAGATTGTGAATATTTAACGAAAAGCAAAATGCTAACGCTGTGGAAATGAAAACGTAAACCTGCTATTTCTAAGTAATCATTTGTTTGTGCTATTTTCACGTCACTGTTTAACCCAAACGTTGGTCTCGTGGTGAAATACTACAATACATTGCCCGGTATACTGGAAGCGCTGAGGCTTGACCAATAATCGCCGAGCTGTGAAATCGGATATGACGTATCATGTTCCTCATATTGCTCATCATGTGTGCACGTCATATCAGTCTTTCGTTGTTCTTTTTCCATTCGAGTCACGAACGTTTATTTGCACGTGATGAATACATTGCCATATCATGCACTACACAAACGTAACAGTTTTACTAACACTTTCATCATTGTTGTAGTAGTGATTCTTGCAATTCCTGTAGAAGTGTATCTTAGATATATTGAGATATATTAGGATTTCTGTAAATGAGATTGTTGTTTGTTGAACCATGTTACAAATGCTATGACAGTGTCTTACGTATTCATTGATTAAATAAATTGGTAATATTCGTCTGCCGATGTATATCCTTGAAGTCAATGATCACCTTACACCATCTGCTTTTATGGTCGGGCGCTTTTCTAACTGAAGAGAAGTTCACGAACACTACTGGCAAGTTTATACCCAACATTATCGCAAACATATAATTATATACATTTATTTTTACAACGTCAAAATAACACGTATATTTGTGATCCACTGTGTCCGCAGTAGAACCTCAGCGAGTGATTTATGGGATGTAAAGGGACTGAGTTGGAATGATCCCGGGTGTTGAATTGCGTAACCTTGGATCATGATGCTTTGTCGACCAGCCTCCCTGTCCGTCGGTCACATATGTTATTTACAAGTGAGTCGGATTCTCTGAAGTTTCCAAAATAATGTCCAACTATGTCGGCTACGTGATTTGTTTTGCGCTCTGTCTGTCGTAATAGCGCTTTTTGCTGTTTATTTCGTTGGCGGCGATGTCTGCGAGTTGTTTTGACGCCGCCTCTTTAATTTATTTGTCTGTCAGCGACAGCGACGACCCTGGCCCAGTTAGTGCAGGAGTTGATCAGGCAGGCAGGCGGGCACGCGGGCACGCGGGCACGCGGGCACGCGGGCACGCAGGCAGGCGGGCACGCAGTCGGGCGGGCACGCAGACAGACAGACAGACAGACACGCACGCACGCACGCCACGCAGACTGGCTGGCTGGCTGGCTGGCTGGCTGGCGAGCGGGCAGACGACGGACGAACTGACGGACGGCACAAGGACGTAAAACGGACACCGATGGACCCCCTTCCCTCCCTCCCTCCTTCCCTCCTCCCCTGCCTCCATCAAGCACTCACTCACTCACTCTCTCGCTCTCTCGCTTACTCACTCACTGAAACTTTATTTAACGGACCGGATGTTCATAATTTGTGATATTTATTATAGTCACTTCACACAGCGACATTCGCAGTGTAGGTACCTTGTGACGGGCTCCAGTGAAACTCCACGGGTCTCCCATCAATCCAATTTTTACGATCTCCTTCGGGTTTATGAAATAAACATAAAAGGACAAACCGGAAGTCTGTATCACATCTGCTCTGCTTATATTTTAATTTTAAATGCTAAATTATAATGCTGTTTTCAACGAGTCATTAATTAATTTTTACATTTGTTGTGTCTCATATTCTTATGGTAACTCTTTATTTAATCTTATTTATTTATCAATTTTAGTATTATGTTATTGCTAATGTTATTGTCTCCAATCAGAGACCCATTTTAAGAAATTATACATGCTTATTTATTTATTTATCTTAGTAGCTATTTTTATTCGTAATTTATTATGATACTTTACCTATTTTAGTGATGATTATATTTACTATCATTTTATATTGTATTGACAATTGTAGATATGATTCACCAATGTTTTTATTACTGTCATTTTATGTGTGACTAAAGAAAATTTTCCGTTTTTAATATGTTTTTAAACGGATAATAAAGTTTTTTGAATCTTGAATCTTAGATGTAGTGGTGTAGTTATTGTGAATAGCAAAATATCAATAGTCTTTTTAACACAATGGTTCTGCAACTGTAGGCCACGACTACTG
>OZ024860.1:29050519-29085519 GCA_964017155.1 Oasisia sp. SBJ-2009 | reverse complement strand
TTCGGGTTTGCCACGCCAGAAGAAAGAATAATCTAAGTAGTGGAGACTACCAGGATATGTGTACGAGCAGCCTTTTGAGGAAACTCGGCCCGTGAGTGACGTAGGTATTCAACACAACGTAGAGCGCAATGGTTCAGGGGTACAGCTTCGGACTATCGACTACGAGAACCCGGGTTCGAATCCTGTGCTGCGGTGTTAAAACCTTGTACAAGTGTTTTCACTCTACATTGCTCCAGTTCACTCAGCTGTATAAATGAGTACCTGGCTATAGACAGTGATGGATATGTGTACGAGCAGCCTTCGCGCATTAATTGTAGCATATGGCTGGATGCTTCCCAGAGAAGCCGAGATGGTGTCTGAGTGAACAGGTCTGTCAGGGAAGTAAAGTGTAAAGCGCTTTGAGCGGTCCTGAGGATTGGATATTGCGCTATATAAGAACTGCCTTTACCTTTACTTTTACTCTGGGAACCTTGTTTCAAATGGGCAGCGATGTCGATGTTGTATTTGGCAAACTCCATTGCTACTAGTGCCGTACATATTTCTGGTCGGTCAGCTGATTCTCGGTCGAGGAGAGTTCTGACGTTCCGTTGTTCAATTTTCAGTAGTTGTCTACTTGTTCTTCTTCCTGATCTTAGCTGATTTTGCTCTGTCGACGGAAGATGAGACCGAGCAGTCCTTGGTAACCCGGGCGACGGCCGATCCGGTACGCTGTTTCGTGCAGTTGTACATTTCATAGAAGCTGCCAGCAAAAGTGTTGAAGTGCCGCTGGATTTTGCAAGTTACTAGCGGCTCTCTATCGAGAAGCAAATAGACGTATCACACCAGCAGGAACATGTCAAGACAGGCGCAAACTATTGTTCTCTGCACTGTCTGGTCGAGAGATGTTGGGAGTTCCATACATCAACCGCCCTTGATGCTGCCACAGTGACATGGTTTTCTGGTTAGGGTTTGCTCCCTTAGCCTTCGTTTCTGTCAAGAACCTGTACCACAAGGCAGTGATTTACAACTCTGCATGGCAGGGACGTCAAACTCCCTGAGGTATAGCAATACATGAGGTACTGCAATATCTGCATACCTAATAGATAGAACATATATACTGTATAATTTAGCGCAAAATATATTTTCACTTACTCACGCATACAAACTAATTGTTTATAATAGTAGACTTGTAGCACTGTTTGTCGTGCGAATTAGATGTTTTCACTGTAGGTCATTTAACCCCATAAGAATCAGTATATGTGTCTAATATAGCACATCTCTTGTTTCAGGCTTTGCAAGTTTGGTTCCGTATATCCCTATTTACATGAAGATGATTGGCCTGTCGCCATCAGAAACTGCGATCACATTTGGCGTGGTGTCTATCGTCACTGCGTTCAGTCGAACATTCATCGGCGGTGTGGCAGATATGCTGAACGCGCACAAAACCGTCTCAGTCGTGATGTTTCTGCTGTCGGTGATTTTCCACGGCAGTATGCTGTTGGTGCCACAGAGGACGACGCCGGAAACAAACTACTTGACCGAAGATATTCAGCTGCATTGTGGGACAAGTGGCGCACATGTCGTCATTTGCAGTGGGCCAACTGCACATAAGCAACACTTAGATATAGCGGTAAATATTAGCGGCAAGACGGAAGGTGAATCGTATGGAGATGACGGCGAAGGATATTTGCCTTTCAACGCTACCGATTGTAGATGGACATGTAAGATTCGTCAGCACGAGAACACCACACGGCAAACTGGACAAGTATGCTTTGCGCGATCTCTTTATAAGA
Organism: Oasisia sp. SBJ-2009; assembly: GCA_964017155.1. Taxonomy (NCBI): domain Eukaryota; kingdom Metazoa; phylum Annelida; class Polychaeta; order Sabellida; family Siboglinidae; genus Oasisia; species Oasisia sp. SBJ-2009. The sequence continues at coordinate 29,083,747 of OZ024860.1, read as the reverse complement.
AATGCATAATGTTGCACGACGCTACGACGGTTGTCTTTGGCGTGACCAAATTACAACGCAAACCAGCGGAAGACTGCAGCGCGACAGACTCCAGGAACAGCAACGAATTGAGTTGTCACTGTTACAAGATGTTATCGGTTGTCGTCAGTCATGACTCATTTGAACAAATGGTTTGTCAAAATCAAACCGCGCTGATCTGTTCGACTGATTGCGCTGGCCTGCTCGATGGCTCTATCGTACTTGAGACCTCTCAGGAGAGAACAGGGTATCATTTTGGATGGATATTTTGGGGCATCGCAATACCATATCTTCTCGGACAGGTGACGATTCATCCCGTGTTTGGACTCACCGATGCCATGGCTTACACAGTCCTTGCTGAAAATCTCGGCAGATGGGGAAAACAGAGACTGTGGGGTACAGTGGGTGCCACCGTTTTCGGACTGACTTCAGGAGTACTGATGGACGCCTACGGCCACGGAAAGAACGTATACACCATCGCGTTCCTCCTGTATGCAATTCTCATGGTACTGGCGTCAGTGTCAGCCTGTCAGTACAACTTGCGTGGTCTTAACCTAACACGTCCATCACGAGTGTTCCAGGACATTCTTGGCCTGGCTCGCAGACCAGATATTTTCGTCCTCTTTTGTGTCGTCCTCATCTTCGGTATGTACAACGGTTTCATCTACACCTTCCTATTCTGGTACCTGAAACTCCTCGGCGACGTTCCGCAAGTACTGTTTGGTCTGAGCTTTGTGCACAGTTGTGTTCCGGAAGCCATCATGCTCTTCTTCTCCGGTGCAATAATACACAAGATCGGACACGTCTTCTCCATGTCACTTGTGTTTGTGGCATTCGCCGTCCGCTTGGGCAGTTACTCTTTCTTGAGCAACCCGTGGATGGTGCTGTGTATCGAGCCGCTTCACGCCATCACGTTCGGTTTGATGTATTCAGCCGCGTCTACTTACGCCAGTCGTATCACTCCGCCTGGAACGCACGGATCGGTGCAAAGTGTCATTGGCTCGCTCTTCTTTAGCTTCGGTGAGTAGTCTTGCAATGTCCAGTTACCATCGCTAAACCTAAGTGCTCAAGCCCTCAGACAAAGGCAGATTTTCCGGTCTCGCGTTCTATTGTGTCGGCCCAGTACGAGAGAACAAACGCTGGCCGTATCAGTCGAGATACTGACGTATATTTTCCTTACTTTGTCTTACGTAATGTCAGCCAAAGGTGATATTTGATAATGTCAAGCCAACCAATTTGGCATTATGGTGAAAAACATCGTGACCATTTAATTTCCCTACCTGATTTTATATTTAATATAGGATTCAATTTAATTTGACTTCGTCGTGTAGGTAGCCATTAGCCAGATGTGATTAAACCTGATGGAATACACTGTAGGCGAATGCAGCCACGCGGTTTTAGACTCATATATATTTCGATTATATATAATGTCAGCTATATTGCTACGCCATTGATCTTTCCGGAGATCGTCAGTTTAGCTGCTAAGCTGCTATCTGTGAACTTAGATATGTGACGAAAATGTCGTTCATAATTATAAATATAGGATTGTATTGCAAAATGTCTATGTCTGCCAGCCAGATAATTTGCAATCGGTTAAGTTATTCTTGTAAATGGTGGGATAATTTGAATTTCGCTCCATGTAGACGAACGCATGTTTACCCATGACGTATAACCTAACTGAATAGGTAAATGATGCCATAAATGCGGTCAAAAAAATCGCATGACAACCGACTGCATAGCCTCGGTTACCCAAACTCCGTTACGTAGCAGCACTTTTCAGCACCTCAACTCCGCCTGGGGATTAGCCTCGGTTACCCAGGCTCCGTGAGTTGGCAGCACTTTAAGCCCCTCAATTCTGCCTGGGGAATTGATGCTTTGCATTTGTAACCGACAGGGCGCCTTTTCCCCATATTAGGGTAGAGATTGGCTCTCAGGCATCTATGAAATAAAAATAACGATATACTTTTACAAGATAGCAAAATCCTATGAAAAGCATTAAGCAATGAACTTACATTAACACAAAAATAAGTCAAAATTAAAATGTACAGTTGTTTACAAAATAAGAATTACGGCATGATTAACCAGTATCCGTGAGATGGCAGCAGTGTTTAGCCCCACACGGATATCATACAAGGATAGCTGTTTATCAGATAATGCTGTATTATATAAATTGTTCAAAATTAAACTTATATTTACATAAAATAAATACAAATGCAAATTTTCAATTGTGTATAAAATAGGAATTACGACAGGATTAACCAGCATCCGTGAGGTGGCAGCATTGTTTAGCTCACACGGATAGCAAACAAACGTCCGTAAAGTCATAGACTGTCTTCCCGGCGATGTTACGCAGCCGAGCCGAGACTACAGGCTGCAGTGATAAACAACATAGTCCTCACAACTTTGTTTTATTTCGCAAACAAATCATTGCGTAATGTTGAATATCTTTCTAGGAAGAAGCTTTGGAGCGTTCCTTGGTGGACCTCTCATGGAAGCGTACGGAGGGGCGGCCACATACCGGATGTTCGCCATCTCTGCCCTCGTCTTTCTCGTTCTCTACGTCATCGCTCAGAAGTTCTGGATACGGGATGGAGAAACCTCAGAGGTCGTAGAAGTGGAAGGCACGAAAGGTCAGTACTGCTGGGAATACCCACAGATATCAAGAACGCCGAGTATTTGCTCACAATTACAAACGTTGTAACGATAAAACATTTGATTGTTGTTTTGAACATCTAAAATACAAACACATCACGTTTTTGATCACTACTAAAACTGTCTTGGCTCATTTCTAGGTTATTACCTACTATTATATTTATGTTGTACATACGCATATGAGAAAATAATGCGTTTGTGGGTCGAAATAAAAAAAATTATATATCTGCCTGCCTGCCTGCCTGCCTGCCTGCCTGCCTGCCTGCCTGCCTGCCTGCCTGCCTGCCTGCCTGCCTGCCTGCCTGCCTGCCTGCCTGCCTGCCTGCCTGCCTGCCTGCCTGCCTGCCTGCCTGCCTGCCTGCCTGCCTGCCTGCCTGCCTGCCTGCCTGCCTGCCTGCCTGCCTGCCTGCCTGCCTGCCTGCCTGCCTGCCTGCCTGCCTGCCTGCCTGCCTGCCTGCCTGCCTGCCTGCCTGCCTGCCTGCCTGCCTGCCTGCCTGCCTGCCTGCCTGCCTGCCTGCCTGCCTGCCTGCCTGCCTGCCTGCCTGCCTGCCTGCCTGCCTGCCTGCCTGCCTGCCTGCCTGCCTGCCTGCCTGCCTGCCTGCCTGCCTGCCTGCCTGCCTGCCTGCCTGCCTGCCTGCCTGCCTGCCTGCCTGCCTGCCTGCCTGCCTGCCTGCCTGCCTGCCTGCCTGCCTGCCTGCCTGCCTGCCTGCCTGCCTGCCTGCCTGCCTGCCTGCCTGCCTGCCTGCCTGCCTGCCTGCCTGCCTGCCTGCCTGCCTGCCTATTGCAAATAACTAAGCTGCCTAATTGCGGGTAGGGAAACAGTCATATTCGCTTTAAATAAATGCCTGTAATAGACTCTTTGTAGTTGGGCTGTTGTCTGTCGGTCGGTCGGTCGGTCGGTCGGTCGGTCGGTCGGTCGGTCGGTCGGTCGGTCGGTCGGTCGGTCGGTCGTTCGGTCGTTCGGTCGGTCGGTCGGTCGTTCGTTCGTTCGGTCGGTCGGTCGGTCGGTCGGTCGGTCGGTCGGTCGGTCGGTCGGTCGGTCGGTCGGTCGGTCGGTCGGTCGGTCGGTCGGTCGGTCGGTCGGTCGGTCGGTCGGTCGGTCGGTCGGTCGGTCGGTCGGTCGGTCATTCCGTCCGTCCGTCCGTCCGTCCGTCCGTCCGTCCGTCCGTCCGTCCGTCCGTCCGTCCGTCCGTCCGTCCGTCCGTCCGTCCGTCCGTCCGTCCGTCCGTCCGTCCGTCCGTCCGTCCGTCCGTCCGTCCGTCCGTCCGTCCGTCCGTCCGTCCGTCCGTCCGTCCGTCCGTCCGTCCGTCCGTCCGTCCGTCCGTCCGTCCGTCCGTCCGTCCGTCCGTCCGTCCGTCCGTCCGTCCGTCCGTCCGTCCGTCCGTCCGTCCGTCCGTCCGTCCGTCCGTCCGTCCGTCCGTCCGTCCGTCCGTCCGTCCGTCCGTCCGTCCTTCTTTTAATAATGTGTCCCACTACAAATGTGTTAGTCGTCGAATAGTTAACGTTGATCAAATTTAATTCGTGTGGGCGTATTGTTCTATCAATGTCATGTTTCCCATAACAACGTTTTGTTTCACCTATTATTGTAGTGCAAGAAGTAAATGATACGGGAAACCCTGATGAGTCAGACACCATGATGGCCGTACAAGACGCAGAGGAGGTTAGAAACGAAGACATTGACACACACGAAGACGTGACCAGTTAAAGACAAACGACTTGACATTACCTTGGTTGTGAAATGTGATCGTCTTTCTTTTGATACAACTGGTTTGTCTTTTGGGCTCAAACACAGGTTTTGTAGAAATAAAACATGTGAACGTTTTCTTACACAATCATGTCGTGTAGTATAAATAATTCGTATTTAACACATCGACGCTATATCATGTTTTGAACATGCGTAAACTGCATCATTGTAGCCATGTCATGTTGACATGATATTTTTCGTGTAAACATGATGATTGCAATGGAAACACACTAATCGCAATGGAAACATGACATTCCCTTTCGAGAACTGAACTTAAATAGTAGGAGGCGAATGTTTTGAACGTTTTTCAGTAAAAGCATGTTTAAAGAGTTTTTCCTTAAAAGCAGAGTGAATTTATGGTTTATTCTACAGATGATTATGTGACAATTGAGGGACCAGGTTATTAATCTTTTAAGGAAAGAAAATGCAAGCGCTGTGGAAATGCATACGTAAACCTGCTAATTCTTATTGACCATTTGCTTGTGCTATCAACATTTTCAAGTCAGTGTTTAACTCAAACATTAGTCTCGTGGTGAAATATTACAACACAATGTCCGGTATACTGGAGTTTACTTTCCTTAAGATGCTGACGCTTGACCAATAATCGCCGAGCTGTGAAATCAGATATGACGTATCATGTTCCTCATATTGTTCATCATGTGTGCACGTCGTATCAGTCTTTCGTTGTTCTTTTTCAATTCGAGTCACGAACGTTTCTTTGCATGTGACTAATACATTGTCATATCATGCATTACACAAACGTAACAGTTTTATTTACAATTTTACAGTAATAAAGCGTAGTCATCTATTACTGACGTCGCCAACTACTGTACCGAACGATATATATATATATATATATATATATATATATATATATATATATATATATATATATATATATATATATATTATATATATCATTGTTGTAGTAGTGATTCTTGCATTTCCTGGAGAAGTATATCTTGTATTTTTCGTATTGTATAATCTCTTTTGAGATATATTAGGATTTCGGTAAACGAGATTGTTGTTTGTTGAACCATGTTGCAAATGCTATGTACGTGTCTTGCGTATTCATTTATTAAATAAATTGGTAATATTCGTTTTCCGATAATACTTGTGTGGTTGTGGTTGTGATTGAGCATGAGCCATATATATCCATTAAAGATATCACAAAATTACAACGTGTTCAGAGTTACTGAGCAAGGGTTGTTGCTAGGTCTCCACGATTTTCTAATTCTATGCTGCTTCTAAAGTCTCCGCTTTGGCTTGCTTTTCCAATAATGTATCATCTTTAAGATCTGCACCATTACTTACCAGGCACTTTCCTGTAAGCACTCATCGCATTTACATGCCTTGCTTACTCCTATAAGAAACCCTGTTCAACTTCGATCATCTAATTATGTTTTACCTTTTGACCCTAAAGTCAATACTAGTATTGCGACTATGGCTTTTGTTGTGGTTGCGCCTACTGTTTGGAATATGCTTCCTTCTACTGTTAAATCAGTTGAAGACATTGTTAAATGCTGCCGTCACTTAAAGACATACCCTTGCAACCTTGCCTATCCACCTCAGCTCCCTGGCGTATCAATCAATCTGATGACAACTGGAATTGTTTATTGACTGTGAGATCTATTAACCCTTTTGTATTGAGGCGCCTCTGAGCTTGGTTTCTAAGGAGTTAGACGCAACGGAAGTTACCTAATTATTATTATTATTGTAGAGTTGTTTACCGCTGGCTTCTATACGGTGCGTTATGTATATTTCGTAAGGTATATGGTACGCTATAAGGTTTTTCTAGATATGTTCCGCATGTTATGTGCAGGAAACGTATGATCATATAACAGTGGCGCCACACTGCGGCTTGATAGGACAACGCCATTTATTGTATCTGCTCTAATGGACAAATGCTTTTCGGACAGGAGTGATGGCCTAAGTATTTTGAATGTCGTCTTTGTGTTCAATTTGTATGAAGTTGACATACGTATGGATGATTCGAAATATGTTTTAGTATTGCCCTCTGGCGATGTAACATATCGTAAGAATTACCGGCTTTTCAAAGCATACACAATACCGATGCAACGGTATTCCTGTATATGGCACATAGCTCAAATACATGATGTTATTTATGGCGGCTTGGGTAAATAACATCCCACAGACCATCCGACAGACCATGACTTAGATGATCATGTTCGGTTTTGTTTACTTTAACTTACGATTATATGAACAATTATATACTAAATACATACTGTCTTGTTTGGCACATTGTTTGTTATATAACTGTGTCGTGAATTCGCTTTACAAAAATTGTATTCCCGCGAGACGGAGTCGAACCGCCGACCTAAGGATGTCTGGTGATTGCCCGACTACAGTCCTCCGCTCTACCAACTGAGCTATCACGGGTCCACAGTTTGCGTGCGATAAAATGAATTGTCATAATGCGTCACCAGCGTAACCTTCGTCATGGCGTGATAGCGTAGCTTTTGTTTCCGATGCAAAAAGTGTATGTTCTTCACAATGCAGTATCCTGTAAGTAACATTGCCCAAATTGTTTTCAGATTATTCCTGAACACACCTTTTCAATTGAACAACGCATTGTGTCATTTCAGAAGCATTCAGCCACATTCCAAATAATACGCAAAACATATAGTCATATCCTGGATTCGTGAATATTGTGAACAATATAGGCGCAATAGAAGTATTACAATTATTATTATTATTATTACATGAAATTTCAACAGAGCCAGTAAGCTTAGGTTTTTATAGAACGATTCAGGAAGCAAATTAGGGCAAGGTCAAACAAATGCTGCCCTGTGCGTTGACGTTCTGGATAATCGAAAAAGTTCTTTCCCGCGAGACGGAGTCGAACCGCCGACCTAAGGATGTCTGGTGATTGCCCGACTACAGTCCTCCGCTCTACCAACTGAGCTATCACGGGTAGATACTGAACGGAAAGAGTAATTATCATTAAATATGGTTGTTTGCCTTTGAAAAAACGTTTAGTTGCGTGCACCTCTACCATAAAACTTTCCCGGTGACGTTTTTAACTTGGTGGCAAAGTTGTCATTGCAATACCCCCTAGATGGCGTAACTGTCTTCACTCGTATTCGTCAGTATTCGTTAATTGGCGGATAACAATTGCTGACAAGTTTAGTTGTATGCAGTAACACATTAACTCGTTCGATTGACTGCCATTGGATGTTGTCATGGTTACGTATATGCAGTAACATGTTTGATTGATATTCATAGAAATGTACGAGCATTGCATGGTTATACCATCCTGTAATGTAGAACCTACAATAAAGACATGTCTGACCTGATCAAGAAGGTGACCGTAATAGAGAGATTTCCCTAAATTTTACTCCACATGGAACACATCTTGAGCAATCCTTTCTTGGCTCTATTTTCGAAGTGGCTACATTGCGGGGTTGAAAAAGGAAAGTTTGAGATGGCTTAACATCGAGAGGATTTACAAAAAATTGTTTTCCCGCGAGACGGAGTCGAACCGCCGACCTAAGGATGTCTGGTGATTGCCCGACTACAGTCCTCCGCTCTACCAACTGAGCTATCACGGGTCTACGACAGTCTAAATTAATCGTCACCAAATATACGACCAGCTGGTTTTGAAAAAGTGCACCTATAGCGAGTGTGTAGCCGAGTGTGTACTTGTGTGACGCACGTTTCCGTTAGTCACCGCCATTACTGTTGCTTTCTGTGTTTAATGATTTATTAACTGTTTTTAGGAAGACTCGCGTACTACTTAGACACTGCTTACTCATTTTCATCATTTGTACAACTATAACAAATTCCATGTGTAACTCGATGTGATACGTATTTGCAAAAATACAGGTCGTACGTCCGGTTGACTTCGACTTTGACTCATAGGTTGGTGAGAACATTCGAACAGTTAATCATATCGGATAATTCGAAATTTCTTATTTCCCCGTGTAGCAGGAGCGATGTACGGACCAGTGTCTGCGTTGTTTTCACTAATGACACAGGCGCAACCGGCGAAGTCAATAAAGCAAAGCAGTTACATTTTAAAATATCGACTTAAATTTAAATTGGCTACTGTTACATACCGTACACTTTCTACTCAACAACCGACATACTTAGTTAATCTGCTACATTTCACGGATATCTCTTGGCCAGCTAAATCATCCTAATTTTTGTTACTAAAACTTAGTTCAATATTGGCAAAACTGCCAACAATCTAGAAACAACTACCAATTACAATTAAATCTTCTGAAACCATAGTCACCAATCGTAACAAACTAGAAATATTGTTTTTAATTGTTTTTCCATTATGAATTTTCGGCGACTGCATGGTTCAGTGATGACTTTTACCTGTTCTGGTTTATGATTACGCCAAATTATGTTGTTAGGACATATGCACTATGGAAGTGTTACAATTTCCATACAATAGGACATCTGCCAAGGGTATTGCACGTAGACTGGCTTACGAAGAAACGACCGGAACACTTTACCAGTTGATGTTTTATTAATGCTACCAACAGCGACCGCTTCACGGAGAGCAAGACGTGGCGAGCTGTAATAAACTTGCAGCACTCGCCAAACGTTAAAATACATAAAATTGTGTCGTCCAAATAATAATATAATACCTTAAAATAATATCTTAACGAGTATATAAATCAATATCCTTATAATAATAATAAAAATTATGTTAATATAATATCTTAATATGTATATCAGTCAATATTCTTATATAATATGTTATACTTTTATATAATATATAATGAAATATAATGTAATGTATTACAATGTAATATAATATAAGAATACACTAATATATATATATATATATTTTATATATAATATATATATATATATATATATATATACTGTTTATATCTATGTATATACATAAATGTATGTAGTATATAACCCTATTTATTACCCTAATACAATAATGACATATGTCAACAATAACACATATAGTATGAACAGTGTATAAAATGTGGCATTCATATGCGTGAGTCATCATCAAAATACTACTTATTTAAACATAGTGACTTATTCTTCCTTCGTACATATGTACTCGTTATTCAACCTTGGTCCACAACTCAACCATTCATATACATTTGACCGATCGCAACATATGAAAAGGCACACATGGATTCCTGTTTTGATTGTCAATGTCAACAACATCAGCTGATTTACTGCTAAGCCACCTGCCCGTTAGAGTCCTTGCCTTCATTCTTGGCGATGTCGTCACTCCTGGTCCCATCTTGTACGGCCAGCATCTTGTCTGCCTCTTCATCGTCTTCTGTCTCCTTCACTTGTTGTTCTATAGAGCAAACGAAACATATTCTCATTCAGAAAACAGTATAACACAGCGCTCCCCATTGTTCCTGCTCAACGACATGTACAATTGGTTGAACTTGATCAACGGGAAATGTAATTTCCAACACGACAATTGCTTAGTCAATATAAAACATCTATTCATATTCATGTGTAATTATATCATTGTCATTGTCCGTAGTTGGTATTAACACACGTTTTTCTATACAAGGTAATTGAACATATATTATTGAATATTTATTGTTACATTTCACACAACTGGTCAGTTATGTAAAACACCTAGCTCCATTTCACGTGAAAAATATTATTATATTGTTCATGCAGGTACGTTAGTGTTGATCGCGACCAGTTCAGTTTATGAGAAATCCTGTCATAGTAATTATTATTTTCGAAACCAACTGGTAGCGTCCTTAATTGACACCGCTGTCTGCAAAGAACCATACACCGTATCACTGATTGTTATATTTGTTCTTTGAATATACTGTTAATGTATGTGATTTGTACGAGTCTAAAAATAAACTATTTATATGTCTATCTAAACCTCCAGTGGAACTAGCCATTAGGACCACGCTGCGATACTAAAACCATATATCCCTTGTTCTTTACACCCACCAGTATGCAAAGCATTGTCCCATGTGGTGGGTTTACAATGGGGTTATCTTTAAATTGAGGAAATATATTTCTCTTCCAGGAATTGCCAGCGTAATAATATGAAAAACGACGTTGAACATGGGAAATCGGAAATGGTTACAGCCCACCTCTGTAATATCGTTAATAAATCCATTTGGTAAGCTGAGTGTTCTGTTGACCTGTTCTGTTGACGCATCATCCAAGTTCCGACCGTTGTCATGGTCGTACTAATTATAATTTGGATACCTTGATCATTGATCTTAAAGTTCAAACATTGTGTTAATTTATAAAAACAATAATTAGGAACTAACTGCCTCGTGTTCCATATATAATATTTCTAAACAATTTCTGCATGCTGTTTGATAGAAATAATCTGAACGCACAACCATGCGAAATTATAAATGTGTGCAATATAAATCCTATCGTTTTTCTGCAGTATGTATGACCCACGTTGTTCGAGTACAGCCAGATTCAAAATATGTAAAGTACTCACCCTAAAATCCAGTTGTTTGTATTTTGATATTTGGTTAAGGAAATATACAAATTTATGTTAATCGCACTAATACCAACCTTTCGAGACTTCCACTTCAACTGCCTCTGTGGCGTCGCCGGCCCGTATCCAGAATTTCTGAGCGATGACGTACAGGACGAGACAGACGAGGGCAGAGATGGCGAACATCCGGAATGTGGCCGCTCCTCCGTACTTTTCCATGAGTGGTCCACCGAGCAACGCTCCAAAGCTTGTTCCTAAAACGTTTTCAGCACTGTGTGGTCATTTGTATGCGATATATTTATATTAGTACATCAAACTGCTGCTTTTCCAAATGAATGTGGGTATATCTATAATTTATACATCATTCTACAAGGTGTCGGTGTAGTGGTACAATAAATTAGATAAATCCGGATTGTGTGTCCTAACTTATCCAATTACTCCTGCCTTATTCATCCAAGCATTGACGACTCACGCATTGTTTTCGATTACGAGTTTAGTTTTGTCGCGCCACTGAGCTTGATCTTCGAGGATATTGGCGCAAAAGAAGTCATTATTATTAGTAGTAGTATACTAAATCACTATGGAGGAATGTTACAGGAAAAAGCACGCAAACGCTCATACACACCATCGAGAAATACGTATACCAACGTCACATTTAGCTTAGCTATGACCAGATATGCACATTCACCACTTTCTTCTGAGTGACAAAACAACTCACCGAAGCTGAAGAAGAGCGATCCAATGATGCTTTGCACCGATCCGTGCGTTCCCGGTGGAGTGATACGACTGGCGTAAGTCGACGCGTTTGCGTACATCAAACCGAACGTGATGGCGTGAAGCGGTTCGATACACAGCACCATCCACGGGTTGCTCAAGAAAGAGTAACTGCCCAAGCGGACGGCGAATGCCACAAATACCAGTGACATGGAGAAGACGTGGCCGATCTTGCGTATGATCTTACCGGAGAAGAACAGCATGATGGTCTCCGGAACACAGCCGTGTACGAGGCACAGGCCAAGTAGCACTTGTGGAACGTCACCGAGGAGTTTCAGGTACCAGAAGAGGAATGTATAGATGAGTCCTTGGTACATGCCGAAGATCAGGACGATACAAAATAGGACAAATGCATCTGGTCTCTTCACAAGGCCAAGAACGTCTCGGAACACTTGTGATGAACGTGCGACGGCAACATCACGCAAGGTGTATTGGCACGCTGAAATCGACGCCAGTATCATGCACAATGCAAACAGCAGGAAGGCCGCGGTGTATTCGTTCTTCCCGTGGCCGTAGGCGTCCATCATTACCCCAGAGAGCAGACCGAAGACGGCGCAGCCTATCGTACCCCACAGCCTCTGTCTTCCCCACTTGTGGAGGTCTTCCCCAAGGACTGTGTACGTCATGGCGTCGGTGAGCCCAAACACCGGTTGTAAAGTCATCTGTCCGAGAAGGTAAAATATCGCGATGCCCCAAAATATCCACCCGAAATGATATCCTTTTCTGTCTGTAGCTATCTCTTGTCTGGACGTGTTCCGTGCGACGTAGCCACCGATTATACCACAGTGATCGATTGTACACGTCAGAGCGGTTTGATTCTGACAAACCATTTGTTTGAAGGTGTCACTGTCGATAACAACAGAAAACATCGCATAACAATGACAGCTCTGTTCGTCGGTATTTCTGGATTCCGTCGCTCTGCAGTTTTCCGGATGTTTGCGTTGTAATGTGTTCACGCGAAAGGCAAACGTCGTAGCGTCATGCAACGTTATGCATTTCTTGTGAAGAGATCGCCCAAAGCATACTTGCTCAGCTTGTTGTCCGTCATCGTTTTTGTGTCCAACACGGCATGTCCATTTGCAAGCGGGTGCGTTGAAAGACAAATATCGTTCGACGTTATCCGCATAAGAGTTGCCTTCCATGTTGCTGCTTACATTGGACGTTACTTCTACCTGCTGAATATATGCAGAGCTGCTAATGCAAGCGAAGACATGTGCGCCATTTGTCCCGCAATGCAGCTGAACATCTTTGGACCAATGGTTTGTTTCCGGCGCCAATCTCTGCGGCACGAACAACATACAACCGTGGAAAGTCGCCGACAGAAGACACAGCAGCATCATTACCTTCTTGTGTGCGTTAAATTTGTCTGCTAAGCCACCGATGAAGGTTTGACTGAACGCATTGACGATATACACTACACCACAGGTGAGCGCTGTTTCTGATGGCGACAGACCTGTCATCTTCATGTAGACAGCCAGGTATGGCATCAAACTCCCAAAGCCTAAAACAGAAAACGTATCATTAGGTAAATGTTATTTTTTTTTAAACCGCTCTTAAAGAAAATTCCCCATTACACAAATTCCTTTTTTTAACTAAAAAAATGTTTGTCAAGCAGAAAGACTAGTATCAATTGCTGTATTACCAAAGACGCTATTTCTATGACACAGCAGTGACAATGTCTCGCTGGCGCGTCGTAGTGTTGTAAGTTTTCACGTATTCAAGTTCATTTTTAAAGATGGGATTTAATTTTAATATGTAAAATAGGGTTTATCGGTCCATTGGTTTCGTTGGGTCAATACAGATGTATTACCACACAATATTGGTACCTTTAAAAATTACGTGTTCTGTTATTCTTGCATATATGTGGCTTCCTACAGATACTTCCTAAAAACTGTACACGTATTGGCAATCATAATTACATAATTGTTATTGTTTGCGGTCATTTATACACCAGCGAAACTTGTAATTTGCATAGGATTCAGACATGCGCACTTCGTATCGTCTTGATATCATGCTCTGGGCACGACCCACATTCAAACTGCTAACATGATGTCAGTGTGACGTCACAATGATGTATGCCAAAAACAACAGACACGAAGATGGTCGATTGGGCCTAGCGTATTAGTCGAGGCCCTGCCCTATAGACCCGTAGACATTTCGTACATAAGAAAGTTTGGCTGTTGATTTGAGTAATATATACATATGACTTTAACATTCTACTAGGTGGAATTTAAAAAAAAACTGGCCATAACGTGGCGACGGCTATTTAAAAGAAAACGGCTGCAAAATTCAATATCCCCGTACCTTAATAAATACGTCATGCAGAACAATAATTGTGGTATGCGAGTGTATGTTTTAGGGGACCCCGATTTCAAATTTATTGACTCCTCCGGCATTTATTTCCGCTATTTTTAAAGATGGCGATCGTCAATACAAATAAATAAATAAATAAATAAATAAATATATATATATATATATATATATATATATATATATATAAATATATATATATATATATATATATATATATATATATATATATATATAAATCTAAAACCAATTAATAAATTATTTAAATCATATGCTGGCTGAGCTATTAAAACATTAATATAAATCTATAAAGTACAGAGAAACTAGACGTTAAAACCAATTTTAAAATAGAATGTCTTAAAGTGCGTTTTAAATGTGTTCATGTACTCTGTGGAACGTAAATCCTCAGATAGTGCGTTCCATAGAGTTGGTCAAGCACGGGAGAATGAGCGGCGTCCATAACGTTCGAGGTTGTGCCGAGGAACCACTAACAACGCGCGGTCTGCAGATCGCAGGGCGCGACGCGGCACGTACGGCGTGATGAGAGAGGCGATGTACATCGGCGTCCGATCACGTAAGGCCCGAAACACAATAACGAGTATCTTGTACTCGATTCGATACCTAATTACGGGCAGCCAGTGCAGTTGTTCCATTGCAGCCGTCATACTTCGCCGGTCGCCCCGTCTATCCGTAGGACGACTCTGGCCGCCGAGCGCTGTGCCATCTCAAGGCGGTGCAAGAGGCGGTCTGAGATGAGAGCGTTCCCGTAGTCCAGTCGTGATGTGACGAGGGAATGGACAAGGGTCTTGCACGCTGCAGTTGTGAGACTTGTTCGTATTTTTGCAATACGAAATAGATTCGAATAGGCAGCACGACAGATGTTCGATACTTGGGCCGACATATCAAGTCGGCTGTCAAGTAGAACGCATATGTCTCGAACAGTTGGCGACAGTGATATGGGCCGTGACGCACACACATAGATGGAGGGCAGCGGAGAAGGCGAGTGGACGACGGAGGAAAGAAAACAGGATTGCTTCAGTTTTCGCCTCATTTAGAAACAGATGGTTGTCATCCAGCCACTGTCTAATATCGTTTACGCATTCGTCAATTTTCCGTTGTTCGTCTGCGTGACTCGATGGCGGACACTCAGCATATAATTGAGTGTCATCTGCGTATATATGATAGCGGATCTGGTGGCGATCAAAAATGTCCGCAATGGGTAACAGGTAGATGTTAAATAGTGGTGGACCTAGGACCGAGCCCTGTGGAACACCGTGTTGAATAATTACCGGAGCAGATGTCACGTCAGGTATCTTAATTGAGTTTGTGCGGCCAACTAAGTATGACATGAACCAAGCGAGGACTGTCTGGCTTAGTCCTATTGCATATATATATATATATATATATATATGTATATATATATATATATATATATATATATATATATATATATATATATATATATATATATATATATATATATATATATATATATATATATATACATATATATGTATATATATATGTATATATATATATATATATATATATATATATATATATATATATGGAATGGAATGGAATGGAACAATGGAACAATGGAACAATGGAACAATGGAACAATGGAACAATGGAACAATGGAACAATGGAACAATGGAACAATGGAACAATGGAACAATGGAACAATGGAACAATGGAACAATGGAACAATGGAACAATGGAACAATGGAACAGGCGTTGTTGTAGCCCTTTCTTGTTATCTTAGAAAGTACCATCAGGATGCAAAATTTAACGTTTACTGGAAGAAGCCGAACAATATATAAGCTTCCAACCGGTACCAACATCAATTGAGCTATAATGGTGCTGTGTAACCTAGATGTTTGTGTTTGGACGTATTCTGCGTTGTACATTTTGTCAGCAATATCTATTTGTATATTCCCTATGACAATAAGTTACGTATTCTGTTTCAGAACGTTGCATATTGCATTAACACAATTGTAGTGGCAACATTTTACGTCAAATAAATAAGGTGCGGTTGTAACAAAAGAGTTTTCCAAAATGTAATTACATGAAGCATTTTACCGAACTAAGTGGAGATATATAGCGAAATAAAATAGTTATCCAATAGGTAGTTTATAATTAATTTGGAAAAAGTACTACATACCAGCCAGAAAGAAGAAGTACGTGCTCTTAACCGGCAGCAGCCTTCGGTTGATCGTCGCGGCTTCAGAACAACCCATGTTACGTCTGCATGAAACAGATGAAGACGTGTGGCTCAGGTGGAGTAGGACGAGACTCAAGTGAGGAGAGAAAGAGAGAGACAACCAGACAGACAGACAGACAAACAGAGAGAAACAGGCAGGCGGGCGGGCGGGCGGGCGGGCGGGCGGGCGGGCGGGCGGGCGGGCGGGCGGGCGGGCGGGCGGGCGGGCGGGCGGGCGGGCGGGCGGGCGGGCGGGCGGGCGGGCGGGCGGGCGGGCGGGCGGGCGGGCGGGCGGGCGGGCGGGCGGGCGGGCAGGCAGGCAGGCAGGCAGGCAGGCAGGCAGGCAGGCATAAAGACACAGAGAGACAGAGAGAGAGAGACAAAGAAGGAGGGAGGAAGATAGGGAGAGAGAGAGAGAGAGAGAGGGAGAGAGGGAGAGAGACAGAGAGAGACAGACAGACAAACAAACAGACAGACAGACAGACAGACAGACAGACAGACAGACAGACAGACGGACAGACAGACAGAAGACAAACAGAGAGAGAGAGAAAGTGTGTTTGTGTGTGTGTGTGTGTGTGTGTTTGTGTGTGTGTGTGTGTGTGTGTGTGTGTGTGTGTGTGTGTGTGTGTGTGTGTGAGTGTTTGTGTATGTGTGTTTGTGTGTTTGTGTGTGTGTATGTGTGTTTGTGTGTGTGTGTGTGTGTGTGTGTGTGTGTGTGTGTGTGTGTGTGTGTGTGTGTGTGTGTGTGTGTGTGTGTGTGAATGTGTGTGTGTGTGTGTGTGTGTGTCTGTGCGTGTGCGCGTGTGTGTATGAGAGAGAGAGAGGCAGCGAGACAGAGAGAGGGTGACAAAGAGACAGAGATACAGAGAGAGAGAGAAAGAGAGAGAGACAGAGAGAGAGAGAGAGAGAGAGAGAGAGAGAGAGAGGGAGAGAGAGAGGCAGTCAAACATACATGTAGACAGGCAGAGAGGGAGAGAGAAAGGGACAGAGGCAGACAGACAGAGAGACATACAGAGAGACAGAGAGACAGACAGACAGACAGACAGACAGACCGACAGACAGACAGACAGACAGACAGACAGAGAGAGAGACAGACAGACAGACAGACAGACATACAGACAGAGACAGAGACAGAGACAGAGACATAGAGAGACGGAGAGACGCAGAGACAGAGATGGAGAGAGAGAAAAAAGTGTGTGTGTGTGTGTGTGTGTGTGTGTGTGTGTGTGTGTGTGTGTGTGCGTGCGTGTGTTAGCATATGTGTGTGCGTGTGCGCGTGTGCGTGTGCGTGTGCGTGTGCGTGTGCGTGTGCGTGTGCGTGTGCGTGTGCGTGTGCGTGTGCGTGCGTGTGCGTGCGCGTGTGCATATGCTTATGTGTAATAGATTGATACCGGCAAACAGAGAGAGACATACGTAACAGACAGACAGGCAGAATGATAGACACACACCAACATTATTTTGAGTATTTTTAATTATCTAAAGAATGTATTGCTCCAAAACAAATGGTCAGACCAAGATCTAAACGCTTCAAGTATCTGTGATGACTAAGCCATAGACACGTAATACCAAGTAGGTGCACCAGATGGCGCCAGTGTGCTCATTAAGACGATTACCGAATCCTCAAGGCATTTCCGAGATATCGATCTACACTGACGCATGGAATGCCTGCCTGAACATGTTTGACTAACCTAAATAATACCTGCCCATTATTGACGCTGAGATTCGGCACTGTTTTCGAGCAGACGAAGTGCTATTTACCTGTATGTGTGGAACCTCCAGAGTGGCTATGATGACCTGTATGAAGGGAGCTGACGACAGCTCTGTGACAGTCCCCGATCCGCCTACACACAGATCGTAAACAAAGACACAGCCACAGCCGGTCAGCGGGTCAACTGACGTGTTATCACCGACGTAAGGGGCTTGAGCACTGTGCACGGGTAATGGCGTCTATGCTTATCTGATGTCGATTATCCATGCACAGTCAGTCATGTGCTGTAAAATTGCGTTGGATAATACATGGCTTTGGATTGTTTGCCGATGGCCAGATCGCATATGTGCCGGATTAACGATGAAGCTTAACGCGCTTTCAAGGTCCCCGCGGATTACCTCAAGGGACGTAGCGGTTGGTAGGCCTAACTGACTGCATTTGTAGACCCAAATAAAGGCCAGTATGCGTTGCGTAGCAAAATAGGCGTCTGCGAATTCGTCACTGCTATTACGTTATACTCAATGACCTTGTGTTTTAGTATAATGGCATTTAATATAATTACTAGTATTTAGACAACATTATGGCTGATAAATAATACAACACATGCGACTGATTATCCGCACAATACAAATTTCTTTTGGTTTTGTCACTATGGTAGTATGGGGTAGGGTTTCGTTTATTTTGGGTCACTATGTAAGCCTGCATGATAGCACTGGAGTATAGTTTACTTATGTCACTATGTAATCTATATTATTATAGGGCAAAATGTCGTATGCTACCGTTTTGCTACGACACAGTAGCTGCTTAATCCGGCACAGAATCGCATCAGAATTAAAGTAGAGTGTGGTAACTATTCGACTTCCTGGCGGGGATGCAGAAAATCGTTGTCGAAGAACAAGTCACTGAACTCCAGCGAAAACTATATTTTGGAACAAAGTCAGCGTCGGGCCGATCTGACACAATGACTCTTCTGCTAAATGAGTTAAGTATTCACGCGACAAATTATAGCACCAGGACCGACACCACGTGATCAGTGACCGCATATATGATTCGTTGTTCTGGTAGACGTAAAAAACATAGATTATGTGCATGGTATACAATTTATATGAGAGTTTATTTTTATTTCATGTACATGGTCATCATTTGACTGCTTCAGTTCATAATTACGACCTGTTACAAAGCATATGTATATAATATTTTATTGATCTGCATGCGCCTCTAAGTTGGTGTAATTATTGTGACATAAAATGTGTGGTCACGTGGGGTTGGTTCAGGTGCTACAGTTAACGGCGTGTGTTAAATATACTGCCGGACAACATCTGATAATTATCCATTAGGATGATATATACATATATATATATATATATATATATATATATATATATATATATATATATATATATATATATATATATATATATTACGATAGCGGTGTGACCGAGTAAGTGGTGAAATATGTCACACAATTTAGCAAGTGTTTTATATTAAAAGCAAATGATAGCATCGCGTTTGTATTTAAATGAAGACAATGGAGCAACAGAGACCAAGACAATGAATATGTCACTGATTATATATGTAGATAACAATTATGATGACATTTTTGTTGAGGGTTATATTAACGATAACAATTGTTGCAATACTGGTGATGATGATGATAATGATGATGATACTGGTGATGCTAACGATGATGATAACGACGACGACGATTGACAATGATGATGATTATACCGACGACGACGACAATGTTGATGATGATTATTATGATGATGGTTATGACAATGATGACAACAATGATGATGACATAGATGATGACGAAGATGTGATCCAGGGAAGTTTGTTTTCCCATGAGTGGAACATCATGAATTGTGTTATCTCACAAATGCGGTCCCGAGAAGAGTAACCTTCGAATTATATTCTCAATTGTGCTCTAAGACGAATTTGTTTTTATGTTCTGAGTGGGGTTCGGGAGCTTTGAAATGTTGTTTTCACTTCAGTTGGGCCCCGGGGGTTCGGAGCTGTGGTGCACGTGCCCCAATTACTCTACGACCACACGCCTGTTTTTTTTTTTGTAAGGCGAAGTGCATTGATGTATATATACATTCCGTATGTTTTCTTCACGTTAAACACACACACACACACACACACACACACACACACACACACACACACACACACACACACACACACACATACATACATACATATATATATATAGGTATATATATATATATATATATATATATATATATATATATATATATATATATATATGTGTGTGTGTGTGTGTGTGTGTGTGTGTGTGTGTGTGTGTGTGTGTGTGTGTGTGTGTGTGTGTGTGTGTGTGTGTGTGTGTGTGTGTGTGTGTTTAACTTG
Source organism: Oasisia sp. SBJ-2009 (assembly GCA_964017155.1). Classification (NCBI taxonomy): domain Eukaryota; kingdom Metazoa; phylum Annelida; class Polychaeta; order Sabellida; family Siboglinidae; genus Oasisia; species Oasisia sp. SBJ-2009. The sequence goes on along the minus strand of OZ024860.1, from coordinate 29,063,522 downwards.
AAAAAAACATACGGAATGTTAGTCGTTCAAGAAATAGACACCGCTCGCGCCTATCTGCCTATACACACATCGTAAACAAAGAAATGGCAAGATGGCGATCAACTTGGCAACAGATGTTTTTTGACTACGTAAGGTCTTGTTAGTGAGTGCACTTTGAATCTGTACTCGGCTGTCTTCGATTACCCATCCACCGTCACGTGACAACACGCTGTGCCATGGCATGACCGCCTGGTATAATACCCAGTTTGAATCATTTGTTTGGCAAGCGACTTGACCCAGTATAAGAAAAATAGTACACCAAATGAACTGTGCAGACGTACTTACATTACAGCCACTGTCCAAAATGGAACAGTTGGGCCAGCAATTGAAGCTAAACCAGATAAATAAAATAGCAGATGCAAAGGTCGCTCGTAACAGATGCTCCGTGCTAATCTGACAGACGGGTCTAGGTTTCCAAAAACAGCAAGACACATCTACAGCGACGCGAAGAAGTCGCGTTCAACCTCGTTTCACACGAGCATAAATACAGTTACGCTCGTTCAGAGCAAGTTATATGGCAACAATGCACAGTCCGTCAATTAGATCTGGACACGTTATCATTTTAAACAACGCTAGGCGACATAGCAACGGATGATTCAACGAACCCGACTCACTTGTAAATAGACTTGTTGAAAGATGAAGGTGGTTGGGTTCAAGATAGTATTAGCGTTTAAGGTTAATGACCCTACTGAGGGTCGACGACCGGGTTTATTCCAACTCAGACCATTTACATCTCAACGCACCAGCGCTGAAGATCTATGGTAGACACAGTAAATAAATACAAATACGTAATGTTCGTGAAAATAGCGGCAACATGTTAGCAATAGAGCTTACAATAAGACAGTCGTGGTGAGAACAAAATTAATAAATACTAAAATTTTATTTCTACGTAGAAGCGTTCTGGTGTCCAAGGTTTCATTTGGTTACAAAACCCACCCGCATTCTTGAAGTGTATTGTTTTGTTACAACTAGGCAACAACTATTAATCGCTGTATGCATTTAAATTACTGTAAATCACAAACATAAAACCACATTACCACACACAGACACACAGACACACAGACACACAGACACACAGACACACAGACACACAGACACACAGACACACAGACACACAGACACACAGACACACAGACACACAGACACACAGACACACAGACGCACGCACACGAGCATGACATACACGCATGCACACGACATCACTATCATAAATACTAGTTTTATTATTAACTTTTTCTTAATCTGAAACGTATGTTATAAAGAATACAACTACTTACTACGGACGACATGACAAAAATAATATGAAACGCAGCAATACAAAGATATTTCAGCATAGAAGTAACGTTTATTAGAAATTATAATGTACACGTTATTAATCGAAGTTCTTCTTAAGCGGACCACAATTGCATATAACAATAAACATACAGATTATTTACATTATATTATATAACATGCCTTATAGAGAATCATGCGAATATTTGACCATTAGCTTTCAATGGCAATATTAGTGATTCACTCCAAGTCAGCAACTACTACGAATCATCTAGAAGCACTAATCCTTCAACCGAACTGTTACGCCAACATCTGACATTCGTCTACAACAAACGGCAATACTAGTTATATTGATATTACAAATAGTGTGCTCCTTCTGTTGATCCGGATGTATGTACACCTGTGGGACAATATCGCGTGTAGCCATGGTGAGCGACCTCGTTTTCGCGTGTTGTAACGTCATTCAACATGGCTTCCGTTGTCTGTGTCCTTGTGTGCAGCGGCGTCGTCACCTCCGAGACAGAATGCGTCGTAGAGTTACACATGAAAGTAGTTGGTTGTAGCTACCGTGATCATTGTTTTTAATAAAAGTTGATTTATACATATGTACCTGCATTACGAATTAAAGTATCGTTGGCGCATAGGCCAACGCAATAGGTAGATCTAATGAATGCATCGCTTCATCGTTGTTTAATTAACTAACACAATAAATGGTCATATCTTATACAGCAGTAGTTAATTCTACATGAACACGAAGAGTAATCGACTTTCAAAGTGGTACGACCACTGGAGTAAATACGAGAGAACAGCTAAAGATTAATAAATGGGTACAAATATTACTATAGTTTTTTTTATTATTATTACAGTCGGTCAGTTCTACTAGTAGGAACTAAAAGTAATATTATTATCTGTACCAATTAATGCTAACCGGACACATACATCTTGCATTAATAAACATAGATAACGTTTACTAAACCCAATTAATACGTTGCAACTATCATTAGCATCATGCAAGGCAGTGTCATTTATGATAACTTTGATATGTGATGTTTAAGGAAAAAATGGGAGACGAATCGTAGGGTTTGGAAACAGATGTTTGGGGACTGGCTGGGAGATAGTGGCGAAGACACCGAGGAGGATTATGGGAATGGAGGGATTGGGAAACGAGAGTGGGCACAGTTAGTGGAGACTGAAGTGAGAAGAGAAGGGGATAGAACGATACGACCCAGAACCACTATAATATAATAGGCAAGTTTCTCCGCTGACACAGTAGAATACAGACATTTAGACAATTTCCAAAAAAATATAATATTAAGGTCACCGTCACGACTGGACAAAGGTGACCCGAATGGCCAGGTGACTGTATTCGTAGTACTAATTTCGATTACAGATTACATATATTAGCTAGGTCTCTCAAGGTGGCTACTTTACCGCAAGGAGATCAGTTAACTTACTGTAGCACAAGTCACCATTCCCGTGCATCCTTCAGAGCGACAACCACGAGGTTGACCACGAGGTTGACCAGTCGGCTGACCAGCGGTCAGCGTGGTCAGTAGAGCACGTCGGTCGTTGGTCAGTGAATCCAGCAGAACACGCCGGATGCCTCCGGGGGACGTGCGGATGAACTCAGGCGTGACGGGTGTCAGCGTCATCGGCACGTAGTCTCGTCGAGTATCTGGTGTCACGTGATGCGTGCGGCGATATTCTTGTCTGACAAACCGGCGACGTGTGTTCCGGAACCAGCGCTGTTGACAAAGCAACAACAGACGATTATCTCCGACAGGACCTTTACAATAATAATGAGAACAATGAGAACAATGAGAATAATGAGAATAATGAGAATAATGAGAATAATGAGAATAATGAGAATAATATTAAACATATTAAACATATTAAACATATTAAACATATTAAACATATTAAACATATTAAACATATTAAAAATAATAAAAATAATAAAAATAGTAAAAATAGTAAAAAATATTAAAAAATAGTAAAAATATTAAAAATATTAAAAATAATAAAAATAATAAAAATAATAAAAATCGTAAAAATCATAAAAATCATAAAAATCTTACAAATCTTAAAAATCATAAAAGTCATACAAATAAATAATAATAATACAAATAATAATAATCAAACAGCATATTTATGCGCCATAGATCTGTGAATTATAACCATTCAGAGGCGCACTATAAATATATCCCTTAAACAGTTAAAATAAAAATGCAATTGTAAAATAAATAATAACACTAAAATACTAATACCAATAAATATGAGATATTTATATTACACGGTAAAAATAAATAAATAATAATTAAATAGTTAATAGGTAGTAGATGTTAAAATGTATAGGATGATATACTTCTGCGTGTATATTTCCTTGATATGTGTAAATTAATTGCGGTGCTGAATCTTAAATTCGTCCTATTATTTTGATAAAAGCGCGACATGTTCGACTTCGAAGATATGACAAATGTATGTGTTGATGTACGATTTCTCTGTACGTTTATATCATCATGCATAAGGAATGCATTTACACCTAGAAGACAGAACCCCGAATTGTGCCATATATCAGTTTTTGTTACACAGCATACAAACTGGATCATATAAAATACATACAAAACTCCAAACCCCCACTTGAGGTTCGTGACATCTTAATTAAGACGGCAGTGGGTTATGATAAGGAATTTATTCGCCGTAATTTCAGAATTTCAGCTGCAATTTCGGATCTGCAACTATTGACTAATTCTAAGACAAAATACACATTTCAAAGGAGGTAGGGGGCCATACCCACTAAGGGGTGTACAATTTCGGAATGTAGGTCAGTGTTCACATTAGACAAATGGCTTTCAAGACAGTGTGACAGTAGTAGTCTAGAATTCTTAGAAAATAGATTGTATATGTGGACAATGAATCTGTTAGTGAATGACAGCATCCACCGCCCTCAAAGAAACGCGGTGAAAGACGTGTCAAAGGTAATAAATATATTTTGAACTCAACCGCCGCGCACAGGTTCAGTAATGGGTGACACTTACGTAGTCAACAGTGAGAATTGTGTGATTTATTTTGGAACCCAGCACGTTTGATATTTCCTGTTCACTCAGCATCTGTGTGTACGTAAGTGACCGTGCATCCGTGTGCATGCACTTGCGCGTGGTGTGCGTGCGTGTGTATGCATGTGCACGGGGTGAGTGTGTGCGTGCGTGCGCTGTTGGATACGTGCATGTGTACATGTGCATTACATGAATTTGTATCACAGCCATGAAATCATTTATGGGCGCTTTATATAAAAGGTACACGCAGATAATCTTATACGATGGTCCAATTATAAATGATGGAAATTATTGTGTTTATATTATTCATAAATAATATCTTGTAAATGTTGCCAATACAAATCTTTTTTACACACGGCGATTAGGACTTAGACCGTCATGAGTAGTCGCTACTCTAATGTGTAGTTATAACGGAAATAAAACCTAAATACTTATGAATAGAAGTAGATACACTGGGCTGACACGAAATACACATTCCACATTGATATGTTTCATTGATACGTAATAATAATACTAATTATGAAACTGATCAATATGAAATGTGTGTTTCATGTCAGCCCAGTGTATCTACTTTTATTTATAAGTAGTTGGGTTAATTTTATTGATATGTACAGTAGTAGTAGTAGTAGTAGTAGTAGTAGTAGTAGTAGTAGCAGTAGCAGTAGCAGTAGCAGTAGCAGTAGCAGTAGCAGTAGCAGTAGCAGTAGCAGTAGGAGTAGGAGTAGGAGTAGGAGTAGGAGTAGGAGTAGGAGTAGGAGTAGGAGTAGGAGTAGCAGTAGCAGTAGCAGTAGCAGTAGCAGTAGCAGTAGCAGTAGCAGTAGCAGTAGCAGTAGCAGTAGCAGTAGCAGTAGCAGTAGCAGTAGCAGTAGCAGCAGCAGCAGCAGCAGCAGCAGCAGTAGCAATAACAATAACAATAACAATAATAATAATGAAATCATAATAATGGAATAATAATAATAATAATCATATGAAAGAAAATTTCATATTCTACCGTTATGATCAACTGATTCAAAACCAGCTGTCTCGACAGTTCTTCTTTTACTGACGCACTCAGATACATGCTCTTTTCAAACGCCGCTTGGAGCGCCACCGTCTGGTCGTTGGTCAGGATCGGGAGTACCAGACTATCTGCGACATGTCAGAACAATTCTCGTTCCAGTAAATGCCCACCACCATTATATTGCTTATTCTGGCTTTGGAAGTTTATATAATGAATGTCTACATCAGGTAGTCTACGACAGGTTTTGTTTCAATTCCTCTGCAAGAGACTGTTTACTTCATCAAGCCTAGTCACGAGTTGGAAGGGACCAACGACTTACAACGTCTCTTTCGAAAGACACAGACAGCACAGGTAAGTAAGAAAGTAAGTAGAGCCTAAGTAAGTAATTTGTTTATTTCCAACCACAGCATTTAAGGATGATGCAATCCCTTATTCTGAATACAATATTTACAAAATATAAACAAATAGCCATGATGTTTGGTGAATAGGAGTGTAACACTTATAATATATTATAAGGTTCACCCCGAATCAATATGGATACGTGATGAATAACTACAATAATAATAAATTAAATCAATTGTAATTGCAACGAAAGATGTGTTAAGCGGTGTCTAGACGACGTAGTGTCTAGTCATAATTGTTGTGATTGTTTCGAAATACACAAATAGAAGATGTAAGTCATACCTTTTTTAAATACCTGTATGGTTATATAGCTTGTAATGCCTCCGTGCAAGGTATTAACAATCTTACTCCGTAAACAGATATACACAGTGGATTTGTTATAGTACACACGCGATGACCATGAAAGGTATCTTTCTGTTTAGTACCATGTGTGGATCATATCGTTTAAATATAGTTTGCCGACTTTTGTGTAGTTCATTATGATATATGTCTTGTATACTACACATCTAAAAATGTCAGGATGTGCTCAGTCGCTTATACTGGGTGCTGGTACGCTCCAAATGATTTACGCCTCAGATCAGATGAACTGCTCGTTCTGCAACACAGTAATAAACCTAATGTTTGCGGCATATGTGTTAACCCATATTTTGCTGCAATTGCTGCTAATACAGGTTGAACGAAACTGTTCAAATGGCAATAAAGCGGTGGAAACAGCACCGAGTCAGCGTGCTGTTTAAAGAAGGCGCGTGTTTCAAGCAGCTGTGTGCCCTACCTGTCTTGTTGTCACCGGGTGCACAGGTGATCACGTTGGTCTCGCTGGATGTTGCGATCCGGTTAGGACGATGTCTTGTGTCTGTCTGTGATATACCCCGCTACAACATGTTGGTAATCAGCGTGGGAAGAAAATGTACAAAGCGTGTATGCATGTGTATATGCATGTATTATATGTATTATATGCATTGTGTGTGTTGTATGTGTTGTGTGTGTGTTGTGTGTGTTGTGTGTTTTGTGTGTGTTGTATGCGTTGTATGTGTGTTGTATGTGTTGTGTGTGTGTGTGTGTGTGTGTGTGTGTGTGTGTGTGTGTGTGTGTGTGTGTGTGTGTGTGTGTGTTTTATGTGTTGTGTATGTTTTACGTGTTGTGTGTGTTGTGTGTGTTTTATGTGTTGTGTATGTGTTATGTGTGTTGTGTGTGTGTGTTGTGTGTGTTGTGTGTGTTGTGTGTGTTTTGTGTGTTGTGTGTGTTGTATATGTTGTATATACACATGCATAAGGTATGTGTTGTAGGCGTTATATGTATTTTACATATTTAATGGACTAATTATGTGTGTATTATATGTATTGTATATGTGTAGTCTAGTAGTATTATGTACGATTGTTTGTGTATAGGTACAAGAAAATAACATGCACATTATTCTTGAAATGTGTCCCCAAGCAAACGTTTCCTAACTAGCAGTGCGCAAGTCGCAACGTTTAGATAATTATTATAACTATCAACTAATTCAAATTAGGTTCGACTTTGTGATGGAGTGCTTTGAGGTAGTGTGTTAGCGGGATCATGGAAAACGGAATACACCAGAAACGTAACCAGAGTTTGAACTATCAGGAGAGATGTTATCCCACAAATTGATAAGCTCCCCTGTACAAAATATGTGAACGTACGTGTTCTCGATGACAACCATGTCGTTCTTGCGTCTGGTTGGCGAGAAGCCGACCCACATGAGACGGCGTACTGTATTTCAATTGGTCGCTAGACGTCGCCTCGAACAAAGAGTTTCCCTCTACCGTCGTTTGTGAGAAACTCGCCGTTTGGATTTCTGAGTCGCAGTTGCTGCTGTGTGGCAGCGATCCTTGCGGAGAGCTTCATAGGTAAGTAATGAACATTAAATGTTAATTCACAATGCATGGCTTTATACAGAATCTATATTATTCTATATTATATAAGTAAGAGCAAAAGCGATTTTTTTATCAATGTTGTAGCGATTCGTTGTATAGAAGTAACGTGAAAACGATGATGAGGAATAACCGAACTATAAGACATTGTGTTGGTTTATTTATTGAACTATTTGACTGCAATTCTTAAAAGTAACTTTCGATGCACTTGATCGTGAAACATGATATCAATAGTAGTCTAGTAGAGCATAATAACTTAAATTAATTACTCCTAACACTATCATCGCTACGTTAAATTATATGTCATTTTTCATTCATAAACTACTCTTTACTCACAAACTAAATCAGATCATGACCATGGTATTAGCACTTTCCATCCATTTTTTCCGTAAAACACAAACAGTCTTACAAAAATCCGGAATCGTCGGCAAATGACGTCATCAATGGCGTCGCGTGGAGCGACACTCTGCGGGCGTAGTGAGTACGAGGTGGACGCCAGTAACTAGACGGGGAGGCCCACTGTGTGACAGAGCAGCAATCAAATATTACTCTTTTCTACCGTAAGTTCAAAGAATAAATCGGCAAACACTTACAATGACGAAGACAATAAATATCCATACGGCAATTATATCAATACTTGGGTTACATGTATATTTTCTGTTAAAGTTGTTATTGAAAATATTGCTTATAATTTATACTACTACTACTATTACTATAATTATTAGCATAATCCACATTTTATCAAAGTAGTATTGTATTAACTTTTTAGTCTTATTAATATATATATATATATATTATCATTATCATTATCATTATCATTATCATTATCATTATCATTATCATTATCATTATCATTATCATTATCATTATCATTATCATTATCATTATCATTATCATTATCATTATCATTATCATTATCATTATCATTATCATTATCATTATCATTATCATTATCATTATCATTATCATTATCATTATCATTATCATTATCATTATCATTATCATTATCATTATCATCATCATCATCATCATCATTATCATCATCATCATCATCATTATTATTATTATGTTATTTGTATGTATTTTTATTATCATTATTCTAGGAATAATCATTGCAAAGCGCCCCAGAACAATTATTTGGATGGGGCGCTATATAAGAAATAAACTATTACTACTACTACTACTACTACTACACACCTTCATATACACATATTATAACGATTAGTAGTAGAAGTAGTGGTATTATAACTATGTTACATTAACTCACGAGTGGATTTGGCCTGAGATCTGGCGACCTCGGAGTTGTGTCACATCGACCAGTCGACTCGACACGAGAACTGTCTGTCTCCCTCGTGCTGTGTAGGGGCGAGAGGAAGGTCGTATCCTCGACGGATGACGGATGAACCTTTCTGTAACTCCTGTTGTCACAGAACGTCGCGAGCGGTGTCGAAGTGTCAAATGCGCAGTCTGTCATCTGTGTTGGGGCGGATGGGGAACACAGATGGTGACACATTTAAAATGGGTAGTAAACAAATGATTACTTACATTCAAATGTGTGATAACAATGTGTTTGCTTGCTTGCTTAAGTGGATTTGTTCCCATATGAATTTGATCTGTGACGTAAACGGCGACATTATGATAAGAATTATAGTTGAACGTCCTAGTCCCTGAATGCACCAGTCCCTGAAAGAACAACATCTAGTCGCATTGTAGGATTGGCAGCGACCAGTTTAATTTAATTTAGGAGAAATGGTTTCGTAATAATAATTATTATATAAACCAACTGATAACAGCCTTAATTGGCTCCGTTGTCTGCCCGGAATCGTACATGATATAACTGATTGTTATATTTGTTGTTTATATATACTGTTTGCTTTGTACGATTCCAAAAAATAAATATTCATTCAAATATTCAAATATTCATTCCAGTCAGACAGTCGTAATGTCTTAAGTTGAATTATCTTTTATACTTAATTTTAATTATACATGTTGCAATATTTCGTATATTATATGCAACATATTAGACGGATTTTCGCAGTACAGTAGACCAAACGTCGTTAGATGAAAAGTGATATAGACGTACGTGAAAACTCCGACAATAGCCAAACAATATCATGACACATGTTATTATTGTCGTTATAATCGCATATGACTTGCAGACATCTTACCGTGGCAAAGTTCGGATTTCTGTTTCAGTCGTTCCGTATTCAACTCTTCTGTCTTGACGGCAGTTCTCCACTCTGTCGCAGCACAACCAGGAGCGGTCAAGTCGTTGTCCGTGCAACACTGACCACGTCTGAGCACTATGAGCTGTTGCCCTGTCCTCACCACAACCTTTGACTGGGTAACGCAAATGGGGTTATATCCCAGACGCTTGCGTCGCCGTTCCGCCGACGGCAAGAAGCCATGAAGCTTCGCAAAACAATCGAGGAGAATCGCGTTTTCGGCGGAGAGTTGTGCAGCCAGCCAGCGGGGTCTGGCGCCACAGTTAAGCCATTTATCCCGTGACATATTACATACATAAAGTTGGTGTAATCAGATTTTTCCATAATCATAATGTGAGAAATAATACCCGAGTGTTGAAACGTTTGTCTGAGCATTAAACTAATTAATCGAGATCATGTGTGTCTGTTTCAAGAACATAAATAAGAAATAGTGAATTCCGGACATGAATTTGCTAAAAACAAAATACTATATCTTCGTTGTCGTGAATTTTCGTCCACACTGGACATTCAATGAAAATATTTCCTGTGCTACCGTGACGAATTTTAGAAAAGATCGTTTACTGTACGTTGTTCCAATTTCCTCCGCTGTATGAATGGGTAACTATATAAATGGCTGTATTGTAGGAATATTATTCGCATATTGTTTGTTGAATGCTTTCCAGAAAGGTCGCGTTTGTGTGCAGATATAAACGAAGTGCTACAACTATCACCATTATAGTAGTATCTTGAACTTAGAATTCTCCCAGCAATTATTAATTTCGGGTTAATTTCTGCTGTCGCTAGTTAGGGTATTGTCTGCGGCTGATTATAATTTTTTGACAATTGGAATACGGAAAACGGCGACGCTTGGATTGTGGCTGACGTCATACTTTTTTTTCAGTAAATAGGCAAATAACTATACATGTCTATCGTAATTGTCTTGACATCGTTATTATAAACCGCCATTGTACGTCACGTATGCGGTGCTTGTGATCCGCGAACGTGATTAGGTATAGAAACGAGCGTACGGACGTGGGTTCTTGGGAGGTAATTCACTTACACCGGGAGGTTTTGCTGCTTTTTTGTTTAGTTGTATATTGTTATAATCAATTCAGAACATTGCTTCAAAACAATTTACATATGTATGACACAGTGCGTGTGCGTGGTTATAAAATATTACTTGCCACAACAAAACGGATATACACACTTTAAATTAGGTAATGGAATGTTGTATCTTTTTTATTCTACAAATAATAATCTATAAAATGGTACTTTGTTTGCTGAAATACAATCCGTAGTGTGTGAGTAATTATTAAAACTAAATCAAACTTTACCTTTTTTCTTAGGAACGAGGTAATATTTATTCATATTTTATTTGTGGGTTCGTGCAAGCGTGTATTTTGATATATTTTAGATAAAGGTATCAAAGGTATATTGAAAGATGAGATTATAATGTGTGCAGTTCTGGTAACAAATGTCATGCGACATGTTCTAGACTTAATAGCCATATCCCACTTAATTGCGTGAACACAATGTAATCACTAGATTACAATGTCGGTGACTGTGACACGTCACGCGCGGGCCGTGCTGGCTTCGCTCTAGGCACGCCGCGTCACGGACCAGTGCATGAGAATGTTGTTCACGCGTCATGTCATTATTAATTTGCAGACGTGCCGTAATTATATATATATATATATATATATATATATATATATATATATGTATATATATATATATATATATATATATATATATATATATATATATATATATATATATATATATTTGTATTATCATTATCATTAATTCTTAAAACACAGATGGTGGATGTTGGATTTGCGACACGGATCCATAAAGCGAGATTAACAGCTTCTACGTTTTATATTTATTCATTTAGCATGACGTTCTTATGACTACAACAGGCTTTTTGTAGGTTTACTGGCTGCTAGTTTGCGCTTAATTACTGTATTAAGCTCGGAACAGAGTTCGCAATTTTACATGTTCTGCCTGCAGTGTGTGCAAATGGTAAACTAAACATGCAGTTTCAACAGAACATTTATTAGCAATAAAGCCGCGATGAGCAGTAGCCTTTTATGTTTAACTTTCCCACCTTCTAGACAACAGCCTTCCCGCTACAAATTATCTCTCAGCCTATTTTGGGGAGAGGAGCTGGCAACTTCCCTTTAATCCGTGTAGCGGTGGGTTACTTGAAGGCTGTTGTACATGGTCGTATGTGTTCTTAATATGAATAAACTAAGCTGATACAGAATTCCAAGTTATCCACGTACACAAAACAATGTTCTCCCTGTTGTATTTTGGTGTGATGCAATCTGGTAAAAGTGTCAAGGTAACACGAACAACTCGTTCTAGAATCTATTCACGCACTGAACTTACGTTCGGCTGTACAGATTATGCGCATATATAAACTGATTGATACACTAAAATACAAAATACGAACTAAAATAGTTAGTGCCAATTTAGTATAGCTGCTTTTAATACACACTGGACTGTGGGTGGGTATTTAAGGGAACACCTGATGACTGACGTGTCATTATCGTAACATTAACGTAACAACAAACCGTCGAACTCATCCAAATCATAATTTTATTTTTATTTTCTTCCCTACGTAGAGTCAGCATTGCGCCATGCATGAATGTTTTTTCTCTACACGGCCATTTCATCGGTGTGTCGGGGCAATGCTCGGTGCCTGCTTAGTGTGACAATTGTCCCGTCACGGATGACCGCGCAGGCTCTGTTTTGCCCCAAGATAAAGGGGATTAAATTACCGATTGGAGGTGAAAACTGAGTCAATATTGTTTGAGACGTTACTCGTGTCTCGGGCGTCGAGTGCTGTCGAGTGAGTTAATCTCAGAACTCGCTCTGTCGTTATATAAGCGTCAACTTCGCAGATGGAATCACAAATCTCCCATTCGTCGTAATGAAAGCTCAAGTCCAGCGTCGGTCAGCGGTGTCTTGGTCGGTCATCGAGAGGCAGCTTGACCGCACGTGTGGTCAACTCCAAGTTCTGCACCGCCGTATCGAGGAACTGCGCGTGCGTCATCGTCGCGTTGCTAAACAACCACGTGGTGGTCACTGCGTGGAGATGGAGTTGCGGGTGGTCGAAGGCATCTACTCGGC
>OZ024860.1:28988019-29045519 GCA_964017155.1 Oasisia sp. SBJ-2009 | reverse complement strand
CACCAGTAAATCAATCGTAATTGTTTACTCACATGAGATTAACTCACTCGTTCCCTGTTCACTCAGCCGTAAGACAGATGCGCTCATGTGTGACGCCTTCACAAAGTTACCCGGACACCTACACGATATGGCGTCATGGAGCGTCCCCTGAAGTGTTGCAGAGGTTTTCTTAACCCGACAATTAGGACAGAATAGATATAACATGTACACATGTTATGGCCACGTAAGCAACTTGCTTCTTAGTTGTTTGCAATAAACGACGGCAAAAAAGAAGTTGGCTGTCTATCTGGTAACAATGTGTTTAATATAATGCAGATCTTTTGTTATAACAGAATCCGCTATTTTCGTTAAGTATATAGTTCTTTCTTATTCAAGTCTATTTTTATTAAACATTATGTCAAACCATAACTGCCACACATTGAAATGCAAACCATACTTCATACATGCCTCAACTGCATTTATTAAATCTACAAATTGCACAATCTTTTCTCCTTGATAATCTAAAACAACGTGTCCAGTAAGTTGTTAAAATGCTATGCGACAAATAAAATAATCGGACTGTTGAATTATAATGACAATAAATTACCCGAACAATTGTTAAAAAGATTGCTACAAGTGTTACTTCAATATAACATTTATAGTTTTGCTATGCTGGTCAAAGTTACTCTTACAAAATGCATACATTAGCCTTTTTTTTTTATAATTTGTGTGTCAAGTCTATGTTTCATGACGTGCATCGATCATAATTCATTTTTAAACAAAACATGCGAAATGTATGACATTGGTAGTAGTTACAAGAATATTGTAACAGGCAAAAAAATTGAGAATAGAATGATGAGGAAATCTAAATATAGACAAACATAGAGAAGACGTGGCCATCAAACAGTGACGTAGCCAGAGGGGGACCAAGGGACATGGCCGGAAAATTAGGATGGTAGGGAACTGAGGACCAATAACTGGCTGCCTGATTGATAAAGTGAGTGACAAAGTACAGACGATGTCGGGATGCCTGTGTAGAAATTCCCGTCCCAGCCCTATTCTTTGGCAAATAAATTTCAAATAGAGTTAAGTGACTCAAAGTAGATGAATCCTCCGCTTATGTCGTCGGCGATAACTACCCAGCTGCCTGCAACCCAAGAGGTGACAGGGAAACGAAAATGTCACAATTCTCAATGTGCGTTATGTCAAATTGTTATTAATATGTCAAGACAAGGATGGAAAATAATAGTTGTTACTAGATTAAGGTCAAATTGCACATTGTAACCAAAGCATCATTTGAGCTAATCAGTGCTCAATTGCGTAATTGGATTTTCCTATAGTGAATTTTACCATTTTAATAAGCAGCAACGTTACACATTGTGAAGTCACTGGTTGAACGCAAACGCCTCATCATCCAAGTTTGCTTACTATAAAAATGGTTAATAACTATTTCATCACAGTAAGTGACTAAGTATTGGTTTACAGTTTCTAGTTGTTTCCAACATTCGGCAGGGTTCTATTAAATGAACTTATAAGTCATGCTCTTTCATCGATATGAGTGTCGTATCCTTTGTGTGTTCGATTTGTTGATGTAGCGTGAGAAATATGGTGGCCGGCTTTAGGTAAATAATAATGTGGAGGGTATGAATTCATGTATCTTTAGTACTGTATGGGTTTTCTCTTAGTTTCTTACTTTGATGGCGTCTATACATACAAACTCACATGCATACATACACGTATGCATAACATGCACACCACACACACACGCACGCACGCACGCACGCACGCACGCACGCGCGCGCACACACACACACGCATGCACGCACGCACGCAAGCACGCACGCGCACGCGCGCGCGAACACTCACCAGAAGAGAGACACAAACAATGTTAAACTAGTCGTCAGTGACTCAGTGCACGTCGGTAACATAAGTGATAGCAACCTCTTCGGGGATAAGATGTTGGCTCTGAAAAGAGCCATTTGTTTTAAGCTTCACTCGCGGCCGTAGAGACGGTCATCTTCGGCGGTCACTCGAGGGTTAACGCGCTGGTGGAGCTGCATCAACTGTCCGGCCTTCATCGCCCCATACTCGTAGTAGGCCGAGTAGATGCCTTCGACCACCCGCAACTCCATCTCCACGCAGTGACCACCACGAGATTGCTTAGCAACACGACGATGACGCACGCGCAGTTCCTCGATGCGGCGATGCAGAACCTGCAGTTGACCACACGTGCGGTCAAGCTGCCTCTCGATGACAGACCAAGACATCGCTGACCGACGCTGGACGTGAGCTTTCATTACGACGTATGGGAGATTTGTGATTCCATCTGAGAAGTTGACGCTTATATACCGACAGAGCGAGTTCTGAGATTGACTCACTCGACAGCACTCGCCGCCCGAGACACGAGTAACGTCTCAATCAACATTGACTCCGTTTTCACTTCCAATCGGTAATTTAATCCCCTTTACCTTGGGGCAAAACAAAGCCTGCGCGGTCATCCGTGACGGGAAGCAATTGCCCCACAAAGCCGGCGCCGAGAATTGGTCTGACACCACGCCAACACCAATAATAATAATATATTATTTATTCACGATAACCTTATGAAATGTACATTTTATCTCCCTAAAGCCGGGAACTCACTAAGCCGGCCGGCCGGCCGATTTTGCATCGGCCGGACGTCGTAGGGCATCGGCCGGGCATCGGTTATGTGAGTTCCAATAATCGTGGCATCGGCCGGGCGTCGTGCGTCGGCCGACGCCACGCAACGTCCGGCCGGCAGATCCTCTGAGACTTTGCCACAAAAGCGGCACTTGCAGCAACAAATATGACCAAACCGGCCGACGGCCCGATGTTCCCACGACGCCCGGCCGATTTCATTTTTCGTGCGTCGGCCGGCCGGCCGGTTATCGGCCGGCCGTCGGTTCAGTGAGTTCCCGGCTTTAGGGTCGTGATTGCTAACGCGAATGTATTGTAAAACATAATATACATGCACTAAGCGACTTGGTCGATTATCTTATACATTGCATAATGCGTTAAAATAGAGTGAATAAAAAATTGAATTACACGATTTTATGTGTTTATTCCACAAACGAAGTGCCTGCTTTGTCGGTAAGCCGTCGAGATTATCATAACTGCGCTACTAATCCAGCAGCAATATTACAATGATGATTACATTTCTGACACGGCAATAACGTCACACAAACAATAAGTATAATGACTGTTTTGCCGCTCACTCGTTTAACTTAGGTGCAGGAAAAGAGTACTTTAGTCTGTGTGATTGGACGATTTGGCGTAAGTGTTTTATCAACAGAATTGTGCACGTAGTGATTTAGAATTATCTGATAACAATGAAACGACTGAAATTGGGTGAACGTGTGACGAGATGATAAGGGAAGAAGGGCACATCGTGAATAGAGTTCTGATGACATACATACGAAGAAAAAGAAAGAAAGAACGACCAAAGAACAGGCGGAAAGATGCCTGTAAAATTAAGGGTAATCTTCCAATTAACTGGTCTAAATCATTAGGGCGTTTTCAAAACGTTTTCATCACCTCTTTCGATGTGCATGTGTTCGGAATGTCATTCTACATCACTTCCAGTACAAAGAAGTCATATATTAGTTGTTTTAATTGTGTTTCAGAGTAATTTAGTGCCGTCGAGTCGACGTAAATAAGCCGATGTCACAGGGACGTGAGCGGTTAATTGCTTTTTAGTTCGACTTCGTCATGCACACGACAGACATCGCCTTTGCGGCTCTGATGCGTCTGGCATGCGCCAAACGCTCGTGCCCTGTGACATCGGCTTACTTACGTTGACTCGACGACATTAAATTGATCTAAAACACAATTTAAAAATATAACATCTTACATCTTTGTATCGGAAATGATGTAGAATGACATTCCGAACACATACAAATAAAAAAGTTCGTAAAACCGTTTTGAAAAGGTCTTAATAATTTAGGCCGGCTAACTAGAAGAGACATGAACACCGCGGGTCTCAACACAGTCGAGGCGATAAATAGGGCGACGTGGAGGAAGAAGATCACCAGCCACACCGACGACCTCACATAGACAGGGGAAAGGCAGAGAAGAAGAAGGAGAGAATGTCATATTTAGTTTGTAAGATGCCATAGACGCTGAGCTGCATTGTATAATGGTGTCTCGGCCGCCAACATACATTTTTACCGACAATTGAGACATTCCGGATCTAAGAAACAGGTAGAAAACGGGGACAGGTTAACGTCACTGTTCTCTTACCGGGGCAGGAAAGAAACTTGAAAGTACCAACATTTTGTTTTGGCATGTAGTTTGTCGATGACAACGATAAGAAACTGGAGTAAATCTGGTTTACTTAGTGAAATATTACACGTATTAGCAAACGGCGACGAAAAATCAATAGCGTTTTCTGACGTTTGTAGGTCGTTCGCCAGATGGCAGCATTAGTGTGTTGCCATTTATTTCGTATAAAGATAGACAGTTGACTTCGGCTGCACATCAATTATACTCGTTGTGACGCGTCCCAATGTTCCAAATATCCGATGTCCCTTGTGTCCCAGTGTATGAGTGAGGCTGTGTAGACGTGTACAATGATACAAAGGCCGTTTCTGTTAAGAGATTTCCAAGATTCACATCGAGTGCATTCAGTATCGCTTACGGCAACTATAATTATGTTTCGGAACCGAAGCATGTCATCGGTGATAACATAGATTGTCGACGAGCATGATTACTTGGAACCAACACACAAATAACAGTGTGAATAAAATTGAAATACATCACCTCATCTATGGAAAGGTATGAATGTGTTATGTAGGCCTTGTGCTTTTTAAATCGGTTTATTTTCATTCTTATTTATGACAATGGTTACGGGTACATCGGAGATGTTTGTTGCTTTGCCTGCAGGCAAATTCACAATAACGTCAGCTACGTATAACTCTCCGGCGTGTACGGTGCTTGAGTGACGTCACAAAAGACAAATTGATCGATGGGAAGAAATTACGTGCCTGTAAGCACAGTCCTTTTCAGGTCGTAATAATGCGTGCGGTGCAAGCCTAGCTCCTTCCCCAGTAATGAGCATGCAGGTCATGCCAGCCTCCGCATTTCCAGGCAATGAAAATAAGTAAACTAATTGTCGGCAACATCACACGCTCACAGACAAAGTTATGAACGTGTTAATATAAGCATACATTATCACACGTTACCTATATGGGGGAATAATGGGTAAGTAGCAATTGAATCAACAAATTAACTAGGAAATGTCTTATTTCTTTCTCTTGAGGTAAATTTTGCCAAAAATTATTTAGAAACATGAACTCAACTAAATAAATAAATATCAGGCAGTTTTGCAGCATCATTGGTTTTTGTTAAATCTTGGTCTTTGTTTGCTTGCAGAAAGGTGAGACAATAATATGTTTATAATTTTGCTAATTATTAAAATAATTAATAATTAATAACACCGGTTGTTTCCTGAAACCCTTTAAAAAAGTTGTACATTGTGTTGCTTTTGTTGCAATGCAGTTTCTAGTTATAAATGTGATCGGTATTTTAATACTGATGAGGCTGTTGTGAAAATTTCACGCCGCCTTTCGCACCGTTTTTGTTCAACCTTATTTATTACCGTTGTGTACCTGTGAAAGGGCTGGGCTCTTAACTCAGTGACTGTGGTATTCTGTACTACACTAGTCTATTGTATGTCGGTTGGGTGGAGAGCGAGATTTATAGGCTACTCGGGGCGACTGTGATATAGACAATAGAATGTTTGTGATTCCTGAAATCAGGACGCATGCACTTTACTGCTGGATAGTCGCCGAATGTGTGTTATTGTTGTTGTTGTTGTTGCTGCTGTCCATGGTGGCGAAGGAGTTTTACTTGTTGTAATTTCAGTTGAAGTGGGAATATTGGAAACATTATTATTATTATTATTATTATTATTATTAGTAGTAGTAGTAGTAGTAGTAGTAGTAGTAGTAGTAGTAGTAGTAGTAGTAGTAGTAGTAGTAGTAGTAGTAGTAGTAGTAGTAGCAGTAGCAGTAGCAGTAGCAGTAGCAGTAGCAGTAGCAGTAGCAGTTGCAGTAGCAGTAGCAGTAGCAGCAGCAGCAGCAGCAGCAGCAGCAGCAGCAGTAGTAGTTGCAGTAGTAGTTGCAGTTGCAGTAGTAGTGGTGGTAGTAGGAATAATAATAATAATAATAGTAGTAGTTGTAGTAATAATAGTAGTAATTGTTGTAGATGTTACAATAGTAGTTGTTGTTGTTTGTGTTAATCAACTGGTGTCATTGTTTTGTTTTTGTTGTTGTTGTTGTTGTTGTTGCTATAGTGTTGTAATTGTTTTTGTTGTTATTATTTGTATCGTTGTCGTTGTTGTTGTCGTTACTGCTTTTTGTCGTTTGTCCTGGGGGCTGTGGTGGTCGTTGTAGTTGGTATGATGATGGTTGTAGTGTTGTAGTCTTGGTGTTGTTGTTAATATTGTCATTATTATTATTGTTATTGTTGTTGTTATTTTTGATGATGATGTTTGAATGCTGGAGGCTGACGACGGAATGATAACAGTGGATTGTTAGTGCTCCCCGCATTGTTCCTCCGGTAGAACCAACATCATGTTTCTCCACAATTGCGTTACTATTGTAACGATCTTATGGCAGTGATTACCAGAAATAAGAGCATTTGACCATAAACATCGACATTAGCTTCACCAACGTTGACTCAGCAGGGGCCTTCATAATTGATACGCTTAACGAGCGTTTCCAATTAACCATTCCCCGTATCGTGTTACACTGTTCTACGCTCAAGAAGTAAGCAATACCCGAGTAGACGGATGTTACGTAAATAGAACATTGTATATTCTCGGAATTGTTGTAGAGTCTAATAGTTCGCAATCTGACGTCCGCAGTATGGTCGATTTGTGGATTAGTTCGTTTTCCACCTTCAACTGCATCCATCAATTCTCCCCAAAACATCCAATATACCCAATTAAATATCACAATATTCACAAGTAACTAAACCCATTACCCATTTGATATGGCGAAGGGTACCTTTCTGGTTTTGTCATATTTTCGTCAGTGTTTCGGCAGTACGATCTGCGTAGACATGACGTAATGAGACGTATACATAACAATGACGTTATACGCTTGCAGGTTTGGGTGAATTCAACAAGGACCGCTAGACAAATGCCAGTAACCTTTGGGGAAAAGTATGGCGGTGGGCAGCTGGGTTGCCGGCTGCATCTAATAGCCCACAACACGCAAGTATACGGACAACATCCTGTTCCAGTTAATTTAGTCAATATGTTTTAGATTCACCGCCACCTGGTTGAACTGTAGTGTTTCATTCGGTATTAGGTATAGTCCAGAATTGGTCTTGCCACCGTATTAAGGATACGATAAGACATAGCTCTGAAGGGCGATGTTATATGATCTAAGTCCGGCAAATAAATATTGTCAACAGGTGCAGCCATTTCACATAACGCACTCATGTATGTGTGTATGTGTGTATGTGTGTATGTGTGTATGTGTGTATGTGTGTATGTGTGTATGTGTGTATGTGTGTATGTGTGTATGTGTGTATGTGTGTATGTGTGTATGTGTGTATGTGTGTATGTGTGTATGTGTGTATGTGTGTATGTGTGTATGTGTGTATGTGTGTATGTGTGTATGTGTGTATGTGTGTATGTGTGTATGTGTGTATGTGTGTATGTGTGTATGTGTGTATGTGTGTATGTGTGTATGTGTGTATGTGTGTATGTGTGTATGTGTGTATGTGTGTATGTGTGTATGTGTGTATGTGTGTATGTATGTATGTATATGTGTGTGTGTGTGTGTGTGTGTGTGTGTGTGTGTGTGTGTGTGTGTGTGTGTGTGTGTGTGTGTGTGTGTGTGTGTGTGTGTGTGTGTGTGTGTGTGTGTGTATTTGTACGTGGGTGTTGCACGTGGGCAACTGTTTGGAGAAGCCCAACATTTGGCTAATTGTCTTACTCAGCCCTTTGTTAATTAAGAAAGTGACACGCTTAAGCATTCGTGTTTCAAGAGCGAGTCGATTTCACATACACGCATACGTACTCCCACACATATAGATACACGCATAATATTCATTACTTTCTCACAAAATAAAACAAAAGCGGTTTAACAAAGCTGACCGTCGTGCTGTTCTCCCCGACTGGGACTCACTGCGCGACGAATTTAATCAAAGCACCATAATATCATAAACAACTAATAAATCGACTCTCTCTCTCTCTCTCTACAAATCTACCACCTCTTATGCATCAATTGCGTAATCATCGAGTGTCCCTTGCCAGTTTGAGTTCAGCATTCTGACGTCATTGCCGTGTCAGGAATGTAATCATCATTCTAATATTGCTGCTGGATTAGTAGCGCAGTTACGATAATCTCGACGGCTTAACGACAAAGCAGGCACTTCGTTTGTGGAATATACAAATTTTATATTTAATATATATATATATATATATATATATATATATATATATATATATATATACCTATATATATATATATATATATATATATATATATATATATATATACATATATGTATATATATATATATATATATATATATATATGTATATATATGTGTATATATATGTGTATATACATGTGTATATATATATATATATGTTATATATATATATATATATATATATATATATATATATATATGTATATATATGTGTATATATATATATATATGTATATATATATGTGTATATATATATGTATATATATATATATATATATATATATATATATATATATATATATATTGACATCCATTCCGCGTATGTTTCGTGGTTAACACTTTCAGTGAGTTAGCGTAGTATTACACTAAGTTTAAATGCATTATGCATGTGGCACGTGAGCACAAACAGAACCTCCGATAACACTAACGGAATACACATTCAAAGACAACTTATTACAAACGCAAACGATTTTGCTTTGTTGTAACGTAGCACAGGTAACACAAACGTGTTTCACGATACTGTTTCAACGACATGATATTACACATTGCAACATCGCATGAGTGGAAGACATGATTGCACTTTCTGTTTGTCAATCCTTGTTAAAAATCGATGTGGTGGCCACATAAAAGTAGTGAATTACGCATATACACACATTGTAGAAAATTATATAACGTTATATATCAAACACTATAACAATCAATCTAACGCAGCACTTTCATCCAGACACTTATATACATGAATAAATATTTTTCATTATAACGATGTTTAAGACAATCTTACAAAACATATACACTTCTTAGGTGCAAAACTAGTCATGTTCATTTCGCATACAACGATTTGGTTTTCAAATGCGACGTTGCATGCTTTCCTGTTATTACAACTAGTATTAATTGTCGTTCCTGTTTATTATAGTTTCGTACACAAATCACTATAAGTCTGCCATATTTGACATTGCCATAATGGCATCCAGCCTAGTTCACATAGACCATCTAACATATCGTGTTCGCCAACATAATATTAATAATCCATCTGTCGGATGTGAACGAACGTTTTAGGTTGTTCCTACTACGGAAATAATCAGATTGATCCGTGTATATACAGATTCATCTTTCTAGAGTGAACAAAATTTAAACATGAAAACGGCATATACACGGACCGAACTGGGAAGGATTATATTTGGAGAAAAGAAGGTGGTCAAGCCGGCCAGCCGATGACCCGTCGGCAGACAGCCATTAAGGTAGCTACGTGTATTGTCTATGTAACCATATAACACCTGACGGTATGTTTATTTCATATGTCCACCATATCGTCAATCTTCTTACATATACATATTCACAATTGATGAATTGTAAATATTTAACTTATATACATGATCATTAAAATTCGGCACATCTTTTCGTAATAGAGAAGCCATAGAAATGTAACTACTAAAATAACGCGAAACCGCTATCATACATGGAGCGGTTGATTCCGCGACGTCACGTAGTGTGGCGCCACTGGTGAGTCACGTGTTCAACTGTTTATCCACGATAGACACATCATCATTCTTTCTCAAATACACACATTTTTTTATATGTATACGCATCATATGTCGCCATATGTTAAGTATAAACACACGCGCCATCTGTCGGTAGTCGGATATGACGTCACAGTTCAACACGTAACGCAAAATTCGATAACGAGACTTTGCACTGAAACGCTCGGAACATTCACGATATACACCAACTCCAGTTGATGTATACGTGATATCTGTCTGGTTTGCATCGCATCCGATGCCGATTTGAACACGGTTTCACACGAGCGGCTCTAGTACAGAAGGTCCGACGGCCCGGACACGTGCGACGTGTAGCTGACGGCGTCCGGCTCTGGTGGTTTCGGCGCGTACCTCGGCAGCAGTTCCTCCTCGAGCCGACGTTCCAGCTCGTCCGTGTCGAAGTCTCCCTCCGCATCGTAGTCCATCAGTTCGGCGGCCGCCTCGGCCAGGTTCTTCTTGAGATACAGGTCCGGTCGCCGCTCGTCCTCAATCGTCCGGTCAATGGTCATCTTCTCCCGCTGCAAGAACAGGTGGACAATGTGAGTAGGTGGACACAGTCACCGTTAGAGAGACACTAAAAGTCGGTGGTCCCATCTATCTGGTGTCTATGCCAGGGGAAGTAAAAGGTCCCACACGGGGGGGGGGGGGGGGAGGGGTAAATGTGTAACCTGTAGTGGACTCACAAATTCTCGTTGGACTTTAAAACGCCCTGCAAAGGGCCCCCTCCGGTATCTGGGAGAAAGAGAAAAAGAAAAAGAAAGAAAGTTATGTAAAAAGGTAAGTTCTTATATAGCGCAGTATCCAATCCTCAGGACTGCTTAAAGCGCTTTTACACTTTACTTCCCCGGCAGACCTGCTCAATCAGACACCGTCTCAACTTCTCTGGGAAGCATCCAGTCATATGTGGCAATTAATGCGCAAAGGCTGCGCGTGCACATATCCACCACTGTCTATAGCCAGGTACTCATTATACAGCTGAGTGAACTGGAGCAATGTAGAGTGAAAAAACGTGCCCAAAGTGTTAACACCGCAGGACAGGATTCGAATCCGGGTTCTCTTAGTCGAGATTCCGTAGCTCTACCCCTGAGCCACTGTGCTCTACATGTGATTTGGTGACGTACGTGTAAGCCTACCCGAAATAAGGGGTGATCCACCGGGCTCGCAAAGTCCAAAAGTAACTGTTATAATAATGACAAAGAATACCAATGATAATGGTAATGACAATGATGGCAATAATAATAAAAATAAGTAATGGTACAGATCTGTAAATTAACACAATAGTCCGAGTGCATGGGGGGAGGGGGGGGGGCGATGTAGAAAATTAAGTATTGACACCTATCGAGAAGAAATAAGGAGTTCACAGAACTTCCATTTTCAGACATGTCTGGACATGATGTAGTTCTATGATGTCATTGTAAGACATGTATTAAAGATGGGAGAGGTGCAGTAAATACTTGGCGCACGATTTGAAATTTGCACAACATAAAATACCTTTGCACTCAAACACGCTTTACTCGCAATGTGGCGCCACAATAGCAATATGTTTTCATATATTCGCGGTGACTGCCACATCTCCTCAAAGATAACATTTAATATTTTAATAATGCTTTTATGAACCCACTTATGAAACTGGCTCTTAGTTTGGCACGTTCTAATCCAAGCGACAACAATCTTTGAAACTGAACCACATATTTTTATGTGTCCCAACAACAAAATCAATCGAACACAGTTTTACTTGTACAGCGGCACAGAGAGATGTTCACATCTTCCTTCCCAGAGCTAGTTTGAAATATTAAAAAGTGAACTGCATATACACGATGTGTTCAACAGAAGAAAATACAACGGTGGATAGAGGAATAATAATGCTATTGTTGCAATTCCATAGCGCCTATTTCCTTGAACATTTGTTTGGCATGATCATAAACGTGGACGGGCAAAAATCACAAGTCTCCAGAGTACGACTCTGTTCAATAACAAGTACATACTATAAATAAAAATATGTTATAGTTGTGACTATGATTTTTTATATACATAAATACATAAATTGAGACTAAGACCGACACAATTGTAAACCAAATAACTTAACTAAAACGAAAACATAATACACGTTGGAATTTATAAAAGTCTTTTTGGCCATATTGTATAGAAGTGAATTAGTCTAGTCGAGATGTCTTCGTACCTGCATGCCCTCGTCCGCCTCAGCTAGTCCCATGAACGTCTTGTACAACTTGAACGTGTCCTTTGTCGACAGTTTCGCCTCCTCGTAGCGGTGCCGGTGGCTGCTGCCCGCCTGCTGCTCCAGCATGTTCCCCCCGGCGGTACGGCGCATGATTTGCTGATACAAACGGCGACGTTCCTCCGTCGCCTGCGGGGAAAACGAGTCGAGTTTTTACATAATCACCGCCCGCCCACGCATGAACTAGGTCGTGTGTCAAAACGGTAGGAATTATTGGGGCATATTCGTGGATACCTGTATGTTTCGCCTTGACAAATGGAGGTGGGCAGGGTGATAACAGACGTTACCTTTGCGAATAAGAGTGGTTTGTATACATCTATTGGTTGGAACACAAACACAATGGTTATATCAGTACTCAATCGCTATTCACTGTACCCAAACACACACATACACACACGCACGCACGCTCGCCTTCATGCATGTACACGCACAGCCCCACCCAAATCAGTAACGTATTGATACAGATGATTGTCATACGAAAGCATGCAAGTAATTTCTTATATAATTATTTTAGTAAACAAAAAACTATTTTGTAATTCTTCGTTCGTACGTTTGTTCATTCTGTATCCATTCATCCATACAAAACCCATCCATCGACCCACCCATCCATCCATCCATCCATCCATCGACCCACCCATCCATCCATCCATCCATCCATCCATCCATCCATCCATCCATCCATCCATCCATCCATCCATCCATCCATCCATCCATCCACCCATCCATCCATCCATCCATCCACCCATCCACCCATCCATCGATCCATCGATCCATCGATCCATCGATCCATCGATCCATCGATCCATCGATCCATCGATCCATCGATCCATCGATCCATCGATCCATCGATCCATCGATCCATCGATCCATCGATCCATCCATCCATCCATCCATCCATCCATCCATCCATCCATCCATCCATCCATCCATCCATCCATCCATCCATCCATCCATCCATCCATCCATCCATCCATCCATCCATCCATCCTCCATCCATCCATCCATCCATCCATCCTTCCATCCATCCATCCATCCATCCATCCACCCACCCACCCACCCACCCACCCATCCATCCATCCATCCATCCATCCACCCACCCACCCATCCATTCACCCACCCACCCACCCACCCATCCATCCACCCACCCACCCACCCACCCACCCATCCATCCATCCATCCACCCACCCATCTATTCAACCACACCCACACCCACACACCCATCCACCCACTCACCCACTCAACCACCCACACACCCACACACCCACACACCCACACACCCACACACCCACACACCCATCCACCCACCCACCCTCCCACCCATACACTCACCACACCCACCCACGCACCCACCTGTAGGTCGATCTCGATGATGCGTGTGACGATCACGGACGACTTCTTGAACATGTCTGCGGCCCCTCTGATGGGCACGATGCGTTCACAGCGCACCTTGACGGAGATGACGGCGTTGCCGGCCTCCAGTCCCAGGTCCACCTTCTCCGACACCGTGTCGAAGTTGAGCAGGTCGTCGGCGTCGCCCCCGTCCCCCGCCGGCAGCGGCCCGATGATCTCCTCCTCCTCCCGGTCCACCTACGGCCACAGTCACGTGACGTATATTACAATGCAAGTAGTCATGCACAACGTCCTTGAATGTGTACATTTATTTATGCGTAAATATTGGTTTATTATCTATATATTTTACTTGTATTATTATTTTAATATCTATGTTACGTGCTATATTGTATCGAATATATATACACTTCTGAACAGGTGACTGCTTTGGATTTTAGTGCATATAGAAACTTATTAATAATAATATAATAATAATAATAATAATAATATTAATAATTATTATTATATCTATACACCAATTTGTCCATAGTACTCTTCTATATGATGTACGTTTTGAGATATTGTGACATTTGTGTTGTTGATGACCGCCATCTTTAAACATGGAGGAAGTGAAAGCCAGAGAAGTCCAGAAAGTTTACATTTTGAAATTCTTTACATTATAACAAATATCACCACACCACACTTATTGCTACAGATGAAACATTATTTACATACATACGTAACATTTAAATTGGCCGACATTTTTAATGGCCGCTAAATGACTTCAGGACTATAATAGTAAAATGCGCTAAATGATATTTATAATTTTTTATTTACGTATTTGCCAATATAGTATGCGACATTCCGCTTCCTTTACAATACATTTTACAAAGAACTTGATACAGACCGGTAAATACCAAAACCTTTTGAAAACCAACATCCAAACCTGTTGACCCAAACGCCAACCAGATTTTCAGTTTAGCAATCAGTAACTTTTAGAATAAACTCTTTCATTCGAAATACACACCGATCTAACGATCGACTAGTTGTGCACACAGCTAAGTGGGCGAGGGATAAAAGGACTACTTGGCCTCACGTCACACGGCGTATGGCTTCCACGACCTACTAACAAGCAGCAACTTCACCAACACTCTATTGTAGGTGCTTATGGTTTCTGCGTTGCCGCAGTTAAACGGGTCAACCATGATCTGTGTAATGGGAGCCATACACAACTTCAGCATGCTGAACTATTTTACACCATTGTGACTAAATACTAAATCGCAGTGGGGACTTTAAAGTATCACACTTATAAATACGACATAGCGCCGAATTTAGGATTGTGGAGGCCCGAAAATGTTAGCTTCCTAGATTTCCTTTTTTCGCAATAGGGATTATTCTTTTCAGGAAATCTGTTGCGATAAATGTTTTTCACTAAATTCTCCTCACCTTGATGCTCTGTTTGATGCTGTCCATTGGTGCGTTGCGTAGCAACATGGACACGTCGAACTCTGATGACGTTTGCCGGCCATAGTCTGTGTGGTCGTAGCCATTGTGACTTGATGTCGTACGTTCTATAAACGTTATGACTACGTTGTGACATGACGATCGACGATAGTGCTAGTATACGTAACGTAGAATACACGTAGGATGAACGATGTGCTGTCGAATGTGTTCGCATAGAGTAGTGTGTGTGTGTGTGTGTGTGTGTGTGTGTGTGTTTGTTTGTTTGTTTGTTTGTTTGTGTGTGTGTGTGTGTGTGTGTGTGTGTGTGTTTGTTTGTGTGTGTGTGTGTGTGTGTGTGTGTGTGTGTGTGTGTGTGTGTGTGTGTGTGTGTGTGTGTGTGTGTGTGTGTATGTGTGTGTGTGTTCTTGTGTGTGTGCGTATGTATGTGCATGCGTGTGTACGTGTGTCAGTATATTTATATGTTCATACGTAAACACAACACAGCTGATAGTATGCGTAGGCCTTCGTACTACCTGAAAATAGTTTTGATTCTAATAGACACATTCTTATACAAACAAAAAATCTTCGCAAATTGCCTAGCACAGAACTCTAGCTGGACGACTCTGTATTTTCAATTATCCTCTCACAAAGTCAGGTGGTACTTGCGAAAATTCTTACAATACTTAGAGACGCTTTTAGAAACATGATACTCGAGGATAATGGGCCAGCATAATGCTGCAGTTTGCCCAGGGAAAGCAGAGTAGATAACGGAAACGAGATGCACGGACCAGCGCATGTAGACTTTCAGAAAAGCAAACGAACGTGTCCGTCATCTCGGGAACGCCTTTGTTCGTCGACGTAAACGTCAAAGATTCCCCTGACCGCTGACGTTGATAGGTCATATCGGGTCACATAACAGGTACTTTTATCCGGGCGTCGGCGTAGCTTAGTGGAGCCCTTGCTCTGATTGCGTCTGCAGATATGCAGACTGCTATTTGATTACTATCTAGTAGCCGCATCGTTTGTGGTTTTATCCCATAGCTGTATATCCATAAATCGCGATTTATAGAAAATGACTGATATCAACTAAGTTGAACAGTATGAAGAATAAGCTGAGAAGATGAGATCAGAGATAACCCATCACTCATCAATCAATATACATATTACGATCTATGGATAGTTAAGCCGCGTTAACGTGGTGGTTGTGCAATGGATTCGTCCGG
Organism: Oasisia sp. SBJ-2009; assembly: GCA_964017155.1. NCBI lineage: Eukaryota > Metazoa > Annelida > Polychaeta > Sabellida > Siboglinidae > Oasisia > Oasisia sp. SBJ-2009. The sequence continues at coordinate 29,029,308 of OZ024860.1, read as the reverse complement.
CAGTTACAACTGACGTTTTTACTAGTTTCTTAAGATGGCTAAAAACGACATTTTCCTTTCATATTTTCAATAATGTCAGATGCATTCCCACATAGAAAATGTAACTATAATCGAGCTACTGTATGTCGGCTTATTTTTGGGGCCCCAAAATTTTAGAGATTTCTTTACAATCAGGTTGCATAAAAAGCAGGCCTTGGTTCAGTGTGTCTGGCGGTTTTAGAATTCTTTCCGAATGTCGAGTGAGCGTAAATCGGTTATTAACGACATTGGGTGTAGTGTTTGCGCTTGACTCCAGGCGTGCAAATTGTCCTACGCCCAATAGGTCACAGGACACATGTTTAACTAGTACTTCTTTGTATATTTGTTATGTTAATGTAACGTCAACCGAAGGACAAGTATGTTGGCTATTGTTATGACAATCGACGTAGGTTGAAACTGTCACAGGCAGTAATAGCGAATCCATGGCCGTTACATTAACAATGATGGGCAATGGTAAAAATAAGCAGTTTTTACCTGTTCTTGAGGATCTTGTTGCCTTGGAGTCACCGTATCCTACAACGAAAAACACGACTCATTAGAATTGTTAGAAAATATCTGATTTAGTTGACCCTGTGAAGGGAAACATCGATTATAACAATGAATCAGCGTAGTCAAGGTGATAAATAAAAGTGCGCATGAAAATGAAAATGATTGTGGACTGTGGTGTTAATGATCATGAATTATAAGCCAAACTTCGGTCGTGGACTGACCATTAGCAACCGCGTAAAAAGCGTAACATTTATGCAACAATTTTGTTGTTTTGTAGAACTGCAAAAACGTCTCCTCTTTGGTGCTGTTTTACCCGTCTACTTATAGTCTTGGCACAGGCGCGAATACCTACAGCACACAGCTGGTTACTAAAATATATTGCGGCGTTTTGAAACAGTTTCTCAGAAAAACCTGTCGAGATATTTAACGGGGTTAATATCGGACAAGTTAACGTCATTCATCAACCGTAAGTACAATTACATCCCATCGGAGTTGGCGATGCGGAGAGGCAGGCGATGTCTCCACAGCGAGAATTTCGTGCGCCAACTGGCGAGGACAAAGCGAGACCCTGCACCGGGCCATGACAGCCAAGATAGAGCCAGCTTTCATGACAAACAAACGTCCTATTGATAAAGACTCACACCAGACCGTTATTGCTATATAATCGTCTCGCCTGCTTGACTGAGTTGTGATTTGCACGCCAGTCACGTGACGTTACAGGAGCCATACTGAGGCGAGCCACGTCGCTTCGTAACAGCTGAACGACAAATCGTATTGATTCACTCTTAATATGTGAATCCAACGGCTGCTTTTGGGCCTATTGTGTGAACACATTGCCGAACACTGTTCCCGGGGCTGTTCATTTATTTTATCGGTTTTTTAACGGACGGACGGACGGACGGACGGACGGACGGACGGACGGACGGACGGACGGACGGACGGACGGACGGACGGACGGACGGACGGACGGACGGAATGAGCAAGAGAGAATGGGGGAGGGATGGGGGCAGGAGGGATGGGGGCAGGAGGGATGGAGGGAAGAGAGAAGCATGTGTGCGCGTGTGCCCCCGCGTGCGCAATCACACAGCCATTGTGCGTACACATCACACGACAAACGCGTAACACGCGCGTGGTTGCACTGTTGGCTGACGCGCGTGTCTGTACTGCTGGCTGACATGCCAACCCGGAGGGGCCCACATCAAGTCGCCACCTCGAAGCCGAAACGTCAGCTCACCCGCCGCGCTCGATTCATCCAGCACAGGGCACCTAGACTGCGCTCGGGCAAATGCCTGGAGCGACGTGACCCGAAACGAGAAAGAACGACAATTTATTGTCTCTATGCCATACGTTATCCGGAGATGAATAACAACCGGTTTTGTGGCGTGGCATGTCGGCCACATTTGCACCTTTTCTGCGTCAAACGAGACCGCGAAAGAAACGTACTTATTTGCGCATTAAGTGCCACGTTGATCGTGCCTGTTTCGTGAAGCAGTAATTACTTGGTTTAGCGATGCTCTACGTTAAGGGCATAGCGATGAAACTTTCATAATCATTTGCTTCGCATTGTTAGCATACATTAAAAAACCAGGTATGCATAACACAATATAATAGTTGATGGTAAAAAGTGGCAATAGTAGCCGTTTTTGTGTGTGTAGCGCAGTTACGTGTAACTAATAAATGAGTGTTTTGTGCGCAGGTGTTGCATTCCGTTTGAGCGCATTCACTGGATCTGTCAGTGACGTCGTCACTCGAGGCTACAGTAACTTAAGAGGTCCACTAACTGTGCGGTCTCTCAGTGTACTGACATATACGTATATGACTGTTTGGACAATGGTTCTTTTCAGCAAGGGCAGGCACATGTTGTAAAAACCTTTTTTGACAAAGACACAACTGATCAACAACGGTGACTTATAGTCAATGGGACATCAACCTCCTTATGGAGTATGCTCGTATAGTACACCTACGAAGTACGGGGTAAACACGTAATGGACAACACAGAGCAACAGTTGTGTAAACTAAACATCTGACAATTGCTACGATACACTGCTATCGCACGTGTTCTTCAAACTAGCAACGTTAATTCTCGCAGAAACTCTTCATTAGGCATAATACCAGCACTCGTTGACGAGAAGCTGTAGGCAGGAGTCTCACTTGGAATACATGTTTATAGCTTATCGATTTTGAGATTGATCAATCCTTTATATCTTGGACGCTACTAAGCTTGGATGTTGTGGATTTAGGCGAAATAGGGGTTTTCTCACCATTATTGTTATTTATTATTATTATATAAACTACATCACCATCACCAATAGTGTGTCATGATTTCGTCTTTCGTAAATACGTTCAGTATAACAGCGCAGACGTATTTCTATGTCGAGTACATGTCGGGGTATTGAAAGTTTCAGACGCAGTGAATGTAGTGTCTTTCCATCTTTTAAGAAGGTCATACTGGACACGTCTTTGTGACCCAAGACACAGCGTGACCAAACTGGACCGCAGGGGTAGTCTTTACGACCGACGTGCAGACAGTGCTAATGTCCAGTGAACTCCCTACGGGAATGCTTTGACCATTCACAGTTGACCGGTGTAAGCAATTACTCTTCAAAGAGTCATCATTTGTTCACCCAGTTGTAACAGTAAGTTGGCCGTCTCCTTTAGATGTGTCGCCGGTTTAACAACTTGTAGCTGTGTCAACACCAGTCCTATTAGGTGTTGTTTTTGGTGTTGATAAGTGTTACTTTGACAGCTGTTGGTCCAGAAGTGTGTTAGTGTTGACATTTGTTGCATTCGATGTGTGGTGACAAGTGTTTGCTTTGACGAGTGTTGATGTTAATATATGTTAATGCAGGCATTGTGTTGGTGTTAACACGTTTTGGTATTGACAAGTATCGGTGAGTAACAGATCGTAAAAAGCATCTAAGATTTCAAACTTAATATAATTTGTGTGTGCGCGTGTGTATAGATGTGTACATATGAGTGTGTATGTATGTGCATGTGGGTATGTGCGTGCGTGTGTGTGCATGACACCGTGCCAAGAAACCATTGGTTTGTTGAATGACAGCTGGTTGAATTTTGTAAAGAGTTGAATCGATTGCGTTATCAAAGACAGCCCGACAGTTGGCAAACGTGGCTAGGTTTCCTGTCCAAGTAATCGCAAGAAATAACAACTACAGTTCAAAAATCAATGAACAACCAGCTGTGGTTAAATGTGGCTATCACAAGAAACGCATACACATCTATAGAAGTCTTGCGATTCGTACAAAGCACATACGAACGTGAGCATGCATACACACACACACACGCACACGCACACGCACACGCTCAAACACACACGCACACACACACACTCATACACACACACACACACACACACACACACACACACACGCGCGCGCGCGCACACAATGGCTGTGTGTGTGTGTGTGTGTTTGTGTGTGCGTGTGTGCGTGTGTGCGTGTGTGCGTGTATGTGTGTGTATGTGTGTGTTCTGCATTGTCACTGTAATACATAACTTATCTTTCAGTCTAAAGAAGATATACAGTCCACATTAGTCTACACTTCTGCGCAATGTCAACAACCTGCTCTGTCATATAAAAACCGTGTATAACCCCAAATAGTTGTTTGTACTTTTTCCTGTTCGACACACAGTTTCCAATACACTCACACCATTCTAACCTTTACTTTCCGAAGGTATTCCATAAATTGCCAAACGAGGACAAGTACCCCTGACCCTGTGTCACCAAACGGCCATTTGGGAAATATATTTCCAACGAAAACAACGGTTGTGTCATAAACAAAGTAAGTAGAACGGGGCAGCAAACACATCTAGTCACTTACAAGCACACTTTCAACACACACATGTGATCAATCCAACGGAAATGACGTTGTTCTCGTCACCAATATGTGTACCTATATATTCCCTTTTCCGGTGAAAATCTAATAAATCAATGTAGTAAATATAAGTACCAGCAATTCATTAATATTGAGTTATTATAATGCATAATTATAACAACACAAATTAATATACCGTGACAATTTATATATCTGCAATGAGAGGCACATATTAAAGTAGACCAGTATTGGTACTGAGATTACTGTAATCTAAGTGATGAGATAATTCCAAAACGCTCACCAACGCCAAATTTAGACCGTCACGCAGTGTTAGTGCCACATGTTAACAGCTCATTACCTATATGAATATTTCAGTAATATAAACATCCGCTAGACTACCGTAGCGAAAACACTCACTGGAACAGAACGTTGTGGAATGTGTGCTCGATGTTAATACACCACAAGGCGCCAATAACATAGTCATCATCGATTTTATATTGCATAAACATCCAACAACTAGCAACATGTAGATGCGACCTGGAACGTAACACTACGAACATTGCGACTATACTATACTAGATCACCTTCGCTACCACGCGCACTCCATTGCAGCGAAGCTTCGGCCTGTCGAGAGACGCGAATGTAATTGAATTTAGCCTCTGGGCACCGAAGCGGCGGACATGTCCCGCTAGACAAAGTCCGCTCTGTTCCTCTGGTATCTCCCTACGCACCTGCTGAGACATGCCCAGTTGCCTGCCTTATGTGTTAATAAATATGCGTAAAATTAAAATAATAAGTTCCGTAACTCGAAAGTAGTATCAACCGGAACAAATGCTGCAGCCATGACGCGAAGAACAAAACTAAACATATTTTGTATTCAGTCAATGCAGAAGACATGTCTTGTCAGCGTTGACAACGTGACGTCCCACGCTGTAATCAGATTCCAAACTGTCCGCAACGGAATCGCATCTTTAATTTCGGTTCTTTAGAAATGGCTCCGGAGTATATGGGTCGTAATTCGCGTAGGCCGTCCACAGCAAGAGGCGTGAGTCACCTCAACACTCCGTGCGTAGGAGATACGATTCCACGAAAATCGATTTCGTTTGACGTGTTAACACTAGTGCATTGTATTGGGTCACAAAATAAATAGGTGCCGGGCAAGAGAGACAAGCGAACACGTAGCATTCATTACTATGTTGTAATGTCGTTCCTGCGTAATTGTCGAGATGCAATTTTCTTGTTCGGCTATTAAGAGTAGCAGGTGTTGTATCTATCACTATTAAGGATACTGAATGCGATTTCCATCGGATGTGTCATCGCGTTGACGATGTGAAAGTTCAACGCGTGTTCATGTTGCAAGAGTCAAACACTTTGAGCCGAGCAACATCTAGTCAGTAATGTACTTGTATGTGGTGTATGTGTCATTTATGTTGCCTTAAGCCAAGAGTCAATTGCACTGAATGCCTCGTTGTGCACTTTGTCACAAGTTCCACGTAGAGAAACACTCCTTACAGTGGTATACAGTGACTGTACACTAAAGGAACCATATACGAATGTGTAATCACAAGCCGAACTACACTCCATTTCAAAGGAATACTAACCATACTAGACATCTAATAACTATAAGTCCTCTTAACCAGTATTAGTGCATAGCACACATTTCTCTTCACCTAATTTTAATTATTGTACCACGCTCCACATTTACTTTGCATTTCGTTGGCAACTTCACGTTGAATAAAAGCACACCAATGTAACAACACTCAGACATTATATTCTTGTAAGAAAGAAAGAAAGAAAGCGCGATAGTCGACGAATATCCTATCGGTAAAACTTCCAACACGTGCAGACTTCAAATAAAGACTTTGTGAGGGATTAATTCAATCCAGTAGAAGGTTACCATCGCACACCATGTGGCTCAAGAAAACTTTACAAATCCGGCGACGAAATCAATAGCAATGTCGACACAGTTTGCTTTGGCAGAAAGCCAAGTGAGATTTGTGTCAAGAACGTATAGAGTTCGGTGGAGCACGATAGTACACAAGACGATGACTTGCGCTACCACTGGTGGATTACTTCTCGCTATGTCGAGATGTCAACGAGTCATTCTACGAGTACACGTAATAGTGACAACCGGTCTTAAGCTGGAAGGTGATTACATTCCTTTTTCGGTTCAGTGAACATCCACAAGTACGTTCTTATCAATGCAAGTCGAACATACACCGAAATCAACTAACCGCGAATTGTTGAAACAGTTTCTTGCCGGTGATGTCTTATGCACGAACCAGTGACATGTCACGTATGAAGTTATCTATTTCGCCGCTAAAACTCCATGTTTCTTCAAGTAAGGTTTGCGGTGCAGTTCGCACATGGTAAAATGAAACGCCACGCGGTGACGAAATTGTGACCAGAACTGATCTTTCTGAACTTTCGGATACGAAAATTAAGAGGAAGCAAAATAACGAAAAAGACCGGTGTCATGCAATATACGACAACGACAAACAATGGACTATACTGGTAAAACATCACAGACAATAAGACAAAAATCCGCATAGACAGTTGAGTTAATGCAATATTTTGCTGCAACTAAGCAAACTTTGGGGATATGTTTAATTTCCATAATTGCCAGCAGCTATCAGACAAGCAGATGGTCACTCTTTGTTGCAAGTGACGGAGGTTTACTTATATAGAAAACAGACTGGAGTAAATCAGGTGTATAGTGTGTTGGAATAGTAATGAAAATTGTCGATGTGTGGTTCTTCGCCTCGGGGTAAGAGCCCCTCCTACGCGCTCAACCACAACGGAAGCTTTTATGGCGACTGCTGTCGAAAATCTGCGCGCGCCGGTTTATTTATGCGCGAGACCCCATTTCAGCGTCAATGTTCTGTTTGTTCTCGCTACTGTGCTATTTTGCTCTGTCGCCTGTAGGTATTTCCATTATATGCGACGGCGAAGGAGGGCGTGTACATTTTAGGTGTGTATATATCTAGCATGTGTACAAATTGAGAATGAGCCAAGCGCATTGTCGGACTGCTGGCGACTGAATCGACACTGCAAAATATCACCTGAGGATATGTTGAGTGTGTGTGTGTGTGTGTGTGTGTGTGTGTGTGTGTGCGTGCGTGCGTGCGTGCGTGCGTGCGTAGGTGTATGTATATGTGTGTGTGTTTGTGTGTGTGTGTGTGTGTGTGTGTGTGTGTGTGAGTGTGTGTGTATGTGTGTGTGTGTGTGTGTGTGTGTGTGTGTGTGTGTGTGTGTGTGTGTGTGTGTTTTGTGTTTGTATGTATGTGTGTGTTTGTGAGTGGGGTGTGTGGATGTGTGCGTACATGTGTGTAAGTCTGTGTGCGACATGCTAAAGTGCATGCATGCACGTATATGTGTTGCAAACTCGGTGTGTCATCGACTACACAGAACCGTTGTGACATGACGGATGGAAACAAATTACAGCAGGAAGTTTATCTTTCCGGGCAAAATAATTTAGAAATCCACCGCTTTGAATGGCAACTAGTGCAGTTGTCCTTTTTGCTTCAACGCCCCCACTGTCACTGATACTGACGAATCTCTCCCCGCACAGAATGTTACTCATTCAATAGACCCGCAGTTCCAGTGTTGACTGTAGGTCAGAGTAGGTCAGAATATGTATCAAACATAAACATCGCCTCAAGCATATGAGACACCAAATTAGGCTTAACATATCTTGGGTTTTCAGATATGATGATAATTATTATAGACATGTTGATTGACTGCGCTACAGGGTTTGGTTTGAAGTAACGGGTTACATAAATCATTTATTATATTATTTTCTTGTGAAACTATTCAAATTATAAAGCCTATTATCGTTGCATCTTGTTTTCTTCTTAATCGTATCATGAAATTATTGGTTTGTGAGGAAGATAAGTTTAGAAGATTCATGATGCCTATGAAATTAATAAAAAATCAAACTTGATCAATAACTTAGTACATAAATTATAAACATTTCCTATTCAGAGAAAAACAAGAAGAATATTAAAACGAGACAGTCAGACTTACGCAAAACAAAAGATTATCCATCGCAACAAAAATACCAATACCTGTATAGTTTTAAGAGATGACAACAACGACACATGAATTACACTGTTTGTAACAGTCTGCCGTAGGAGTGTTATGATCCTTCCGGCGTGCCATACCGACTGCTGCTGGACCGCCGTGCAGCTCGGATGCCAAACGTTCAGCCACGCGTGACTAGGACCGTTCAGCGATGCGTGACTTCTGCGCCGCCAGACAGTTGGAACACGGCTACGTGAAGGCGCGCATTTATTATTGAGGCCGCCTACACGGAGTGAGTGCCATTTTAACGATAATGGTGTGCCCTTGACCACGCCACCATACCAACTACCTCGGGAATACGCGAGTGGCCCATTATTTGCTGTGTACAATTACGTCACAACTGTGTAACTCAAGCTAATGCTGATGACGTGTAATGTACTACTTTTATGCACTGATGACCCAGCCCTGCCCACGGGCCCTCCCCAGCCTACCCCATGATGACAGACCCAGACCAAATTCATTGAAAGTGTTGACAGTAAGCCACCTGCAAGGTGACTACATACAATACGCCCACTGCAATAGCAAACACACAACAGGCGACTCTAGTGAAAGGACACCAGATGTTAGAATAATCCTCTTAATAAGACACACGTTGAAATCACCGTTCAAAACAATATATCACGAGCATCGTGACTGCTAAAAATAGCAATGTGTCTAATGTTTCAATGTGTTCCCTGTACCTATATTATTCTATATGTCCAGTAATGTCAAAAGTATTACAATTTGTAATGCCAATCTGAAACACATCTTCTCGTGGTTACCCATACGTTATGTGTTCTATCTGAAAGCCAATGAAGGACACTTTAATGGTTATTATAAATAATTTTTAAAATACATTTTAAACCACTTGCATTTTAACTGCTTTTGTTGCGTCAATGTGAAATGCCAGTGTAGTTGTATTATGCGCTGGCTTTGTAAATCAACATGCGCTCACATCACGCCTTGAATTTACAGTTGAAGAAAAAGGGTTATAAACAAGAGCACTGGCGTATAAACATCAACGCCACGTAACTGTGAAGACTACAGTAGATCTAGGATGGTTTGGAAGGAGGTGATGAAGGGAAAGGACGCTGATACGTAGCAACAACATAACGAGCAAGGCAGCAGCACAAACCACCTCATGGCGATACAAAACAACGTTGATGAAGAACAGATAAGATTACTGAAACCCTGTCATTTACACTACACGCCAACAGAAACTTGCCCAGTTTACGGGTCGACATCAACTGCACTGAAAGGCTTGTACTTGATGCCATCTATTCCTGTGGGCTATGAATGGTTCGTATTGTCCCTGCTCAGTGGTCGGCCCAAATATTGAGGTCGGTTGCCCTCTCTGTTTCGCACAAACAATTTCGTCTCCTGTCCACATTCGCCCGATGGTGCCTAGATATTGCGTACTGATAGGTCAGTTGACGTCACAAGTGCAAATTGTCAGAAGACAGAGGAACCAGCAGACGAAATAGGGACATACTTGTGATTGGTCAATGTTGACATTTTAAACAAGGTATCAACGAAGCATTAAGAACAACTCCATACCGTTTGTATATAAAGTAAGAATTTATTTAGAAGAACACGAAATATCACGCACATGTCAATTGGTAAAGAAGGACATTGGTTTAGCAGGAGAATACGAATTACTAAGTGAGAACGTTGCTTGGTGAGAAGGAAAAAACCTCGTTCAAATAGGAAATAAATTCGCTGCAGGAGAAGGAGATCCTTTTGAAAAGAAGAACTATAGTAAGACATTCTTCTCTGGCGGAAATCGGGGACAGCGATGAAGGCAAGAACACCAACGTCACAACCTTAGCAAAGAAAGAGATCTTCACAGAGCAGGACCTTTGACATCTCTGTGGCTCTGGTCCCGTTGAGGGAGACATTGAGCGATAACGTCATACACGTGCGTTTACAAGAGGAATGCACAGTGCGTGATGAATGCTGCTTGTTAAATAGAAGCTATGACCTAGTCCATTGGCACTGTGGACTATAACAGCGGGTGATCCAAAAAGTAGTTGTAGGTGGTCCATACAAAGAAGAATAGATACACCCAGCACGCATCCATCTTTTTTACGACAACAATGGACACTGTCCAAATGTGACTGACGTTGAGCTATGTGTAGGACAGATAGTTCTATGTTGACTGCCATATGGACTGACCTCGTTTGACGCGTTTTGGAATCTAATGCAATGGTGGGTTATACTAAGCGTGTAATGGGACTTAGCGCAGTGACCTAGTTTAATAGAACAACCAGGAGAGTTTGCCTGGGGAACTCAACGCGAACACAAATATTATTCGCCAGCTGATTATCTCGCACAGTGTAGTAGAACCTGATTGAAGTTGTACAAAGCGATAACACAAGATTCGATCTTTAAAGAGATCAAACATAGCAGCGCCGACTAATAGTTTAATAGCAACATTAGCCTGAATGAAGATAGCACCTACGCAATGTACCGTGTACATATTTGCTCCACATTTAGCCGTATGAGATACGTTTGTGTATGTTGTTGGTTTCAGAACATATTGCGGGGGCGGCAGATTGTCCGAATTCTGATTGGGAAAACGTTATCCCCGTGTGTGTGTGTGTGTGTGTGTGTGTGTTTGTGTGTGTGTGTGCGTGCGTGCGTGCGTGCGTGCATGTGTGCGTGTGTTTGTGTGTGTATGCGGTTTGTGTGTTTGGGTTTGTGTGTGTTTGTGTGTGTGTTTGTGTGTGTTTGTGTGTGTGTGTGTGTGGGTGTGTGGGGGGGGGGGGGTGTGCGCGCGCGCGCGCGCGTGCGTGCGGTTTGTGTGTTTGTGTGTTTGTGTGTTTGTGTGTTTGTGTGTTTGTGTGTTTGTGTGTTTGTGTGTTTGTGTGTTTGTGTGTTTGTGTGTTTGTGTGTTTGTGTGTTTGTGTGTTTGTGTGTTTGTGTGTTTGTGTGTTTGTGTGTTTGTGTGTTTGTGTGTTTGTGTGTTTGTGTGTTTGTGTGTTTGTGTGTTTGTGTGTTTGTGTGTTTGTGTGTTTGTGTGTTTGTGTGTTTGTGTGTTTGTGTGTTTGTGTGTTTGTGTGTTTGTGTGTTTGTGTGTTTGTGTGTTTGTGTGTTTGTGTGTTTGTGTGTTTGTGTGTTTGTGTGTTTGTGTGTTTGTGTGTTTGTGTGTTTGTGTGTTTGTGTGTTTGTGTGTTTGTGTGTTTGTGTGTTTGTTTGTGTGTTTGTGTTTGTATGTTTGTGTATGTGTGTGTATACGTGTGGTGTGTGTACATGGGGCGTATGGTGTGTGTATGTCACGTGACATCTACTGAACGACCCGCTTTCCAAACAATCACCCACCTGTGCTTTGGTTCATTTAACACATTCAGTGTCTACCTAGGCGGCCAATTTAGTGTTTCTTACACATATCACATAGCAGATAATAACTATTAATATTACACGTAGAATTAAATTGACGCCATGTTTAATCGCCATTGTAGTTTTCGACAGAAAGGATAATCGCTAAACTCGTTTTATTACATGCATCGTGCATTCGTAGGTGTGCCACAAGAGAAACCCTGGATAAGATGTTCAGCGACCCTTGAATATATGCATACTTCCACCGTATCAGGTATCAAGCAAAGTAAAACCTTGTACATAGGCAGCGAATAGTGAGCTTTTCGTAAAACACACAGTTCGGTTTTAGTTTACAATGGTTCTATGCGTATGCAAAAAATACCTGAATAGAACATTGGATATTAATCTAAACAGACATTCCACTTCTGACACGAATCTTAATAGATGTGTGCATTTTTGCTTTTTGCCACAAAAGCTTTGTCAGGTAACAACAGGTTACTTTGTAGGCAGTGATCTGTAAAAAGGCAGACGATGATGCTCCATACTAATAAAACGTATCTTCTTATGTATTAATAACGCTGCCTTTTTATGTGATCATAGAACGTAAAACGGAAATACAATGTATATGCTGTTACCTTTTTTGTTGGCTGCATTTCGAATGCTGCAGACATGTGTGTGTGTGTGTGTGTGTGTGTGTGTGTGTGTGTGTGTGCGTGCGTGTGTATGTGTGTGTGTGTTGTGTTTGTGTTTGTGTGCGTACGTGTGCGTCTGTGCGTGCGTGTGTGTGCGTGTTTGTTTGTGTGTGTGTTGCGTGTGTGCGTGTGTGTGCATGTATGTGTGTGTATATGTATGGCAGTGTGTGTACCCACGCAGATGCGGGCGTTTGTGCGTGTTTGTGCCTACGACGATCACAACAAAAGTGTTTGGTTGTGCGTCTTGTGACAGGCCCAGGTAGTATTACAAAGGCACGTGGGATGAATGTCTTTACACGCCTCCCCCCAGTACACACACGCCCACCTCGAACAGACAAAGCAACCGCTACCACTAGCTTTCACAAAATATTCCCACACCACTGTTGCGGTTTTATCGAAGAGTTCGAGTTGCGCAAGTGTTCACATAGGTCATTAGTTCCACCAGACAACGTCGTTAATTTGGCACCGGATACCACCAGCAACGATACTCCGAACACGACTTCACTAATCTGTTGCGCTAAAGGTGAATACTCCTACTGTACCGGGCTTGACTAGAGCTTATACAAAAATGACTAGAGCTTTCATACACAAAAAGTATCATACTCAGCGCACTGTTCGAATACTAACTTAACAGGTGACAAATAAAGCCTTCGCTTTTTGTTGTAAAGTCAAATACATGTTGGACAAAGACCTCATAGTGTGTTAGTGTAGTTATTTTGAGGTTAATATGATTTCTAAAAGTACTTCCTACCATAAAAAACATGAGTCAAGATGTACGCAGTAGGATAAATGGTTCATTCGTCGAAATGTACGAGTCAAGATCGGTTGAAAGCTTTCTATGCGAGAAGATTGCACCATACAAAGCAAGAGTCAAGAACCTTGGGCGAAATGCATTGGGCAAAAAGCACATTGTGCATATATCAAATACACACTGGAGTCAAGTGGGTTGGTTACTTGATTTCTTTGGTTAAAAGCAAAGTTTGACGTGTCACGTATTCCATAAACTACACAAGTTCGTTACTATATGTGAAAATAAAGGAACAGACAAGTAGCATAAATGGATTGTCAGTGATGACGGTATGTCAGAAGTGAATACTAAACGGTACATTTGTCGAACTCTCTTGATCGATTACCCACCGTTTATCAAGACGAAATAAGATACAGTGAAACACATGTAGTTCCTTTAAATGGTACGTCTATACAATCTTGTTCTCTGTTTCTATAAACCAGCCACGACACAAACTATAACTTATACTTCATGCATCAAACAGACATGTACAATAAACATTTTGACTACAAACTCATTGCGTACACTTAAATGTTAATATTTTGTGCCAGAGGCATGCAGGCGCATGAGCAAAGTATCTATGATGACATGTGGATACATGTTTGTGTTATCTGATGAAGAAATAATTATATTGCGCACGTAAAACCCGAACAGATTGCAAAGGCTTGACACGCAAACATTGCTCAAGTTTGTAAACGTAGTTCTCAGTTCAATAACAAGAACGTAACTTGATCACTTGGTATGCGCCTGAAACACCTCATTATTTATATCAGCTAACCTGCCTGAAGGAATTAGTTAATATACATTTCAGCGATGCGTGTGTGGTATACAATCATTAATCTAGAATACCGATTGATGCGGAACATGAATATTCATTATATGTCAGTACAACTGCAGTGCATAAAAACACCAATAATTATTCCACGGAACAACTTTGATACATCTAATGTAGATTCTCGAATGTAAGTATGTTCTATGTTTCTACTCGTTCTGATTCGATACCGATCACCGTGGGAAACAATATCATTTACAAATGTGTAGTGTTACTGTTTAGCATTGTTGTCAAATTACCATCCGCTTACACAGTTGCAAGTTGTGAAACATTTCTTTTTCTTTTTTGGTATGTGTGATTGTAACTAATAAATTGTTACGACAATTACATTTGTATTGTTTTACTACAAATATGTATATATCAAAAGTGTTACACTAAGTCATTGCACCACGGATACATGCATACCAATTTGTTTCACCTTCTGAAATTTGTATTTGTATCAATTACTTTTTTTCATTTTTATACAATAACCTGTGTTATTGTATAAAATTAATGTTATCTTAGGTTACACATTGGTGTAGAGAAAAATGTGTTCTTATGATATATGTAGTTTTAGACGATACGATAATTTCACAATTGCTCTAATTGTAGAAAATATTGTTTTTTGTACCGTATTTGTATCTGAGATTATTAGAAATGTTGCTATGAATGAAGTTTCAATTTGACTTAGGTAACTGTACATAGATTTTATTTAAATAAACTACATGTCAGTAGAATATGCCTACCACTTGACCCAGTATGGAACTATTTAGCATTGACCAGCGTATTAATTCCTTGTGTAATACGTAATCAATCTTCGTCTGGTGAGAGTATCAGCTGCGTGTCTCCCAAGCACAGTGCGACCATTGTGCGAGACAGCTTTATATGTAAGCTGCAAAAAGCAGGTGTATCGGGTGTTCGAGCCAAGTACTTGTGACCACATGACGTCAACTAGTATTTCACAGAAGCGTTCATTTACAGAAGAAAAAAACGTTCCTTCAGTTATATCCCCTGAATCGCGTACGTGACCTACATATGTATGTACCATTCACAATAAGCTCCGTTGGAAAGGTACACCCCGTGATATCATGACACGCATTCTAATCACACTTCTTCTTCTTCTGCTCTTGGCTTTTCCCTTTCATGTGGGGTTACCGGTTAGCTGTTGATTTTCGTTTTTCATGAAGCTCTGTTTGTCATCTCAACTGCGGTGAGACCCATTTTACGCCAGCTAATATTTTGAATTCATTCAGAGGACATGGTATATTTAAATTAATCTGGCCAGCATTGCTTCGGTGTGGATTAAACGACATCGTCTTTGCAATGCATTATCTAAGGATGGTATTCAATTGCAAAGATTCAAGTATGGGGGAAGGAATACTTTTATCATAGCGTGATACAATCTTCACTCACTATAATACACATAATAATTTAAATCTATATAATGAAAAAGAGAAATGGCAGGTCAGTGAATTATTGTCTATATCACAAGATAGTTATGCACTTGTTACATTAGAGGTCATACCTGTTTCTATAAAAATGTTGACTTGTTAACTTCGGATCTGCCCTGGCATCTTTTCAAGTTCTGTTACGTGCGACCTTAAAAGGTACTGGAAAGTATTGCAGTGTTATGCAATGATTGCCATCGAACGTAAAAGATACACATTACTCATTGCAAATCTGGCTGCTTGCTTTCCCCCTGGGGATACATGTTCATTAGAATGTCTCGGTTACTACGTGGCTTAGGAATATGATACATTTAATATGTTGCATAGTCACAAGATTAGATGGTGGTACGTCATTGAAGATACGGACTTGCTGACGTGATGATGTAATATCCGTTGAGCGTGACGAAGAGCGACACGGCACCTTGATAAATACACCGACGGTATAACGAGTACACACCCAACATACGTTTGCCGTATCAGCTTTCTCTGCATACTAGGATGTCTGTATAGGTGTAATTTGTAATAATTTTGTGTGTGTCAGACTTAGCTTTCACCTGTCGTGTAGTCACAATTTAATTGATCCTAGCAATTACACTGTGTATATATATAAAATTATATATATATATACTTATATATACATATATATATATATATATATATATATATATATATATATATATTATATATATATATATATATATATATATATATATTATACGCACAAAACCACACCCACACCCACACCCACATCCACACCACTCACACACACACACACACACACACACACACACACACACACACACACACACACACACACACACACACACACACACATACTCACACCACACACACACACACACACACACACACACACACACACACACACACACACACACACACACACACAACACGCCCCACACACACATAATGCCCATACATATACATATGTTGCATTATATAATTGTCTGGTCCAACAGAGGGCGTCCAGTACATACACACACACATACTCACACCACACACACACACTCACTCACTCACTCACTCACTCACTCACTCACTCACTCACTCACTCACTCACTCACATCACACCACACCACACCACACACACTCACTCACTCACTCACTCACACCACACACACACACACACCAACCCCCCCCCCACACACACACACACCCACACACACACACACCCACACACACACACACACACACACTCACTCACTCACTCACATCACACCACACACACTCACTCACTCACACCACACACACACACACCAACCCCCCCCCCCCCACACACACACACACACACACACACACACACACACACACACACACACACACACACACACACACACACATAGAGTAAACTTTATGTGTGTGTACGAAAACTACATGCGTTAGAAAATAATGTTCCAGAACTTGTGCATCATGTTAATGTCAACATTCACCTATCAATTTATTGATATAAAATGGTTCGCTAAAATATGCCTTTTAGACATTAACCAGTACTGTACGTGGCGTCATTTAACAAACTACATTCATTACGTGTTATAGGAACTGAACAAAAATAGTTTAGCTGTCATTAATTCTGTAACACAGTTCTCTAATATGTTTTGGATGTCTTAGTGGCAAAACTAATGTATTCACTTTACCAGCCATGCGTCACACTAGACCAAACTACACGGAAACACTGTTACCATTTGACGGCAGTGTTCATAATTCAATCCTGACACGTCGTAAACATTAACAGTACAGGAGCCAGCCTAACGTACAAACTAGCTGTCTAACACTAACACAAACTAGCAACCCTAGGCCGTGTCCTTAGCTAACTACAACATCTGCATAATTTCAGTTGATCGCGTGCGCTATGGTATTATGCTGCCCTATTTAAGGCGGATGCATTTTGGCGATGTCCCTTGTCATAATACAATTACAGGGCTTCGGAGGCGATGGTAATGTCGCCCGGGTCGACGAGTGAATGTGTTAATGTTTGCCTGGGTCGTCAGCGTGTGGCCTCTAACACCATAGGCAGCCGTGGCTGGTGTTAGCAAGAGGACGGGCGGGCGTTTATAGGTGTTACTCAGTCATTAATTAGAACACGACTCACCGTCACGAAGGCATGGTGGTATCCGGTTTGCAACAGGCTGCTGGTTTGTGGACGTGTAATATAGATATAGACATAGGTATACAGGGAAGCGTTTTCTTCTTCGCTAATGAAAATGGTTTATATTGTTTATATGTGTAGACTAGACGGGTGAATATGTGGGTTGGTGCGGGCAGTCTAATTGCATGTGACTGGAGATGTTTGTTTGACATCTGGTGTGAAAACACCTTTGTGAACAAACGGTTGAGTGGTTGGACGGTTGAATGTTTGAAAGGCTATACGGTTGGATGGTTGGACGGAGAGACGATTGGACGGTAGTGCCTAACTGCCTATGCATGAGGGTAAAAGGGATAGTTTGGTGGGTAACTGGAAGGATGGACGGATGGATGAATATATGGATGGATGGATGGATGGATGGGTGGATGGATGGATGGATTGATGGATGGATGGATGGATGGATGAATGGATGGATGGATGGATGGATGGATGGATGGATGGATGGATGGATGGATGGATGGATGGATGGATGGATGGATGGATGGATGGATGGATGGATGGATGGATGGATGGATGGATGGATGGATGGATGGATGGATAACGAAATAGAAGGATGGGTGAATTGGTGGATGAAAGAATGAAACAATTTATTGTGGACGAGTGTTTACACTGCATTAGAGAATGTATGTTAGCTTGTATTATTAACATCATAAATTTAAAAAATTTAATTTCAAAAAAAGCATGAACGACAATGGTCGATGTCATTTTGATATGTTGGAAAGTGCAGCGAAACAATGCATAAGAAAACAAACCGTTGCATTCCTATCTCCCTGTAAGCAGGCCAATGTTTACTCCTGCATACATAAACATCCGGCTCGTGATTAACTGCAACGCGGCCGACTATCCAGGGCAACAATAGTACTGAATTATTAATACAGTTCAACGTAATATTCCGAACGTCAACATTAAACGCACACACAAGCAGACAAAACTCCGCTTACCTTTGGTCACTTTGATCTCCGTGTCAAAGCCGTCGTGACCCGTCTCACGAGGAATCCCCCGTCGCTTCTTCGTCGTCGTTGTCGTCGTCGTCGTCTTCGTGTTGTTGTTGAACAAGTTCGTCAGGTGTCGCGCCGGTCTCTGCTGGTTATACACGGTCGTCGTCGTCTCGCGATGGAGACGCGACAAATCCTGGTCGCTCGAGTACATCGGGTTTTCGCGACTCTGGAAGTAGTGTCCGTGGAACGGGTTGACATTGTCCTCGACCATCACCTCGTCTGTCTCGTCCGCCTCGACGACGTCGATGACGCGGGGCGCACCGGTCGTGTCGATGGAGTTCTTGATGAGGATGTTGCCGCGGACTACCTGTGGGATGTTCTCGGAAGTGTGCTGGGCGTAACTGTAGTCCTCGACGGGAGAGAGATACTGTTCCAGGTCGTCTTCAGCGCGTCGCGGAGTCCCGTTCATGACGACGCGATCTCTCTGCGTCTCCGTCACCGATTTCACGTAGTAGCTCGGCGACGTCGGTGGCTGTGGGTCCGTCGGCTTGTAGCCCATCGTCATCGTCTGGTTGATCTGCATGCTGAAATTCGATTTCGGTCCAGCGCCGTTGGCGTAATGAGATGAATGCTGCTCGAACTGACGGCTGCTGGTGCTGCTGCTGCCGGCGCTGACGAGAGGCGGAGGGGGACTTAGTCCGTCCGCGTGGATCCGTGTCACGGAGTATCCCCCGTTGTACTGGGGCCGGGGGGAGACGTGCTGCACGGCGTAGATGCGTTCCTCCCTCACCGCCTGCCCTCCGTCGAGATACTGCACCGGGATGGCGTCGACCACGTCCCCGCCGTACAGTGTCGCCGGTTCGTTGACATAACCAAATGACGAGTCGTGGATCTGTGTTTCGTCAACATAGCGCGACAGCCGACTGCCCGGGCGACTCGGCGTGCCCGTGCTCTTCAGGTTCAGCGTGATGTGGTAGTTGTCCCCGCGCTTGTCTGCATCCCGCAACTCCGGGTCGATGCCGATGTCTTGCAAGTCACCGAGCGAGCCCGACTGGTTGAGCGTGTACGACGTCTGATCCCGGTAGCGCAGATCCGGATGCTGCGTCGAAATGATCCGATCCTGCATGGCTCGGTGGACCGAGTACTTACCGCTGGTCGGCTTCCACTCGCTGTACGCCGAGTGCGTCTCGAAGTCACTTGGGCCGTCGAGTCGCACCTGAGTCACCGTTGGCCTGCCCCTGGCTGAGTGGCGCCTCACGGGGATACGACCGGTGTGGGACTCCTCGACTCTCAGGTACCGCGTCGTCGACGACGACGACGACGTTCGTGCGGCGTCGCGCATGTCTGGGGTCGCTACGACGACGGCTGTCGGCTGTCGCGTCGGCAGGTGTTCGCACTCGTAGTAGTATCCGTTGTAGTCGTCGCCGTACTCTCGCTGCTGTTGCGAAGACCGCCAGCCACCGTCTCCACGATGCGTGATGACTGTCTTGTATCCGCCAGCCGGGCGCCGCTCGCTTGTGTGCGTGCGACGGGCGGTGGGCGTGTCTAAGGTGTACAGCGACGATGATAAATCACCGGGCCGCCGCGCGTCCATATTCACCTCTACGGTGAGTGGTTTGAGTACCTGCGCGCGGACGGCCTGAGGCGCTAAATCACGGCCGGTCCTGGTCGTCGTCACGCATGAGCCGCGCGAGCGCTGCTGCTGCTGCTGCGGCGGCGGCGGCTGAGGTCGCGTGTGCGGCCGCGTGTATCGGACACGCACGGCTGACCACGCCGCCGATTCGTCGTCGCTGCTGCTACCGGTGCTGCGGCGCGGCGTGGAAAGTTGCGAATCCGCCCACCTCCGCGGCGTGTGTCCTGTTGTATACGACGTGGATTGCGAGCGTGGATCGTCGCGTACCCTCACTATCAAACCGCTCGCGTACGGTCGACGTTCACTTCCGGTGTGGGTGTTTTCTCTCGGTGAGTCGTCCGAAGCCCAGTAGTCGTTGTTAGTGTATACGTCATTCGCAAGGTGGCGCCCGCCGTCCGGGTACGCTCCACTGAACTGAGGCGGCTCGTTGCTAAGCAACACACCCGAAGCTAAGATCGTATCGATCACTGCCTGGTCCGTGCTATCGCGGACGGCTGTGTGGGAGAAGTCAGTTCTTCTCACATTGTCCTCTGTTTGCCGCCTTTCTATGACCGTCACACTGCTGTGTGAATCTGACAATGTACTGGCGGAGTCACTGTCCACGCCGTCGAGCTTTGACAATAGTGCGTCAACGCCCGCACTATCATGTCCATCATCATGTCCATCACTTGCAGTAACCTCGATCTGCCTGACAGATAGATCGTACCCCGTTGATGAACGATGATTAACTTCCGTCGTTTGTTCGCTGCTTTGTACAGTTGTCACCACAGCCCGTGTTTGGTCCGAATACCGTTGTTCTGTGATTTTATCATGAGTGTCATCAGGACGATCCCCAAGCACTGTCTCGATGTAGTAACTGTGTGAATGAATCGTCGGCTCATCCTCCTTCGCTGTCTGTAAATCGGGAACACGTTCTTGAGATGCCACCACAGTTGCATCGACGTCGTCGGTCGAGTCAGCCCGGTACTCCTGGTATGTGTCCTGATGCTTTTGTTCTGGTCCCGTAGTCGATGACCTAGATGGCATTTTCGACGAGGCGATAGCCGCCCGCAGAGATACTTTTTCTGTGGCGCTGGCGAACGTGTCTTTTGTCGTTTGTTCGCGTCTTTTGTCCGCCGCGTACACGCCTGAGCCGCCGTAGACGGGCGCCGACTCAACCGCATTGTCCTCAGTCGCAATGTTGCGTTCCGGTTCGGGTGAATCACTGTCACCGTCGTGAGTCCCTTGCTCCGTGTGTGACACCTCTCGCACGCTGGTCGTGTCTTCCGACACACTGCCGCTCGACAAAGCCGCTTTCTTGGCGTGGAATTCCAACAACTGTTGGTGTAGCGACGACTTCTGGTCCTTTGTCGCGTCTATCGTCACGATGGTCTCTTCCATCGTGACGTCCCTTCCGCTTTCCGCGCTCACGATCGAAAAGGCCGTCGATTCCGGCCGAATTTGACTCGTTCCTGACAGACGGGCGCTTGTCGCGTCCCCCGTTGAGTCTCTCTGTGTCTTCCGCAGAACGACTCCGTGTCCCGTGTCTTCCGATGCTTCCGTGCTACCGGAAGTGCGATTGAGTCCGACCTGTAGCACTTGTTTGTGCAGACTCTCCCTCGTCTGTCTCAGCAGGTCCGACTCCCCGTCCGTCGCCGTGTCTTGCAGCTGTTTCTGCTCAGCCACCTGTGTCTCGACTGCTTCGTGCGGTTTTCGTGATGTCAGATCGAGAGCCTTTTTCTTTATCTCGCCTGCCATCTTCATGTCGATGATTGGACGGAAGCCGCGTCGCTCCATATCCTGACGAACGATTTCGGCGCTAACTGGCCGTGCTTTGACGTCATCGGCATGTTCCTCGACTTTTTCCTTCCGCGGCGGGTCGGGGTCGAACGAAACTGGCTCAGCCGACGGAGTGTCGATTCCCTCGATGGGGAATCTGAACCCGGCGGAAGTCGTCGGTGTCATGCCCGGTGACGTCAGCGCCTTTTCGCGCCTCTGCATTGAAGAGCTGTCCATGCAGCCGCCGGTGAGTTGCATGTTCTTGAAGACATCCTTGACGAGAGTACCGACCGTGCCTTCTCGCACCAGATCTCGTACCTCGTGAACTGGCGATGTCGGACTTGTCCACGCTACCGGTTTCTGCGCTGCATGGTCACGTGGCACGGTGCTGTAGCTCTTCGCGGCGTCCTCCGCCGGCGTGAACTCGGCATCCGGTTCGGTCCTCGCTCGCTTCCTCCTGTCTAGAGACGACGCCTGGCTGGCGGCCGTACTACCGGGGCTCAGTGGCGTTAACCCGCCCATCAGCGAGCTCAACTTCGCCTTGAACTCGTCGTCCTGTAGCGCTGTAGGTGAAACGACCATCGCCTCACCCGTATCCCCCGTCCTCCGACCAGAAACATCCGACGTTCTGCTGTCCGTGCGCGAAAGGGATAGAGTCGTTGGCCGCCGAACAGCCGGTGGACTTGCGCCGGTGCTTTGCGTTTCACCTGATATCGATTGGGCGTCGAGCGCGCGCGTCGATTCCGTCGTTAACGCCATCTGTTTAGCCGCCGACCTCGGTCCGTCTAGCGACCGGCCGTCTGCGCTCGCCTCGGACCGACTGATTGTGTCCGTGGTCGGCTGCTCGCTGCCACCGCGGCGGCCCGTCGTGATGTCCCGATAAGCGACGGCGATATTGGTGCGAAACTGCCCCGGCTGTTTTAGCGGCTTCGGCGTCGGCGAAACCGTCGCGACAGGTAACGCTTGGGCGGTCATTTCGCGTGACGCCGGCGACTGTGGCTGAAGCGCAGCGACGTTGACCGATATCCCGTCACGCTTGGCTGCTTCGGATGTCTGCGAAAGGTGCGCGTCCCACTCGGCTGCACTCGAAATTGTTGCAGAAACGTTGCCGTCGGCGCTCGCTACGTGAGTTAAATCCGTCGATGACGTTACTGCGATATTTATTCCCGTCATGCTTCCGTTGTGGCTGCCTCGGCTCGATTGCGTGTCCGCGGTCGATTGCTCGTGAGCGACGTTCTGAGCCGATGATCTGCTTACTGAACCGGAATGATTACTGTCACTGCGCGTCACGGACAGTCTCCCGGTGCTGTCACCAGAGGTCGCGTTCATGCTAAGCAGTCCCGGCTCCATGTTGACGGATATCGCAGATGTCCGCTTACTCGATCTGCCACTTCCCGCTTCGTTTTCAGCCCTGTTAATACTTTCCGATGACCGTGATGTGTTTTCTGTGACGTCACGTCCCCACGATCGCATGGATCCGGAAGATCTGTTTGCATCCACTGAACCGGAACGACTACTGTCGTTGCGCAATAAAGCAATTCTGCCGACATTGTCACCAGATGTCGCGTTCATGCGAAACGAACCTGGCTGTCTGTTGAACGAAGTAATCGATGAGCGCTTGCTTGAAATTTGGCTTCCGGCTTCCGGTGCCCCCCTGAGCGAAGATGCGCTTCCGTTGAAATCATGCGTGACGTCTTCGCTTGATCTGTACACATCCGGCGTAACGCTGCCTTTCTGCGACTTAACAGACCAGCTCCCTGCGTCGCTAGCTTGAGCTTTGACATCAGTCATGAAGTTCGGAACGATGTCTTCCGCAGATGCTCTGTTTGCCCCAGTGGTGCTTGACACGCTGCTGTCACTACGCACGACGGAGCGCGGTCTGTCGTCACCACCAGAGGGCGCAGCCATATCATGTGACGCCGTTTTGGTGTTGGTCGACATCGCGGACGAACGTTTACTCGATTTGCCGCTAGACGGCTCTGGTCCCCTGTCTGCGGAGGAAACTGGTCTTGTAAGGCTACGAATGCTGCTTTCTCGTGATCTATACACGACCGGTGTGACGTCACCATCCACCGACTTCGCGAAACCAGATCCCGCGTAGGTAGTTTGGTCTGTGGCGTCTGTCATTAGATTCTGAACGATGTCTTGAGCCGAAGATCTGTTTACACCCACGGAACCGGAACCGGAACCGGAACGATTATTGTCATTCCGCGTCAAAGCCAGTCTTCTAATGCTGTCGCCAGAGGGCGCATTCATGCGAAAGGAACCAGGTCCCGACGTCCGCGATGTTCGCTTGCTCGAAATCCCGCTTCCTGCTTCCGGTTCCGTTCCGACCGAAGACATACTACTTCGGCTGACGTCACGGTTCACGCTTTCCTTTGACCGATATATAACCGGTGTGACGTCACCGTCACGTGACTTGACAGAACCGGTTTCGGCGTGAGCTCTGGTATCCGTCATGAAGTCCATAACGACGCCATCGCCGGAAGATCTGTGTAGGCTCCTGACGCTTGACCGGTTGCTATTTGTGCGAGCCACGGATTGTGGTCTGTCATCGCCGCCATTCATGCGGAACGATCCAGGTTGTCTGTTGACGGATGCCGTCGATCCGCGCCTGCTCGATGTGCCACTCGCCAGTTCCGGTGCCTTTCCGACCGAAGAAGCGTTCCTGCTGACGTCACGATTGATGTTTTCGCGTGACCGGTATATGACCGGTGTGACGTCACCGTCTCCTGATTTCAATGATCCAACATCGTGAGCACCCGTTATCAGACTCTGTACAATGTCCTGCGCAGACGACCTGTTTACACCCACGGAACTGGACCGATTGCTGTCTGTGCGCATCAAGTCGAGTCTCCCGATATTGTCACCAGAGGGCGCGTTCATATGATACGCACCTGGCTCCCTGTTCGCAGATGTCGTAGATGCTCGCTTGCTCGAAACGCCGCTAGCTGGTTCCGTTTCCGGTCTGACCGAAGACGTGGGCCTGCTGACGTCACGATTGATGCTCTCCCTTGAACGATATATAACAGGTGTGACGTCACCGTCACGTGACTTGACAGACCCGGTTTCCTGCGCGGTGGCGTCCGCCATGAGACTCTGAACGACGTCTTGAACGGAAAGCCGATTTGCGCTCGCCGAATCAGATCGGCCGCTTTCACTTCGTGTCTCAACGGGAGTCGCGACATTGTCGTCAGATGGAACGTTTATGTCGTACGACCCCGATACAGACACGTTTGACGTGGTCGACGCGCGCTTGCTCGACGACGCGTTGGCCGCTTCTGCGTCTCTGCCGACGGTAGAACCACCTCTGCTGACGTCACGATTGATGTTTTCGCGTGACCGGTATATGACCGGTGTGACGTCACCGTCTCCTGATTTCAATGATCCAACATCGTGAGCACCCGTCATCAGACTCTGTACAATGTCCTGCGCAGACGACCTGTTTACACCCACGGAACTGGACCGATTGCTGTCTGTGCGCATCAAGTCGAGTCTCCCGATATTGTCACCAGAGGGCGCGTTCATATGATACGCACCTGGCTCCCTGTTCGCAGACGTCGTAGATGCTCGCTTGCTCGAAACGCCGCTAGCTGGTTCCGTTTCCGGTCTGACCGAAGACGTGGGCCTGCTGACGTCACGATTGATGTTCTCCCTTGAACGATATATAACAGGTGTGACGTCACCGTCACGTGACTTGACAGACCCGGTTTCCTGCGCGGTGGCGTCCGCCATGAGACTCTGAACGACGTCTTGAATGGAAAGCCGATTTGCGCTCGCCGAATCAGATCGGCCGCTTTCACTTCGTGTCTCAACGGGAGTCGCGACATTGTCGTCAGATGGAACGTTTATGTCGTACGACCCCGATACCGACACGTTTGACGTGGTCGACGCGCGCTTGCTCGACGACGCGCTGGCCGCTTCTGCGTCTCTGCCGACGGTAGAACCACCTCTGCTGACGTCACGGTTGATGCTTTCCCCCGAGCGATATATAACCGGCGTCACCGCGTCGTCGACGGACTTCCCAGAAGCGCTTTCCGCTTTTAAACTGGCCATTGCGTTCTCAGCGGCGATGACGTCATCGCCATTGGTGGCGCTGAGGTCGTACGATCCAGACATTTCCGATGTCGCCGATTCGCGCTTGCTCGACCTAGCGCTAGCCACTTCCGGGTCCTTCCCGACAGACGACGCACTTCTGCTGACGTCACGCACGACGCTCTCTCGCGAGCGATAAATACCCGGCGTGCCTTCTGTGTCGAGTGATTTATTCGACTCGCTCTCCGTGTAATTGCCCCTTACAACGTCGTCCATGTCTTTCAGTGCTTCGTTCATCTCCTTCTCAAAGTCGTGCGTCGTCGACAGCGATGAAGCTTCCACTACATTGTTATTTTCCTCTGTCCCATTCTCCTGTGACTCTTCCCCCGTATCAACGTCTTTGTGGCGAACTCCGAACGACGTTCCAGCGTCGGTTGTCGCGGCGCTCATCGGAGAGTCGCCTTCCGGTCGCTTTACCCGTCTGGCGAGGGAGTTCTCCAAAGCTGCCCGGAAGACATCGTCGTTCTTGGCGCTGGAAGACGGAGTCCGCGCCGGCGAGTTGTCAGAGTAGGAGGATTTCATTTGAAACGAGCCTACCTTCTTCACATCTGTGGCTTTCCTCGACAAGCTGTTAGACCCTGACGTGGCGTCTCCTTCAAACGCTCGTTGGTCCCCGTTTACTGGTGAGCTTTCTCCCGTGTTTGGTCCAGCGCCGTTCATCGAAGTTACAAATTCAACCGAGTTGCTCTCATCCGTACTCGTTTTCGCATTCCAACTGGTCGTGGAGTTGACTCGTCTCATTCGTTCTTCCGTCGTCGTTTCGTATTCGTACGTCACTTCCGTGTCGCCAGCCATCTCCTTCGCGGCACTCGGATCGGTGAATATCGAAATGACGCCGATCGATCGTCGCGACTTCACCGACTTCTGCGAGCCACCGCGCAGGTCTACCACCCCGTTATGGTCGCCATCCGGGGTAATGTCCGTCGGGTCGACCATGAATATTCCGTTTACTGCCGTCATTGTCGCGTTTGTGGACTATCGGGTTGAGCGAAATGTTCTCCTCGAACAATGTTCACACTGTGTGAATTAGAAATCTGAATCTCAACGTTTGTGTTTTCCAGTGCCACCGATGCAAATGCCTGTTCGGTAGTTGTCAAACAGCGTCATATCGGAATATGCTCAAACGAGCGCTTGTGCCAAACCACTCTATGACTATCCCAGAGCAAAGTGATATATTTTGTTCACTGACCGATCACACATGCAGGTTTGGACAATTGTCGTTGTCTCCTAGTGTTGCTGTTTCTCCTGTCTCGGTAGTCTGGCTTCCAACTTGGTCGCGTTGGCTCAAGTTGTTCTGCAAGAGAAACGCAACACGTGAAAATCAACAGCACTGACGCTGCACATGTCAGTTGCGGTCAAACTACTACTAGGGACACGCGCGGACCATTCATACAAACCAACAGTCCGGGCTTGTAACACGACGAAGAACGAAGTGGCTGGTTTTGATCAGCCTACAACTACATCGTGTACGGACATATATATGACTGGGCGTTAGCGATGTTAGTAGTTGTTAGCCGTTGTCTAACATTGACCGCACCAGCCTGTGTAGGGACACACGTTTCGCGTACGTTTTGTGGAGGTGTTGATAGCTCACACGCCGCAGTCTGTGTCCCGGCAGGTTGACGTGTAACGTACGAGCCGGGCCAGTGTTTTGTTATGGTAATGACCTCACATAAACCCGCACTCGATTCAGCCTGGCTGCTCAGCCAAACCAACGACAAACCGCATAGCATACTGTGCTGGTAATTCGAGCGCAGAAGTAGGGTATTGCGAAAACAAACATGTTCTCACTTATTTACTTACTTATCGAAATGTAGCCGTTAAATAATTTACCACACACGCTAGTGTAGATGTTTCGTTTGCAACACTAAGTTATGCAGCAGTGTGTTGTCGTTTGTTATAGAAGATGACAATTTGTCAATGAATATGTGCATGACGAGAACCACATTCCACCAGAATGATTTCTTACACATGATTTATGCAGGCGCACAGTTGTGTATCTCGTTCTACTTGCTGCGTATTTCGGCTCTCTTTCCTCGTTAATTGTTTATCCATATTTATTAATATTGAATACCTTTCACATGTCCGTTTCGCACAGTACGCAACTAATCGATACGCTTTACCTGATCACCATAAAGACACATTTACGCTGCAGATGTTCACGTAATTCACGTACAGTGAACACTGTACCATGTTTTACGTTCTCTGTCAAGCACGTCAAAGCAGTAAATAATTATTCACGTTTGGTGGAAATAAATAGTCTCGTAATGATCCGTGCGTTTGCGTGTCCATTTGTGGTCATTATTCTTTTAGACTAGAAGTCGCTACGTCAAGGGGCAATGCTGCTTTGAACCTAGCGGGAGTAGCTATCACCGATGCAGACAATCATAATCACTACCTTGCCGCCGTCGTCCACACAAAGAGAACATTAATATGTATTGTTCTGCCGTCAAACAGATACGATATTAATGTTTCTGCACTCCGGGAAAGATACATTGGCCTACAGGTATGCATGGTATGTCTTTTGAGATTGTCGCATCTGTTATATGACAACCACCAGGGCCGTTGTCTTTTGACATTTATTGTGCATGATAGAGGCGGTTTAACAAGTGCATTCTGCGTATTCGTTATGTTGATGTATCACATAACTCTTAATGCGGACTCTCATAAATGAATAAATAGTACAAATATCTCTTTCATCATTATATCGTATCACAATTCCATGTTCTCAGTGCTTCAAGCAAACGCAAAACAAGATGACTCAATTTGCATTAAAAACAGGACTTAAACTCAGTTAAATTGGACTATTTGTGATCAAAGGCCAATGCAAAGACACGAACAGCTTGGTGACTAACAATTGATCGAAATGCAGAGCTAATATACCTAGATGCAAACGTCAACAAATAAGAATGCCAAAGTGATGATATTCTAAACTAAGCACAACAAACAAGGGAATTGTCCGTGTAACATGGCGCTCAAATATAAATGCATGAAGACTAAACTGGGTTGATGCTACGTAATCCAAACGTAAATGCTGACGTGAAACACGGATAGTAACTGAAAATAATAATTACACATTGGACACAGTTCACCTTTACTGTGTAGGGACGGTCAGAAAAATCAGACAGCCGTATATGGTGACAGGTTTAGACATCTGGAAGAGAAGGCCAACGTGAATGTCAATAAACGAAGAAGCAACAGGAGTGAGGGGTATTCGTAATGTCCCATAACTCTTAAAGGCGGAATTTCATAAATGAACAAATATTTTACAGTCACCAATGAATGGTTCAGTAAACGGGTTCAGTTATCACGTATTCGCATATATATATATATATATATATATATATATATATATATATATATATATATATATATATATATATATATGTATATATGCAGGGAAGAAAAGTGTAAAGCACTTTGAGCAATTTTGATGATTAGGTACTGAGCTATATAAGAACTTACGTTTTTTACTTTATGTGAATTACATTGGTACTAGTGCAACGTATCTCATATATTATTCAACGCATTTTGTATCTATCATAAAGAAAAACTATGTTGCCAGAAACGAAATTAATGTACGACGGAACGATTGCACTTTCCATAGCAGCGTTCATTCCGTGATGGCTTCACGGCGTTTGTTTTACCCGTCATCATATATATATATATATATATATATATATATATATATACCACACACACAAACAGAGAGAGAGAGAGAGAGAGAAGCGGAATACCCTAATCTAGTTGACAAAGTGGGTGTGCGTAGACCCAACGAACAACCACCGAGAAAAACAAACAACAATTGGAGAGAAAAACTTGGAAAGACGCCAAGCGGGAAGTGAGGGCCCGTGCAGGTAGATATAATGCCTGCAGTCTCGTGGGCACGAGGTCTTAAGAGGATAGCTAAGATAGGAACCGACATATTCATCGATGACCTGATGACGGGTAAAACAAACGCCGTGAAACCATCACGGAATGAACGCTGCTATGGAAAGTGCAATCGTTACGTCGTACATGTATTACGTTTCTGGCAACATAGTTTTTCTTTATGATAAATACAAAATGCGTTGAATAATTTATGAGATACGTTGCACTAGTACCAATGTAATTCACATTAAATAAAAAACCTAAGTTCTTATATAGCTCAGTATCTAATCATCAGAATTGCTTAAAGTGCTTTACACTTTTCTTCCCTGACAGACCTCTTCAATCAAACACCATCTGAACTTCTCTGGGAAGCATCCATGCTACAATTAATGCGCGAAGGCTGCTCGTACACATACCCGCTACTGTATATAGCCAAGTAATCATTTATACAGCTGAGTGAACTGGAGCAATGCAGAGTTTAAACAACTTGCTCAAGGTTTTAACACCGCAGCATATGATTCGAACTCGGGTTCTCTTAGTCGATAGTCTGAAGCTCTACCCCTGAGCCACAGCGCTCTACGTAATCGTCATCGAAAAAGCTAAAGCAAAGCTAGACGTGGGTGACAACAGTGATTGTGACATAGCCAGACAGCGACGACCGGGATAATTAATCTAATTTCACACTCTTCCCTAGCCACGTTGACTCAGTCATTACCTCAAAAGCATCATCCACTTAACACTAATATATTTATATCTGCTCAAACGTGTTTATCTGATAACCCACGTAACGACCACATACCACTGTCGGTAAATTACACAGTGAATTGTTTGCATAGATCGAACAGACGATCAGAAACACAATAGGGTGTATGTACTATGTACAGAAATAAGTACACATTCCTACAGCCTTACAGCCTAAGCATATACTGTATTGTCTGCACAGGACTGTCTTATCCGCAAACAACAAACCTACGGCATTCCATAACCGACGTCTTCGTGTCTTTATCAGAGATCATCACAGGTAAATTCTGCATTCCAATTCTCCGCAGGATAAGAACCGTCTTTCAATTGATAATGTAACTGCACCTACCGACAATGTATCCACGGACACGATCTGTCGCTGGTGATTCGGTTGGCTTGCGAATCACGACTGAATCATGTGTGCTTAGATTGCCATTTACTGGGCCACGATAACTGATATCACCGCTTCGTGGACTCCCTTTCTATAGCCGTGGCACAATAAACTTAAAAGTAAAAAAGTTGCACTGCGCGAAAACGTTATATCTTCAGCACGCATGTGTGTGCACAAAAGTGGCCTCAAATTAGAGTTGACTTCTGATAAAGAGGTCTTTCATGCCATGCCCAGGTACCGCGATATGGAGTTGGATAAGACGCCGTTTTAGTTCAAACTGAGGCGAGGTTGTTCATGCGAGGTGCATTCATGCAGTGCTGTTATTCTGTTGGGCGGCGCTAACTGCAGTGACATTTGTGTGCACAGAGACCTGAATAGTGCGTGTGGATGAAAGGCGTGTGCATTGCCGGCAAGACAAACATGTCATAACCAGTGGGCTACTTCCATTGTGTGATGGGTCCACGTCGAAACCTTATGACATAGTTGGTTTATGAAGGATTTTATGTGTTTATTTGAGCAGTAGCTCAGTCACAGCGCGTGAGTTTCTTTTGGAGGTCGCCTTACTAAATATAGTCCATTGTGTTGAGTTCACATTCCCTTAGGTCTCGTAGCGATTAGCGTAATTATTAGGCAGATATGTGTGACTACAACATAGATTCAGAGCTATGCGATTATAAAACCTATTAAAACGCTTGCAGTGTCAATCATGTTGTTTAGATACGTTGAGCTGTTATAATAATGAGCAGTGAGTGTGTAGGCGTGTGGGCGTATGGGTGTGTGGGTGAGCTGGTGCCTGCCGGTCAGCCCTCACAGACAGAGACAGAAACCGTATGTGTGTGTGTGTGTGTGTGTGTGTGTGTGTGTGTGTGTGTGTGTGTGTGTGTGTGTTTGTGTGTGTGTTTGTGTGTGTATATGTGTGTGTGTGAGAGAGAGAGAGAGAGAGAGAGAGACAGACAGACAGACAGACAAACAGACAGAGAGAGAGAGAGGGGAGAGAGAGAGAGAGAGGGGGGGAGAGAGAGAGTGGTAGATAGAAAGAGAAAGAGAGAGAGTATTGCCGAACTGCACTTAACTCAAGTATGAACTTAGCACAGCCTATCACGGTATTTATCGGCTATTACTTTACTACTAGGCTACTTGTGAGCTAGATGTACCACGTCGTAACAAAAGTAGAAGTGAACCAGTTTAAGCAACTGTGCAAATCGCAATCAGTAACCAAGTGTATGAGACACGCGTGCTCAACATCGAAACGTATCGTGAACGCCTTTAATCAAGGGTAGATTTGAAACATTAAACACTATTCATGCAGAGCAAACGAGACTCTTGTGAACAATTATAGTTCCACCGTCCTTGTTCGAAGACGCGACTGTCGCCTCATTGATTATGTTCCATTATTCTGGAATGTGCTTCGTAAAACAATACAGCTGCCGTATAAACAGACGCATAACTTCACAAAACCAGACACGGTCGGACGGATGCCGCTTGTTAATGTTGCCGACTGTTTCTCCCGATAATGTACACGGACACCGGTCGAGACAAAGCATATGGTGGACATCACCTTCAACTGTGTTTACTGCGTTTAACGTAAATTGATACATTTCTGCGAAAGGCATTTCGGGTCCTTGAAGGTGAAGGACACGTTACGTAATTAATCAGCACTGCAAACTTCAGACATCATGGCGGCTTCCATACAATGGACATGCGAGATTAATGCCTTTCGCACCATGACAAACTGGTATGTTGAAATCTCGCCGTGTGTGGTCGAGCAACACAAGGCAATGAATTCGATTTTACAAGTAGATTCACTAAGAAGTGTCGCAGCGGTTAATTATAAATAGGCATCGGCGGCTAAGTATACTCTGAGGGGAACTTGGTGTAGCGCTGCTGTTAATGGTGTCTGTCTGTGTATTATTAATAAGGGGAGCCTAGCGTGCTATCTTGGATGAACTACGTACAATGGTCAGTGGTAATTACACAGAAACTTATTGTTGGACCACTACATTATGATATATGCTGTCGTATACGGGTAGGATCCTGCGGGGTTTAGGATCGAGCTTGAGACCCCAATGTTTTGGGAACTGGATATGGTATTAC
This sequence comes from Oasisia sp. SBJ-2009, assembly GCA_964017155.1. NCBI lineage: Eukaryota > Metazoa > Annelida > Polychaeta > Sabellida > Siboglinidae > Oasisia > Oasisia sp. SBJ-2009. The sequence goes on along the minus strand of OZ024860.1, from coordinate 28,996,150 downwards.
CACCAGTGTTTAAGGAAGGGGGCCGATGTTGATTGGGATTTATGTGAGCATCAACGCGGTGCATTTGGAGGTTATTGATGGAACCCAAGGTGCTTTGTGGTGCTTTATGGTATGTGCAGTTGGAAGTTGTACAAAAATCCCAAGGCGAGTATTTTGGAAGAGTTTCACATGAATACAACTGGACATTTTAAAGAACCTTTAACTGTTTTGAGGATTTTCAAAGTGGATGCAATCACAAATATTTAGAGACCCATAATTTATCACCATGTTCCGACGACTACGTGTTTGTCTAGCTGACGAGAATTTGCGTTCGTCTCATGTTGTATGGCCATTAGGGAGATCGACGATTTAATTTAAAATGAAGAATTTACTTCCAAATAAAAAGGAATTGTGATCTGACGTAATTGTATGTACATTGTACACGCAATGAGACGGCGATGACTTTGCTAAAATGCCGCAGATTAACACGGACCGAACGTGGAAATGGTACGTTTGTGCGTAGCGCAGGATACTGTCTTTAAGATTGCTCAGAACGCTGTACAACTGCCTTTCTGCCGGACATTTTCCACCAAACACCATCGTGACTTCCCGGGGAACAATTCAACCATGCTGTAACTAATACATAAAGAATATTCGTGCACACATAACTATAACCCCCAATAGCCAGGTAATCACTCGTAGAGCTTCGTGAATCCAGGTAATCATTCATAGAGCTTCGTGAATTGAGACAAAATAGAGTTAATACATCTGCCAACACTTCGAAATGGTAACAATGGATTCGAAGCTGGATTTGTTATCGCAATTGACAGTCCGATTCTATATCCAATGTGCCACTGCGCTCCACGAGAGCTACACCCAACTGTTAGACCTACGCAATATGTCCTGTTGGAAACACGAATTAGCTGCAAGATAATTGATTTTTTTTAAATAAATGATTAAATTCGAATATTATATATTCGCGTGAACCGCTACTCTCGTTGGCTACGTTTTTCAATTATAGTCTAAGCCATGCATGTGGCAGAGTTATTGCGTGGATCGACGTTGCACCTAAGACATTGGCAGGTCGACGCGTGGGCAAGGGAGCGGAACGCAAGGTCACGGGCGAAAGAGTTGATTAGTAAGTATAGATTTGCATCGTAACTATATATAGCGGAAACAATACACGTACCACTGTGTGCTCTGGTTAACCTGATATGACGTCTGCGAAGTAAGAGAACAGAGAACCTCTAAGGAAAGGCGAATGTTTATATAATGCTACCACTACAGTGGCATCCTCGTTACGCACGTGGTTGTACCATTGTCTGGACATGTTCTTTCCATGATTCCACCAATATTTGTTCATATATTGTTTCGATGTTTGTGTCAGCTGATCCACGCAGTAAACAAAGTAAAGAATCCAAACGTGGGGTAATCTTGTGTATACACAACTAACTGGTAAACACCCAGAGACGTATACCTTCGTCGTAATCCGCTTCAGCAGTACAATTGCACACACTGACTCAATAAGCCATCTGCATTAACGGTTTTTCTCAACACCCACGTGGAAATATTCGCTCATAATCGTGTAGATCAGTACGTGTACGTACCCTTGTATATATTGTTTGCTTCTTGTGTGGTTTCTCACTTTGACCCTTCTAGTTCATGGGACCCAACAGCGGTTTTCAACAGAAAAACAAACAGTTTTAACACTGCATTCAGTCCAACATGAAGAGAGCGCACGAAGTGTTATGCGTTTTTTGCTTTTTGAAAACACTGATACATTTTACATAGGGGAACATTCTTCATTGTTATATATAGTAGCTTTTAAAAAGAGTTCTTGGAGTGTAGCATAATTGATTTAGTCAACAATGGTAATGGTGTTCTCACAATTTGAAACTATCTCGTGACAATTACCCTATTGATATGACGTCCCAAAACCGACTCCAATTAACACCATTTCCCTTCGTCAACAGCAGTGTACAATGCTTGGGTCAATTTCAACAAAGGCGATTCCTTTTCATTGCTTACGTATTGATTCTACCACCGTCGATGTCTTGCAAATCGTCCCATTTGTATTCTGGAATTTGTTTATGATTTAGCGCACAGCCGCATTGGGTTTTGTCTTTCTACGTTGACGCGTTCAATAAATTAAAGAACCCGGTTTACGGCAGTCCTGTTTTGCATCACAAAGGATGAACATTGCATCTATGATCGCTTGCTGTCGTGTAATAATTTCCAAGCAAGGACAGATCTGGATCGGTATGCAGCACGCATTGTGTACATGCCGAGGACTGATGCATTATAACGTGAGAAGAAAATAAACCGGGCGAGTTCTGCTTGACGAGTTTCGATGAAATGAAGTTGTCCTTTAGCGAGAACGGAGGTGTGTGTGCACTTGTTCGATGTGAAATACCTGCCCCCCTCGGGCGGCCGATAACGGACAAAGCGACGCGGCGGCAGCTGTGAAGTACAGCACAACACAACACACACCGGTAATCGACTACACGACGCGACCAAAGCCGGTGAGAGAAAGCAAACGGACCGTGAGATCACTTTCCGCGTTCTCGAAAACGTACACACCAAATTGTTACATGACTATGGTTCGAAGTCAACGTCGACTGTGTCATCTTAACACAGTTGCTTTGTTTATGTTGCATATTCGCGCAATAAAACCCAGCAGATGTTATGTAAGAACGTATGTGCACCTCCTCATTTCCGGTTTCGTAAGACCGATATTAAGACTGCTGAAAAGTCGCGCCACCCGTTGCTGTTGACAGGATGAGTAACGTTAGGGTGTGCCCCTATACCATAAAGTAACGATGTCGACTTTTTTATCATCAAATTGTCCTCAATTATATCACACCCACTCTCGTTTCCAGTAGGCATACGACTCGCCCGATTACGTAGTAGCCTTACAGAAACTCCCCAATGCATGCAATGTCAGTTTCACATAGCATCATTATGAGTCCCCTGGCATGGTTTTGACGCGCCCCGACGTAACATGTTCAGGTATTCAACCTGTCATAGAGTCGATAATGCTAATGCAGTTCTGTCGTGCCAACGTCATATGTATGTACATCCAATCAGCTAACCTAACACATCAACAGGCCTATCGGTCCCTACCTGTGCAGTCGCTTCAAATGATTCCACGAACGATTCAACCTACCGTCAGCGAGGACATGTCGGAGTTTCACTCGTACGAAAACGCAACCGTGCGTGGGTCAGTGTCAACACGCGACAATGCCAACGCTTGAGTCACCGACGAAGGTAACACAATCCACCAGATCCGCCGCTGTTGTACGCGTGGCTGCCGTCACCGCACAGCGCTCCACGCTCGGGTGACGAGATTGCGCATTAGCCTCATGCAAATGCGCCCGCTGTGGTTCTGCCTGCGTGCCTCCGCTCTCGGCCATTCAGCACGCACCGTGGCGAGAGATCCTACGGCAGTCAACCGGCTGTGCAAGGGCGGACGCATTAGCCCGGACTGGCAGCGAGTTTGATTAGCGAGTTGTCGATTCGCGCGCGATGGAGGGAGCATAGAGTAGAGTGATTGCCAACAGACGTGTCTGCGACGATGTGTTTGTTCGAAACCGCGATCGATCGATATCGGTGGTAGTCAATGGAATACGACTGTGGGATCGTTTATGTGGTTTACATCGGTAGAGTGAGGGATGTTTATGTTTATGTTTATGCCGCGTGGTGACGTGTTGGAATATGGGATATTGCAATGCGCAGATACAGACATCTATGTGAACATGCAAGCACCCACGCACGCACACACACACACACGCACACACGCACACACGCACACACGCACACACACACGCACACACGCACACACGCACACACGCACACACGCACATACGCACAAACACAAACACTCACACACACACACACACACACACACACACACACACACACACACACACACACACACAAACAAACAATAATAATAATAATAATAATAATGGTTATTATTATTATGTTATTCACTATTACAACGTAGATGCAGTGTAAGTTTGCAAGCTGGCGGAGTAAATAACCTATTCCGACTACGATCTTAACATGGTTTTTCTTCGAGGAGTTGTTAGGTGCTTACTCTGCCGCAGGGCAAATTAACCACAGCAAACATGCGCCAGAAACAAGGAGCGCTGTTACCCGGCGTGGGGCGGGATAAAAACAGACGTAAATAGGTGCAACAAACACAGAATTCCTTCAGGAGGTCGCTGGCCAGGTGTGCTCGAGGCCTTTTTATCTCAACTCCGCTGGAATGAGTTACATCGGACAGCTGGCATAGTGTGTATGTCAACATGCCATTAGTGTTACCAATTATCCCAAAGTAACAGTAGCACCGTACATTGAGTTAAATTGGTTTTAAGCAGACTCGGCTGGCAGATATGGATTTGTCAATACAAAATTAATAACTTTTTACGGTTGAATAAAGAAGCTATTCCATGTGTTCAATAATGTTACTACTATTATGTTATTATCATTATTGTTATTATTAAGGTCAATCAGCACAAAATACTTATGCTTAATTTATGGAGTTATCGAAAGATTAATGTTGGCTTGAAGCTTTGGTGCGTTGTGCCTCACTGGCAATTACTTTCTCCTATAAAAACAAAAGCTTCATTTGTCTATGTCATAATATTAAAACAACATTTACCTACCACATTTAGTCGAAATGATGATATCGAAACCACAAACTGAGATCCGGGACGAGTGAGCTGCTGTCATGTCATGTTGTGTGGTTAAATCCATAATTAATAATGCACCACTGAAAATAATTTGTAAATCATATCTATACGTTAATTTGTGTCACACCGTACACAGGAAACCTATTAACACAGTTATTCGTTCTTAGAAATGTTTGGTTTACTACATTCTAAAGTCATATTTATACCGTCCGGTATCAAGGCAATTCCACGTGTTCAACACCTGGATGGCTAGGTCGTTGCCTTGGCCCCACATTGCCCGCCCACAGCGGGTGTCAAATGACGTATCGGCCTCGTCAAAGCCGACGACATTCACTTAAGCGGAATCGTATTGTGAACCCGTCCAGGGATTGTTAAGACCCGTCGACGTGACCCGAGAAGACATCTGCCAGAGACAACTGTGCCATATGTATGGACTGGTTGAAAACACAGAAGCAACACTTTGACTTGCCTGTATGTCATTCTAATTAAGTGTCCAGGGTAAACGATACAGTGTACATACTCAGGGAACTATAATTTAAGACGTTGAACATGGCGTTATTCCCTACAACAAATAAAGGTCCCATCTGACATTAGTGTGATTGGCAATTGCACATTCGAATCACAATTTTTGTCTAGTCCAACAAGAGCCTAACACCGGATACGAAACTGAACACATGCCGTACTTGTGTTGTCAGCATTATATTATATTATGAAAGATAAAGGTAAGTTTTTATACGGCGCACTATCCAAACTTTACGGATGCTCAAAGCGCTGTACACTTTACTCCCTTGCAGACCAGTTCAATCTAACATCATCTTGGCTTCTCAGGGAAGCATCCAGCCACGGTGTAATTAATGCGCGAAAACTATTCGCACATAAATATCAACCACAGTCTATAGCCAGGTGTTCATTGATACAGCTGAGTGAACTGGAGCAATCTAGAATGAAAAAATATTGCCCAAGGTTTAATACTACAGCACAGGATTCGAACCCGGGTTCCCTTAGTCGAGAGCCCTGAGCCACTATGCTCTGTTGATCTTTGCACATTTGACTCACCATTCTTTTTATACTCCAGCGAGAGCCTAATCCTGGACGCAAGACTAAAACATAGTTTGTTATTAGCGTTCTATTATATGCTTCAGAGAAATTGACTACATACCGTAAACAAGAAAGTAACTCAACAGTTTCTATCTTCGTTGCCTGCGAGCGATATTTGGCGACCATTGACTGGACGAAGTACCACATCCTGAGATCCTGCAGCGTTGCAACTCAATACCACTGAGTAACATCCTCAACATTTTAAACGCCAAGCACGTACAACAGATGCCCAGTGACCGCCCCACAAAGACCTTCCGCTACGGGGAATTGAAAGACGGCAAGCGTCTAGTAGGCAAATCCTAATTGAGATGCAAAATTGTGGTCACAGGAGACCTCAAAGAATATTGCAACAATCGACCCTCTGTGCATGGTGGCCGGCTGATGCTGAGACAGAGTATTTAGTGAGCTTGTCTTACTGCAGGCTCGCAAACCACATCGAAGGATACCAGACACAGGACAAGAATGGAACCTTCGAGACTTCGTGCAAGTCAATCAACATGACTGCTGTTATAAAAGGCACTGCCTCTAGAGACAGAAGCTAACCTGCATTAGACTGCACAAACGGGGACACGCAAGGTGCAATTTGTATGACCCTTGACGTAAATATAGCTTCAATCGTATACCTTACTTCTGCTTTGATGGGTGATGTCGATGCAAAGGCCCAACTCAGACACGGCAGCATCACAACTTAGAATGTAGATGTATGATTTGTCAGAACAGGAAGACATGTCATGTCGAAAAGCATTCCGCTGTAGCTAAATGACAGGGCCAGAACACCTTCACCTAATAACTCAACTGTCACGCTTCTTTATGGAGCCGGATGACCTTGCATCGTACTCAAAGGACGACGCAGCAAGGTTACCCAAAGGACGACGAAGACGACAGACGAACGAAGACTAACCAACGACCAACGGACAGGAGCACAACTTCTGACACTTAAAACTGCTACTCCGCCTCTCATCATCACGACGAAATAACATTTCAGTCCACATACAACCTGAACTTACCTTGTCAAGAACCTCGGCACAGCATAAATCTAACACATGGTGACATTTTTATGCTAACCCATTAAGGTACGACCTCGTATACGCGTCAGCAGTACGGGGGGGGGGGGGGATCGTAAGTCTTTTTTTTCTGAGAATAACTCACTTGCGCCGCGTCGTTTCACAATATGCGGCCCACTTAAGATTGTTTCCAAATATATTTCAATAGCTAAGGATTATTACACTGGAGTTTTGTTGGAAGTGTCAAGAATCTATCTTAGCAATGCGACAAAAGTAAAAAGACAAATGAATGAATGATTCTAAAAAGCATGGCTACACTTGACTCATAGTAACACATATTCACGTTACATCTTAACTTTTTATTCAGGCAACTGTTGCACCACAACGTGTACTTGTAGTTCGCCATGACAGTCGTTTGTCGATGAAAAGTTGTACTCTACGGAGTGATTTGCTACGGACAATTGCTCCTCAAAGAGAGTCGATTGGCTATCATTATGGCTCACCATTGTGTAATTGTTAACCAGTACAGCGGGCATATATCTATAATGACAGATATGTAAGTGTACAAAACAAGTTGAGTTCTACACCACCCAAATGTCCCTGGATACGTGGCTACTGATAGTGGTCCCAATCAATGATATCCTCGATGTGTAATAGACCATGCCTCTTAGCCTGCTTTTGTCAATTGTCGTCGATTCAATCATACTACAGCAAATTACGCATTAATCGGCGCTACCATCAAGTAAAAGACATGCTCCATGGACACCGATGATATCTATGTCTACAAGTAAACAATTCCAGCACCTTTGAGACATGGTACGTGGGAGCGGTGTGTTTTTGTGTGGATCGTATACCCTTTAAAAAATAACGGTTGGTTATCGCGATCGAAAATGTCAGCCTACTATAATCATCTTCGATAATGACTTCTTATGAACACATTATAGTTTTACCGTTGAGAAAGACAACATGATTGCTATCAAATGACGTGTTGTTTGGGTACCTACATTGCGAAAGATGTTTTGTAGAATACTGTTTTATTTTTGGTGTGTCATTGTTTTGTTATACTTTACATAGGATTGAGTGGTATTAATGTTACTTATGAAGGACATACTGGGCCCTCGCAGGGACACGTAAATGAATTTGCATTTTACACGTCCAATTTACAAGTTGGACGTGTTATGCAACATAAATAAATTCATGCAATTACTGCTTTCTCAAACTGGGCTGCTGAACGGCGTAGTGAGTAGCGGCTACTGGAGGGAACCCAGTTGTTTAATCACTTGTACCATATACTCAACTCTCTGTCTGCATATCTATGGTTGCATCACATAGTGAAGGGGAAGGGGGAGGGAG
>OZ024860.1:28978019-28983019 GCA_964017155.1 Oasisia sp. SBJ-2009 | reverse complement strand
ATTCACACGTACTGTAAGCACCGCAGCGTGTGAGACATTACAGACAGACAGGCCATAGGCGATTGCAAAACTGGTTTTCCGTCACCTTCGTCCATATAAAAGAAAGTGCTATTTATCTTGGTGAAAAGTGTACACCCGACAGTAACGCCCCATTCACTGACCGTCTTGTTGTCGTCGGCAACCAGCTTGACCACTGTGCTGCGCTAGATTTGTTATTTAGCTGACCTAGTTGAACGAATACAAAAGCCTGACCGCGCCTAACCTACGCGTACTAAATGTAAATGGGCCTTGTCATTGTTTAATAACTTGGACGAAGACCGACACACAGGATTTCTGGCGTCTGAGTGCAAATGTTTAGGTGCATGTTGTAGTTTCTTGACTATAATGTTTACGGTGACGACACACATAGACAGATGTACTAACACCAATTTCGCCTATTCATGTCCATTCTTTGAAATTACCGCAAGTCCGGAGACGGGAGGCCTAATTATAGTCACACTGGACACGAGATATATCTTTATAATATATAATAATAAATTCGTCATTTTCAACATGCAATAAACACCTCATGACAAAAAGGAGTGTATTCTGGTCTATTAGCAATGTAGTGCCTACAATAAAATGAGATAACAATTAATGGTCTCTCCACAAACCCAGAAACACATCCACATTACCGCCTGCAGACTTGGTTCCCATTACCACTCGTGAACCATTCCACGTTCGAACTCATCCCGCTTCCTTTTCCCTTTGAAGACACAGTATGGTGGAAGAAACGTCCCCTCTGCAATGCAGCATGCAATTACATTGATCGTTTCCCATTTTCAGCTGATGTCACGGACCCCTTTAGTGGCGATAACCTTTTGTTGACTATTGCTTAGTTGTAACCCACTTTATCTGTGTTACATATTGTTGTAGGATGCTTCACTGGGCCAGTTTCTTGGTAAACAGTTAGTACAACTGGAAGTAGTTATTACCTTCCTCACGGCATATCCCCACGCCACACGCAGTTGAAGTTCTCTCAGCCTTTCGGTTGCTCAACTGTGGATGAAATGACGTTGCTTGAACAGCTTCATTCAATCAACACTTCACTGCAAGTTCTTTGCGAAAACGACATGCAATGTAATTGGTCTCAGGAAAAAGCATAGACATAACGACTGATCGCTCTTTTGGTTGGTGGACAGCCTACCTTGCCAAGTTGCCGAATGTAAGTTACTAAGTTACTGTCATATTCCGGGCCCAAACAGCCGCTATGACCAGGTACCCCATTCACAGGGCTGTGTTGGGTCAGTCGTCTTTGTAATGACTGGAAGGAGTGACCAATGTCTGGACAACCTTCCTGCTGATAATTCCTCTGTAGCATGTCGTAAACTTTCTTCAGCCCAGGCGGTATGATTATTCGTTTTTTATTTGTATTTTCGGGGCATTTCCTGCAATGAATAAAACACAAAGATTCTAGTTTACCTTTATACGTGTAAAATATAAAATAAAATTCACAGAGAATTATACTAAGATAAATATGTTTGGCTATGCTATTCAAGGGGCCAAAGTTCCGTAGTAGGATTGACTGTTATCACATTTGCGACAAATAGGGTAATAATAAAGGTGGGAAAAAGCCCCCTGGCGAAAGTCCTGGCTGTGTCGCGTACAACATAAATGTAACTAAATATTCTTACGTAGAAATCCGACATTTTATAAAGTAACTTCTGAACCGTCGATATATTATTACTGGTGGAAGATGCCACCCAGCGACATCTTCACAAATATACATACCTGCGTCTTCCTCTACTCCCAGCTCTCAAATCCTTATTGAAGTAATTCCGTTTTTGAGGATATGCCGAGAATTTATAATGTCGTTTGTCTACTGACTCCGCTACTATTTATGATGTGAAGTAGCGGTAACGTTCCATTCATATGCTGTATACGTTTAACATGATGTATACATACTTTCTAGTATTATATTAGACGTGTTCTCCATGGCAAAATCACACAAAAACATAGCTGTAACATAATAATAACAAGCCATAGATGCATCTAACTACTAACCTTCATTCCGGCTACTAATCTGTGTTGTCGGTACTGCCATATACTGTACTTTCTGAAAAGAAAATGACCACTGGTGCCTTCCTCCGACTTAATATATTGATATTAGTAATATATAATTTAGCAACAATTAATGTCCACCTGCAGATGTAGACACGATCGGAAGATATTGAGACTTGTCGTTGTTAATACACAAACAATTATCTGTCATCCAGAACTGTTATGTGTCTAAGCAGTGATTGTTAATACACATACAATTATCTATCATCCAGAACGTTTCTGTGTCTCAGCAGTCATTGTTAATATACATATAATTATCTGCCATCCAGAACTTTTCTGTATCTAAGCAATCTTCCATTTTCTTATCTGCAACTATTAACCCAGAATTCAAGTCAATATTAGCATATACCTGTAAATAAATATTTTATTCCTAAAACGCCCTTTAACATGATACATTTCCTATTTCAAATTGTTATGTTAAGTTAGCATGTCTCAATAAAAAATACATCCCCGCACGCGTGCGGCCGGACAACACCAACCAGCGTCAGAAGAAAGAACGAGCCCGCCAGAGTGATGAAAACAGCCAGGTCTCTACCGATGTGTGCTATATTTTATTACAGATAAGACTGCTACGGCGCGGGGGTAAACACTGTTTCTAAAGCGATTGCTTTCGTACTGACGGTTCTAAAACGCTAGGTAATAATCCGAATAGATCATGAGCGTGTGTGTTTGGACATACATAAATAGCATATCCAGCTCTTTTTGGTTTGTCGTTGTCGTTGAATATAGCTGTTAGAAGGGTGATTCATATTGGATAGCACTGCTGACAAGTTAGGCAGGCTGCTGGTTTCACCAATCTCTCAAGCCTGCTCCTCTAACACTGGCTGATGCCGCCGAAACATGCACATATTGAGAATGCAAAAATATTCTCAATAGCAGAACGATAGAACTGAACAAGAATCTCCCTCCTCAGTCAAAACATCTTTAGTTAGCGCAGAACGTACAACGTATGCTTAGCCTTTTTTCACTACTGTCATTTGAGATTTCCCCCATCTCAAGTGACTAGATTTTATCATACCAGAAATTGAAACAGTCCACCATTTCGAGAAGTTCACAATTACTAATGACGGGGTTTTCTTCTCCATAAAACCAACGATCATCCCCCTTATTTGGAAGTATTCAACTTGTCATCTTCACACCACAACACCAGCCTGTTCACGTCATGGCGGTATTCGGACTCATCTGACTTCGTTACCAGCCCTTCTAATGTGGTGTCATCTGCGAACATTACATTTTGTACGGGGGATTGTTGGGATACTCAGTCCGTTGTGAAGAGGGAGTATAGACGCGGATAAAGGACATCTCTCTGAGGAATTCCAGTGCGGTCGCTGCAGAAGAGATCCAATAATCCAGTAACACAGCGATGCGCCTAATGATAGCAGATGCAACTTATCAAAGAACTGCTTGGGGATGACCGCATTGAACGCGGAACTGTAACCTATGACCACGACGACGCATGCCTACCTGTTCGGAGACTGAAAGTGCTGCAAAACGTTGTGCAGGATCAACGCAACATGGTCGGTTTTCCCTGTAGGCATATTGGAGAGGAGTTGGAGTTGATAACAAACTTCAAGTACATTAGGATTTTTGACTCGGGTAAAGATAAACGTCTTGGTAATATATGTTACATGCTTTACGAAAGAAGGTTTGCTGTGTTCCAGCATGCTAAGAATAATGTCTAAGTACTGCCAGTTTGGAATATGCAACACGAACATTTGGTAAGGTGTAGCGAACCGTAGATGTAGCATTACAATACACACAATAAACGGGAAGAACATATATGGAATAGATCGATGATGTGTAGCATTGTTTTCTAAATACATTTGTATCGTCGGCATCCGCATACCTCGGACGACGATGGGGTAGAACGTTTAGCATATTGACGAGTCATGTTGTAAACTTTATGGAGTGGCTATATATAATTCTGGAACAGCAATCTCGACCGTATTGGCAACATAGAACACGGGAAGGCTCTTGAGGTGATGTACAGTGTACTTCTTTCCTTCCCCTGTCCGCCGCATGCATGCACCTTGTATCATCTGCATTCCTCACGCCACCCCGCAACATTACGGACCATACATACATGAACCGCACACATTATTTGTATCATGTATGCATTATTTGTGTCGAACCTGAAACAAGTATATTCGTTTAGCTATTTAACATCTGATCTCCCCGACATATATGTTTTATGCTCGAAAGTTAAATTACAATTGGAGAAAGCCCGTACTGCCGGGCTTAGGCCAACCCTCATTGTACGGTTGACCGTTGCTACCCCTCCACACGTCCGCATGCCGTTTTGTGGCTGTGCTGATGTACAAACGTATTTCAGTTTTGGGTTAGTTTTAGGGTTCGTATTAGGTTTAGGGCTAAGTTAGAGTATATTCGATTAGAATCTGTTAGATTGAAGGTACGTTTGACAATATTGACATCAGGCGTTTACATGCATTTGGACATGGAGGGGTCGCAGATAGCCACCTTCTTTCCTTTAACTATGGCAAACTGTGTCGCCACCTGGCAAAAACAGTATAAATTATGCATTGAGCGCGCCCATGGGAATAGGGGCTACAAGACAGTCAACGTCACGTTCTGTGTTATAGGCGCCATACACTCATCATTACTACTACCATTATGATAATAATTTATCATCATAATCATATGTGTAGCCTTTGTAACTTTATCAGTGTCTTTATCACTTTATCGGTTGTAACAGTCGAGTCGTTTGATGGTGAGTATCTACGACAGATTACTTTTCATCAGTCTGAGTGAGATGTACAATTCCACAATATAACATAGACACTAGGCAGAAGAGCCTGGAGTATCACATTCACTTCCGTGGACATATACTCAGTTATTCAAAGGAGCTTTTTCCTCATTAACTTTGGCGCACATTTAATATT
>OZ024860.1:28940519-28965519 GCA_964017155.1 Oasisia sp. SBJ-2009 | reverse complement strand
GTCTGTCTGTCTGTCTGTCATGCTTATAGGTATGCCTGTGAAACTATGTATGCATATACATGTGTTTGCGTGCGTGTAGTTGCGTGTTTGGGTGTACTTTATCAATTCCTAATTATGTGCGTAATGATTCATTTACACTGATAACTTTGTAATCGTTTTACCAGTCTGTATACCTATATCGATGCATGTTGACATATTAAATAAATAGTTTTACTGAATTTGAGTTACATTTAACACCAATCGTGAACCAGTTCAAAATGCACACAACATTTCTATTTATTTACTGGAAGTTCCGGGAATCACGAGCACTGAAGCTACGGCTGAGGAACACGTTACGTCACAGACATAATACGTTATGACTCTATTGCGGCGTCGTTTGCTGGATTTACGACCCGCTCGCCTCACCATGTCAATCTCGGAGATCGGGCCCATGCTGCGTATGTTCATGTTGACGTCGACGAGGGTCGGTGGGCCTGCAAGGGAACGGTCGTATAAATGCTGTGTTCCGCACCTATATTTTTTCGATGGGCGCTATGAGAAGTCTGGGTTGGAGCAAGTTTCGGGGATTTACAAGTCGTTGCAGAGGAGCTATGAGGTCGGGTGTTGTTGTCGAGTTTGACACACTACGACCGAGAAAGGGTCAGAGGATAATTAGGGGTGTTTGGTAACATTGGGTGGCGTGAGAATGCTCACATGCCGTGTTTTGACTTAGCCGTGTGCTTTACAGCAAGGCGAGTGATAATATTACCGTTTGTATTATTATAGGGGGTATGAGTAACTAGCGGTGTGTAATAGCAGGGGGTAAGATGGCCAAGTCGTGCTTTACAGTAGGAGTGTGTAAAGACGAAGCCGTGTTTTACAGTAGGGGTTTGTAAAGACGAAGCCGTGTTTTACAGCAGGGGTGTGTGAAGACGAAGCCGTGCTTTACAGCAGGGGGTGGAATGACGTAGCCGCGTTTTACAGCAGGGGTGTGATGACGTAACAGTGTTTTACAGCAGGGGTGTGTGATGACGTAGCCGCGTTTTACAGTAGGGGTGTGATGACGTAACAGTGTTTTACAGCAGGGGTGTGTGATGACGTAGCCGCGTTTTACAGTAGGGGTGTGATGACGTAACAGTGTTTTACAGCAGGGGTGTGTGATGACGTAGCCGCGTGTTACAGCAGGGGGTGTGATGACGTAGCCGCGTTTTACAGCAGGGGTGTGTGATGACGTAGCCGTGTTTTACAGCAGGGGTGTATGATGACGTAGCCGTGTTTTACAGTAGGGGTGTGTGATGACGTAGCCGTGTTTTACAGCAGGGGTGTGATGACGTAAGAGTGTTTTACAGCAGTGGTGTGTGATGACGTAGCCGTGTTTTACAGCAGGGTTGTGTGATGACGTAGCCGTGTTTTACAGCCGGGGTGTGATGCCGTAGCCGTGTTTTACAGCAGTGGTGTGTGGTGACGTAGCCGTGTTTTACAGCAGGGGTGTGTGGTGACGTAGCCGTGTTTTACAGCAGGGGTGTGATGACGTAGCCGTGTTTTACAGCAGGGGTGTGTGGTGACGTAGCCGTGTTTTACAGCAGGGGTGTGTGGTGACGTAGCCGTGTTTTACAGCCGGGGTGTGTGATGACGTAGCCGTGGATGTTATCGTGACACGAGTAACATTATGTGAGCCAGTAGGTTGTATTATAAAATATACATTTTATGTTCCCAAAGGCGTGATTGCTATTACAATTGTACATATAACATAATGTAGATATACTAAACAATTGACTAGTTTACCTACAAATTGCGTAAAGCACTTAAAATATAGGGAATAAATATTATTTATAAGGTTATCGAGAATAAATGATGTTTATTATTATTAAGTTATATCCAATGGTAGGGATAATTTCAGAAGAAAAATTGGTGTGCATATAGAGACATTGACACATAATCCAACGCGGGTAATGAATGGAAGAAAATATACAGGCAAGTAGAGAAACGGCCAGACATGTTTGCGTAGATACTGCATAACCGCAACAGCGCGGAATGAATAACCAATATAATTAATTATTAATATGTTGTTGAACGGGGGAGACGGAAAGTTACAATGAATTGAAAGTAGAGATTGCAACGAAGTAAAAGCACGGTGCAATGTTAATTCGAACATAGTGATGGACATATAATGTAAGCTAGTTCCTATTGAATATGAAATAATTAATTAATGTAACAGTCCACTTACGTCAACAAAATAACGAAACAAGGAATTTGTCAATGGTTATTTTCGAGTTCGTCAACGAATAATACAACTCGTCAATGGTTTGCTAGCGCAGTTAGTTATTGTGATACTAGTTTTGTTCACTACATAATACGTCTCAGTTATGTGCACAACACGTAAAACATTTCCTTAACGTCACGACTAGTTGACTAATATTGATGTAATGTAACCTCACCAAACTAAATATAACATTAAATGTTGTACAACAAGATAGTTGCATCCTATAAAACATTGGTTCCGATAGACACAAAACGTATCTGAAACAAAAGGAAATGACACATTGTATTGAATATCTCTAAATATGTAAATTGTCTAGATTCCGTCATAAATATTTGGCGATAATGGATTTACGCAATATTGATAGTGACATTCTACAGTTTTGCCTACCCCCAAATCCTGGACGAAGCCGTTTATCGTATCCCTGTAGAAACTCGTCCAACAGCAGGGTTGTGTTCTGGGAGACTCGTTTCTTGGGTTTTGCCAGTGTCACGTCAACCAACATACAACTGAAATATATATACGTCTTAGTAAGAGAGAGTCGGCACACTTGTAGGGTATCGCTGTGTCTTTCATTTCCTTACTGTCCAGCATCCAACGAAACAGGAAACAACCAATAATAATACTAATAATGCAGTTGCTGCTGCTGCTGCTGCTGCTGCTACTACTGCTACTGCTACTGCTACTGCTACTGCTACTGCTACTGCTACTGCTACTGCTACTGCTACTGCTACTGCTACTGCTACTGCTACTGCTACTAGTACTACTACTACTACTACTACTACTACTACTACTACTACTACTACTACTACTACTACTACTACTACTACTACTACTACTACTACTACTACTACTACTACTACTACTACTACTACTACTACTACTACTACTACTACTACTACTACTACTACTACTACTACTACTACTACTACTACTACTACTACTACTACTACTACTACTACTACTACTACTACTACTACTACTACTACTACTACTACTACTACTACTACTACTACTACTACTACTACTACTACTACTATACTACTACTACTACGACTACTACGACTACTACGACTATTACTACTACTACTACTACTACTACTACTACTACTACTACTACTACTACTACTACTACTACTACTACTACTACTACTAATACTACTACTACTACTACTACTACTACTACTACTACTACTACTACTACTACTACTACTACTACTACTACTACTACTACTACTACTACTACTACTACTACTACTACTACTACTACTACTACTACTACTACTACTACTACTACTACTACTACTACTACTACTACTACTACTACTACTACTACTACTACTACTACTACTACTACTACTAATTATAATATCAATAACAATAGCAATAATAATAATATAATTGAGATAATATATATATACATATATATATATATATATATATATATATATAAATATATATATATATATATATATATATATATATATATATATATATATATATATATAACCGCAACGCTGCTATTCAAGTCAATACATTTTCACTTATTTGTGTTCAAACTCATTTTTCGATCATCGAATGGATCGTATTGTCGCTAATTACAGAACGTGAGGCTGACTGTGTCTGTCTCAACAAATGTACCCTCTTTATATTAAGCTGACTGTGCGTGCTTCCTAATGCATTCATGCACTACGCAACTATTTGATCAAGAACGACGCTTATTCGCGATGCGCTAAATCGATTGCGTACGATGTTTTACAAACCGTAATGAACCAGGCAGAATGCACGGTGACTTCCTGCGAAGATTCAATAATACAACTGACCTCAACCGTAATACAATTGTATCAGGTGGCGCAACACTGTGGAAACAAGAAGAAAGCCAAGCTATTGTAAGGGTGGGTATGTAATGTTTTAAATTATGAATGCCGCAGTGCGCTTGATAACCATTTTTGAACTCATATATGCGGTCACCGGCAATCATATTTACCGACATCATACTTACGTCCCAATAATCTTTCTGGAATTTTATATTTAAATAATTCGCTACTTTTATTTAATACCTTCGTTCGTTCGTTCGTTCGTTCGTTCGTTCGTTCGTTCGTTCGTTCGTTTTCGTTCGTTCGTTCGTTCGTTCGTTCGTTCGTTCGTTCGTTCGTTCGTTCGTTCGTTCGTTCGTTCGTTCGTTCGTTCGTTCGTTCGTTCGTTCGTTCGTTCGTTCGTTCGTTCGTTCGTTCGTTCGTTCGTTCGTTCGTTCGTTCGTTCGTTCGTTCGTTCGTTCGTTCGTTCGTTCGTTCGTTCGTTCGTTCGTTCGTTCGTTCGTTCGTTCGTTCGTTCGTTCGTTCGTTCGTTCGTTCGTTCGTTCGTTCGTTCGTTCGTTCGTTCGTTCGTTCGTTCGTTCGTTCGTTCGTTCGTTCGTTCGTTCGTTCGTTCGTTCGTTCGTTCGTTCGTTCGTTCGTTCGTTCGTTCGTTCGTTCGTTCGTTCGTTCGTTCGTTCGTTCGTTCGTTCGTTCGTTCGTTCGTTCGTTCGTTCGTTCGTTCGTTCGTTCGTTCGTTCGTTCGTTCGTTCGTTCGTTCGTTCGTTCGTTCGTTCGTTCGTTCGTTCGTTCGTTCGTTCGTTCGTTCGTTCGTTCGTTCGTTCGTTCGTTCGTTCGTTCGTTCGTTCGTTCGTTCGTTCGTTCGTTCGTTCGTTCGTTCGTTCGTTCGTTCGTTCGTTCGTTCGTTCGTTCGTTCGTTCGTTCGTTCGTTCGTTCGTTCGCTCGCCCGCCCGCCCGCCCGCCCGCCCGCCCGCCCGCCCGCCCGCCCGCCCGCCCGCCCGCCCGCCCGCCCGCCCGCCCGCCCGCCCGCCCGCCCGCCCGCCCGCCCGCCCGCCCGCCCGCCCGCCCGTCCGTTCCTTCGTTCCTTCGTTCCTTCGTTCCTTCGTTCCTTCGTTCCTTCGTGCCTTCGTGCCTTCGTGCCTTCGTGCCTTCGTGCCTTCGTGCCTTCGTGCCTTCGTGCCTTCGTGCCTTCGTGCCTTCGTGCCTTCGTGCCTTCGTGCCTTCGTGCCTTCGTGCCTTCGTGCCTTCGTGCCTTCGTGCCTTCGTGCCTTCGTCCCCTCGTTCTTGCAAGGTTTGTTTCGTTCATTCGTTCATTCATTCCTTATTTCGTTCTTTGCACTGATTTCGACGAATCCTTAATCCTTACTACCGTAACGTAATATCTTGGGTGATGGTTGCATAGTGTGGTTCGCCAGGAAATAAGATGTTGACACTGCCATTCATAGCGGAGCGTTGAACGGAATAGTATTACTGTCTACGTCTGAAATATGGTCTCGATTCGCCATGTGCTAATTAGATCCAAACCTGTGATAAACATTGATGTTGACGCGATTGAAAACTCTGGCCCGTTCCATGCCGTGACAGCCAGGCATAAATATACGCGTCTCATCGTTTTTATAGATGTTATCGATGTCCGCAATAACACAGAGAGACGTGTAATGTTGTTCCGGAAAGATTGAATTTTTCGCAACATAACGTATCATTTATGAATGCCGTCACTGCTGTAATTGCATCGATTTCATCGGTGTCGGTAATGCCATAATGCACTACAGGGATGGCGTCAAAAACTGGAAAGAACACTGGCCCATATACTGTAGCTCTTTAGTTATTTGTCAGATATTACCAACTCACTATTTGGCGCAATAACGTTAATTCGGATAACGTAATCCAGAGTACACATATCGTTTGGTTTATTAATGCAGCTAAGCGCAAATGTAAAAGCGGCACGTATGTTGTGCAATGATTCTTCTCCAATTATCTTTGCGGTCTGTGAGATTTTCTTTTTGAAATGTCCTTGTAATGTTAATCTAATTGGATGCTAAGTTCTTCAGAATTAGGCATGACGTAAATAATTGATTGAGTTACGTGCCGTCTGTCGGCCTGTCCACAACGAGGCTAATTGAAGATGACGTCATTGTATCGTGGCATAATTCTCAATTGGTTAGGTGGCAGTAAACAAGTTAGTTATGTTTAGGAACACTCTCGATTTCTTTACCAAAACAGTCAACGCAGTGAAATGCCTAGGTTTTCTGGGGGTTTAAAAAGTGTAGATTTGTAAAGAAAATGTATTTATCGATATCCTATTTCCTAGTGTGTTCTATCACATATAAGTCAGCGTCTGTTACACGTCAGTGTGTAATATATTTCTCAATTGTTAGCATACTATTGTGTTCACTGATGTGTAGACATTGCGTCGTGAAAGTAAAACTATTATCACAATTTTTTACATGTTGTTTGTGTCCATCATTATATTTTTGTAAGTCAATACACAAGCTTTGACACAAAGTATAAGGCTTAACGGTACTTCATTTTCAGGATAATCAAATATGAATAAAACTCCAGCAGCACATTTTGCACGGTGTCTTTGCAAGGATGCTTGAACCTTGAACAAGCGTTTGAACTACTCTCCAGTTACTGCTAGATTATCTCCCTGCCCCTGCCCGACCTCTCAACCCGGTTCATTTTATACAAATGTCTTAGTTACGCGTTAGCTTTTGACGTCCAGACAAACTACGACGTTTAAACATTGAAACAAAGATATAGTTATCTTCAAAACGTTGAACCAGGAAGATGAAGCATGAGGAAGATAGGTGATGGTGGGGGTGATAAAAGGGTGATGGCAGGTCGGTGGTATTGAAGGTGGGTGTGATGGAGGTGGTGGTGATGTTATGAGTTTGATGGATGGTGTTAGTAGTGACGGTGGTTGGAATGGAGGTGGTTGTGGTGTTATGAGGTTGATAGGTGGTGGTGGTAGTGACGGTGATTGTGATGGAGGTGGTTGTGGTGTTATGGGGTTGATTGGTGGTGGTGGTGGTGGTGGTGGTGGTGGTGGTGGTGGTGGTGGTAGTGACGGTGATTGTGATGGAGGTGGTTGTGGTGTTATGGGGTTGATAGATGGTGGTGGTGGTAGTGACGGTGATTGTGATGGAGGTGGTTGTGGTGTTATGGGGTTGATAGATGGTGGTGGTGGTAGTGACGGTGATTGTGATGGAGGTGGTTGTGATGTTATGGGGTTGACAGGTGGTGGTGGTGGTAGTGACGGTGATTGTGATGGAGGTGGTTGTGGTGTTATGGGGTTGATAGATGGTGGTGGTGGTAGTGACGGTGATTGTGGTGGAGGTGGTTGTGGTGTTATGGGGTTGATATGTGGTGGTGGTGGTGGTGGTAGTGACGGTGATTGTGATGGAGGTGGTTGTAGTGTTATGGGGTTGATAGATGGTGGTGGTGGCAGTGACGGTGATTGTGATGGAGGTGGTTGTGGTGTTATGGGGTTGATAGATGGTGGTGGTGGTAGTGACGGTGATTGTGATGGAGGTGGTGCTGATGTTATGGGGTTGATAGGTGGTGGTGGTGGTGGTGGTGGTGGTAGTGACGGTGCGCGTATGGGCGCCGGAGGCGGCGGTGACGTTTGTAGTTGACGGCTGATGGTGGGAGCATACTGGTGGCAATGCAAGATGCGGTGAATGTGACACAGATTGTGGCATTGTTCATAGCAGCTTTTTGTGGCTATGACAATTGGAGTTGAAGTAGTTTTAGAACCAACTGATCGCTGCCCTGCCTGCTTCAGTCATGCGGGTGAAGACGCGTGTAGCGCTTCAACTCTTACCGCAGAAATTCGCCAGTGGTGCGTGGGCGGTACACAAACCTTTCTCATTCACGAGGTTAAGACAGTCATTAAGTATATTCATTAATATTCGCAGCACACACGTTCGTAGTGGGCCTTCCTTCAACTAACGAGGTTACTTTCAGTAGAATCTGCTCGTTTGATTCAGGAAAAAACATACAATTTTCGCGGCGAAATCGTGTCGACGCACTAATGCACGACGCATGCAGAAGGCGATGGTGAATGACAGCGCAAAACAGATCAACATTGAGGGACTCCACGTGTTTCCACGGGTGTGCATCCTTGCGTATGTTTATGTGTGTATGTGCGTGCATGCGTGCGTTCTTGTGGTGTCTTTTTATATATAAACAAATACACATTATAGACACATACATACATGCATATATACAAACATACATACATATATACATACAAACATACATACATACATACATATTTACATACATACATACATACATACATACATACATACATACATACATACATACATACATACATACATACATACATACATACATACATACATACATACATAAATACATACATACATACATACATACATACAAACATACATACATACATACATGCATGCATGCATGCATGCATACAAACATACATACATACATACACACATACACACATACACACATACATACATACCTACATACATACATACATACATACATACATACATACATACATACATACATACATACATACATACATACATACATACATACACACATACATAAATACATACATGCATACATACATACATACATACATACATACATACATACGTACATACATACATACATACATACATACACACATACATACATACATTCATACACACATACATACAAACATTCATATATACATGGATACATTACATACATACATACATACATACATACATACATACATACATACATACATACATACACACATACATACATACATACATACATACATACATACATACATACAAACATACATACATAAGTACATACATACATACATGCATACGTACATACGTACATACGTACTTACGTACATACGTACATACGTACATACGTACATACATACATACGTACATACATACATACATACATACATACATACATACATACATACATACATACATACATACATACATACATACATACATACATACATACATACATACATACATACATACATACATACATACATACATACATACATACATACATACATACATACATACATACATACATACATACATACATACATACATACATACATACATACTCTGATTCAACGCGGTTTTGTGTTCCGAATCCAACAGCGGACAAAATACGCAAATGGGATCTGCCTTCCCTAATTAATTTAAATGCCAGATCTTTGAACAGTGAAAAAGTGGACGAATTGCATGTAACTGTAGCAACACATGATGTCTCAATTGTATGTGTTAGTGAGACATGGTTTAAAGACTATTTGGATTCAAGTAGCCTTACTATGCAAGGGTTTTGCTTAGAGAGAAAAGACAGGGGTCATGGACGAGCCGGTGGTGTAGCTTGCTACATTAGACATGATTTAAAGTATAAGAGATTGAATGATATGGAGGTTGATGATTTAGAGGTAATGTGGATTAAGGTTATGCCAAAGAAAACGCCTCGAAAATGTTCATGTATACTGGTGGCATGTTTATATTATACTCCAAAGACGGAGTATTTAAAAATACGTGATCATTTAATCACCAGCATTGACACTGTAATGCGAAAACACCCAGAATGTGGTATGATCATAACTGGCGATTTCAACCAGTTGCGGGATAACTTTATGAAAACCCACTATAGATTTGTCCAAGTAGTTAATGTTGTAACACGTGGACAGGCGATATTAGACAAAATATGGACGAATATGGAGGAGGTATACACCCCACCTGTTACTATCTCCGAACTGGGGTCACCGGACCATAACATGGTTTTGCTTAAACCTAAAGCGAAAAGCTCAGTTGATACTGGATGCGTGACACGGTTAACAGTAAGGTGTATGGGGCCAAAAGAAAAAGCCACATTCAATATGGCTTTATCAGCCATTAAATGGGAACCCCTATTTAGGCTTAATTCATGTGCAGATCAATATTCATATTATCAAACGGTTATTAGCAACCTGATGGAAATATGCTTTCCTACTAAAGTTGTTACGAGGCATACGGCTGATAAACCATGGGTTACAGACTGGTTCAGAGACTTAGTTCGTAAACGACAGCGAGCTCACATGAGTGGTGATATGAATCAAGCAAAACTATTGCGTAATAAGGTCAACCGAGCCGCGTCGAAACTTAAGTATAATTTTTACCAAACACAAATTGCAGCAATGCATGAATCGGGATCCCACGATTGGTGGAAGCATATGAAAACAATAATGGGACTTAAAACAAATGGCAATTCATGCATGCAAGGTCTAGCTAACAAAACAACGGATGGTGATTGTGGCTTACTGGCCAATACAATGAATGATTTCTTTGTGTCTGTGAGTGACCATTTGCCTCGGTTAAATAAGAACCACAAGGTGTTCGACGTTAACGAGGAACTGCCGGATCAGTATGTGATAAGCGTATATACTACTTTTAAAGCTTTGGAGAGTGTTAAAGCCAACAAGGCTACTGGGCCTGACAACATCCCTGCATGGGTGTTAAGAAACTATGCAAATGTTCTCGCCCCTCCATTAACTGCTATTTTTAACAATTCACTAAGAAAAGGTGTACTCCCTATGGAATGGAAAATGGCCAATGTAATACCGTTGCCAAAAAAAAAACCCTCTGTGTCGATTGAAAAAGACATTAGACCAATTTCACTAACTCCATTAGCTGCCAAGGTGTTTGAATCAATAATAATGAAATGGGTGGATGAAACAATTGAAGGTGAAATTGATGCTAAGCAATTTGGAGGAATTAGCGGAACGTCCACAACAGATGTTCTTGTCGAACTGGTTCATATGTGGTATAAGGCGACAGATAAATTGAATTCTTATGTCAGAGTTGTAATGCTAGACTTTAGCAAATCGTTTGATCTTATTAATCATAATTTGTTGCTAGATAAGCTACAATCGTATGGGTTGCCCGCACATATTTTAAGATGGATGGCAACATTTCTATTAGACAGAACTCAACGAGTAAAAATAGGAAATGAATATTCCCATTCTGGTCATCCCAATGGGGGAGTACCGCAAGGGACATTGTCTGGACCTAAATGTTTCCTTGTTTACATAAATGATTTAAGAACGACTGTTCCACTATATAAGTATGTAGATGATAGTACGTTAATTGAAATATGCGACAGAAAGGGTGTATCTGTCATACAAGAGTCGGTTGATATTGCTGCTAGATGGACAGAAAAGAATGACATGAAAATTAATTCCGAAAAATCAAAAGAAATAATCATTAGTTTTGCACAAGATGGCAATTTCAGAAGCACTATCCCGAATATAAAAATTGATGGGAGGGATGTAGCACAAGTTTGCCATGCCAAACTATTAGGTGTGACCATTTCTCAGGATCTGACATGGAACAAACACGTAGATACTATTGTTAAAAAAGCTGGTAAACGCTTGTACATGTTATATCAGTTAAAGCGTGCAGGGATTACACAGAAAGATCTGGTCAGTGTATATGTTAGTGTGGTGAGACCAGTTCTAGAATATGCATGTCCTGTATGGCTCACTAACTTGCCCCAATATTTGTCTGACAATATTGAAGTTATACAAAAAAGGGCATTAAAATGTATTTTTCCTGGATTGGGTTACGCGGAGATACTAAGACGTGTTAACCTGGATACGTTGAATGTAAGACGGGAGAGCATTTGTCAAAAATATTTTGATAAAATTAAAGTCGGAACACATAGATTAAATTATCTGCTGCTTGACAAAAGACATACCGAGTATAATATTAGACAAGAAAATGTGTACCCGTTACCAGTTACTAGAACGAATAGATTCCGTAACTCCTTTATACCGTGGGCTTTATACAACTGTCAGTAAAAAGGTTATTAGTACGGTATGATATGCGGTATCAAATGTATTTCTATTGTATTTGTATGATGTTTTGATGAGTCAATTGTAACCTATTGTAATGTCAATCCAACTCAGTTGAGTTGCTAATAAAACTTGTGTTATTATTATTATACATACATACATACATACATACATACATACATACATACATACATACATACACACATACATACATGTATGTATATATGAAATGTATGTATGACTATTGTATGTATGTTTGCATGCGTGTATTTACGTATGTATGTATATATGTATGTACGTATGAATGTGTGTATGGGCGTACGTGCGTATGCATACAAACAAACATGATTGCATGTATGTATTATAGTATGTGTGTATTTATTTATATGTGTAGGTTTCACACGTCAACAAAGGATTCGAACCCGGTTTCTCTACATTGAGATGTTCCACTCACCGAGCTACAGCGCTCCACCTTTACGTACTGCTACTCGCAGTTTGCAGAAGTGTCTTGTAATTAGCGCCAATGACAGATTTGGCATATTGCTAGTAGGTTTAATTATGACTTACCCGATAATGAAGATTAGTCGGAAATGATGGATTCTAAGTATCGGTGTGGAAAGGCACATTTCTAATCGCTGCAGACATCCCATTGTGCAGTCAGTACCCGGCATACCATCTGCGGAATGGGCGCGGATAATGTAGACGTAACGTGTTTGCAGTAATGCATTGATCGAATAACCTGTATGCCTATGCGTCGTCCGTTGCAATAGTTGAAAGTGAAGTCGCCGTGCTAGTATTGGTGTTATTCTTATATCGCCGAATGTGGTTACTATAAAGCGCATATTTTAAACGTATGTCGTATATTCGTAACAGGTCTGTGTGTCTATATAAGATATTATGATACAATTACAGTATAACAATGCGTATACAGTCTCAAGTATCACTCAAACGTGAATATCGGGATGCTATTATTTAAACAGTCTGCTTCTTAACAATCTATCGACAGGCACACATATAAATGCTTTTAAACCCAATAAGCCAAATATCTTCTAATCATCCACCCGCAACATTCGTGACAGATTATATTAATGACAACAGACTTACCGGTACACGCAAACGGATTCGTGGATGGCACACGCGACGAAATGGCCCACGAGGTACGATACGCTACTCTAGGCTACGTCGACTCTCGCGCACCGAGTGCTAATCCTGCACCAACCTCAGACAGCTTTATGTCGCTCCGACCGCTCGACGCCGATGGAGCACACGCCTTGTGGTACGTTAATGCGAGGGGCATGGTCACGTGACCACGCCAACTAACCGGACGTTTAGGTTTCCGCTACATCGTGACATTTCACTGGATCTCACATTAAACAAGTTGTAGCGCTTTCATTTATCCGGGCGTTATCATTTCTTTGAGTGATGTTTATGTGCATTCTAACGAATGCACATAAACATCACTCAAAGAAACAACTTGCATAATGTTTGGGGCTAGAAGATCATATGGTGTTCAGTGATATCCAGTAATCAAATATCGTTCGTTTTTTATCGATACACAAGTGTTTTAATTAATTTGTGACGTAGTGACGTATGCATTGAGAAGACACACACACACACACACACACACACACACACACACACACACACACACACACACACACACACACACACACACACACACACACACACACACACACACACACACACACACACACACACACACACACACACACACACACACACACACACACACACACACACACACACACACACACACACACACACACACACACTGGAATACGCGAAACAGACAATTCAAATACGTGAGCCCAAAAGATTGTTTTTCACAAGTTTCCAAGACATTCGCAACATTTCCCCAATATTGTATTTGCAGCTGTTTCGTTTCCGCACGTCGATTCCTTGAAAGAAACTCCACTGGGCATATCGCGCCACAACCAACACGTCCACGGTACATGAAGTCAACCACAAGACACGTCGATCATATTCCATATTTTGGTCCTGGCGATAACCAGCTGATCCCGTGCAAAGGCGTGTAAGGGAAGGAATTTCGCTTAGGCAAACATGTGATTATGCCCCCCTCCCCAGAAGCCTTAATGTTGATTTTGCCGCGGTCAGTATGTTTTAAAGTTTTTATGTTTTGGGTAAGCGCCAAAGCGGTGCAATTTGAAGTTTCTTGTTTCATTCAATGCAATCCACTTTCTTGTCCTAGGAAGGATATTCACCATAAAAATCATGATCTTGTCAAAGAAAAAAACGAAGTGCAAAATAAACTAAAACAAAACACACCGAACCAGTTGACATCAATATTCACTGGTCGCAGCAGTCACATCGCTCATGCTACGCCGAACCCTTTTACATTTCGTTTTATTTTCAAAAACGTTTGAATGTCGCTGCGAAAACACACACACACACACACACACACACACACACACACACACACACACACACACACACACACACACACAACTCCCACCCCACCCCCACTCAGTCTTCCGATATCACGAGCATACGCTGAGAAGTGCTCTTGGTCCGGATCTCAGACCCCAACGTAATAACGTCATTCCCGCGCCACCGGCCGTGTGGCAGAAATCGAACTGACGTTCCGAGTCACCGCGACCGATACATTCTGACTAGTGTACACAGGTCGCCACTCGCGTCCTCAATGGTGCCCAGACACGCAGAAACACGATACGTGCACAGCAGTGTAACTAGACGTGGTGATGTCGCTATATAGACTGATCGGCTGTGCTAACTATGGCAGATGTTCGGCGTTTTTGCATTGAAACATTCAGTGTTCTTCATTCGACTGTCACAGCGAGTCGCCTATCGCGACCAGCCGTTCAGGGCGTGTAACAAGATTTAACAAGATTTAACAAGATTGCCACCTAGATAATCAACTCTAGATGGCAGGTAGACTAAGAAGCCCTTTGGTTTATTGAGAATCCAACATATCTATATAAATATATACCCGTCTTAGGTATATGTCGATTTTTTGTAAACATTATTAACACTACTAGCACCTACACTACCATATGACACTCTGTTCCATTCTTTTTTATTGTTCTTTGTGAAAATGAGAATGTTCTCATGTCCATGTCCTCTAGTCCTTCTCTCTTCCTTAACCAAGAAATAAATATTTATGTCACTATTTCCTGGTTTCTAGTGTTGTTAAACCACATTCTTTTAGACGCATTTCATCACTAATATTCCCGAGTGTTGGTACTATTTTAGTTGCTCTCCTCTGTACTCTATCAATATCCTTCTTGCGATATGGCCTCCGCGCCTGTATACAATATTCTAAATGAGGCCTAACTATTGTTTTGTACAGCGGTATTATTAGTTCTTTTTCCTTGCACACTATATTTCGCCTAATTAATCCAAGGATTTGGTTTCCCTTCGCTGCTGCAATTCCACACTGCTCTGATACCAGTTTACTATTTTGTAGTGTTATGGCTATTAAGTGAATAACCAAGTGTTCAAAGCGGTGAATCCCTTCCATATAAATGAAAATGTATAATATTTACAATACTCGTTGAACCCTAAAGAAAAGGCCATAAGGCATTCATATGACGTCACGGCACACCGGAATCAGCGTGGGTGATGTTGTCACGATGTGTTAACTGTGAATTTTCCGTTATGTTCCGTTACGCTTTGGGAAGACCATATAGTACCTGAGCCACAGACACACAGAAAAGTCGTATTCTACTAATTAGAGTCATTTAATGTGACTGTCTATGGCCTAGATGCATAGGTCACGGTGTTACCACGGGACGAGTCGGCGGAGGCATGTTGCAGAGAGAACGGGTCTATTGTGCTGCCCTCTAGCGGATTGTAATGAGATCGGTTACCGGTTTGAGAAGCGGGACTAATTTTAGCTGTCGTCGCGTCAAAACAATGAAAACAATTGTGTTTGCATCACCCAGGATTTGAAATTCAGATGTCACGGAGAACGCATGGAGAACGGAAACGATTGCTCAACTGCCATAATTGTTACCATCCTTGCCCAAAAATATATATATATATATATATCCGCCAACCTTCCATGCATCTTGTGTGAAGGAATAGCCAATAGTGTTATCATAGTAAATTAAATCAAAAAATCCGTTTTCCTGGAAATCAAGAAGATAATGGAATATGGAAAATATATCAGCATGAAAAAATAAATATGAAATTAATACCATGAATTAATCAACCAATAAATCAGTCAATCAGTCAACCAACCAACCAGCTCGCCAGCCAGCCAGCAAGCAAGCAAGCCAATCAATCAGTCAATCAATCAATCAACCAACCAACCAATCAATCAATCAATCAATCAATCAAACAATCAAGCAATCAGTTTTATTTTAACACCACATATCTCAAAGAAGTAGACTGAGTGGTGCTTACAAGTGAAATAAAGTAAAATAACTGGAAAAACTTACGTCACAATAAAATGTAATGTGCATCATGTAGAATTTGAAACGGATTGGGCACGTGGAGACAGACTGTCGCAAAGAACACGCAAAAAGAGCATTAGGGATGATATACAGACTGTCGTAAAGAACACCCAAAAAGCAAAAGGGGATGGCAGACATAATGTAGTAAAGACACGTAAAGAGTACAAGGGGGTGGCAGACAAATTGTCGTAAAGAACACGCCAAAAGAGCATTAGGGGTGATATACAGACTGTCGTAAAGAACACCCAAGAAGCAAAAAGGGTGGCTGACAGACTGCCGTAAAGGGAATGACAGATGATGAACAAGAAGATGAAGACAGCGTGAAGCGGGATCTTGGTACGGCCGATGTGGCCATGCAAGATGATAGCGGACGACAGAGAGACACGGGGATAGAACAAAACTGGGGGGAAACATGCACATTATAAATGTTATAACTCCCACCCTGTGGAAGCAATACCAAGAAGACATTAGTGTAATAAATGACTGCGGGTTGTAAAATGCTTACAAAGCCACAGCCGTTCAATTTACACTTTGGACAACAACGACACATCTGCCGGTGACCAAAAGTTTTCATCGGCGCCATTTGGTTGTTGAATTTTAGTTAGCCAGAACAGTAAGTGATGTAGGATTGTATGCGCTCATACAAGCTCACATAACTTGCTGCTCTGGATAATTAAAATAAAATGTCGAATTGACATGTCATATTCAAAACCAAATGATGCAGATGAAAATTAAATTTGTTGTTTAAAATTGTTTAAACATCGCAGTTTCCCTAGTTTAAAGATTCTTTTCCTGAATTATTCAGTGCGGATGTTGCGTCTGTATCGTATGACAAATGATGACTCATACTCGTATGATTATTAGACGTAAGACGATACATTATCGAAGCCAGACGGCGCGTCACCAGAGAAGGAAGCGTAATGCTTGATGTTGTGACAGGTTGACTAGCATGACATAAGAGCAGTAACCACTGAAGGAACTTACGCAACCTTTCGGGTGTGGGCGTCACTCATAATTATCAACATTTTTTGATGCGTACAAACCATATGCTAGGTAAGGGATCCGAGGTTTTCGTACGCTTTTTCCTTCCGAAAATCATCATTATTATATTTTTATCGACACTCATTTTTACCGACACTCATACGGCTGCATGACTTCGACAGGAAGTTGTTTTTGTGCCAATTTTATTAAGCCACTCGCTGGACACTGTTATTTCCAGTGCGACAAATGAGACAATATCCCCTTTTGATAACACAACGCACATTTAATTTGGATAGTGCACTTTATTTCTTCAGTGTAACTGTCTGCGGGGGATAGCAATCATCTTAAGTGTAAACCAGTCTTAAATACATTCTTCATATTAGGTTGGCTTAGCGTAGGTCCTACCTTTATAAATAGCGGTTTATATTAGTCCTGTTTAAGACTAAACATGCACATACATGCATACACATTGCGTGGAACATAAGCGCCTTTGCCTATATTGTGGACAGACTATTTAAATTCCGCCCACAATCCATGCAATATAATATAACTGTTAAACAGCGCCATATCACTATTATGCGAAACGTTTACCATGGCGAAAACAAATGATGTGTTAAGAGGTTTGCTACACTTAACAAACCGTGTAAATATTTTAAGAAAAATATGAAATATTAACTTTATGATTTCACCTGTTTAAATTCGCGTTACTGTCCTTTGAGTATTGTTCAAAGGTGTCCTCTGAGGGTTTAGTTATCACCAGTAGAACACATTTAGTCGTAAAACTACACAAATGGACGGTGGCCCAGTTTGATTGATGGGTCCAGTTTGTGCGACTTTCCCCTAATCTGCCAATTATGCAGGTAAGATTGCACGGTTTGTGGGTGTTTTATTTGACTTAATATTTTACTTTGAAGAAACCTGAGAACGCAGTACGCCTTTGTCGTAAATACTAAGTAGGCCTTATAATTATATTCTCAGGTTTCATTTGGCGACCAAAGTACATTTAACCGCGTTCTTTGCCAAGTCGCATTCCCCTGTGTGCGTGGGAAGATGTCATCCAGTTCGCGAGAGCTTGGCACGTAAACACATGTGTGGTTTTACCCTGTCGCATGCACTAACCGTGGACTTAACCCTCGGAAACGTATCCACCACTTGAAGGAGATACGTCATGCAGATACTTGGTTAGTCAGTCGGGTGCATTTTCCTGTTATTCCCTGACTTTTACGTCACCCGTTTGCCGACAACTGCCCGTTTCCTAAAACTAACATTAATATTGGTAAACGTGGTTTCTCTGTAGCTGCGCCCAACCTATGCAATCAACTCTCCATCTGAAATGTGTGCCATGTTTAAAAAATACTCAATATATGTTTGTTTGAAATCGCATTCCTCCTCTAAACTCTTGGTTGCTCCATATTGATGCTGTTACCAGAATCATCATCAGTATCCGTATTTGTGTCATTATCATTATCAATATCGTTATCAGTATTATTATTATTAATATTATTATAACTTTTATTATTATCTGACACAGGCTGTATGGAAGGGCGAATGTTAATTATAGCGATGAAGTGATTATAAACGACGAACTAGCTTCGCGATTCACGGTGATTGATTATATCTCGTTATTAGAGAAAACGTATGCTTATGCAATAAAGTATACATCAAATGCAGAGCGGTGTAGTTTTCACTAACAAATACACCGTCTATTCATTCTACTGTGCACAAGAAAATTATATTGGCCATATTGAATGTGCCACAAGTCTTGCAGGTGACTGTGAAAATTGTGTACATTACGAGGTTCGGTTTGTCGAGTGCGATCTCTTAAATTCCCTGATAGATCATTCACTTGTGATGTCCACTAGTATTCGTTGTCCGACCATTTCACATTAGGGTCAGTAAAACGGTAAACAAACACGTTTGCATAGAAGTACTCACGCATTCTCACGATGTCGTTGTTAAAGTCAAAACAATATATATGTAATCATGAATATGTAATCAGTCGCAAAGGTAAGGTCCTTATTATGTTTTTATATAGCGCAGTATCCAATCGTCAGGATTGCTAAAACCGTTTTAAACGTTACTTCCCTGGCAGACCTGTTCACTCAGACACAATCTCAAATTCTCTCGGAAGCATACAGCCATATGCTACGATTAATGCGCGAAGGCTGTTCGTACACATATCCACCACTGTCTATAGTCAGATACTCATTTATACAGCTGAGTGAACTGGAGCAATGTAGAGTAAACAACATTTGTCCAAGGTTTTAAGACCGCAGCACAGGATTCCAACCCGGGTCCTCTTAGTAGCGAGTCCAAAGCTCTACTCCTGAGCCACTGCGCTCGTATAACGCTCGTGTGAACCTGGCGCGTCAGGAGGACCACGTCTGTCCCGGAGTAAAGTGTCAAGCGCTCTAAGCAGACTCGAAGACTGGTTAATGCATTATATAAGAACTTAGAGGCTTTGTAAGTATAACAAAATCCAATACTCCAAAAAAGAATAGGACCGATGCTTCCCATTCGCAAACACACACTCACACCCACCCCCACATCCAATCATCCACTCACGCAGTCAAACACTCACTCACACCCACACCCACCCCCACATCCAATCATCCACACACTCACGCACTCAAGCACTCACACACCCACACACCCACACACCCACACACCCACACACCCACACACCCACACACCCACACACCCACACACCCACACACCCACACACCCACACACCCACACATCCACACACCCACACACCCACACACCCACACACCCACACACCCACACACTCATACATCCACACACCCACACACCCACACACCCACACATCCACACACACACACCCACACACCCACACACCCACACATCCACACACCCACACACCCACACACCCACACACCCACACACCCACACACCCACACACCCAGACACCCACACATCCACACACCCACCCACCCACCCACACAATAACACACCCACACATCCACACAGCCACACACCCACACACCCA
This sequence comes from Oasisia sp. SBJ-2009, assembly GCA_964017155.1. Classification (NCBI taxonomy): domain Eukaryota; kingdom Metazoa; phylum Annelida; class Polychaeta; order Sabellida; family Siboglinidae; genus Oasisia; species Oasisia sp. SBJ-2009. The sequence continues at coordinate 28,945,154 of OZ024860.1, read as the reverse complement.
TACACTCACACATTCACACACCCACACACCACACACCCACAAACCCACAAACCCACACACCCACACACCCACACACCCACACACCCACACACCCACACACCCACACACCCACACACCCACACACCCACACACCCACACACCCATACACCGACACACCGACACACCGACACACCCACACACCCCCACACCCACACACCCACACACCCACACACCCACCGACCCACCCACACACCCACACAACCACACACCCACATACCCACACACCCACACACCCACACAACCACACGCCCAGACACCCACACACCCACACACCCAAAGGCCCACACACCCACACAACCACACAACCACACATCCACACATCCATACATCCACACATCCACACAACCGCACATCCACACATCCACACACCCACACACCCACACATCCACACAACCACATACCCATCCACCCACATCCAAATTTGTTTTCGATTATTGGGATTTCTTTATATTTAAAAAGACCCTTATCTTTTTCAAATTATCAATCACATTATCAGTACTAATCATGATATTCAACGTCTCGAGTATTTTGGGTCACTGTACTATCATATGATGGGGTTCTTGTGTCAGTGCGACAGGCGTGTGTCACGTCACGGGTACACCACGTCACGGATTTGTCACGTCACGGCTACACTGCAACAGGAGTGTGTCACGTCACGGGTATAACACGTCACGGATTTGTCACGTCACGGCTACACTGCAACAGGAGTGTGTCACGTCACGGGTATGACACGTCACGGATTTGTCACGTCACGTCACGCGTATATCACTTCACGGGTATACGACATAACACGCGTGTCGTATGACGGATTTACAACCTCACGCGTGTGTCGCGCCCCGTGTAAACTACATCACGCCTGTATCGTATCACGGATATACAGGATCAAATTGCTGTCCAGTGTGGGTGTCAGTCAGAGTTGTACCGAACCACAGGTTTAACATCTCTCCCTGGGCATACCCCCACCGAAGAAAACCACCCTGAGACATCATATTCCCATTGTGTCCCCCCTGGATGCCTCCTGTCGTAGCAAAAACGGACATTGATTCCTAATCCCCTCACCTGGGAGCGCGAGACATGACTGTCACACAACAAATGTCCGTTTATGGGAAACACATTTGGGGAAAAAGTGTGAGTTATTTACGGTGCCTGGTGCGCCACTGCATCTGCAAACGGGCAATCAGTGATGTCAGCGGTCAATTACCGCGGTGCACTAACACAACTCCACATTTGCGTTATCGGCGACAAGAAACCCCTCGGAGTAGGACAAACGGCGTGATATGGTGTAGTACATTTTCTCCTCAATCGACAGCGTCCTCTTGCAACCGAAACCTTCCCAATATTGAATAATTTGGCTCACTCCATGTAGCTGTAAGGCTCTGGTATTCATTGTCTACCGGGTCCTCCTTATCAGATAAGAATAACGCAAGAATGATCGCCATCAATCAGACACCCGACAGTGTCTGGTGGTGACGTAAACATGTGAATATTGCCATAGCAACGTACGCGATAGGACATTGCCGTACGACATTGCCCGATAATGTGTCAGGGCCTTTTATCCGGTCAGCTGTGTACGTGAATGTCTCGCTACAAGCAAAATAGAAGTATTTTATAATAACGGCAACGCACGTGACTGCTTACCTGAAAAGTCCAGGTGTTGTTCGGATGAACAGGTAAATCGTGAAGTAATACGTGAAATGCCACAAGATAGATATTTTGGCCAATCCTATGATAAATACCACATTATGTAAGATTATTTGTTTATAATATACTACTAGTCGTCAGTTTATTTTAATTTAGTAAAATAATTTCTAATTTTCTTCAAATCGTAGCCTCTCGTAATCAGTATACATTTGTATTGGGTACTCAACGAAGCGTAAAGTTGTGATCGGTAATTCCGTAATGTGAGGATTACATTGAATTGCTTCCGTAATCAATGATACGCGATTTCTTAAGAGCGTAATATTTTATGTAATCCTGAAACAGGAAACATACTATTTCATAACTTAACATGTGATCACTGGCCTCCTTGAACTGATGGTTGGCACATGAACATGAAGGCAACAACATTAGCTAAGTTGCGCAATCTGCATGTTGAGAACTCAAGAGAAGGAAGATTAATTAACACTCCGAAACTGGTGGTAAGAGGAGATTACGTTCTGACAGTTATTGCAACTTTTCTTAATAAACATCGAATTACAGCGACTGCAAATGTTCCTAATAAACATCGAATCTTCATTAGTCGACACGTCCGACTTCTAAGACGAGACACAGAAAATATGTGGCAATACATCAAGCTTGAATGCACAGTATTATGTCAACTGTGATATCGGTGTCACAAGATACGGCCACATACATCATTGATCAAGATTATAGTCTAAGACAGGCCTACCTGAATTGTTCATGATATTAATGGTGTGACATGTTCAAATTAAAACTGTACTAATGTAATAATAAAAATGTAATTTTATTAGCACATGTTTTGTTTTAAGTAATGCTATAAATGCATGTAATGCCCTCTTGCACGTGAATGTTATACGTTTCTAACATGGCTGTTCCATGTTTGCAATGCTGATAAGATGTGTAATTACTGTACTTATATTTTGTGGATTAGCTATGCAAAATCATCCCATACACCTGTATTTAAAATCGTTATTTATAAATCGTATTTATTTCATTATTTCTTTCAAATGTATCTTATTTTAATTAACTGTTTTATCCATTTAAACCTGTGTGTAATGACACACACGGGTATTGTATGGGTATTACCTATAATAATTTATGCATCCGTATTTTAGCATAATATATTACTATATAATGTCCAACTGCTGCAATATTTTAATGCAATCTCAATCTAATATATTCACTTTTGACTACGCAGTATACAACATAATGCTAACACAAAACATCACCTGTATTACGTATAAGTTTTTAACACCATTGAATAAAAAGGCGAATGTTTAGAGTTATTGAAGCAAAAAAAGTATTTTGCTCGTCCAAAGCCGACATAGTTTACGTGTTAGGTTAACATTTTGGATTACGATCAATTCAATAGGACCCCAACTTCGTATATGTGAAGGTCATTTGTAGTACACTTGCCACGTTCTCCTTATATCCGTTGATTGCAGTTGTGTTCAATCATAATATATGTTTCTTCCCCGCCTGGCTGTTGTCATGTCGGACCATTACTCATGTGTATAAGTAGTATGTTGCACTAAGCAGCCTACACATGACACAGTGGTTGAACAGTGATATAAGAGAGTGTTTCCTCTATGAAACATTAAGCACTTAATTAGTTAAGTGGTCTTTAACCTATAGTAATTACCCTTCAGGGGGTAGTTCGGCCGTTTCGAGATGTAATGGAAGCTTTTAAATTTACGTACATCTAGAGCAAACGTGACAGTAAACACTCAATTATATCTGACAATTATCTCGTATTTACGTGGTTCGGTTTCCATAATGATTCACTCTAAGGCGAATTGTCAGCAGTAATCACCATTAAAAAGCACGCCAAGGAATATAAAATACATCTCTATTATGATTTCCGACTCTTGACATACATTACACACAGGTCAGCCACACGTTTTGGCTTGAGAACTGTCGAGCTTGGTTTTCAGAGTTGTCTGTAGAATTCGTGAAACCATTTACCCCTGCGTGGGGTGTTTTGTTTCTCAAGGGACATACACCTGACAGATGCGACGATCGGAGTTTAGTGTTTCTTCCGAAATACACATGCAATGTAAGGTGAAAGAAATTGCCTACGTTTCGAAACGTCAGCAGGTGGGATGCAACCACTGTTCACTCGATTAACACGCATGCGCTCTACCACACCCTCATAAAATATATCAATAAATACTGAATTTAACTAAATCTTTGAAAACTAATAAAACTGAGACTACTTTGCATTGCCATGTTTTCCGTTTTAATAAAAAGGACAATTAGGGCGTTTCTGCTAGCGCTGTAGGTATGCATGCCAATCAAATTAAACACCCGCTAAGTTAGTAACAATATCCTAATTATCCTCCCTCTTAACACGGAAAAGACAAGAATAGAAACAGTAGGAGAGAGATATTAAATGCCATTGCACGACGAGATGGGAAAGCAGGAGCATCTTAATAATATTACATACAAAACAACGGCGCTGAGAGCAATTTTGTCTCAAATATTTTACAATAAGGTTGACACATTATATTTGTTTGATATTTTTGAGACAAGTTATTGTATGTCGATCTATCAAAGAGCCTAGGCATGGCTAGGGTTGATGACCGCTGTTAGTTCAGCCGTTATCTGTCATTGTCAGCCCCGCAAAGGGCTCCAATTTATATAATGATAGCCTCGTTGAATGGCGTAAAACGCGTAAATTATGGCTAGGTTACAACATATTATATTACATCAACAAAGACACGACGCACCGAAGAATGTAACCCGCCTGGTCGAATTTAAACAGAACCGGTGTGTGTGCGACAGTACGTCTTTCACGGTGACAGCACGGTCTTGTGCCCATTGCGTCTGCGCGTATGAAAGCAGTGCATTGACCCGAAATATAAACACGGCCTAAACCCGGACAGCGACGACTGGAGTGTTTAGACAAGCGGCGCT
>OZ024860.1:28930519-28935519 GCA_964017155.1 Oasisia sp. SBJ-2009 | reverse complement strand
TAAATGTTTGCGAAACACCAAGATCTATCTGATGACCTGACAACATCAAAGCCGATGAAGTTATGTAAATACGCGCCGCTCAGCGAACGAATATTTACAAAGCGTGTGTCTAAAATTAAACAGCTGAAAAGAGTTCGTGACGTTATACCACGGATTATGAAACTCAGCCCTCTACATCTTGCCTGAATCGCATGGCACCCAACGATGCAATGATGCAACACTGTACACCACTGGCATTGCCTTTTCTCTTTGTATTTCATGTTACCCATGTTGCTTCCTTTCAATACCCGTGTCACAAAGACAAAGGCATGTTTACCTTGACTGAAACAGTGGGGCTGCCTACTTGACAGAATACTTTTTCCGTAACGACCATGGGGTGTGGAGGGGTAGGGTTGTCTCAGGACCATCTGTATAATGTCGGCCCTTATTCTAAAGTCCATTCCGTGGCTGTAACTAAATCCCAAGTAATTTTCTATTTAAACTGATTAATTGTTTCCTTCCCTAGTCTGGGTTTGCCCCAACCACCAAAGCACCAAGGGCTTCATTTACTGATTAACTGCAACGAGCTAATTATTATATTTACAACTCTAGCGGTCTTGAACCCGGAGACAACAGTCCAGTGCATGAAAGTCCGTGGTCCGTGGTTACACTGGATCAAGACGCCTGACGTCATATCGGGAGTTCACGTTTGCATTGTGGCCGTGTGTATTAAGGGTGGTGATTGTGGTAGTGATGGTTGTGGGGGGTGGGGGGTGTTTATGTTGATGACTTGATGAGCTGATGTTGTTCTTGTTAAGGTGATGGTGTTGTTTTTGTGGGGGTGCGGTGGTGGTGGTGGGGACGGTTAAGGTGTAGTGGTGTGTGGTGTGGTGTGGTGTGGTGTGGTGTGGTGTGGTGTGGTGTGGTGTGGTGTGGTGTGGTGTGGTGTGGTGTGGTGTGGTGTGGTGTGGTGTGGTGTGGTGTGGTGTGGTGTGGTGTGGTGTGGTGTGGTGTGGTGTGGTGTGGTGTGGTGTGGTGTGGTGTGGTGTGGTGTGGTGTGGTGTGGTGTGGTGTGGTGTGGTGTGGTGTGGTGTGGTGTGGTGTGGTGTGGTGTGGTGTGGTGTGGTGTGGTGTGGTGTGGTGTGGTGTGGTGTGGTGTGGTGTGGTGTGGTGTGGTGTGGTGTGGTGTGGTGTGGTGTGGTGTGGTGTGGTGTGGTGTGGTGTGGTGTGGTGTGGTGTGGTGTGGTGTGGTGTGGTGTGGTGTGGTGTGGTGTGGTGTGGTGTGGTGTGGTGTGGTGTGGTGTGGTGTGGTGTGGTGTGGTGTGGTGTGGTGTGGTGTGGTGTGGTGTGGTGTGGTGTGGTGTGGTGTGGTGTGGTGTGGTGTGGTGTGGTGTGGTGTGGTGTGGTGTGGTGTGGTGTGGTGTGGTGTGGTGTGGTGTGGTGTGGTGTGGTGTGGTGTGGTGTGGTGTGGTGTGGTGTGGTGTGGTGTGGTGTGGTGTGGTGTGGTGTGGTGTGGTGTGGTGTGGTGTGGTGTGGTGTGGTGTGGTGTGGTGTGGTGTGGTGTGGTGTGGTGTGGTGTGATACTTGGTGTTGTGGAGAACGTGATAGTGGTAGTGATTATGATGATGATGATTGTTGTTGCGGTGCTAGAGATGACGATAGTTGTGGTTGTTGTGACAGTGAAAATGGTAGTCTGACTATATATACAATATTTTGTGTGTATAATTAGGTTAAAGATTGTGGGATAACAATTCGGTTTGGTGTCACATTTCACTATTTCACAGTAGCTCATCCGCGCGAAAATTACCCAATTATACGATATGTTTTCCATCTTATCTAGATTTTCGTCAGGCCTAATGACCCACCAGGTTGCAGCGCACCTTTTTCTGACCAACCTTGTCTTCGCAAAGCTGCCTGGCGTCATTCCAAGTTGTCGCGTTTCTATTGTTCGCATGTTTTGCTCGTTTCTCTCACTCGACCCACTTTCTACCTGCCTTCGCGCGACCTAAACGAACTAATAGCAACCATCTGCTTGACATCCCGTACGATACTTGTCATTATCTAACTATATAATTACATCATTATCTCTTTTCACCAACACACGTCGATTTCCGAATGTATCACAAAACGGTAGTTGTGTTGCTATAAAATATAATGCTAGAAGAGTACATCAACGTTTCTAACGTAATTATTTACACAAACCTAAAGAAAGTAATGATAACATACACTCAGCCGATTCAGCTTCAGCCTACCCAATGTCAAACCGCCGTGGTCACTAAACAGATCATCTCCGGTGTTTTGTCACACGTAAGAACCTCGATGACTGACACCTAGCCGCCTGCATTGTAAATATATACCATAAACAAGCGCTGCTAATATATGCACACCGCTCCACACCACACCGCACCAAACGCCTGCACCGCATTCCAGCTCGCATTAAACACAGCGGCCCGGTTTGCTGATTCAGGGTCCGATTGATATCTCGTCAGCCTTACACTGTCATTGTCAACGTTTCTCCGGGAGGGTTGACGCGAGATAACAGGCGGTTAAATGGTCAATATATACGGTTTCACAGAAGTCGCGTCGGCATGAATGTCTTCCAGGCCGGTTGGTTCATAGTTCGGACTGGTCAGTCTTGACTCGAGCATCGTGTTAATTAATGGGAAATGGCTGTATGCATGGCACAAGGTGTTTCACGTTATTGACCATTACATCACTCAACCCTTTACGGAGGTGTTATATATTGCGTGATATAATCTATGACGTCATGAGTTCATGTGCGTGTGACAACCCTTTCATCGACTAAGTGCTCGGTTTCTTAGGCAATCAAAGTCTGCACTGAAGTTCATGGTCGGCTGTAACTGCTATTCAAGTTGGTTGAGAAGGAAGGGGCGCGTGTGTTTATAGCCGCATACGTAAATAGATTTTCGCCAGTGTTGTAAATTAGTTTCTCAGAATGACGCCTATTTAATTTATGTGGATGTCGTATGACCGGTGTTGCTGGTTAACAAATAACAGGGCATCCGATGAATCCGCATGGCATTTGTGAAAGTCTACGTCTTACAGCATCCTTCTGGAATATATCAACTGACAAATTATTGCAAAAGCCAATCACAACAACGTTCATCGTTCACGATCATAAACCATAGTCGCTTCCTGACGACAAGCGAACTCCACACAGTACAACCTCCGGTGTTTTGTCAAAGTTTACGCCGCCAGTCTGGGGTACAAGAAAGGAGTGTATTCAGTTGGCTTCCTGCCCGGACCCGGTGTTGTGTCTGTCGTGTGTACGCTCTGACGGGCTGGCTGAAAGCTGAGTAACGTATGCTCACATTAACGACGGTCTCGCGTATCTTTTCACAGCGACAACAGGTAGCCGCGCAGTGGCGCACGCGCAAATACATCAGTGTCAGTTGATCGCTCACAAAGACGCGCCGTAACTGGCAGTGTGCGTGCCTACGACCGCCGTGAAGTTGTGCTCAGCCTAGGCGTGGAGATACGGGAGAAAGGGACGATCCGAGGTACACACCGCTTGTGTGGACTATTCACAGTTCGCTACCTATCTTGACACATCGGGATTGAAAGAAACGTCCACTTCCGGTAAGAGTTTACAGCGTAGCATATCGTTGACATTTCAACGTAACAAACACCGTTGATGATTCGGTGGTTGTCTCTTGTCAGAACATCGGGCTGTCAATCGATCGTGTGAACCGGGTCTTGAAGCGCCTTACAGTGCAGTGCAGTGCAGTGCAGTGCAGTGCAGTGCAGTGCAGTGCAGTGCAGTGCAGTGCAGTGCAGTGCAGTGCAGTGCAGTGCAGTGCAGTGCAGTGCAGTGCAGTGCAGTGCAGTGCAGTGCAGTGCAGTGCAGTGCAGTGCAGTGCAGTGCAGTGCAGTGCAGTGCAGTGCAGTGCAGTGCAGTGCAGTGCAGTGCAGTGCAGTGCAGTGCAGTGCAGTGCAGTGCAGTACAGTACAGTACAGTACAGTACAGTACAGTACAGTACAGTACAATACAGCTGTCTCGAAGATGGGAACATTTCATCAAATACGCGTGGCACCAATTCACTCAGTTGTATGAATGAGTGACTGGGAACAAACACAACGTGGGATGTATTATGTGAATGAGCAGTCACAGCGTTTATAAACTGCAGCGTGATTGAGCGGCCCCCGCAGAAATCGAGATGGTGACCAATAGGGCATGTAATAGACCAGCTGTGAGGTCTATTGTAAAGCTCGCTTTGAGCGGGACTGTATCACAATTACCTCGCAAGAGATCGCTAGACGGACCGCGCTTAATAGTGGTATCGGCATTATTCATAGCTTCAAATAAACCGCCCGGCGGGTTGATGCAACGAAACCCTTAAAACTATGAGATTGACAGGAGATCAGATATAAATATTTAAAATATTGAATGGGTATGGAAATATTGACAAAAATATTTTTTCTCGGTTAAGGAAGAGATGACTAGTGGTCATGGAGTTACACTAGCAAAGAATCAGTGTAGACTAGATATTAGAACATTATATATACCTAAGAAGGGCACCCCGCCCTTCTTATGTACTTAGATAAATAGGTTGGACTCTCGATAAGCCAAAGGGCTTCCTTTTCCACCTTCCATCTAGATTTGATTCTCTAGGTGGCAATCTTGCTCAATCTGGTTAAATCTGGTTCATTTATCATTCTAAACTCCGAGCCATCGTAAAAGTGGAGCGGGACACGGCGGCATTAGCTGCACTGCACAAGACCCGTTCCTTGTCTTGCAAATTCGACTGATCAAACGAACAACACGACACGTGATGATTAGTGTGTGTACGCGAGGGAGGGGTATTGACGAAGGTGGACGAATACGGAGCTGTCATGAATGAGAAAATGTGCGCTTCATTAAGATCGCCGCTAATGAGCTGGTCTTATCTTCTTCTGACCTGTGGTCAGTGATTAGGCTGCCCTCGGACTCCAACTTCTTCATTATTTAGGTTCCGTTATCGACTTTCCCACAAATCTCGGGCCACACCTGGAGATAATCT
>OZ024860.1:28913019-28925519 GCA_964017155.1 Oasisia sp. SBJ-2009 | reverse complement strand
GTGATCCGGATGTATGCGTAAGCTTCCTGCGGAATCCGTCCATAAAAACGTACGCGGCTTTGAAGCGTAAACTGACGAAAGCCGACAAGGAATGGATACAAGGATTTCTGGATGCCAACGGATTAGGTCAGTGTCTTTACGATGTTATTCAAATTTAATCATTCGCATTGTTCACAATTACATCATATTCAGTTTAGGTATTGGGAACCCTGTGGTCAGCATTCAAATGTCAAATGATTAATCGCATTATTATATATTTGCTTTGATTATTTTTTCATCCTGTTATTGAATCGCCCAATGCTCTCCATGGGGTGACCACGGGATTATATACCAAATGGTTCTTCCAGTTGTCCGTGTAGATGTAGATATTCGTTTTTACCCACGACTTCACAGTTGTCTTATATAATTATGTAATTGTTAATTAATTAGATAATTTTACAGCGTCCCAGTAGACCATTTTAGCGTAATGCCGTGTAGCCAGTGACATTTTCGTTTTATGACGCTGTTGACAGTCACACAAAAGATTCTGTTTTGTTTCCATAATTGTTTGCTACAGTATCCAGCACATGTATCAACGTACTGATATTGGCAATTGATGACAAACATTCCTTGATCTGTACTGAAATTTAAAAGGTCGCTGAAAGCTAACAACGCAAACTTGAAACTAAGATGAAAACTGTGTATTTGTACAGTAGTACTGACAATGAATGACAATATTGAGAGTAGCATTGTTAGTACTCTACTACACAGGTATATAGCATATTCTGCTACTGTTCTAGAGGTCAATAGCATGTTATACTACTGTTGTATAGCTTTATAAAATATGTTCACCTCATGTTCCAAATGTCAGAAACATCATACACTACTGCTACATAGGTCAATACTTGTTCTGCTATTGTTACAAAGGTAAATAGCACCGTATGCTACAGTTACAGAGGTCAATAGCACCGTGTGCTACTGTTGCAGAAGATGTCAATAGCACCGTGTGCTACTGTTACATAGTTCAATAGCACCTTATGCTACTGTTACATAGGTCAATAGCACCTTATGTTACTGATACATAGGTCTATAGGATTATACACGACTACTACCCTTTATATGTAACATGTTCTGTTATTATCACAGAGGTCTATGACATGTCATGCCACTATCACAGAGGTCTATATCATGTTGTGTTACTGTTACGCCGGTCTATATCATATTCAGTTACTGCTACACAGTTCTACATCATGTTCCGCTACTGTTACAGAGGTATACATTACGTTCCGCTACTGTTCCAGAGGTCTATAGCATGTTCCGCTACTGTTACAGAGGTCTATAGCATGTTCCGCTACTGTTACAGAGGTATACATTACGTTCCGCTATTGTTCCAGAGGTGCTGTTCAGTGCCATCGACGTGGTGGGCGGGCGGCGGGTGTGTCAGTTGGCCGACGCCATGCTGCTGCTCGAGTGTGTGTCGTGTGTGAAGGCACTCATGAACTCGAAGGTCGGCCTCGAGTACATGATCCAACACCAGGACTCGGCGGGAAAACTCGTCAACGGTGAGTGATTGAGTCATCTAAACACCATCAGTCCATCAGGTCTCGTTTGGCTGCGTCACTTCGCCGAGCACACCGTCTGGTCATTTACCCGGCGTTTGAATGTTATCCGTATAAGGGGCCAAAACGTGCTGCCACCTCACGGAGCCTGGGTAATTGAGGGAAATCTTGCAATAATTCCTGCTTTACAAACAACTGCAATTTTGTATTTCTGTTTATTTTGGAGTTAATATTAGTTTAATAATGTTGAATAGGTTTAATAGTTTAGTACTATCTTATAGAGGTATATCTTTATTTTAGTTTTTATTTCATTGTTGGCCTGACAGCCAATCAGCTCTGGGGCAAGGCCGCCCTGGTGGTAACATTAACAGATAAGAGCTATAATAACCCACGCGGAGGCGAGGGGCTTAAAGTGCCACACGACGGAGCCTGTGTAATCGACGCTTCGACGCTGTACATCGACTGGTCATCAGTTTGAGTGATCCGTAGCTGTAAAGATATATCAACATTTGTACAACTATATCGCTTGTCATATATAGTTTTAGAAATGTTTATTTCTTTTCCCTAAAGTCAACTGTATTATCATAGATGTAGATCATGGTTCATCGGTTAATTTAAGAGAGGGTGCCAGCTCCTCTGCCCAGAATTGCCCAAATAGTAATTTGTAACTGGAGGTCTGCTGGGTTGAAAATGGGAAAGGTACTCGTAAAAGGGTATGGCGGTTAAATCTGTTCGTCTAGGCGTTATTGCCAATTAATTTTATTTTGAAACTGAATGTTTTGTTTACCATTTAAACGTATAGCAGGCGGAAGCTTTCAAATTGCGAACATTGTCCCGAGCTTAACAAAGTAACTAAGTACAAATAGGCAGGCAGTAAACTTTCTACTCGCATGTTTTAGTCGTAAACACGTAATGCTATATGAAAAAAGGAACCTTAGAGCTAGCACTCTCACTTTAAATGAGATACTACCAGCGTACCTCATCATAGAATGTTTGTAAAGTTCAACGATAACTATACTTCAATATGTGAAATATCATGTATACTAATTTAGATTAAAGTTAAGTTGTCATATAATAAAAGTAAAATGTTCCTTCATGAAAAAGATGAATAAACAACAGAACATGTTATGATATACAAAGAGTTGTTGCTACAACCAGTAAATGTTCCCTTTTTAGAACAATAACCCCTATTTACCTCTCAATGCGCTTGCCGACAAGTCCAACACAATTAACTGATGCCGTTTTTGTGTCACTAATATATTCCCCGGTAGTATTTTGACGAAGCAATGAATGATAATTCGAGACATCAACACTTGTTTAGTGCAATACGTTGGGCGCCATTCGGCTGTAGTTATAGTAATTACTGGTAATAGTCTTCGACTGTTGTTTGGTGGTATATGATAGTACCGGCGAATCGGGCAATATTACTAAAGGGATTGTCTTAAAGCGTATATATGCATTCGACGTGTACTGCATCAAAACATGATTATTTCGCACGAGTACCTTCTCTGCTGCAATTGTCTTGCAAATCTATGAATATCATGGGTGATAACTGAACAACAAGCCGATGTATAACTGTGTTTATGTCAGTTACTTTGAACCAGCTGCCATGTGGGTGATTAATTATGCAGCCCGATAATAACGAATGAACATTCAGGCACGCGCAGTGAACTACACAATGATCGTTGTAAACAGTAAACATCTCGAGTAAAACTGAAGTCTGACGAACCTCATCGAATATTCATGGCAAGGCCGTATACTGATACTATAAGCGAAGCCCAAACTAGAAACTCCGCGTATAGGCGAAGTTATTTTTCGATATATATTATCGGGGTTATTTATAAGTGACTAATAACATTTATTTATAATGAAATGTAGGCATATCATTATATGAAATAATTACGTTAACAGGATTAATAAAATATTGCATACATTATAAAAAATACCATTTAAAAGGAATATTATAATTATATAATTATAATAGTCGTATATAGTCTAGTAACCTTTCCTTGATCGTATGTCTAATTAGACAATGAAAGAATGCAATTTGAGCGAAATTCCTAGTTGTCGTTGCATCATTATATGGTGTATATTGTGGAATGCGTGACTTTATGGTGATAGCATATACAATTTTGCATATAATATCATTGGCCTTTGCAGCTTGCGACACGTCAAACATCATGGTGAAGAAGCAAGTGTTTGAGTTGCTGGCGGCCCTCAGCATATATTCGTCAGAGGGGATCAAACTCGTCCTTGACGCGCTTGAAACTTTCAAGGTGAGAATTATGCTGTTATCCTCCTCCTCCTCCTCCTCCTCCTCCTCCTCCTCCTCCTGCTCCTCCTCCTGCTCCTGCTCCTGCTCCTGCTCCTGCTCCTGCTCCTGCTCCTGCTCCTGCTCCTGCTCCTGCTCCTGCTCCTGCTCCTGCTCCTGCTCCTGCTCCTGCTCCTGCTCCTCCTCCTCCTCCTCCTCCTGCTCCTGCTCCTCCTCCTCCTCCTCCTCCTCCTCCTCCTCCTCCTCCTCCTCCTCCTCCTCCTCCTCCTCCTCCTCCTCCTCCTCCTCCTCCTCCTCCTCCTCCTCCTCTGAGTATCAGACATTGATAACAATCATCGATCTCTTGTTGTTCTGGAATTGTATTGCACCGTTTTCTCAACCAAACCTTTCCATTGTGCTCGGTTGTCAATCCGTCCAAATCAAATACAATGGGTACGTTTGTGACACGTGATAACTTAGAATGTCCGTGCCATGGTTGGTTCACAAGTAGAAATGACAAAGTTCACACACATGTGTTTGTGACACGTGATATCTTAGAATGTCCATGTCTCTGAAGACGATAATAATATTATGATAAAGTGAAATGGACATTGTTGTGACATGTAACAACTTCGAATCTCCATGCTATGAATGTCGCAGAAATGGATATGACAAAGTGAAAAGGTTATGTTCGTGATATGTGACAACTTGTCATTATCAAGACAGTAAGAGGCAGGGTACTACGACTAGGTAGTGCATGGATTATGGTATGGCTTTTCGTAAACGACAATGTCTAAATTACTTCGGTGACACACATAGCGAGGTACAAAGGTTCATATTAATGTAACCTATAAACAAATGCTAATAATCGGGCAATTTATATTCAAATACAAATGCTAGTCAACAGGCATATAATATATATATATATATATATATATATATATATATATATATATATATATATATATATATATATATATATATATATATATATATATATATATATATATATATATATATAATGCAGAAAAATATATAACCAAATGCTAATAGACCGAGAAACAAACATGGTACCGTTCATACAAGGCACGTAAAGTACATTCTGAGAGAGCGCTGATGGCTTTTTCTAGCCAAGGTGTTGGTCGCCTCCCACTCGGCTCCATGGTTGTTGTCAAACAGATGGTGTTTGACAGTTTCCGCCGGGTCACCGCAAGCCTGACGCTGCTAATGCTCTCACCCAATTAGTCTTGATGACGGGTGTCATTACGATCATTTACCAAGTATCCGTAACAGGCGAAATGTGTTAGGCTAATCTAGTTTGATAGTAATTCAGGTACAGGGCAAGAGGGAGAGAGAGAAGGAGCGATGGAGAGAAGGAGAGGAAGAAGGAGACAGAGACAGAAATAGAGATAGAAGGAGCAGGAAAGGGAGAGGAAAATATAGAGGGTGTGTGAGAGAGAGGGAGGAGGGGGAGAAAGTGAGTGAGTGAGTGAGTGAGAGAGAGAGAGAGAGAGAGAGAAGGAGAGAGACGGGGGAGAGGGAGAGAGGGTGATAGAGGAGAGAGAGGGGGGGACAGACGGCGTGAGAGAAGGACGAGAAGAGAGAGAGGGTAAGTGAGTGAGTGAGTGAGTGAGTGAATGTGTGAGTGAGTAGGTGAGCGAGAGAGAAAGTGACAGAAAGAGTGAGTGAATGAGTGGGTGACAGAGATACGGAGAGTGAAAGAGAGATATACAAGGGGGGAAATAGAGTGAATAAGTGAGTGACTGAGTGAGTGATTTAGTGAGTGAATGAGTGAGTGATTAAGTGATTAAGTAATTGATTGGAACACAGACTGCAATGACGTGAATCTTTTACAGAAACCTGTTAGACATTAGTTTGAATCGAATACATGCTACGATGTGGCAGCGACTGCGAAAACTAGTTGGCAAATAAAAAAGCCGGCAGATCATGTTGATTTTAAGTGTGATGGTAACAAATCGGCTCTGTAATGCGTGTTGACATTTAATGGCATCCATAACAAGATCGGCGGAGGCAGGAACAGTTTATGACAAAGTCACCGACCTTCCGCAGTTTGCGTAGGATATGGATATCAGCGTGTCATCACCGGTGGCCCGCGACGTTGGTGAGAAGTATTACCATGAGGTGTGCTAACCGGATGTGGGATGCATTACGTAGGAAGTTGCCGCCGGGGTGCTGTTAACCTCTCAAGTGACATAATGATCGAACCGGTTCGCGTCTGTTTGCCAGTGTCGGTGTCACGCCAGATGCCCGTGTTAGTGTCCGGTTCACGAGCCTAATCCGCAAACACAGTCTGTCACGTCCACGCGTGCCAGGGAGCGCTGCTGCTGATTACGTCAGTACCAAGGAGCAGTACTCCTGGCCGATCCCTTTGCAAAACTATGACTTTAAGCTCAGCCAATGAAATCGCCTACGACGAGCGTGGTCGGTCTCCGGTCGTGTGATATAATGTTGGGTGTTGGTTCCACGTGTTGCAGGCAATACTTGGGATGTAGAAACATAAATTCGAATACACATAACAATTGGGCGAACGGTTCATTATAATGGAATTTATACAGATTGTTTATCTGTCTTCAAAAGACTATGTGTATGGAATTTGTCAGGTCAACGTTTACATGGCAAGCTTACACAGTTTGCGAGGATGGTCTGCTTCCTGTATATATATATATATATATATATATATATATATATATATATATATATATATATATATATATATATATATATATATATATATATATATATATATATATATATATATATATATATATATATATATATATATATATATAATGTAACATTACACGTAACGTGTGCGTGTGTGCATGTTTGCGTGCGTGTGTGTGTCAGTGCGTGCGTGCGTGCGTGCGTGCGTGAATATGTGTGTCACCATTTTGACAGTAGCATATCAATGTATGCTTATAATACAAAATAAATATGCGCCAGCTTTGTTTGGTTGCCTTCACAAAAATGTGTTATAAGTCACGGCTCTTTTTCTCGTATGAGCTGCGGCTCTTGTTACGTTTTATGTACACAACTTAACAAGAGCCATAATTCAGCCGAGAACAAGAGCCATGACTCAGAACACACGACGTGACGTTTCACTTCTGACTCTACATGCATACATAAATAATAACTTTCTAAAATAACATTCGATAGGCCTTATGGCATGGAGAAATGGAAAAGGATTGTGTCATATTTCAAAAAGCATATTGCGGTACTGCAAGTTCATTCCAGAACATCGCTTTTCATCTTATTGCGTCCTAGTAGAAAGATAATGTAAACCTTTATTTTGTAATTATGTTATTTAATTACAAAGTTCGATAGCGTAACATTAACTGCTTGATCTGTATAGTTATATTGTGATTGCATTTTGAGGTGTTATTCAACTTGTCAACCTTTTACAGAACATAATCGCCACTCCCACCCCCCCCCCCCGACCTATCCATGCTGGCACTGGGTGTGCATTTCGTCCTCAATATTTCTTTTTCGTCCCCTATTTTGAGAGAAACGTATCAGTGTCATGGGGGATACATGTATACATTCCCCAATATTGCGAGCCAGATAATTACCCCAAATGTACCATTGTCTGCCCAATGAGGATGTAGAACGCAGAACAATGGCAATCCAAGCAGATGAGCTAAATGTTACACGACACAGTATTCCCACATATTGGGTTACACTAAATCATAGTATAGTTTTAAAAGATGCCAACAGGTGGGACAAATGGGCGTACGGCCTTTGTTTCGCTTGAACGACTGTCGCTGGGTGGTTTAGTTACATATGTTTTGCGGCAGCGTGTGTTTGTGTTTTCGCCTGGATGGTGCTGCAGTCAGAGGCTTTTGGTGAGCTACGCTACTAGTGTAGCTGGGGTTTTGGTGAGCTTCAATAGGGTGCACCCTCATTGATCAAATCCAAAAACGACACCCTCTTGGGAACGGCCATTAGTACCATATGTATTATTTCTAAGACGCAAAAATGATACTATCTCTGAACATCTGTAGATTATATGCATGCGTAAATGTGTACGTCAAATCCCTTTACCGGTCAATCTTCTGTAACGTGTAGGATACTTACCTCGGCCATGCTAACAGCCTGTTCTGAGCTGCCGATGGTTCCTGTCTTAATCACAGGGGGCCTAGTGTGTCCACTAACAAATGGGAAGACTGGCGGGTATTTCTTACTTACTGCAGTTTGGATAGAATTTATATATCCAGATTGTCAACGAAGTACATTTGTTCTAACCCATTTCTCATATGTGATACACGTCAGGTGATACGTCTATTTATGTGAATGTTTAACGTAACTACACATCTGCAGGTGACCATTCTCTTTAATCAGGACACTCCTATAATAAGGCCGCTTTCTACTGTACATATCTACCTCTGCCGCCGTAACACATGCTACATAATAACCAAGTGCGATGTTTACCAGCACATACTCGAACACTCATATCACTCGATTCATCATCTACAGAGAAATCTACCTCGCGGTTTTCCTATATCAGATAATTTCGTGTAAATGAAAACTATGCATAGCCGACGCACAGCGATGCGTCACTGTCAGTAACCCCCGCGTCTGCGTATGTCGTGATTCACACGTTACTTAAGGGTGAGCGCGCCAGGCCACATTCAGTGAGGCACGAGGGATCTATGCACGGCTAGACGTGAATAGAGTGGAACATGACCCGAGAATATGCGACGGCAACTCACGATAAAAGCGCATAAATGTCATTGTTTTTTCTTTTTATAAAAAAAAGTTGATGTGTGAGCGTTGGCGGTGTGTGTACGCGTGTACTATAAATAAGCATGTTTGTTGCGCCCGTGTAATTGTAAGTGAGTAAGCAGTATAACGATTCGAATAAATTTGCAGTTTTGAAAAGTGAATGTTTCTGTGTGACAAAATATAAAATGGTCAGAATGCGCCAAAAAAGTATGGGGTTCCGAACATTTCTCGTATAACATTATTTACATTCGTTTTGGATTCTAGCTGGGTTCTAGTTGGGTTCGTAATGTTCCAGGAATGTTCTGGCAGTTCGTAGGGACATTCGGTGCGGTCGAAAATTATTTTGGGCATGCTCAAATACATTTTACTGGATCTTCCGAATGAGACAACTGCCCCATTCTGGAAGCGTGCGAGCTGTATTCCAGGAAGAAGCGGTCTGTTCGGAAAATGTTATGAAAGCGTTCTAAACATACTGGTAGCATACAAGGCCTTCTACTCGGCCTCATCCTCCATCTCCGGGGTGGGTACCCTCTTATTTTCCTTCTTGGCTGCTGCATTCCTTCGTGGGATGTTGTCAGTTCAAATTCCGAGCGTCGTTGGCGTTTCTCCCGCTATTCTTGCCACATTTGCAGATGTCGATGTAGACTCCAGCTATTCGAAAAGCGTTCGGAACGCGAACGGAAAGGAAACTGGCGATTCGAGAAGCATACGACCCATTCGGAAGGATTTCGGAAACCGTTCTGAGAGTGTTCGAGAAGAATACGATGTGATATTAAACCAAATAAGCCAAATACGATGTGATATTAAACCAAATAAGCCGGACTAAGCCAGACAGTGCTCGTTTGGTTTAGTTCATACTTAGTAGGCCGCACGAACGCAGTAAAGATACGCGAAGTTACATCTGCTCCGGTGATTACTCAACATGGTGTTCCACATGTCTCGGTCCTAGGTCAACTACTATTTAACATTTACCTTTTACCTATTACGGACATTTTCGATCGCCACCAGATCCGCTATCATATATACGCAGACGACACTCAATTGTACGCTGAGTGCCCGCCATCGAGTCACGCTGATGCACAACGTAAAATCGAGGAATGCGTGAGTGATATTAGACAGTGGCTGGATTACAACCATCTTATTCTAAACGAGGCGAAGACCGAAGCAATCGTTTTTCGTTACTCCGCTGTCCACTCGCCTTCTTCGTTGTCCACCATCTGTGTATGCGGGTCATCTATATCACTGTCGCTAATTGTTCGTGATATAGGCGTTTATTTGACAGCCGACTTGACATGTCAGCGCAAGTATCGAACGTCTGCCGTGCTGCATACTCAAATCTATTTCGTATTGCCAAAATACGAACAAGTCTGACAACTGCAGCATGCAAGACTCTCGTCCACGCCCTCGTCACATCACGGCTAGACTACGGAAACGCAGTCCTGTATGGCATCTCCGACCGCCTCTTTCACCGCCTTGAGATGGTGCAGCGCTCGGCGGCCAGAGTTGTGCTGCGGCTCAGGCGCGGTGACCGGCGAAGCATGACGGCTGCATTGAAACAACTGCACTGGCTGCCCGTACGTTATCGCATCGAGTACAAGATACTCGTTATTGTGTTTCGGGCCTTATGTGATCGGACGCCGACGTACATCGCCTCTCTCATCACGCCGTATGTGCCGCGTCGCGCCCTGCGATCTGCAGACCGCGCGTTGTTAGTGGTTCCTCGGCACAACCTCGAACGTTAAGGACGCCGCTCATTCTCCCGTGCTTGACCAACTCTATGGAACGCACTACCTGAGGATTTGCGTTCCACAGAGTCCATGAACAAATTTAAAGCGGAACTTAAGACATTCTATTTCAAAATTGCTTTTAATGTCTAATTCCTCTATACCTTTTATACTGATATTAATGCTTTAAGTGGCTCAGCCAGCATATAATTTAAATAATTTATTAATTAGTTTAAGATTTTAGATTTTTAATAACTTTATTTAATATTCACTTTTTTTTTTACTACTATTATTTTATACTGACTTTTACAATGTGAACACTACAGAACAAAGCTTGTCCGTTGGATTTTAGTGTATAAATAAAGTGTATTATTAATATTAAGCCATTCGAGCTCCATTCGGAAAGGATTCCAGGGGAATGCTCGATGTATGCGGAAAGCATTCGCCCATAAATACCTCCCTCTTCTTTCGGGCTACTGAACCAATATATGTTTTTATTGTAGAAACATTCAGAAGCCTATACGTTTCAGTATGACAGCGCCATTAGTGTGTGTGTGTGTGTGTGTGTGTGTGTGTGTGTGTGTATGTGTGTGTGTGTGTGTGTGTGTGTGTGTGTGTGTGTGTAAGCGCGCGCGTGCGAGTGTGCGCGCGAGCGCGTGTGTGTATGTATCTGTATCCATACAGTGCGTATTTGCGTGCAGGATTGCGTGAATGCGTGTCTGCTTGCTTGCGTGCGTATGCATGTGCATGTTCGTACGTGTGCGTATGTATGTATGTATGTATGTATGTATGTATTTATGTATGTTTGTATGTATGTATGTATGTATGTATGTATGTATGCACGTGTGTGTGTGCGTGTGTATGTGTGTGTGAGTGTTTGCGCGCATATGTGTATACTGTGCATGTTTGAGTGTGTGCGTGCGTGCCTGCCTGCGTGCATGGTGCGTGCGTGAGTATGTGTGTTACCAATTTGACAGTAGAAGTATGAATACATGGAATATCAGCATATATACATATATACATACATACATACATACATACATACATACATACATATATATATATATAATGTTATATATATATATATATATATATATTATATATATATATATATATATATATATATATATATATATATATATATATATATATATATTATATATATATATATATATATATATATATATATATATATATATATATATATATATATATATATATATTACCAGTACCAGACATGTTCTCTCACTCCAAAAACCCGGCGCAGAATTTAGCGAAATGTTTATGCTCCAGGGGTGACTGAATGTAAACCAGATCAGTGCACTTTATTTCACAGAAACAAAAGAAGCAGAGGTATCGCTTCAGCATGTTGGTGAACGAACTGAAGGCATCGGAAGTGACGTCATACTCGGCGACGCTCATGGCGTTCATCAACTGTCTCGTGGTGTCGAATGACGACATCCATGAGCGCGTCCGCACGCGAAATGAATTCATAGGCGAGTAACGATGCTAATTGCACCGCATGCTGCAGCAGTAGTGAGATCAGCCGTGTGCATGGGATCGTGAAAGGCGCGTGATATCGGCTGAAGCTTTGTGTTGCTGACATGTGTCCCGTATGTTAGGATAGTATTATTGTTTTCACACTAGAACACGCCAGCATAAATATACACATTCGGATTCGCTCTCATAGCGCACATTCGCACTTGCATGCCTCCACTAAAACACGCACGCACGCACGCACGCACGCACGCACGCACGCACGCACGCACGCACGCACGCACGCACGCACGCACGCACGCACGCACGGACGGACGGACGGACGGACGGACGGACGCACGGACGCACGGACGCACGGACGCACGGACGCACGGACGCACGGACGCACGGACGCACGGACGCACGGACGCACGGACGCACGGACGCACGGACGCACGGACGCACGGACGCACGGACGCACGGACGCACGGACGCACGGACGCACGGACGCACGGACGCACGGACGCACGAAACACGGACGCACGCACGCACACACACACACACACACACACACACACACACACACACACACACATACACATACACATACACACACACACACACACACACACACACACACACACACACACACACACACGATCATGTTCTCCTGGTGACGACATATAAACATATTGCTAGCGAAGTTGTCGAGTTTTGCATGTCGGTACATTTATAGCGAATGTTGTATAAGCGAACACCAGCTGGATG
>OZ024860.1:28863019-28895519 GCA_964017155.1 Oasisia sp. SBJ-2009 | reverse complement strand
AACGGACGGCGGTGACATCAACGCTCGCACACAGTACAGTAACTGTCCTTGAACTTCACAGTTAAGGAGCATTTCAGAACATCGATGTCCGTTACCAGACAACATTAACTAGTCTCATCCGCCCCCTTCGCATGTAAACAAAACTTTGTAAACATTTATATGATATCAATACATTAATAGTATCAGTCAGCCGCGTACAATATTGATGCTTACAAGACAAGTGCCCCAGTCCCCCAACCCTAAACGAAAATAATTTCGTCAGATATCGGATATCGATATCCTGAGATGATAGGGCGTACATGACTGGAACGGAAAGCAAGATAGATCAACGCGAATTCATATTCATATGTCAACTTACATTCATGTGAATTTATATGAAACTCCTAGAGCGTTGACACAGTAGGATGAGTTTGTGATTATTCCATAATTATAGATTGTCACACTTTATAATATTTTCTGCACAAAACTTAACTTTTTAACATATGGTATGTTGCAGCCTCTCCGTGACATTATTGTTATTATGAAATTTTGGGAGGTATGGAAATTGTTATAATTCGTTGTGACTTGTACTTTTTGGTGGTATTATGTTAGAGAAAAGATTAGCTCGTAAACGTGCGTGACAATCCCGTTGTTTTTATATTTTATAAACCCATATACGTTAATCTAATTTTGTTGGTAGACTGCATCGTACTCGCTGAACAAGAATAACTTTGAACACTTCCCTCTTTTCGGTACTCTCTTATACTAAATGACTAAGGGAGTATCATAGTGAACAAGATGTTATATCGAAAGCCTAGCAGCACATCAACTTGACACAACCACAAGCAAAACATTACTATTTATCAAAACAAACGAATGTTTATTAAGAAGACACCTAAAACACTCATTTCAACACTCATTCATTACTCGTCGAAACCTGACTATATTGATGCCGCTTAAATACTGCTATTCTCTGCTATTCGAGCGTCCAAATCGTTTCCAGATACCAGTTCCTAAAACACCGTATACACAGTCTTATAGTTACATCATCGCCGTGGTATTTACAGTTTTGAACGATGTTATCCCCGGGTACGTAGCACACCGATCTTCCGCTAGCGGAGCCACTTTTTATTTGGCGTAGGTTTATTCAAACGTACGTAATAAGTTCTCAATTTCATGATATTAACTCCACGCCCTTTTCGACGCTTGCGAAACTTGTGTTTTCGATGTCGACGTGACGTCAAAATCATGTAAATCAACGAAGGATCAACATTTTCTTCATTTATTTTAATATAGACATCTATTCAGCATGATTAATCGGTGGATTTCGTTCTTCTCTGTTTGAGATTCGCATGTTACTGTGATCACCACCATTTGATATGTATATCCTCTTTGCTCAGACTGCCAATTTTCGGAGACACAAATGACGATTTGTTGTCATGTAGATGATCACGATCAAAGGCGCCTGGTGCACCCAATAGAACGCCACTTCTTCCTTATCCATTTCCATCTTCTTTCCCGGGGAAGTACGCAGCCGGAAGGTGACGGTTAACTTTGACCGTAGATCACGGCATTCGCAGCATTCATTTTGGAAACTCTGGCGTATCCCGCCATCGGAATGACGGCACGATCTTTAACATTGCAGTCCATTGCGAATGCTCGCAGAACCAATATGTTGTAAACTATGATACCCACCGCATTCCACGTCATCTGAGGACCTTGCGCCTCGAAACCACGTTAGTTGGGGAGCTCAGATCTTAACTTAAGTTTCTTGGACCCTTTCTGGTATTGCTGATCGACCTGTGTTTTTGTAAAAGTTATAATAAAATAAATAAACTTATATAGCGCCAAATCTAGTTAAAACTATTCAGGGCGCTTTACATGTACGTGTCCTTAAACATAATTACTTAAACGTATAACTAAAACTAACATTAAAAAGTGCATATAGACAGACTAATACAAACATTATACATAAACAAATAAATATAGAAGGCTAAAAAGCATAAGTCATTTAAGAAGATAGAAGTAGATCTACATGACACAAGTTCAAACCTTCCAGAAATACATATTATCACAGCGCAACTCTCTTAAATTACTTTTCCTGAATCTAAAAATGGAAATTACAATCAAGCCGGATGTCCACTGTCCACTGTCCACATTTCTGCTTTGTCGTAATTACTATTTATATGTTTCCATTATACATAGAGATATAACAACGCAGCTCAATGTTGTGCCGAAATATCTGGAATAATAAATACAAATAACACCAATTACTATTTTTTTGAAGAAGCTCGACACGAAATATTGTACAAACAGTCACTTTGTTTTTTGGTTCGCGACACATAACATGTAACATATTTATCTTTATTCTTAATCCACCATTACTGTTTCATAATGTGCACCTTTTCCACGTTCCTTGGTCTAGTAGACCAGGAGCCTATGAGTGATGTTACGCTTAGGAATTTCTGTCCATTCGCTGTTCGGAAATATTTCAAATCGTTATTAAAGTATCAAATGTATACAGTAAGGTTTGCTCTATTAAATGCCATGTCACTGTAGTAATGTAATTCACATATATAACCGGTATCAAAACTTTTGGCAAAGGCAAAGCTTCACAGATGTCTCGCACATAATTTGGATTGTGACGTAGGCAAAATACGTGTTCTGGAGATCGTTTCACTAACATTTTAAAGTGCTCTTATCTCTGATTTTGATCCATAAAATCGAAAGTTCGCCTTACGTAGCACCAGAATGAACATTCACAAACATTTCATCCTGGCGGAACCAGGATGAAATGTTTGTGAATGTTTGTGAAAAATGCACATACTACTACCTAACTTCTTAAGAGAACGCCATACCACACTTTAAACCAAAGATATGCATCATAAACATGTATGATTCACTAACTGGCGTTTTAATTGAAGTCCATTTTCAAGCAAATATACAGTGGTCAAAGCCAAATACGTCTTCAAAATGTTAGTGATTAAAAGCACGCTAGATGACTTTATAAAGTAATTTGCGTCTTGCCCCGTTGACGTTTGCAGTGCAGTTTACGGCTTTGCGAAGGTCAAGGTTGTTGTGATGTTTTTTAATTGTTTTTGTGATCAATTTAGGCTGCATCTGATTTAAATTGTACATAGTTATATTTGTATTATTATACTCGACGACAGAATTTCAGTCTAAAGGGGGTGCCACACGTCCGAGAGACTCGTACGAGTCACTCGGCCGAGTGCCTCGTACGAGTCACTCGGACGAGAACATGCCACACGTAGTCGTGGCTAAACAATCGAGTCGGGAGAGTCGCGCGAGTTACGTCATAAGGTGAAGGCCCTTTAAATTACAGACGCACACGCGCCTGTTTACAGCGATGGCGGATAATAGTAGCGGCAGCAGCAGCGGCGAAGAAGAGCACGCAATTTTGTTGGGAGCTTTGGCTGTGCTGCAGCAAATTGATATGCAAGTGGGCTACAATGTCATATTAGATTGGTGAATTCAAAAGAAGCCCAACTCCTCTGGATACAATAATGCAGGAATTATTCAGAATATGTAACTTTCACAACATGTTATAATTAATGTAAGCCACTTCCTCGCGAGAACTAAACAGTGGAATTGAACCTGTTTATAATGACTTTGTAGTCAGACAGCTTGCGGTATGTAGACTATATTTCGTGCACCAAGTGAACATTAGACGCGTGTTGAGTTGAGCTATTTTGAAGTCATGAATTCAGTTAATAATAACACATCTACTTACTAAATCATGTAGTCTTAATGTGCTAAAATGTTACTTTCATTAATTATATATATGAGAATATTGGATAAGCATATATTATGGTTGGTTGCCCATAATAAACGAAAACATTTCCCTTTGAGGTATAGCAACCCGTGGAAGGAAGCTGTGTGACCATGACCATGTTTCGTGCATGGAATTATATTTCATTGCATATATGAACACAATACCAAACAATCTGGACCACATTGTCAGGCCTAGTGAATTTCACCGTAATTGTAAGTAAAGTAAATATAATGAGCAACAGCTTAGGTACGTACGAGGAACAACTGTGAAATGAACTGTTGTTTGAACAATAGCATACTACTATAGATCACAGGAACACTAGATATACTGAAGTAGTAAGCAAAGTCCCAGCTTCTGAAATATTTTTTTATTATTTTATTTATGTGATATAATCTCATCAACATACATTTCAAATGAACTGCAACACACAAATAAGTGTTCACACTAATATCACTCCTTCGGTTGAAACCAGTGATATGTATTCTTCATGCATGATATCCATTATTTGGATCACAATGTCGTCCATGCATCATTGTAGCCTTTTTCTGGAAAAACATTTGTATTATTAATAACACATACCCCATATACATACACCCCATGAGGATCTTATCAGAGTTATTTCATATTTATTATATGCACATCATGTGCTGATTATGTAACACTTATTATGGTACATTTATGCAAACAGACTGTTACGGAACTTCAATAAATACTTTTTAAAATAAAATAGACTAGCAGACTCAAAAATATCAACAACAAAAACGTCACGGCTAAAAACCGTGTGTCCTATCTGCACTGACTTTGCAGTAAATATCCTTCCAATGACCGTGTCCAGAAATTTGTATTCATATTTTTTCATATAACATATATGTACTAAATCAGTCATACCTATTACGTTAAGGTTAAGCAAAAGCCATGTTACGGAACTAGAATATGTTTCTTATGAAAACAGATGGCAAAATCAAGCGCTCACAAAAACGCCATGTTAAAAACAGCGTGTCCTATCTGAAATGACAGCACTTTACATTTGTCTCGTGTCATGAGCCACATATACAATGAAAAGCTATTCCTTATCAGGTGTAAACAATGGGTACGGACGAGGTTTACCTACTTTAAATTTCAGGTCATGAGTGTATATTTTGTATTTAATTATACATTCAAAAATTATTCTCAGTCACAGTCACCAGTGCAGTGCAGTGCTCGTGGAAGTGTCATTCACTCATTGGTAACGTGTGTTCAGACGAGCACTGTTTTATGGATTAAAACGTTTAAAATACAAATATTGTGGAAAACTAAACAACAGTTAATCGAGTGATCCTATTTTCACGATGTCACTGTCTCTACTTACTTCTGACAGGGCTCTGACATTGCAGTTTGAACGATCCAGCCATCATTCGACGCCGACGACAACGACGTTGCCTTGCCCGGCCTAGGCTTGGCGTTGCTACCGAATTTCTGAGATACATTCCTCCATTTTTGTGAACATTCCTTCAAGGGGCGTCAATAATGAGAACTTGTAGGCTATTCGTAACCGATGCCTCTGTCTTTGTAACGTGGGTGTGCACCATTCCATAGCGAAATGTTCACGGTAAAGCTCGACAAAGATTTGAAGCGAGAATTTTGCAAATCAGTATCTGCCATTTTTAAGAAGGTCGAAGTTCAATTCAGTGCTGTCATCTCATTGGTTGTTAACTCCGAGTCACTCGGCCGAGTGCCTCGTACGAGTGACTCGGACATACCGCCACACGTACGATTTTACGTCCGATTTTGCGCCACACGTACGATTTTCATAGTTTCATCCGAGTCACTCGTACGAGTCTCTCGGACGTGTGGCAGCACCTTAAGATGTTGGCGCTCTCTTCAATCTTGTAAAATGAAAACTATCAACAGCGTTGTTCCCGCTAAACAGTTACACCGTGCGTGACACCGAAACAGTCTGCTCAATAATACGTAGGCCGTTTTTAAAAGTTTGCGTTTTAAATATTCGCACAGCGAGTAAAAATTCATAAGTTGTTGAGAAATGATCGGTGGGACGTATTTTCAAACACGTTTTTGGCAAGTATTTGATATGTTTTGCCAAACTGTGCCATACCAGTAACTAAACCCATTCATAAGCAGAATCGGACAGAACATTTTAAGAGAGTTTTCAAAATGCGTTTCTCTAACGAAATCCTTACGGAACTCGTAAGCTACGGAACATCTTCGCCATCATACTAATCGATAAACTATATACTTGGTGCAGTTTTTATTATTTAAATGATTATAAATGTATTACTTTTGTCGTTTAAAGTTGTAATGACTAGTTAAAATTCACACCTACCTGCCGTTGAATACGTCGCGTGGTCATGTGAATGTAATTACAGTTTAATACAAATATATTGTTTAGTAATAATATTTTATGCGGCTGTTACGATTGTTTTGTTATATTTCCAACAGCACCTAATCAACTAAACATCAAATAAATATAATTGATAATCACTGAAATATCCGTGTTATGATGGTAACATATTCGGTAGTATCATTTGATTAAAATCAGGTTAAAAAAATATTAATTTGAGTGTTACCGCAGGAATATTATTTATTGGTTTTAAAATACATCACTATTTTTATTTAAATACACTGCTTCCGGTCCATAACAATGCACATACCTACTACCTAACTTCAAAAGAGACCGCCATCTTCGAGCTGTATAAATATGTAGTTATACATATGTCTTTGAAGATTGTTTTTTCTTTCTTACTTAATTCATTAATTTATGTATTTACTTTCTTAAGAAATACCACATCAATGAACTGTATCGCACTTAAACGTTTCTACTTCCATCGACAGAACCTAGCTTTTTTGTTCACTTCTCGCCAAACGATGTACCTAAATGACAGTCCCACACGTTACGGGGTCTCTATGGCCATTCGTAATTGCTCTTGTTTAGCAGCTGAATCTGAATTGTTTTTCTCCGTCAAGGCAGCTCTGTCAGACGTATATTGATACTTTCAATTTCCCCGGTGAAATGTCTGGTTTTCGTGACTAAAACTTAAGTTCTTATATAGCGCACTGTCCAATCCTCAAGATTGCTTAAGCCGCTTTACACACTACTCCCGTGGCAGACATGTTCAATCAAATATCATCTCGGCCTCTGGGAAGAACCCAGCCATGCTGCAATTAATGCGCGAAGGTTGTTCGTACAAATATCCACTACTGTCTATAGCCACGTACTCATTCATACAACTGAGTGAACTCGAGCAATGTAGAGTGAACAAACCTCCCATGGTTTGACACGACAGCACAGGATCGCCGCTTTCACCACGCCTTTGGACTTATCTGTGTTCTTATTTCCAACGATCTTTCCCCAGTGACATCGTCGAATTTACAATTTCTCTACTGTATAAATTATACCCGAATTGTTGTAGCGCTTTGGTGATGGGCTGTAGCGTATGTGAACCAAAGAGCAGATACCGATCATTGTGGGTATGTGTCCAGTACATAATGTGAAGTAATTTTAAATAAAATAAATATTAACTACCAAGAATTACTGATTTATTTTATGTCAACAAAACTCATTTAAACCACATACGATGAATTATTTGTCTTTTGGTGTTTTATTAATGCGGCTTTTTCCATTTTAACACATGATCAATGCACATCATTATAACAGCGATATATATTTCCGTGCCATGGATTATACACTGGGGTGGCTCACTTTTCACGAATCAATGAGGTACCACAATGACTAATCCGACAGAGCTCGCTCTGACGCAACTAGGGTCTTTGTGCCGTCTTTTACGTGTTCTTGACGTGTGTGAAATGCGGAAGGTTTCGCGGAACATTTTGCGGAACGCTTGTTTAAATCATCCTAAAATCAGCTGTCGAACTCGCATGACTCCGAAGCCTCACACGCAGCTAAATATGGATACTGTCTGACATGTCCGTCAATGTGAAGGCATAATATGTATATTAATGTACATTTACAGCTGATGGAACGTCGACTGGTGGCCCGCGACGACAAGTGTACTGGCTCGATGCCGGAACGCATGTCTAAAATCATCCACAGCTCACACGAGACTGCTACGTCTTCACACATAGTTAAATACTGATTTCGTACAACATGTACGTCAATGTGAAAGCATAATGTCACATTAATGTACATTTTCAGTCGATGGAACGTCGCGGGACGTTCGACCGATTTCAATGCCAACTTGGCGTTGTTTTTAGCTGTTCTGGCTATTTAGCACACATACGGCACACACATATACAAACTATCGCTGACACGTCTTACCCGTCATATATATGAAAAAGTATTTCACCATATAGAGAAAGGGTGGCATAATTGTTTTTAACATGGTTTCTGTTGTTAAACACTGTGCAACGATATCAACGTGGAAAACTAGTGCTCATTTTCTTCTAACAATGAATTGCATGGAGCCTAACCCAGTCTATAATAACATTATGTAAACTATTTACAATGACCTCACGCTGGTTTCATTGACACTATCAAATGTGTATATGTAACCAAAATAAAATTCAATTCAATAAATTCATTATTTTGATAATGAATTTATTTGACCACCAGTCGACGTTTCATCGGCTCATTCGGCTGTAAATGTACATTAATGTACATATTATACCTTCACATTGACTGACATGTTAGTGTATATCCATATTTAGCTATGTGTGAGGTTTCGGAGTCATGCGAGTTCAACAGCTAATTAAGAATGATTTAAACAAGCGTTCTGTAAAACATGCAAACAAATTCACGTTAGTCGCTAGAGGCGCTGATACGCAACTAGGGTCTAGTTGCGTATCAGCGCCACTAGCGACTGACGTGGATTTGTGGAACCCCATTGGTTTTACGTAACACATGTCTACAAATCACTCCAATGCAATCTAAGCGATAATTGATGTACCGAATACGTCGCGTTGTCAGTACGTTATAATAAACATCGTCACTTCCGGTAAATTGTTCGTTGAACACAACTATGATAGCTAAACCGTAGTGTATGTGAATCACACTAGGGCCGACGATATAAGCGAGATCAAACATTCCCGCATCTACAATTGTCACTTTAACAAACGTCACATTATGTTTGATAAAAGCGATACACTTTTGAGCAAGTATTTCAACAATACGACGGAATATCTGAACGCTCGACGTGTTTGTCATCCTTTATTAACGACCCGACCCGACCCGATCCGACCCGACCCGACCCGACCCGACCCGACCCGACCCGACCCGACCCGACCCGACTAAGTTAACATACACTTGTTGGATCGAGTCAAGCAAAAACGTTCTCCTGAACAGAACATATCTTTTTATTTTATGTTATTCATAATGGTACAAACAAGAAACAATGTATTTTTTTCAGATGATACCGATGTATTGAATCAAATACGTAGAAACAAACGAGGACCTACGACATTATTACTTGCATTCTTTCGCAACCAGTACAATGTCAGAACGTTGCAGGATCTGATCCAGTATCGTTAACATATGTGGTACTAATGCCTCAACAACAAGACGAAGACATGATCATCATCATTCGGGTCCTTCCACAAGCCTAAATCAGTTTCTCCCAGTACTTGGCACATTTGATGGCGACATCATTTGCCATCGTAATGTCCAATGCAGAGCGTGCACTCTCCATCAACTCGCAGACCAGGGGGTGTTGCAATACGTTGGAATAGTCCCACCGCAGCATATTGGCTCTCGACCGAGAACCTATGTGCGGAGTGTCGGTGTAACGCCTTACTTGTAATCACTTTTTAATTCACTTAATCTGTCGATGTTCTGTTCTTCTCCGAGATTTTAGGTGGGAAATAACTTGGTGTGTATCGGGTGGTGTCAAGGTTGTGGCAGAATTGCAGCTAAAGATGGCTGGCAGGCGCGCGACGTGCAAGCTTCTACCATGAGCCCCGATAAAATGCAGTAATCCCTAAATGTGTGGCATTTTTGTTCTTTAAATGACAACTCATATTTCAACATTTACATGTGTTTTTTTTAATTCACTTTATCTCTTAATTATTGCCATAATTTATTATTAATGTGCTTAAACACGTCACATTATTAGTTGTTGAAAAAAATAATACAGACGTTTTGTTAGTTTTATTAACTTCTAAACGTCACTAGACAAACATTCATGAAGAAAATATTGACATATCCAACACCGACCCAATGGCGGACGTTGTCTTCGTTTCCAGTGACTGGCGATGTTTACAGTCAGTTAAATTTCATTTAACTTATGTTATTCGCGTTTATGTGGTGTTTGGGATGTAAAAGGAAGTAATTAAAATATCCGTTGTTTAAGCGATTCTTCGAGGGCATATGAACGCTGAGAACTTAGAGAAAACAGTAAAGTCCCTATGACATGTTTAAGCAGTTCTGGGTTCGCGTTTTGAGCAACTTCGAGCAGTAGCCTACACAATACATTCACACATTTTTATTGGAAGTGGTGATTGGTAGTGCCGAAATTATATTTTAATTCGCCAGTAATTGTGTTAATTCACTGTGACCTCGCAGTTGGTTCCTATACGTTCTTCACGCAAGAAAACACAAGTGTTGCAAACAGTGACGTACTACCAGCTGACGTCATCGCTGATTTATCTCTCTCTCATTGTAATTTCCTGGCGTGAATTGTAAATTTTATTACACTAAAACTATTTACCAATCAAATTTGGAAAACCAGTATTACATTAATTTCTTTTATATTAATTTTATTACGTTTACCATTTAACTTAAATCATTCGAGCCCTTTTTAGTTAACTTATATTATTCGCGTTTACGTGATGTTTGGTATGCAAAAGGAAATAGTTTAAAATGTCCGATTCTTCGAGAGCAGATGAACATGCTAAGAACTTAGAGAACACCATTGAACTCCTTACGACATGATTATCGCAATTCCTGGTTCGCTTTTGAGCAACTTCGAGCAGTACAAAACACACTCAATTTTTTTATTGGAAGTGTTGATTGGTAGAGCTGAAATAATATGAAATCATATTTTCATTCGCCAGAATTTTTTTAATTCACTGTGACCTCGCAGTTTGTTCTTCACGCAAAAAACACGTGTTGCAAACAGTGACGTAATATCAGCTGACGTCATCGCTGATTTATCTCTTGTAAGCTAGTCGAACGACGGTCTTTTGGTATTCAATACGTTTATTGAGAAAGAATAACTGTAACTCCTGTAACTGTAATAACTCGCTCTCGCACCACTTGGCGGAGCCGGCGCCTATTTCTGGCAAGCCCGCTTATCAGGCCGCTGGTTATATACTGGGTTACTGGGTACAAGTGTTGACCGGTCGCTAGATGTAGTTGTTGACCAGTCGCTGGCCCAGGGCAAACTGCGCCTCAGCTGTTGTCCAGCTCAACCAGGTGGGCGTGGCCTTATACTACAGTGCCCTCTGGCGACTATCAGTATCCACCAGGGTTACGTGTCCCCCAACTTAAAAATTTAGCCGACCGCGGCTAATGAATAGAACTTAAATTGAAACCTTATAGGTGAAATTAGTTATCTAATACCGATCTCGGTTCTCTATGTGGGTTACTGTGATAACCCGCATTACGTCTCGTTGACCGACGTAGAGGTGGTGCTGGAGGGTTAACTGCCTCGCAATTGTTCGGGTGAGACGTAATTGTCACTTCGTACAATGGGACTGTTACCTCACTCTCATGGCCTAATCTACTCTGCCTGTTCACTGTCTCAGGAACACAAACCCGCAAGTCTTTACGATTAATCACGCGTTTCTTATGTCCCCTCTCGGGTACGACAACGTAAGTGTCCTCCATCTGTTCCGACACTACATACACTGTTGGGTCCCAGGCATCCCCAATTTTGTTACGTCCTTTCACCCTATTGCGTAAGTGTACATGGTCTCCAATTTGCAGTGTATCTTCCCTCGTACGCTTGTCATAAGTCGCCTTTTGATTTGCCCTGTCTAACTCCAGTTGTTCCGTCGCTTTAGCATAAGCGCTTTTCAACTTAGATTGATGGTAATCAACCCAGTTCATGTTGGTCCCACGAACCGTTTGAGACTGGAGTGTCTCGTCGTTGTGCAATCTGATATCGATTGGCAAGCGTGGAACACGACCTTACATCAAGTAGAAAGGACTAAATCCCGTGGCAGCATGAGGTGTTACATTGTACGCATAGGTAAGTTCCGGTAGGTGGTCTGCCCACTTGGACTTCTGAGCTGGTGTCAGAGTGCGTAACAATCCGTGCATTGTCCGATTATATCTTTCGCACTGCCAGTTTCCCATGGGATGATATGGCGTTGTGCGTGATTTGTCGACAGCGTAGATCTTGTATAACTCCGTGACGATTTTAGCATCAAAACATCTTCCTTGGTCCGAGTGTATCCGGAAGGGCACTCCGTAGCGCAGAAACCATTCACGTACTAGTGCTTTGGCCACTGTCTGAGCTGTTTGGTTTCTAGTCGGCACTGTTATTGTGAATTTACTGTACACATCGGTCATGACCAGTACATTCTCAATTCCGTTACTAGCGGGTTCGAGTATCGTGAAGTCAATTGCTACTATTTCTAACGGTTCCTTGGCGACAATGCTATGCATAGGAGTCCGTACTTTAAAATGTGGCATCTTTGCTAAATTACAACGTCCACACTTGGCAATCCAATTATGGATGTCTGAGCGTAAATTCGGCCAATAGAACCTTGCTCGCACTAATTTATCGACCCTATCTATGCCTTGATGTCCCATCCGATCGTGTAATTCCTCTAATACTTCCTTCCTCGTGGAACTTGGAAGCAACAACTGGTTTACTTTCTCTCCACTCATGGGATCCGTCATTGTTCTGCACAATCGGCCAGAACAGATATGTAGGCGGTTCCATTGTAATAGCAGTTTTGCTACTGCTGGCGGTTCTTTCCGTCTTTCTCCATGTGTCGCGTCTCGACCTCGATCAATGTAATGCCAGATTCGGCCCAACACCGGATCAGTCCGTTGTGCTTCCTGGATCTCGTCCGTCCTGGTGGTGGCCCGAACCGTTCCTTTGTGTAACTTCTGGCGTAACTCGCACGGCAAAACCGTTACTTGCAGGATATCCGCTATCTCTTCTTCTCCGATGACTGTGAACTCCATGGTTGGAGTCGGGTGTGGTTTCCTGCTCAGGCCATCTGCCGATGCATTAAGTCGCCCAGGACGATACCGAATGCTGAAATTGAATCTGGCTAGCTCGGCTTGCTAGTGGTGTTCGGCCGCAGTTAACTTTGCCGACGTCTGAATATACGACAATGGATTATTATCTTTATATACAACAAACGGAACGGCCAACAAGTAATCACGGAATTTCTCCGTAATCGCCCATTTGATTGCTAGTAGTTCTAATTTCATGGAACTGTAAGCCGTGCGGTTCTTCTCGGGACCCCTGACACTACGGCTAGCATAGGCTATAACTCGTGTGCGCCCTCCCTGTTCCTGTAGTAGTAGCGCTCCTAGTCCTTGGTGGCTAGCGTCTGTCTCCAAAATGAATGGTTTTGTGAATTCGGCAAATCCCAAGACGGGTGCTGTAGTGCATACAAATGGTACTGGAGTGGCTGAATTCCACTTTCTTCCTGGTTTTCTCTTCTTTCCTTTGTTGGGATCCTGATTCACCAATTCATACAGAGGAGATGCCAACTGTGAAAAATGATGAATGTAACGTCGGTGATATCCTGCGGTTCCTAAGAAGACTTTGAGTTCTTTCGCATTCGCCGGTACCGGCCATTCATTAATTGCGTCCACTTTCTCCGGATCGGCAGAAATCCCATCGGTAGATATTATTTGGCCTAAGTAAGAAACCGATTCCTGAAATAGAAAACATTTACTAGGTTCAATCTTCAGACCGTGAGATGCCAATCGCTGGAACACTAACTCTAAACGTTCGAAATGTTCTTCGATGGTAGAAGAGTAGATGATGATATCATCCAAGAAAATCAGCACCTTTTCATTCATCTCTTCTCTGAACACAATGTGCATCAACCTCTGGAAGGTTGCAGGTGAATTGCAGAGACCGTATGGCATTTTACGGTACTCATACAACCCCATGGGTGTCGTGAATGCGGTCTTGTGTTGATCGACCTCGTCTATTTCCACCTGATTATACGCTGATTTCAAATCGACCGTCGAGAAATACTTCGCTCCTGCTAGATGATCGAACATTTCATCTACTCGGGGAAGGGGGAACGCGTCTTTCCTAGTCTTGGTATTCAACCTACGGTAATCCACACACATCCTAATCTTACCGTTCTTCTTCCGACAAATAACGATAGGACTCGCGAACTCAGACTGACTGGGTTTGATTATCCCTTTGTGGAAGAGATCCGTAATGTGTGTTTTGACTTCATCAAATTGAGGCGGAGGAATACGACGGTAAGCCGCCTTAACCGGGCTGTCGTCTGTGGTGTAAATGCGGTGTTTAACCGTCTGAGTTAGCCCCACGTCATCATCATCCTGAGCGAATACTTGTTGATGGCTCCTCAATAACTCGTCTAATTGATGCTGATAAGCGGACGGAATAGTACCAATGTTTACCCTTTCCATCCATTCCTGTTCCTGAGGGTCTGTAGCCTGGGTGTCTTGATTGTACTGGTTGCCTATCCGTCTCCTGAAAGCTGTCACCTTTCGAGGTTCCATGGTCACTCGCAAACCGTCATCTAACTCTTGGAACTCAACTATGTGTTCCGGATTCCTGTCAATGATGTCTACGGCATATATCCTTCCAACGGGGGAACGGGGGCGTAGCCATATCTCATCCGAAGTTGGATTAATGATAGTTACTTCAAAACGTCCCTCTATGGAACCCACTAGTCCAGTTTGCAGTAGTAACCCTCCCTTTAGGGTCCCGTCTAGAGGGTTCTACCATCGCATTACCAGTACACCGGGGACCTGACACTAATACATTACAAGAAGACCACGCTGGAATGTTTACATTAGGTCACCTACAAGTTTCACAACTCTACCCTCTATATCATGTTTTGGGTTTGCATCATGGGTCTTAATGGTAAGAAGTAGATCCCTTATGTCGGGGATGTCGCCTAAAACATTCATTCCCAATATCCCAAGCGCTGGGTGGTGGTGAGTAAGCCCTGGTGGATCTTTCTGCACTAAAATGCCCTTATCTTTCACAATGGTTCCTAATACATTTACATCCGCAATAAAGTATCCCACATATGGGAATCCTAACGAGTTGGCAGCTTCGAGCCGCAACCACGAAGACGCATCGCTTAAGCAACCAATTGACGGCTTTAAATATTCGTCAAACCACCACTCCTGTATAATTGTCACCTCTGAGCCCATGTCTAGCACCATGTTAGTTGGTTGATTTGCTATATCACAAGAAATTATTGGTGTTTTCCCCACAATTGAGTCCACTAGTACACCGTCTAAGTTGTTACGCCTGTCTGCCTGACGCTCAGCAGCAGGGCTACTTAGTTTCCCAAGTAATCACGGGATGTCAAGGAGGCTGGTTGTGACCTAGGATGTACTACCTGGCTACCCTGCATTGCATTAGTCTCTGTGCTATCATGCGAATGACCCCTGTATTCGCGACCGGTTGATTGTTCCCCATTACGACGCCTATCACTAGTGCGCTTCCAGCACCTCACGAAGGTGTGACCCCTTCGGCTACAGTACTCACAATAAACCGCGCCGCCGCTACGGGGCTCCGGTCTATCAGGATTCACCACACCCACTGGCGCCTGTTGTTGTGATCGTAACAAAGAAACAATTTCCGACTGAGTTGTGGCAAGTAGTTCTAATTGTGCTGCGATTCGGTCCAGTGGACTAGGTTCGCCTGGGATATGGTGAGGCTCCTGAATTCCCCGGACACATGCATTCTCATAAGAACTACCCATTCCGTCTTCCTCGAGACGAATAGCTTCAGCTCTCAAGGCACTAAAGGAAATGGTCGATTGACCTCTTACCAATCGTTTCATCTCTCTCTTTATGTGGACATCCACCAGGTTCTCGCAGAACACTTCAATTACCATTTCGTTCTTACTCTGCAATTTATCAGATATACCTTCAGAGATTTCTAACAGGGCCCGAGATAATTCCCTAACATTTTCCCTGTTTCTCTGTCTTCTATCATACAACTCCCTCTTTAGTTGAGCATTACTACGGTTTTTCCCAAAGGTAGACAAAAGTAATGTGAATACCTTATGTACAGAGTCCTTTTCTTCCTCGGGCGCATACCTGACATCTTCTCAGGCAGGTCCTTCTAGATGTCCGATCAGGAAGGGTAACCTCTCGACCGGTGGGACGGAAGGCAAACGATTGCGGGCGTCTTCCATCCAGTCGTGTAGTTCACAGGAACGCCCCTAAAATGCCCGGAGAGTGCGGTTTGGAGGAGCAGCTACCGTGACGTTGATGGACTGCTGATTGCGCTTCAGGGTTTCCACCATCTCTTCCAGACGAGCCAGTTTGTCCTCCCCCGTCATCCGGTCTTCTGCTGTCGCCATTCTTTATCGGCTCCCCTGGGAGCTTCCGTCGTCGAATCCCACTTCTGACACCACTTGTAAGCTAGTCGAACGACGGTCTTTTGGTATTCAATACGTTTATTGAGAAAGAATACGCTCCCAGAGGGCGGCACGCTCCTGTAACTCTAATAACTCGCTCTCGCATCACTTGGCGGATCCGGCGCCTATTTCTGGCAAGCCCGCTTATCAGGCCGCTGGTTATATACTGGGTTACTGGGTACAAGTGTTGACCGGTCGCTAGATGTAGTTGTTGACCAGTCGCTGGCCCAGGGCAAACTGCGCCTCAGCAGTTGTCCAGCTCAACCAGCTGGGCGTGGCCTTATACTACAGTGCTCTCTGGCGACTATCACTATCCACCAGGGTTACACTCTCATTGTAATTTCCTGGCGTAAATTGGAAACTTTCCTACAGTGTAACTATTTACCAATCACATTTGCAAAAGCAGTATCGCATTAATTTCTCTTATATTTATTACGTTTAGCATTTAACTTAAATCATTCGAGCCCACTGTTTTAATTTAATTTATATATTTCGCGTTTACGTGCTGTTTGGGATGTAAAATTAAATAATAAAAATATATGATTCTTCGAGAGCAGATGAACACGCTAAGAACTTAGAGAAAACCGTTAAAGTCCATATGACATGATTATCGCAATTCCTGGTTCGCCTTTGAACAACTTCGAAAAACCAGTATCGCGTTAATTTCTTTTATTTCTTGGAATATGTGCAACTGTTGTGAACCCTGGACCGACAATGGAGGTGTCGTTTCCAGATAACGTTAATGTTGGTTTTATGTTTAGTTTTAGCGTTTAGCATTTAGTATTTAACTTAAATAATTCGAGCCCATTTTGTGTTATTTAAACAAGTATTTATACTATTGTTTATTTCTTTGATTCTTCCAGGTAGTTGGTTGTAAAATGAAGTATCTACAAATACTAGTGAAATAACCCATCCTTTAAAACGACACGAAATTTTCCTGGCTTTTTATTTGTTATTGCAAAATCATGTTATCAGTATAAATTATACGTATCATAGCGTACTGACCGCTCAAAGATTTTTCATGTCCCATTTTTGGTTTTTGAAATAAAAATGATAATTGCCCTTGAGCACCATTTGTATCGACCGCGAGGCGTTTCGAAACCGTTATAGGCGTGGCAAAATTGTGTTTACTTTGTTTTATTAAAATAAAGACCTGTGGTAACAGAAATGTGGTTGGAAATGAAGTTGTTTGTATAAAAATAAATTGTCCAAAATGTATTGCATTGAAATGTACATTTGCAACAGTTCTCATGCGTACATGGAATAACTGAAACAAAAACAGACCAACTAAAAACTGTGCATATTAAATGTTACAAAAACGTAAATGTAAAAATTAAATGTGTTCCCAAATAAATGTTAAACTCAAACAGCAATGTTGTTCTGGGCTAGGATTTGCAATGCAATAGAACCAGGTAATGTCATGAGCACGCTATAACAAATATGAACTAAAGCTACGCGTGCTTTGTTCAATTATGCATTATCCAGTAATGCTTGTGAATACCATTTATGTTGAATTATCATAATGAGAGTATGTTGTTTTGAAATTGCATGACACCGTAAATCATTATAAGATGCACACAATTATGGTTATTTTAAAATCATCATATTTTGTGCACGTCAGAGATTTGAATTAGTTTTAGTAAAGTTGACGTGTAAGCATCCAACTTACATCATTCGAGTGAAGACCCACCGTCTGTGTCAACGTTTGTAGCTCAGCCCCCCTGGGGTCACGACCTCGCTCTTCCGGAATTTGAGTGACAACGCAGCGATTTGAGTGAGAACATCGGGACTCTTATAGATATTTGACGGTTAAAATAATGAAGTCGGTTTTGTTTCGTCACAATATTTTTTAAGCGGTCAGTACGCTATAGTAGGTATACGTTATACTGTATAACATGATTTTGCAATAAAAAATTAAAAGCCGCGACAATTTCGTGTCCCTTTAAATGGTTTAGTTTTAAGTCGAAGTTCCGACCGTATAATAACAACTACATCCGCGAATAAAGTATGATTAAATAATCTCACGCATAGCAACTATACTGTTTCAGCCACAAGTTTTAATAACTTTTTTCAATGCTACATATTTATTTTGTTAATTTAGAATTACTCAATATTTACTAGTCTTTCCCCTGACTTTCTAAGTCCGATATATTCTCGGAGTACTTCGTTTTTAAAACGTAATAATAATAACAACACCACCACCAACAATAACATACTGGCGAGGGCGACTTATCGCAAGATTCCCCGGAAGGTTTAGAGGATGAATGCTATCTTAAGCATATGCGTCTTGACTTTTGCAATACGAAAAGTAGCTATAATAGAGGCTGCTGGTCGTTTGCTTTTTGAAACAAGTAAGTGCCTTTAAGATATTTTAATTTTCGCTTTGTCACAATCTACAACTGTGATTTGAAGCGC
Organism: Oasisia sp. SBJ-2009; assembly: GCA_964017155.1. Classification (NCBI taxonomy): domain Eukaryota; kingdom Metazoa; phylum Annelida; class Polychaeta; order Sabellida; family Siboglinidae; genus Oasisia; species Oasisia sp. SBJ-2009. The sequence continues at coordinate 28,876,828 of OZ024860.1, read as the reverse complement.
GGTTAGAATGTTTGCATTATTTGAATACAACTATAACAAATCAACATAAATATTACAACTGGTATTAAAAAAGAAACATCGTATTAGAATATTTGTGTATTATTTACATATAACTGATTTATTTGTAACTTATTAAATCAGTGACTCATTTATTTAATTTCCACTATCTCGGCCACTTTCAGGCTGCGACATCTGGCGGTTCGCCGCCGGAAGTTGGTGGCAAACCGGATGTTGTTTGCTGCCGGAAGTTGAGCGGTTAAACGTTAGTAGCGCAACCACCGCTATAATTAAAACGGCGTTGTTAAAGAAAGAAGTTCTCCTTTGTTGGTAATAATATCTTCACATTTTCTAGTCTTATAAACAGTACATTATGTTTTTGTCATAACGAAAACCACTTGAGGCAGAATATCAACAAATGCTAGGATGGAACGTCCGAACGCATAACGTGTTCGTTGGCATCCATTTTGATGGCTTGACGGATCTATTTGCTTGGCAATAGGATAGGCGATCACGTTATTATCATTACCCATAGGCGGTGTGCCGTAACCCTTCGTCGTTAATCATAATCTTCGCGTGATTAGGTGGTTGGTTGATTGATTGGTTGGTCGGCTGTTAAGTTGGTAGGCTGATGGTAGCTTGGGAGGTTGGTTGGTTAGTTGGTTGGTTGGTTAGTTTATTGATTGTGACATCACATCGACTTCTAGAATGCTCATGTACCTTAATTTTAATGTTTGCTACAAATTCGACTCAACACCCTTGTCATATTTTTTTAATAAAGTGTTTACAGAATTAACTGTTCTGTTGCAATTTAACAATGTAACAATATTGTTGTTGTTACAAGGGTGATTGGTGCTCATCCTCCCCTCGTATCCTCTCTACTTCCGGGACTGATAACAATAATAATAACAAGATAACGTCTGTTACGCCTAAATCCTTGGAAACCAAGCTGAGAGGCGCATCAACACAAGAGTTGGTCAAAGTAGTAGTAGTCATTACGTTTCATTTTACCGTAATAATAATAATAATAAGATACAATTGATTGCGCGTAGATCCTTGAAAACCGAGGTCAGAGGAGCACCAAGACAAAAGAGTTTATAAAAATTGATTGATTACAATTTGTTTTACCAATATCATGGCAAATATGTTTAGTGATAATTTCTATTGATAACAAACGATAAAAAATCATAAGTTAAGCTATGAAGATACGGCGGTCAATTACGAGTCACCTTCTGTAAATACATTAAGTAAATACCCAAGTCACAAACCATGCTTTGTATAAAACAATACATTACTAAGATAACGTTTTTAAAGCTCACTCTTGTTAAATTCTTGTGTGGTTGTAGACATTCACATTGAACTGAATTTAATGTATGCGACGAACATATACAAGGTTAACTCAAACATGATACATGATATACAATGCACGATACACGATACATTAAACTGAACCTAAACGCACAAACTAGTACATTTACTCCACACAATCAGGAGAACGAGTTGGTTTCTTGTAATTGGCATCAATACGTAGTACATAATTAATTAACATACTTATTTTTGGTATTAATACAATCTGTCTTACTTTGGTAGAATTCATATGTACTGATTTGTAAACCAATACACTGTACTACATCTCTTCATATATGGTTGTAATCGATTCCACAAACTGAGGCCCATAAATGCACGCAGTTTTATGCATCGTTCTGCTATTATATTATTTAGACTTTTGTGTTGTTGCATGCTATGATTGAAAGTAACTAAACAGACGATCTGAAAGCAAACTCTTGTTAGTTTTAAACGTAAATACCACTGTGTTGCTAATACATACAGTATTAAAGTAACACGAATGGAGAGATAATATTTGATTATTTGACGTATGTTCTCCTAATGGCTTGATGAGAGTACAGAACAAAGAAAATAGCGTGTGACTATTCAACATTCTTACCAATTTTATTTTATCTTCACAATATGTTCATTCCAACTTATCAATTTATACATCAATCATCAATGACGTTTAATATGTAACATTATTTCAATATGAATTTCATTCATGTCATCTGTGAGATGGTTATTTATATACTTGTATGCTGTCTGAGACAAATCAAACCTTCTTTGCAGTTGTCAGTGTTTGGTTGAATTGAATTTCGTTCTATGTGGGTGAGTGCATGTTTACTCAGGATATTTTGCACAGAGCGGAAGTGAATCGAACCCCGAACAGGTAAATTTAAACCAAAAAAGTAAACTGTGATTACGTCACAGTCACGTGCCTGGTATATTCGTGCACGACTGTATGGATAGGTTTTTGTTGTTCTACTGATCGCTTTATTGAAGGCGGGTATAGCGACTTCCCGTATCCACTACTACTACTTTGTATACTGCTTATGACACTGGTACCAAATAATGATTGTATTACTATTAACTTATTAATATCTATAACACGACATAATAATGTTATGCCTATGCTCACGGGAATACAACGTATCATGAGTATAATGAACTTCGGCATTGTTTGTGCCTACATATGCACAACAATGCATGTCGTAAACATGTAACTGCTGTGAAACGTATGAAATATATGTACACATGTATTTAATAAAATGTCTCGTTTATAACGGATTGAATGGTCTTGACAACTTATTACGATTGCTTAGCGTAGTTGATGTTGCACATCTCCGCATGTTATGAACACCGTGAGACACACGGGCCGACTTCGATTCACTTACTCAAGTTACCTGAGTAACATGCGTAACAGTCAAACATCCAAGATCACTTGGCCACGTGACCAGTTGTTAACACAGATTAACAAGGTCGCTAGCCGAGGCAACCGCGGTTTGGAGAGGATTTACTGGAGTAACTGACGTCACTAACAATGACAGTCAATGGTAAACGTAGGCCCCTTACCACATAAGAAATGAACGAAACAATACATCAAACAATCGTTTAAATACGTGTTTATTATAATGATTATTTTTAAGTGACCGCAATCTATGTGTTCTGTTCAGTTGGTTTACTCGCGTAGGATTGCGTGCGCATAGTAAATTACCACAAACCGGATACTACGTTGGGGGTACGCGTGTTACTCGGGTTTCTCAATCGAAGTCGGCCATTAATGTGTGATAAGTCAAGCGTTGTCACGGCTTGATAACCACTGGTCTAAATGTGCTGCCTGTGGGCGGTGGAGTAGATAAGGCGACTACCTGAGAAACCCTACCACACTTAGTGGAATGTGTCTGCGTGCATTCAACCAAAACAAGTAAAAGAAATAGGACCGTACTAACGGGACCTGTTTGTATGATGTATCCAGTCATGTGGAGCAGCGAGGCAAGCAACGCCTCGCAGTTACCTCTTCATTATGAAACTCCTCATTTGTCCAGCTTACACATTATTTAAGATAACATGATGACAATTCCTGTAGCTATAGCAAAGATGAGAATCAGTATGAACGGCGCGATGACGCAGCCGGCGAAATATCTTTTCGTATACAGCATGACCTCCATCAACTCCGCTGGGAAAGAGCAGAAAGGTACCATGTTTTTAATACTGCGACGTGCCATTGCACTATGGCATTTTATGATTACTCTGACACTTCGTGGGGCAGACATGTCACAATTGTTGGTCTAAATAGAAATTCAGTCCGCTGAAGAAGGCTTTGAGATGCAGCCGAAATAAACGCAGAAAAACATTTCGTGAGAGGTAAATAATTGACTAAAGTCGATGATGTTGTTGTGATTGTTAGTGATGACATGAGTGCGATCTGTCAGAAGTGAAGAAAACTGGTAGCTGCTGGTCTTAGCATGGAAGATCGCCGAAAGTGCAGCGGTGGAGTCGGTAGCCAGAAAGTTGGAGCACTCCTCCACCGTGGTAGTGATCTTGAAGAACCTATTGATCCAAGGCTGAGAACCTTTCGCATGCAAACACAGAAAGGACTTGCAATTATAATAGGGTGTTAGAGAACGCGGTATTTACACGAATATTTGTGCACAGTAAAAAACTGGTCTGGATTTATGAACGCCAAAGTGCCCTTACCACAGATTAGGAGAGTGATAATGATTATCTTAGGCTTAGTATACTATATAAATCAAATAAATACACCCTTTTGTAAGATAATAACATTATTATACTATATAAAGAAGTATTCAAAATTAATGCCAATCTCATTATTTGTTAGATTTAAGACTTCATGTATACATAGTTAGGACCCGTTTGTGTTTGGGTTAGATTATGTATCTGATTCGTGGGAAGTAGTTACGTTTTGTTATACTAACGGCAAACTGACCTGGATGTGAAAGGGAAGTTTCTTCGCCTGGCACTGATTGAAGACGATAAGAACGAGGCAGACCACGATGCTGCCCATGATTATGCCGAAAGTCTAAACGTAAACAGAATAACAACGTATAGTAAACTATGTCTCCAGCCCAACAAAAGCGGTCGCTCAAGACAGGTGGTCGCTTATAACAGGTTGCACCACACAAAATCATGTCGGCATAATTGTGGATGTGTATACGTATGTGTGTATAATCTCCACAGGTAGTCAGGCAAGCATTGTATTACTATAACGGAAAAGAGATCAATATTACAGTTTGCATTTAGGACTATATATAAGAACAGTTATAAACGTGTTGGGCTACAAGTTAATAGTGTTGTTAATATCAGATTTATATTTCTGTCCACTGAAATTGTTTCGAACACTGTTCACCTAAAATCATCACTTTCTTAAAAAGGTCATCTATGGTTGTCTACTAAAAAGCAATTTGCTTTTCTGCGTTATTCAGTTTCAAGCAATTTTTCTGCCTGTCAAATTGAAGCACTGAACTGTGGCTGGTTTGTGCATAAGACGAAGTCGCGCAGTGCCCGAAGATGTTCAGCGGCCTGCTGAAATGTGAGCGGCGCTGGACGAAGTTGGCACCGCTGCTTCGGTGTCTCCCTCAACCTCGCGCACTTTGATATACCAATCAAATAAATCGAACAATCACATAAATCGAAGATAAAGGTATTTGGTGTACTCGAAACAGACGAAGACTCATGTTCCGGTCGCTGCTAGGTGGAAACAATTGGTGTGAACAATTTGTGTGGTCGCTGGTCGCGTTTGGCAGGTGGTCGTTCACGTTAGGTACGTTATACTCAAAACGATCAATGTTGTAAAAAGCGGTTGTTCAACACGGGTGGTCGCTCCTGAGAGAGGTCCCCCACGACAGGTTTTACTGTTTTAGAGATCACTCAATCGGTGCAGATTGTAAGCACATTCACACTATGACTGATATTATCTCGACGCTGAAAATCGTACATTAGCTCGAATGGACCTCTCAAATCAGATATTTCAAGGCACATGATATACTTACATCGGTATAGGCGATGACAACGATCATGGTGATAATCATGGCAAAGAAGACAAGGTTACATAAGTCAGAATCGCCACCGTAACCTCCACACGGCATTATCCTGACGAATCTCACGGAAACATTGTTAAGACGGGCAAGATCTCTGGCGTTCCTCACAAAGAAATTGTGTGCATTGAATGGCCTGAAACAAGACGTCATAGATAGTAGTGTTCAAACTGTCTAGACGTGCATGCTCCTGTGTGTGTGTGCGCGCGGGCGCGCGCGTGTGCGTGTGTGTAAATCGACTACAAGGCTTTATTTTAAACGGAAAGTGTTACTGATGGAAATATGTGTGAGAAATCAGACTCACCGTTGGCACGCGCACACGCATACACGTACATACAAACAAACAAACAAACAAACAAACAAACAAACAAACAAACAAACAAACAAATAAACAAACAAACAAACAAACAAATAAACAAACTAACAAACAAACAAACACACAAACAAACACACACACACACGCGCGCACACACATACACACACACACACACACACACACACACACACACATACACACACACACACACACACACACACACACACACACACACACACACACACACACACATTCACTCTCGCTCCCTCTCGTCTTGTCTCGTCTCTCTCTATCTCTCTCTCCCCCCTCTCTCTCTGTACCTTTTTATCTCTCCCACTCTCTCTCGCTTTCTCTCTCTATCTTCCTCACTCACGCACACAACACACACACCTACACCCACACACACACACACACACACACACACACACACACACACACACACACACACACACACACACACAAACACACGTACACACAGACACAAACACACACACACACACACACACACACACACACACACACACACACACACACACACAACACACACACAAACACAATACACACATACGCATGCATATGAACAAAGTCACACAAATATATAGACATACACACACAAACACGTCCACGCGGACACGAACACAGTCATCAAGACAGCGTCTGATTAAATTCAAGAAATGTTGCACAAGACCGTATCATTTACCTACCCGTGGCCAATGGTAGCCGTGCTGCTGTCATCTTTTATTTCAATCAAACGTGACGTCTCATTTTGCACAGCAATCCCAGCAGCCATTTCGTGCTTCTGAATCATGACAATGACGTTGATATGTACATGGTGTTTACTTTTTGTTATCAACATCTTGTATATATAACGTGATATATGCTTAACACTTGCTATTGCGTTTCTGTGCATTGCGTGAAGTGCCTGCGTCGGAATATTTTGTTTTATTTCGATCTAACATTGAAAAATCTAAAGCCAGCTCAATAGTACTGCCGCAGACCAGCCTAAAAATGTGCAAATTGGAAATATTATTTAAAATATACTATAGTTACGTGCTAATCAACTTATGGTGACCTATCTTGTAAATGGTACATTCTTATGTTTGGGCTATGGTTGTTCTAGCGTTCCAGACCCCCTTAAAAAGCACTAACAAATTTGCTATCATTGCCTACAGCTTCAGAGATACGCCGTTGCCGTCGACAAGGGTCAATGTCGTCAATGTGCCGACGGTTTCGTTGATATCTACTCAATCGCGTCCAGAAAACGTGTTTATCGATAAAGGACTGCCGAATATTTGAAATATGCCGCCGCTGGCGAGTAATTAATTTTGTTCGGTCAGAATCAAAACTGTCAACCCTCAAGAGAACGGTCATATATGTTAACATTACTCAGTTGTAGTCCCTGTGACTCTAGAGTACTCTACAAAACATTTGAAAATACAAAAGGAGTTCAATATTTAGGAAAACAAATAGTTCGTGTTTCATGATACCGTGGACCGTGACTGCTTGCCCGCCGGACTGCGTAACGCATTGTGCAGTGAACCGTGGACTATGTGTACACAGAAATGTGTCAAGTAATCAGCATGACCCATGTCACACAGCCAGAGACGGGTTGCTCATGCATACGCATACATACATATGAATTGCGCCTGTCACGTTAGTAACATATAGCGCATGAAATGAATTATTTTGAAATTTAGTTTTTGATTCTCTGTTTTAGTTTGAGAAGTATGTAATTTCCTCAAAACTAAACTGCGTTGTACCGATTATATCTACAGGATAGATTATGTCTTTCTTTCTAAACACGTCATACACGAATACGTGTTAAACTGATATTATATATGATTATAATTCAGTCGGTTGTCACATGGGGAAGAGCGGTTATGTAAAGTAGTGGATAATTAGACAGGTGCGAACGACCAAACTGTGGCACATTGAAGACTGAACTTGTGGACAAAGCACGCTTACTGATATGTATCAGAACGTATGCCTTGACAATAAGTAGACACGCAACATCGATAATGTGTGGTTAGCTTGGAAGTGTGTTGCTCTACCGTAGACGTTTGATGCGTTTGACACAGAATTTGCCAATTTAGTGCGACAACAATGAACCGCTCCATTTAACAAGACGGCTGCATGTGGACCGTCATGTTGTGTGCTCGCTCCCACCCAACGCTATTGGCATGGTTGTACACTGTGTTATTCCCGAACGCACGATCACGCGTGCAAATAAATCTCCCACTTTTCACACTACAATTAACAACACCAGTGACCCGCTATTTAGACGTGTGTTCGCCGAATGGCTGCGGGTAGTGAACCTTTCTACCCTGGCGTCGATTTAATATATCGCAGCCTAAATTTGATAAATACGTTTACTCAACGAGGTCGTGGGCCGGTGTTAACTACCTTATGTGTTACTTCATCGAAGGACGTGCCCAATAGTTCATGTTTCTCTTACCTTATGGCTGCTGGCTTCACTTCGTTGACGTCGGAAGTCGACACAAATAGTCTCGAATAGGTGGCCTCTCAAAACCGGTATTTAGTTCTTCACGCTTTTGGCCAAACAGGTGACGCAGCGCGTTTATGAAAAGCCTCGGCGACATATATTGACTGACATTCTGTCGACGTGCATGCCATAGAAAGAAACACTGGCGCAGCGCCGTTCTCACGCTGATAAGTGTTAAAGGAAGTGTATCTACGGACAACGGCCTTGCTAGTTTATATGAACACCAGGGTGATACTTATGGATAATACGTTGTATTACAAGAACAAAGAACAGTGAGGTATGTTAGTTCTCCGTGTGTTTTGATACCTGCATATTTTCATACGCTAGAACACGTTTGCCAGCATAATCTATATGATCATATGACTTCAGTCTTTATGAATTTGTTTAATTATTTGATCTAGTTTAACGCAAACTAGTGTTTGATCTCCCACTGTCCCTCCTCTCACCCTCGGTCCTTCTGCCACTGTCTCTCCCTCTCCCACCGTTCGTCTCTCCCACCGTCCCTCCTTCTACCATCGTCCCTCCCTCTCCCTCTGTCTCTTCATAATCCATTGTCCGTCTGTCCCGCCATCCACCTCTCTCATCGTTCTTCCTTCTTCCACTCTCCTTCTCCCACCGTCCTCCTCTCCCACCATCCCCCACCCTCCCTCTGTCCCTCTCTATTCAATTGTCCGTTTCTCACATCGTTCATCCTTCTTCCACTGTCCTTCCCTCTCCCACCGTCTGTCTCGTCTCTCCCCCCTCCCCACCCTCTCCTACCGTCCATCTTTTCATCATTCCTCTTCCACCGTCTCTTATTCTCTCATTTCCTTCCCTCTTCCGCCATCCATACGTCACCCACCGTCCTTTATTCTCCCACCGTCCATCCTTTAAAAATCGTCTTTCTTTCTCCCACCGTCCCCCCGTCTCCCACAATGTCTCCCTCTCCCATTCACACACACACACACACACACACACACACACACACACACACACACACACACACACACACACACACACACACACACACACACACACACACACACACACACACACACACACACACACACACACACACACACACACACACACATACATACATACATACACACCCACATACATACATATATATATATATATATATATATATATATATATATATATATATATACATATATGTATGTATATATATATATATATATATATATATATATATATATATATATATATATATAATTATGCAAAAAGATGTATTTAATATACGCGTGATCCATGTGTACAACGATCCTAGGATGCCTTGCATTATGAGGTATTCATCTTTGTCACAACAATTGTACATCATTTCGGGGAATTACTATCAGTCTGCGGTATGATTTGTATTTGGGTGAATATCTGACAACTGGTCAAAATGAGATACAACACGATCACAATTCACATGTTTTATTAATTTTTTATCAAATTGTAGGAAAACATAACTGCTTTATCAAAGAAGGCGGTACTCATTACACATTATTTCGCTTGTTGTATACTACTGATTAAAAAAATATATACCTTTTCAACAGCAAACAGTGTTTGTCTTGAGTTGCTTGAGACGTTTTATTATCAGAATAAAATAGCTCCTTACGAACACTGTGCAGTAAGGTTTCTAAAATGTGTCTATATCCACGTTTTATCCCGCAACCTGTGCGCAGGTCTGATTTTAAAGCACATACTACACAGATGCTATGGCGTTATTAGCATCACGCGATTATACTTCATGCATAGTTCCCGTAGTACAATCATTGTCCACGTTTATTTATTTTGATACATAAACGTAGGCGTATATCATTATTTCACAAAAGTGTACATAATTATTTTTAATGAATCTGTTTGTTGATCATCGTGACGTTAATCATAAAAAGTGACGCTACCGACAAAATATTTTGCTAATGAGATACAATCAAACAACTTTTTTTGAATATATTTTCTACGTGACCAAAATGTTAATTTTTCGCAAACTAACTATTATATGTTGCCACCCTATATAAGATTCTGGTAAATTCCAATACCGTTTTACGCATGTGTTAACTACTGACCCATATCTGTTGTAGGACAGTTTGAAACAAACAATGTCACAAAAAAGCGCAATCATGTCAAATATCAGAAACAGTAGCGGACATGTGCATTTGTACATACATCAATATGTATTTATTTATGTTTCCATTTATTTTATATTGTTAGCGCCTTTGAACAGTTTTAGCAGATATATAGCGCTTTAAAAATGTTTTCCAAATAAATAAATAATAAATATATCAAAACAAGTAAATACTAATTTAAACATGCCGTCATGTCAATGTGCTACTAATTGTGTTGGTTTCAAAGAATCCTAATCAAAGTAAACACGTGTCTCACTGGGCCATGAAAACTGGAATGAGAATAGCGCATACTACTAACTCGACGAGCGGAATGACGAATCGATGGATTGTAAATTTAGTAGTGTAAATCATGATTACTGTAGATCCACCTATGGGAAAATGAAAAAATAGGTTAGACGTTCAATAAATTAATTCGATCGATCGATAGATAAATTAATAAATAAATAAATAAAATCAATCTATCAATCAACCAATTAACCAACCAATCAATCAATCAATCAATTAATCTAACAAGTAATAAATAAATCAATCAACAAATAAATCAAACAATTACTAAATAAATAAGTCAGGCAGGCAATCAGTCAATCAGTCGTTATTCAATGGATCGATCGATCGGTCGACCAGTTAAACAAACAAGCAATCATTATCAATCAGTCAGTCAACCAATGCCATATAGTCAACCAATATGTAGGTTTCAATCAATCAATCGATCGATCAAGGAAAACCACCCTAATTAATCAATTAGTCACGTAGTAAGCGATTGATCGATCGATCAGTATATAATTCAATCAGCCAAAAAGCCAATTAATAAAATATAAAATTGTAATTCAATCAATTACACAATCAAGGAAAACATCTTTTGTTTTCTTCAAGCAACCAAGCGATCAAACCAGGTTGCTTCCGCATGAACTAGTAAAACCAGAACTTGTCTGCTTGGAAATTATGTGAAACATAACTCATCTGATGGGGATAGTATTTTATATTTTATAACAGGAACTGTTGCTAGCAATCACAACATATGTTGTATTTAATTACATACAGCAAGAGCCGTATTTACTACGTGAATAGATAGATAAATACATTAATAAGAATATCCCCTATTTGAACGGATAAAATAGGAACGCCTCATGGTTAAACAGTCGAACTGATAGAAAGGCTGCATTACTTACTTGTACGCGTGCTGATCACAGAAGTGAGCCACCGACGATGTGATTCTGCGATGAATGCAGCAAACTCATTGATTGTTGTACGAATCTCGTAAAACATGTTCAGCTTTCCGGGAGGAAGTGTCCCCTGAAAAATACGTAACTTATCCAAGGCCACGCATTGTGCATCAACTCATTGCTGTCATTCGCGGTACTCTCCATATGCAGTATTTCAACATACAAGTTAAGGGACAAAGCGCCCGTGGGTCCAGCCCATCCACGGGCCTTCCCCCGTATCAATGAGCCTTAAGTGAGGCCAACGTAGACCATATGCTCATTCATGATATTTCGGATTTTGTTTCCTTAGATGATATATAATGTTCCCCTTAACGTGCACTCTGTTGAATAATTTGAATTGTGTAGGCAGGCGACGCGGGAGTGACACATTTTGAACAATATTCTACCACCCAACCGCCGTCTTTGGATGTCGTGGGTGGAACTTTGATACTAGAGAAAGCGAAGCTTAAGACTATATGTTATGGCAACACAACCGCGAAGCATTCTCAACAACACCCCATCCACCTCCATTATCTCAGTACTGCCCTCGTCCCGCACAGTTGCAAGTTAACACATCATATGCCCTTTGTGTACCTATTTATAAAGGTAAACGCAAAAAAGATATGTCCTTACTTAACGCAGTATCCAATCAAATGATTGCCCAAATCGCTTTACAATTTGCTTCTTGGTAGACCTGCTAAGCCGAACACCATCTCGACTTATATTATGGGAAGCATCCAGCGACGCATGCTGCAGTTATGCGCGATGTGTATTCGTACACAAATATCTACCACTGTTTCTGTATACATATACTCATTCATACACTGCGTAAACTGGAACACAACGGAGTGAACGAACTTGCTCAAAGTCCGATACGACAGAACAGGATACTTTTAGTAGAACACCCGAAGTTCAGACCCGGTCTCCCGTGACGGGTAGCATGGCGAGCAGAAGAAAACCTGTGAAAGTATCAGTTATTGATTCAGACTAGTTACGAAAGTGAATAAGGGAATGCGTTAAGAAAGGCGAAAAGTAAACATTGATAACACCACTTCGCAGGAAACATAATTGTAAAAATACGATGCTAGCGTATATGTTACACTGGTGTTTTGTTATTTACCTTGATGAAGTGTTTCACATTTCCAAACTGGTACCAGTTATAAATGATTGTGATCAAACAACCCAAGACGTAGAGCTCCAGGAAGACACCAGTCACGATCCCGAACGTCTACGCAGAACACAGCAAGGCACGACATCACCATCTGTGTGTGTGTGTGTGTGTGTGTGTGTGTGTGTGTGTGTGTGTGTGTGTGTTTGTGTGCGTTTGCGTGTGTGTATGTTTGGGTGTATGTATGTGTGTGCACGCGTGTTTTTGTGTGTGTATTTATGTGTGTAATGTGTGTGTTGTTGTTGTTGCTTGCGTGCGTGCGGGAGTGCGAAAGTGAGTGCGTGCGTGCAGGCGAACGCGTGTTACTATTGCAATACAATACAGTGCACTACTTGGACGTACCAATTATAGTAGTTAAACATTAAAACAAGTTCTACAGTAAGATGGCTTAATAATCGAAGTAAGTAAGTAAATCGCTAATATATAAGGCACAATATTCTTAATTTCATTTGCACATGGTTAGTTTCGATTAACTCTTACTTGAAATACCAAAACGATTGATTTGATTGACGCGGTTTCTGTACTTACGTCTGTGGCCCAGATAACTATCATCAGTATGACGATGGACCACCAGACACCTGTTGCAAGCCAAGTCTGCCAAGAACCTTTTTCACCGCCAACCGGAAATATTCGCACCAAAGTCGGACTGGACAAGTTGTTTTTGCGACGTACATATTCAAAATTGTCCACTAAGAAATTGTGTTGATTGAATGGCCTGAAATGAAAACCACGAAAACCCGTTACATTGTTATATGTTGGCGTAATACACCAGAGATTATATGTTTATATGTGTATACATATACGTACATACATACATGCAAACATACATACAAACGTACATATACACAAATACATACACACATACATACACAAATACATCTATACATACATGCATGCTTACATACGTAAATAAATACATACGCACATACATACATACATACATACAGATACATAGAGGTACAAACGTGCATACGTGCATAAGTACATACATGCATACATACATACATACATACATACACACATACACACATACACACATACACACATACACACATACACACATACACACATACATACATACATACATACATACATACATAGATACGTGCATACATACATACATGT
>OZ024860.1:28828019-28858019 GCA_964017155.1 Oasisia sp. SBJ-2009 | reverse complement strand
CCAAAAGAATTGCTAGATCGAAGTGATAGTACGTATTGTGTGTGTGTGTGTGTGTGTGTGCGTGCGTGCGTGCGCGCGCGCGTGTGTGTGTGCGCGCGTGCGTGCGTGCATACGTCCGTGCCTCCCTACGTGCGTGCGTGCGTGCGTTCCTGCGTTCCTGCCTGCCTGCCTGCGTTCCTGCCTGCCTGCCTGCCTGCCTGCGTTCCTGCCTGCCTGCCTGCCTGCCTGCCTGCCAGCCTGCCTGCCTGCCTGCCTGCCTGCCTGCCTGCCTGCCTGCCTGCCTGCCTGCCTGCCTGCCTGCCTGCCTGCCTGCCTGCCTGCCTGCCTGCCTGCCTGCCTGCCTGCCTGCCTGCCTGCCTGCCTGCCTGCCTGCCTGCCTGCCTGCCTGCCTGCCTGCCTGCCTGCCTGCCTGCCTGCCTGCCTGCCTGCCTGCCTGCCTGCCTCGTTCCTGCCTGCCTCGTTCCTGCCTGCCTGCCTGCCTGCCTGCCTGCCTGCCTGCCTGCCTGCCTGCCTGCCTGCCTGCCTGCCTGCCTGCCTGCCTGCCTGCCTGCCTGCCTGCCTGCCTGCCTGCCTGCCTGCCTGCCTGCCTGCCTGCCTGCCTGCCTGCCTGCCTGCCTGCCTGCCTGCCTGCCTGCCTGCCTGCCTGCCTGCCTGCCTGCCTGAACGCACAAAAAGACGCAAGCGCATATGTATATATACATTAGTCACACGAAACGCTTTAAACGTTAAACTTGGACCACCAGCGGAAATGTTTAAGTCCTAGCTCCGATTGCTAAAGTGCGGTGCGATTTCGTGGAAATTATAGGTTGTAGCTATTAACGATTAACTCGTGTAACACAAACCTTTCACAAACCGTTCTAAGGTAGGCATGAGAAGGACCCGACACGCTAGGAGTGTCGACTGAAAGGTTCGTATTACCAAGAACAAACCAGAGCAGTTCGGGTGCACCTTGAACATAGTTATGGCTAGTAGGTGTGCTGTCGCTACAGTGAAGAATATTGAACGTAGCTAACACAAAGAAGCCGTACAACAATGGTTGTTTCGAGTCCGCTGCCATGTTGTATTGCTTACACCGGCAAAGTCACAAACCGTCTGACAATTAACAAGAGTGGTATATTTATCTTGGACATGTCACACAGTAATTATTGTTCGCTGTGGAAAGAATGTTTTAGACTTGAACACGTATGAACTTACACAACAAATGTGTTCGAAGACACGTTGTTATACGTCATCGTTCCACATGTGTGAATTTGTTCGCATATATATATATATATATATATATATATATATATATATATATACATATATATATATATATATATATATATATATATATATATATATATATACATATACCTATATATATATATATATATATATTCAGCGATTGCACATTATACAATTGAAGCATAACATAGCATTGAGCAGTAATAACTTTATCAATTCTGCATAGACGGGCTAAATTGGAAGAAACGTTGCTTTAGATAACTAAAATAACTCACCTTGCTGTGTTCCGTAGTGGTTCTTTAGGTGTTGGCACCACGTCTTTGGGTAACGGCGGATCGAACTGACTGGCTCTCGCCTCAACACCGGTAACTACACTCAGCGCTACCTTAGTTACGGGATCTTCTCAAATGTGCCAAATCGAAAGCAAAACAGAAATATCATGGGTAAACCATTGCGAGCAGTGGAAGTATCTAACATTGTTTATTGAATTATTGAACTCTGTTCTTCTTTGTTGGATGTGTTATAGAAAATGATAGTGAATATACAAGATGTGTCATCAGCGTCACTTGCAATATAAGGGATGCGTTGAGATATTAAAAACCTTTTGTAGTAAGAATATGTGCGGTACCATTAGTGTGCTGGAACCCTTTCCAACACCATACATACAGGTTCTCGTCAAATTTAGAATATATATATATATATATATATATATATATATATATATATATATATATTATATATATATGTGTGTGAGAGTGAGTGAGTGAGTGAGTGTGTGTGTGTGTGTGTGTGTGTGTGTGTGTGTGTGTGTGTGTGTGTGTGTGTGTGTGTGTGTGTGTGTGTGTGTGTGTGTGTGTGTGTGTGTGTGTGTGTGTGTGTGTGTGTGTGTGTGTGTGTGTGTACCCAGATAAGGTAGCATATAGGCGCAACATCCAACTGCTCCAATTTGATACCCGCCCAAAATTTGGTGGCCAAACCAAATTCATATTGTTATGCTAAATATCCATATGGCCTCCAGACCTGAATAAGCATGTATGGTGATCAACACAGTACAGTTTTTTTTTTTTATCAGCGCTCGATTGCATTGTCGACGTCCCATTTAGAGTCAATACCAGACGAAGAATTCGTGCATCCGTTTCAATTTGACCCAGACTAGATCAACATTATTGCTGAATTAAAATACTAAGCATTACTCGAAGTCATCATTAATCGTTCACGGCACGGCATATCTGCAGAAATAAAGTGGTACAAATGATGACAAGTTTTGCGAATGTTTACACTAAAATAGAGCACAAGTAATGGCGCCTCACAAATACTTCACTACCTTCATCTAGAATCTCTAACTACGCAGGGCATATAATTATTATGGTAACAGTATATAATACCATTCATTGACTCATCAATGAAACTCAAATCATTCTCAATTCGTGCAGTAGCTCTACCGTAAATACCACGAGTATGAATATTATATAACGACACAAGTTTTCGGAGCAAATTCACGATCGCAACTCGTGGCCAATAAACAACACACTATGCCTCCTCAGTGTGGAACCCTCACGAAACGGCGGATATCAACAAACGGGAAGTGGATCAGCTTCGAGGATATCCATTTGTCAAACACCGCTACCAGAGCAGATCCAGTGTCACTGGAATACTCCAAATCCCACAGTGGACAACACAAAGGATAGAAAACAAATAGTCGCATCAATCGGCTCTACAAAATAGTCAACAACCAAGACGCCGTCAACAAGTCCGACCGCCTCCTGCCCAACCTACGCCTCTGGCGTCACACAGCAGCCCACTCCTTCAAGACACTGCACTGCACCACCAGCTACCGACAACAGTCCTTCTTCCCCAGAACCATCAAGGAATAGAACAATCTCCCAACAAACGTTGTAGTTGTGGGCACAGCTGACTCCATTTAAGGCTTTTTTTAATTTTTTAGGTAATCTGTATATTCATCTAAAGTGTAATGCGCCTCTGAATGGTTTTATTACTAGATATATGGCGTAGATAAATACTGTATTTTATTATTATTATTATTATAAGGCTCAACTTGCTACTGTATTCATCTAGACATGTAAGCAATATCTCGTTTTTAACTTTCACTGTACATATTCTCACCCAACATTTGTTTTAGTATTTTTCGTCCTTGCTTCTTTTTTTAGCAACCCCATCGTCATAATGTATAATCTGTTGAACGTGGCCAGTATCTGGTAGAAAGAATAAGAGAGACCGTGTTGAACGAAATGTCGACATGCTCCAGTGAGCGCACTGTGCCATTATAACAGAACAACAATCCATGTGTCAATAATCTGGAAGAGTAGTAGCTCTCCGTCGTGGACAAATGTTACACGGGCGAGCCTGTTGACATTAGACACACACAAAAATGAGATGACGGATGTCATTTAAGAAAATTACCACACTGTCAAAGACTACCCCCACGATGACGGGCATTAGTACTTCAATGTGTGTACATAAGTGGCTTACTGGTCCGTGTATATACCGTGTTTTCCTTTTTCGTTTTCAAATTTGCGAACGAAAAACGAAAAACCAATTCCTTTTTCGTTTTCAAAAGTGAAGTAAGAAAAACGAAAAACGAATTCGTTTCTCGTTTTTCGTTTTTGCATTTAGGATGGTTCTGTCGCACTGCCACTTCGGGTGGCCGGTAAAAAGTGGTAGTTTCGGCTTTACATAATATATCAGTCTTTTTAAAATTGTGATTGGTTATCTTTTAATTAAACAAATATAGGTATTGTTTATTGTGTGAGGCATACTATTTTAAAACTCTCAATGTCTTAATGTCCGTAATGGTCCGTCAATGGAATTCAATAATTACATAACAAATTGCTAATTTAAAAACCCAAAGTGGCCCCTAAGATAGTAACTATTTATTAGTCATAATAGGGGCAAGTCAAATATTTTACAAACTAAATTTAAAATAACTATTGCATAGTTGCAGTTACAAAATAAATACATCTACTCTCGATATATCCATCTTTCGATCTATTATATATAAGAAAACATAAAGAACTGCGCCGAAACGACCAATATTTTACCTGTAGGTACTTAGATATACCACTTCGCCGATGCAATTTCTGCGAGTTCGTATTCAAAACGCTGCCAGCGACCAAAGTATCACGCCGAAACTACTAATTTTCACCGGCCAGCCGAAGTGGCATTGCGACCGAAGCATCCTAAATTCAAAAACGAAAAACGAAAAACGAATTCGTTTTTCTTACTTCACTTTTGAAAACGAAAAACGAAAAAGGAATTCGTTTTTCGTTTTTCTTTCGCAAATTTGAAAACGAAAAAGGAAAAAACGGTATATACACGGACCCTTACTCCAGGGAAACCCTCACCAGCTTAGATCATATAGTTATTCGAGACAATATTAATAATGAAGCCTGTAACATTTCTCTGTAGCTGCATCGACTTGTTGATACATCGAATGATTACTAGGCATAGTTTAGTTTTGTAAAAGCAGTTTTTATTTTCAAGAATAGATTACTAAATAACGCAGCAGTTGCAGATGTTCCATAAGCGTGTCCATTATTGTAGCAGTGGTCACTTTTATACGAACAGCAGTAAGGTTACCGCGGCAGTGTTCGTCAAGGAATCACCGGAAAACTATTCAATGTAAATCACAATTGACATACGCATTACAATCAGTGTTTTTAGATAGACTTCAAGCAATCCATAATCAGAGGTGATTTTTTGTGAGCGTCACATCTGTCGTTTCCATAAACGAAAGCTGCGTATCCAAAAATAATGTATTTTTATTTCCATGCAATGTATGTAACCGAACAACTGTTTATTGAAGTCACCTGGTGTTTATGGTGGTTATACTCGACTACTAGTGCGACCTTATTATTTACAACGTGCATGAAAGGTAAGCTTTATTGTCCGCAATGTATGACTGCCGAGAGCGTTACATTTGTATATTACACTCCACTACAAAACAATTACGCAGAGTAAAAGTGAACTTTCAGCCTCTTCGTGACTAAAATAAACACACATATGAAGTCTGAATATATATATATAATAAAATCCATTTATATTTAAGCAGCTCATTTCATATGGAAACAAATTACTTAAAATGTAAATACCATTTAAAAGATATTTTTAAAACAGCACAACAATTCATTTTGACGCTCGTTTCGACCCAAAAGTTATCCGTGTAAAATGCTCTGAATGCAAAGAAACAGTGCGCCTGATGCCAGTATGTGTCTTGTCTGGGGTCACAACTGGGCATCCGGAAACCGCGGCAAACATATGCATATTCGTAGAAGTCCATTGGCATTGCATAAACTGTCGAATTTCTAATTCTGTTTTGTTTTTGCTTGGTTGGTATGGAATTATGTAAAAGGATGTAATATATTATGAATTCAAGCATTAGGTGTGGTTATTCCCTTTAACCATCTACAGCCCATCCCTCCGATTGCTAAAAAACCGAACCATTTTTCAAGAGAAATTATACACTAATAAACCGTTTGTGCGATCTTTTCGGTGTATGTACCGACAGCTTCGTAGCTTATAGTTACTGACATCACATTAATATGTGTGTGTTTGTGTTTGACCAATATACATAAACGGATAAATTGCCATCCAGCTTGACGACTGACACGCCTAAGTCTTACCTTTAATGTAGACGAGACATCAATGACCACAATAGAGTACTCTGGCAAGGAAAACATCGGTACTTTGACAGAAACTGTCGGTTTACAACATAATATAATCTTTTTTTGAAAATAACTCAGACCTGATAGCCAAGACACACTGTCACCGCTCTTGAACTCGTAGCTGACCGAAACTGTACTTCGGATAACTGTACACAGCTGTGCGGTGGTATTTTTGTGACTTGGAACATACTGCAAAAACTGTCTAGTATCAGTGGTCAAGCGAGGCGTGTGGTCAACTGTGCGGTGACAAGGAGATAAGACCGTCTGCGGTATCACTGTCATGGTCAGCAGTGAAGTCATCGGTGATCCTAGAAGGGAGACATGTGTGCGATAAGTAGTGGCGATAATGAAGCACGTGTCAATAACACCAATACTTACTTACACACACACACTGACGCACTCGCACGCGCACGCGCACCCGCACCCGCACCCGCACCCGCACCCGCACCCGCACCCACACCCACACCCACACTCACACTCTCTCTCTCTCTCTCTCTCACACACACACACACACACACACACACACACACACACACACACACACACACACACACACACACACACACACATATATATATATATATATATATATATATATATATATATATATATATATATATATATACACACATACACACACACACACACACACACACACACATACACACACACACACACACACACACACACACACACACACACATACACTCTCACATATGCACATATATGCACATATAAGCACACTCACATAATCACATTCACATACACATACACATATATGGACAGTCTCACGCGCACACGCACGCACCACACACAACTTCAACACACTCATATATGTGTTCACATACACCGCATGCACATGCAGGTTTACATAGGCCTTCAAATAATCAATCAAAACGCTTACGTCATCAATATATAAGCATAAATGCGTTGGCCCTTTGAGTGGTTATTTTAAATAATAATTTAATTTTTATTTTAAATAATAATTCATATGAAGTCGCAATGACATCTTAATATTCACTACATCTTAATATTCACTACTCAAAGCAGACAGGCAAGTGGTAATACCGACTATGGGGCTCAACATCGCTTTTGATAGAGACGACATATAGAATAGGCAGTTTTATAACCCAATACACAAACGCACGTTAATAAGGTGACAGTTTTTCTAGTTAACTGTTCTAAACCGAATTGAGAGAATTTTTACCAAAAAGGACTTCAGCAAACTTGATAAATGTATATTATATGAACAAATATACCTATGAGTGTGTTAATAGTTTTGCTTACGTTTGTAGTTGTTCATTGTTCGAAGTAATAATGACGTCATCGTCACCGATAATGACTGTGCAAAGTAAATATATATTTTACTAGAGGCAGATATTGTGCAAGGTGACATACATTGCAGACAACGATGGAGAGAAATGAGAGAAAATCGAGAAGGGTGGGAACGGAGAACAATTGGTCGGATGTAAGGAAGAGCTTGACCAAGGCCAAGCCTATAACTAATGTTCACTGTAATTATCACTGATTAAGAAAATATCAGCATATTTTTCTCAGTCATGTTTGACAAATATTTTATCGTAATCAATTGCAATGACACAATTTGTTTTATTAAACTTTTTAAACGTACCTTCGGTGGTCATCACTTCCTTCGGCTTGCGCAGGTCTGCGTCACGGTGCATGTGTCGGTGCATCCATCTGGAACGGTGATCGACACGCACGACTTAACACGGTAGCTAACACGACAACGGCTGGCGTAGAAGTCGCCTGTTCAAATGCAACAGCTAAGAATGTGGTTAAGAAACAATCGACACACTCACTTGTTATGTGTACATACACTGGTCAAGGATATACATTCCCACAACCCATGGGTCTTTGCGCTGATCTACGTAACCTCTGAGTGATCTTTTTAATCAATTAATCAATCAACTTATTTAAAAACACACAAGATTAGAAACAAACAAAACAAGTCAAGTAAATAACTACTTAAGGCAATGCAATATGGTAAAATCGCTTTTTGTTATTTCTTATGGTAGCTTGCTGACATTTTCAGACAATCTTAATTATATTTCAAAAGGAATGCGCATATTTGTTTCATATTTGTAGACCCCTTTAGACCCTTATCGCGGCAGCCATTTTTAATTTCAGAGACATCAGCTGCAATCCTAGATCTGCGTAATGCACAAGCTTTGTGTATAGATAGCTGACATACACCTGCACGTCATAACAACAAGTCACGTGGTGTGATATACAATCATGAAGAAATATGCTTTGAGAAGACGTAGACGTGGAATTATACACTTATAAGTGTCTATCCTCGATCGCCTCATTAACCAGTGGAAGTGGGCGGAGTCGGACTATGAAATAATACCAGTTAACTTCGCCAAGTTTGAAGACGGATGCACGACTGGTGAGAACCTAGTCTCGCTTAACAGACTGTCGGTCGACTGCGGAACTACGCCGAGAAGACAGTCTGGTGATTCTCCCGACTTTTGGATATTTATCCGTGTGTGGCTAAACAGTGCTGCCACTTCACGGATACTTGTTAATCGTGCCGTAATTTTTATTTTTTAAACAACTGTAAATTTGAATTGTTATTAATTGTTTTGTTAACATAAGTTCAATGTTGAATACTTTTCATAGGATATCATTATCTTGTCAAAGTATATCGTTATATAATTTTTTATTTCATAGTTGACCTGAGAGCCAATCAGCGTCTCTACCCTAATCTGGGGTAAGGCCGCCCTGGCGGGTAACAAATGCAGGGCATTAGTTTTCTCAGGCAGAGTTGAGGGGCTTAAAGGTACTGCCACCTCACGTAGTCTGGGTAACCGAGGCTAGTGAGAACGCCCCAATATAATGACAGATTCGGACCATAAACATTGCATCTGATACGAGCAACATGTGGCTTTTACCACACCAAATGATATCACATGGTCGGAGGCCGATCATACGTCTCGTGAGTCAATTCATTGGCACAGGTTGCAAGAGCAGTTTTGCAAAGGGACGTGCCAGGGGTAGTGAAGGCTGGTGAAATGTAATCAGCAACAGCGACCCCTGGCCCACGACCCCTGGCCCACGACCCCTGGCCCACGACCCCTGGCGCACAATGAGTCCGACTGTGTGAAGTAGCGTGTAAGTTGTCTGACCCATTGTCTAAAATGCTAGATTAATAGTTCGCACCAAAATCATGATTGTAATGATTAAACTAAAATGCCGGAGGAGTAAAGCTGATCCGCACAACTGCGTGGAACTGTTATTTTGTCAATCTATTTCGTTGTACAACAATATCAGTTATCCAAGCACATTGTGACATATTCCAGCTACTTTTACCGTTTTAATATATTAATTGCAATACACACACACACACACACACACACACACACACACACACACACACACACACACACACACACACACACACACACACACACACACACACATACACACACACACATACACACACACACACACACACACATATATATATATATATATATATATATATATATATATATATATATATATATATATATATGAAACATTGCATACGAATGCAGAACGCACTAAAAATCAACAGCAAAACGGACAACAGCCATGCTCAACAACAACGTCCAACTGGTACTCACACGGCAAGCGATAGTGGGACAAAACAGAGTATGGCTCCAATGAGAAAACAGAGGCCGTTCCAGAAGTGCAGCGTGTATGGATAGAGGTTGTTGAACACAGTCGAACTGACGATATCGGCCAGACCCTGCATGCCGGCGAACACGGCGAACACTTGACCTGTAGAACACGCGAGGACCGTGCGAGAGTTGTTGGAAGGGAGCATGGGTACTACAGGACATGGCATGGAGAAACCATTTTGCAAAATGTCACTGGTCTGACTTGGAAATAGTGTCATCGTAAACACGCAATGGATATTTGCGCTTAAAGGGATACTCTAGTCAGTGAGATGTTCACATATGAATACTATATTTGTTGTGCCTAGTAATTCTGCACACAGCACGTTAATTAACAATTAGTTATAGTTTAACGGTATCAAACACATGCTATCTTAGATTCAGGGCGCTGCCATATTGAGACTTATGCGCCAGGCAAATCGTTTACGTCACTGGCGCATTGTTGAAAAAGGCAAGGATTGGCGGAATCTTCGCTAATAATTGTGATAGCGATGTAAGCAATCCGCGACGTACTGGATACATCAAATACCATTGGACAGACATAGGATGTTCGGACGTTCAAGCGCCAGTGACGTAAGCGGTTTACGTCACTGGCGCGTAAGTCTCGACATGACAGCGCCCTGAATCCAACATGAAGTATTTTTGGTACAATTGTACTATAATTAGTTGTTTGTTAACGATTACAATTATTATGCACAGCCAATGTATTATACAGATGTAAGTAAATGCTGTGAATCTCATACTGCCTGGAATAGCCCTTTAAAAACACATTTAACATCGGATTTTGTTTAAACATGTTTTTGTTCAGAGCTCTTCATCTTACTGAAACAGACGTCAGATGTTTAGATTACAAGTCACCCCTGATCCACAAGTGCGTTGCAAGCTCACCTAATTCATGCTTCTCAACCATCTTTGAGATCATCGACCGCAGTAGCGTATATTGGAGATCCATCATGAATGCAACCAGAGGAACTGGTAGAAATAAGACGTTGAAAATGAGATATAAGTAGAACACACATAAACCTGATTGAACTGGAATGAAAAACACGAGTACAGCGTTCACAGATACTTCGATTTGAAAGTAAAAGTTAGAGAGTTTGCCATTGGGTGAATTTAACCACGGTAATGTGTTCAAATTACGAGGTGGTATTTACTAACATTGGATGTACGAATACGTAAATACAAGGGGCCTGACGTTGGTTAATCGGCAGTCGGTCCAGGAAGCGGAAGCAACACAATTGGTCTTTAGGAAATCCAGAAATGTATAAAGAAATTTCTCATTTCGCATGTTCGCATAACTGATGTATCCAATACGTCACCGTTTGTTTACATCACAATCATAATTGTGTATGTAACTTCCATCAAACGGTGCAAACACAGTTATATATGTGAATTGCATTATTATTATTGCGGCAAGGTAACTCCAACACGAATCATATTACTGCATACATTTGTCAATTTGTTTAAAGATTCTGTTATATGGAAAATCTTCTGAAAATATAATTTCAACAAAATATACGACAAAAGATAAACGAACACGTGTCTGGCATTATTGATGTCTGGATATACTGACAGCCTGAAGGGTCTTGTGCTAAGTAACACACACACACACACACACACACACACACACACACACACACACACACACACACACACACACACACACACACACACACACACACACACACACACACACACACACACATATATATATATATATATATATATATTATGTATGTATATATATATGTATATATATATATATGTATATATATATATATATATATATATATATATATATATATATATATATATATATATATATATATATATATATATATATATATATATATATATGTATATATATATATGTATATTTATATATATATATATATATATATATATATATATATATATATATATATATATATATGTCAATCGTTGCGCTGATCACGCCACCTGGCGACTCACCCATGAACATCATCCACGTCGTGACGCTGACACCGTACAGTAGAATAGCGAGGCCCATTGACACGACGGACGCCACCAGCATCTTCGTCTCCGCCACATGCAGCCTCTCCTTTAACACCGACACTAGTATGATACCGGAAGCGCCGACAATGGCGACCCACGTGCCTTTATATTGTCCGTAGAGCGACTGAGACCAGCCGAGAGGGTATCGCTTCACGTAGAGATAGCCGAGGCTCATAACAGCTACACCGTAACACACGGTTTAAAGTCACGTTATCGCTACCGAAGGCGGTTAATGTGGTCCCGGACAACTACACGAAACACACGGTTTAAGGTCACGTTATCGCCACCGATGGTGGTGACTGCTACAACGAAACATGCTGTGGTTATTATGGGGCCACGGACAGCCATAGCAAATAATGCTTAACTTTTACACTTTCACAATTTATATATTAAAGAACATACCCGCGGGGTTCTCGGTGTACTCGTTGCCACGAAAACTACTCCCTAAATTCTGGCAATGTACATTGAAGGAAGATTGACATTGATACCTGTTTGGAAATTCCCATGAATAGGCCCCAGAAAATGTCAGCTTAAACTAAAAGATATAATTGTATAAACGATATTTACGCTGGAATGCTGATTGCGCTGACACGACCATGCCGAGTATGACGATGATGTACAACCGCCGATTTTGTTCCCTCTTCCTCGTCACGATCGCAGCCATCTTCTTCAGCTCCCGCGGCTGGCACACACTCGCGCAGAACTGCGCACACGTGACGCCCTTGTCTCCAGTGCGCCTGCGCGAGATCTCGGCGATTCGTGCGAGAGTGTAGACGACGGTGCACGAGTTGATGGCGACCCCTAATGCGGCGACCGACCGGTAGCTCGTGTGGTCGAGGATCATGCCGCCGAAGAAGAACGACGTGGCGAGGCTGGCCGAGAGCGTCGTCTCGACCACGACCACGTGGAACGTCCGACTCTCCTCACTCGACACCTGCGTAGTATAGTTAATAGGAAATTAGTCTTAGAGCGAGGGCGCCACCTCATTTACTTTATGCGTATGTTGAACGTTTTTACAAGATAAAACTGAGATCAGGAGTGTCGCTTCAATGACAATCAACTGGACAGTTCGCATTCTAGAAGGGTGACCGGAAGTGAAATGTAGGCACCTCACTGAGATAGCTGAAGCTTGCGAGCAGACAGGATATCGTATTTTTAAATGACAGGGTAAGGTGTAACGGGCGCTCTGACGTATGATGCAAGGGGTGTCGCTACAAAGCCAACTAGGTGTGACCGGAAGTGAAACGTGCGCACCTCACTGAGATAGCTGAAGCAGGCGAGCAGACACGTCATCCACCCGCCGCCTAAGCCTGCCGCTAGAGGGCAGAGCATGACGGCCGCCATGGGCCACTGTGGACACAGGGTATTAAGGAGCAGGAAGGCTGCGCCGATGAGGTGTCCGAGAGAAGGCAACAGGAGCACCAGCTTCCGGCTGACGCGGTCGCTGAGCGCGCCGTAGATGAAGGACGCAATGAATGACGGGATCTGGTAGGACAACATGGCGGCCAGCAGCCAGTGCGAGCTCGACGCCTGCACCACGTTCTCTTCCGCCTCGTAGCTGCCGTTCGACAAGTTCTCGCAGATCGTCGTATCGTTGATTCTCGCGAGACAAACCTGTAACGGAAATGACGTCAGTTGTTGGATTTAGGATCATCTGTGATCTCCGCTGCGATATAAAAAGCAATAAAATCTAAATGTTTTATTCTGGATCACCTCGTTTAAATTATATATATATATATATATATATATATATATATATATATATATATATATATATATATATATATATATATATATATATATATATATATATAATGTTAGAAACTATGAATTTCCGTTCCGATTATTTGACCCAACTAATTTAGCTATTATTGTCGTAATTGATCAATTTAAAGTTGTCATTAAAATATAGCGAGAATAATACGTCAACGTTATTATGCACATTATAAATTATATAATTAAGAGGACAATGACCGTTCTGTCAAATCTCGCTCATTCAACGTAGGTAACTTGTCACATCTCTCTGGATTCTGCCGCCTCCTGCATGCAGCCAGTGGCGGACGTCATGTTAATGTTTGAAATACGTGTTTCAAACACACGTGTCGACTACTCTGTATGTTACAGTTTGCCGTACAGAATTCTATACATAATCGTTGACCAGCACCAGCAACGTACTAGTGGTAATCGTCTGCAATATTCGCTATTATTAGTGTCATTTTTGGGGCCATTGGTGAGTGTTCTGAACGTCCACAACACTCGTATCTAGAGCATCGTTTACGAATGTGCCTAAATATAACAGCACGATAAAACGTATTAGTAGCCAAGTGGTTCCATGCTTTGTACAACGGGATCAAAGGTAACGTCTCACACCGCGCTGAATCAGGGCCTTAGAACTGTTCAAAACAAAAGCGCGTTGCTCTCTGGGAAACCTGTTTAATCAAACACCATCTCGAATTCTCTAGGATTAATTCAGGAATAATAATCACACTCATAATCGTGACATTTATATAGCGCTGTTCCAACATTCGTTGCTCACAGCGCTGTATAAACATTTCTTGAAAATAGGTAAGTCTTTAGTTTTACTTTAAAAGCAGCAGTGATCATATATGTTAATATCAGATGCTGCGGTAGCGCGTTCCATAGACTTGGGGCTGCCACGTTGAAAGCTCTGTCACCCCAGTGACGCCTTGTGCGTGGCACACACAATAAATTGTGTGCGCTGGAGCGCAATGACCTAACCGGCTGGCGTCGGCCTACACATTATTCAATGTATCCAGGTGCACAGCCAGTCAGTGCTCGATGAGTGAGTAGCAGGATGTTGAACTCAACTCGCACCGCTATCGGCAGTCAGTGCAACTTCATCAGCAGCCGTGTAGCTTGGCTATATTTCATAGCACCGTCGATCAAGCAGGCTGCCCAGTATGACCTTTATGAAATCGTGGTATTTGCTTCAGAGGCAGTCGATACAGCGGTGTATAAGGGCGTGCAAGTGGGTCACGATACGTGGCGTGACTCCGCGCGATTGGAGCTTATTGGGGTCTAAGCGAGACAACTGGGGACTGGACACAAGAATAATACACAATAATTGTTTTTACGGGATTTGTATTTTACATTGCTGTACGTTGTGGTTTCGATAAGCACTTATATCTGACAAGTTGTCTAAATGCGCATAATCATAACACATGTGTACGTTTGCCCCTAACAGGTTGTATTACGCGAAAAATGGCACTTTTCATTATTAGTCAAGATCGCCAAACGCAAGGACTTGCCGCTGTTGCCATGGCAACCACCATTATAATCGATTAAAATTCATGATTTCCGTGATCATTGTCACCGGCAAAGTGTTCCACTGCTTCTGCTTGTAATAATCCTTCGGACAGTATAACTGAAATAGTTAGACTGGAACAGTTCGATTATTACAACCAAAAGCAAAACGAAGTCATATACGTTAACATGGAGAATATGGACCTCCTGCCCCCAACTGCCCCCAGCCTCGTTTTCGCGCGCGAGACTTACACGCCCTATTGCCAACATCGAGTCTTCTTGTAACATATGCGTGCACGACTTGCTCTGTCGCTGCTGTTATCAGATGCGGTCTGATCCTCGATATGTTGCGCAGGTGAAATATTGCCGAAATACATACAACAGTCGCCTGCGACTCCACCATCATCTCGGCATCAAACACTGTGAGTCAACCTGACCAAACAGTCACCAAACATGTAATGCATACGGCTCGGTTTTTTTTACCTGCACTGAACCGAACCGGCTGAACCGAATGCGATTACTGCTGTGTAAGGTCATTTAACTTCAACGAGTTTGTTTTCATCCACATCATGTATGCAAATATCCATTCTGGCCAGATGCTCAGTCAAGTAACGACCTCCCCAAGCCTCGGCATGGCAGCTAGTGCTCTAACCCGGGTTTTCTCGACTGAGAGTCCGAGGCTCGAGCCGCTGTGTTCCGTAAGATGAATGAAGAGCCCTACGACGCCCTACAAATTTGAAGCTCTCGACCAACTAGTCTTGGTTAATCGACTCTCGCTCGACTATATCATTTCGCCGAGAAGATAGTCTGGTGAAACAGCTGGCTGTTGAATGTTATGCGTCCCTACCAGGTTCTGGGATAAGGCCGCCCTGTTGGCAACATCGGCAGAGCAATAATTCCCCAGGGCTGAGAAGAGGACTGAGGAGACCATGGCTGATAAGGCGGCTGAGGAGAAGAGGGCTAAGAAGAGAGCTGAGGAGAAGAGGGCTGATAAGAGGAGTGATAAGACGATTGAGAAGAGGACTGAGGAAAACAGGACTGGGGAGAACATGACTGAGGAGAACAGGACTGAGGAAACCAAAGCTGAGAAGAACAGAGCTGAGGAGAAGAGGGCTGAGAAGAGGGCTGAGGAGAACAGTGTTGAGAAGAACGGGGCTGAGGAGAACAGGGCTGATGAGAAGAGGGCTGCGAAGAGGACTGAGGAGAACAGTGCTGAGGAGAAGAGGACTGAGGAGAACAAAGGTGAGGAGAAGAGCGTGTACCTTGTAGTAGATGAAGGCCTGTGTCGTTGGGTCGACGAGGCCGAGGGCGAGCATGAACAAGAAGACGATCGGTTCGACGGTGACGGCGCCGAGACTGCACCGTCCACGGCCAGACTGACCACCAGTCGCCACTCTGACGTCAGACACATCTGCAAACAGCAACACAGGAACGGGTCTAGTTTTGTTAATAATAACAAATAAAATAAATAACTTATGTGGCGCTAATATCCGCATAAGCCCAGCTCAGTGCCCCATCATAATCAGTGGATGATGCATTCTCATAGCCCAGGGCAGTCAGAGGTTATCTACAATGGGATGGGTGCGCTAAAAGCTAGAATGCATAGGCGTGATTAAACTGACAGGTTTTCAAGTGACGACGAAATGCAATAGCATGTTCAGCTGACTTAATGCTGTCCCGAAAATCATTCCACAAAATCGGCGGCGACTGAGAAAGCCCGAATTCCGTTCTGATGACTGCAGAGCGACTGAGGTTAATAATGTTAAAAGTAAAACGAAGTATGATAACATTCGCTATTAAACGTAACAAACCGCTCGTGAACGTGCATTTTGTAATCGACATACCTGAAAGGGTTGATGGTTCGGTTTGCCGGTCATTTACATTAGATACAATTACGTCCAGGCGCGTATCCAGAATTGATAAGTTGGGTGTGTCCAAACGGCTTTCACTGACAATCTGCATGTTGTATGTCATCACGCGATTTCCGTCAACATTCCGAACTTACGGCTGAGCCAGACGACATACGTCATGTGACACAAGCTGCTCCAGAGTGTTGGGAGCTCCTGCCGATATCTAGGCCTTTGTTCACGTGTATGTGTCGAGCACGTTGTGTTTGCCCTGTTGCTGTACTACAGAATAACATAATAACACCTGTATGGGGCAGGTCGTCTGGATCAAAAAATAACATAGCAATCTATCAAAAAACTATCATGTTAAAATGCTAATAATGATACTAATTGCGTAATAATTATATGATATAAATTGTATACGTTATGGGTAATGCGTGCAATTTAAGTCCACATGATCACGTCACAGAAGCGCTAACCTAAAAAAGGTGTGTGTCTTCAGAAGTGTTTTATATTGTGGCTCTGTCTTTGCCGTCCTAACACTGTTCGGCAGTCTATTCCACAGAGCGGCTGCTGCTACGGTAAAACGGCGATCACCGTGAGTGACCGTCTGCGGAGCAGGTAGTGTTAATAGCGGCATAGACGCAGACTTCAATCGCCAATTCGGTTGACGAAGTGTCAGTAGTTCCGCGAGGTAATACGGTGCTTGGTCATGCATCACCGCGTAAGCAAACACAAACACTTTGTATGTCGGGCAAACACAAATCGGCAGCCAGTGCAGACGCATGCAGGCACTCGACCGAAGAAACGGAGTGATACTCGTCCTCCTTGATCTCACTGCCGCCTTTGACACTGTGGACCACAGCATACTATTGAAACTAATGAAATTCATCGGCATTTGTGAATCGGCGCTGGCGTGGATAGCATCCTACTTGTCGGACAGAACACTTGCTGTTAAGATTGAGGATGCCATTTCTCGCCGACAACAACTGAACTGCGGTGTACCTCAGGGATCGGTACTTGGTCCGTTACTGTTTACCATCTACTGTATGCCATTCACTGCTACATTCGGTAGACACCACATGAAATACCATATGTATGACGCTGACACTCAACTTTATGTTGACTTCTCTCGAAATCAGCCTTGTGACGCAGATATTGCTACTCGCCGAATCGAAGCATGCACCACCGACATCAAGCGTTGGATGACGAGCCACCAACTGCTGCTGAATGAGAGCAAAACCGAAACAGTTGTTTATTACGCCCGTAACGCCAGAGTCCCACCTGCAATTACGGCAGTCGACGTGTGTGGGTGTTATATAGCGCCTCAGCCGACAGTACGGGATATTGGTATTTTCCTGGACAGCGGAATACACATGTCGATGCAACTTGCGCGTACATGTCAGGTTGCCTACTTCCAATAGCAAAACATCTCCAAGATACGCCACTGCCTAACCATTGATGCATGCAAAACAATCGTCCACCGTCTAGTGGCATCGAAGCTAGACTACGGAAGTGCAGTGTTATATGGCATCAATGGACGATTGTTGCAGAAACTGCAAAGAGTGCAAAATTCGTCGGCGCGTGTAATTACGCAGCAGCGGCGCCGAGACCACCTCCACATCACGCCAGTGTTGATAGCGCTACACTGGCTGCCGGTTCCATGGCGCATAACTTACAAGATAATGGTGTTGACCTTCCGAGCGATATACGACCTAGCGCCCGAATACATCGCTGACATGATTACGGAATATACGCCGGGTCGCCAGCTTCGCTCCGCCGGAAGCCGTCTCATGCGAGTACCAAGCCTAAATTTAGAACGCTATGGTCGGCATGGCTTTTCAGTGACGGCTCCGCGCCTGTGGAACGATCTAACGGACAGTCGGCGCTTAACAGATTCACTTGAACTTTTTAAGTCCAAATTAAAAACACATCTTTTTAAGGCCGCATTTGTAAACTACTTGTAGAGTATTTTATAGTGAATTTATTTTAATTGTAATTATACTTTTTTACTTACTTTATTATTAAGTTATTAATATTTCATTATTTATTTATTATTTTATTTTATCTATTTATTGCTGATAAGTTTAGCTTATGAACTACTATTTTTAGAGGATTTATTTATTTATCTATTTATTATCATTTAACATTTCGTCTTTACGTGCAAGTTTAAACTAATTATGAACATTAAAAAAAT
Organism: Oasisia sp. SBJ-2009; assembly: GCA_964017155.1. NCBI lineage: Eukaryota > Metazoa > Annelida > Polychaeta > Sabellida > Siboglinidae > Oasisia > Oasisia sp. SBJ-2009. Next base: position 28,839,085 of record OZ024860.1, on the reverse strand, counting down.
GTGTGGGTTACAACGTATTTTATGCGCCTCTGAGCGGAAACGTTTCCGGATATACGGCGCTTTACAAATACAATTATTATTATTATTATTACTATGACACAATGAGCTGATGTTGCGCTGTCTACGGTAACTTTCAGTGATGTACGAATGGAGCCATGAAAGTGCTGCGTCTGTAATGCCGACCGAGTGTTGCAGTCGATTCATCAAGACGTCGTGATTGATTGTGTCGAATGCACTGGACAGATCGAGCATCACAGGTACAACCTTGCCCTTATCATCCAACGTCGCGGCGATGTAGTCCTTCACTCGCAGTAGTGCCGTCTCCGTTGAGTGTCCATGGCGGTATGCTGATTGAAATGGATGGCGTAAGGTGTTCATGTCGATATGAATGTTCAGTTGTCTTGCAATCACTTTTTCAACAAGCTTTGACAAAAATGGCAAGTTCGAAATTTGACGGTAGCTTCATAAAGCATCTTCATCAAGCATAACCTCTTTTAGGACAAGTCTAACGACCGCCTGCTTGAAAGCGTCAGGTACAGTTGAACTTTCGAGGGAGGAGTTTATTATAGCTGTGATCATAGCTACAAGTTCAGATGAACATAGTTTCAAAGGCGATATAGGTAGTGGGTCTAGTCCGCACGACTTGCACGGTGAGTCTGCGATCAACCTTTAAACGTCTGCATCATTAGCTCTTGTGAAGCGTGTCAACTGAACACCGCGGAAAGCGGTGCCATCACTGAATGCAGTAGCAATTGCATATGAACCTCTACGGTGAGCTATGTTATTTTTCAAATGTCACTCACTTTCTTCTCGAAGTGGTTGCTGAACCGTTGGGCTAGACCATTTGAAGACACATATGACGGCAGTTGTGCGTGGCAACTAACTCCTATGAGGCTTTTCGTGATATTAAAGAGCTGCTTTTGGTTACTCCTACAACTCACAATCTTGTCAGAGTAGTAACTACGTATCGCGGCGAGTAGCATATGGTTTACAACCACATATTGCGCCCGATACACTTGCCTGTGTACGAAAAGGCCCGTGCGTAGCCATGCCCGCTCCGCTCGCCGTCGGTTATGCTTCTCGCTTCGCAGCTCGTCGGTATACCACGGCGAGTTAGGTCTCAGTGTTACTGTTTTCATGACCAAGGGAGCATGGTGGTCAACAATGCGACGTAATCCGGTGTCGTACGCTTCGACCCTTGTCCCAACCGTGATTAATGAACTATGCGTTGTATCACTAATTATGTTTATATTGTTTTGTTTTCTTTCGTATTCGTATATGCATTTAGGTTGTGTGAACTATTTACTTATCTAATGATTTCTTAGCATACTATGGTTGTGACCACAACTATTGTGTTTGAGGACACATACAACTACACTTTTTTTATTAATTTTTTATTCCCTTCAAACAACATTATATGTACAGCATGTTCGCATGGTCTTAAATCGTAATGTTTGTTGAATGTTGTTTGAATAAATCATATTGAATTTAACTTAATTAAACAGAAGACGGTGATATTTGATGTCAATGTTATGGGACATACTCGCAGGTTGAGTATCGGAATGGACTGGCAGTGAAATGACACGTTTGCAAGAGTGTAACTGATATAGCGATTTTATAAAAAATATTTACGCGAGACACGTATGTGTGTAGAAACAAACAGAAAAACGTGGCTACCTTGGCCAATTTTGATCGGCACTGGATATCGTGCAAAAGTGCGAATCAAAGAATTGGAGATACGTGATTCTGACGACGGGCGACCAACGCTACGATGGTAGTGACTGTGGAGGAATCACAAGTGTTCAACTGTACAGTGTTTTAAATCTGACAAAATACTAACTTGACCGCCAAAGTGGAGGACAGCGATCGGAAAATTCAGATCGCCTACCAAATGTTGTCATTGCAATTATGTATATGTTCTGCATACTTAAACAGTCCAATATAAAGTGTAATTTCAAAATGCAAACGGGCCATCCATCAAGTACGCCACGTTCCTACTGGTTGACGAAGGTCCATGATATACCGTGACGCAGCTTCACATCGGCTGGGACGCGTTACGCGTATAAGCGTCACGTAGAACAGTAATAATGGTTAGTGTTGGCTAGACGAGTTGTCCATACCAGACGAATGCATAAAGCTAGCAGTTGACCTAGTTTTATATATTTCACCAATATTTCGAAGACCTTCTTCGAATGTCAGGTATACTAATTGTTAAGTGATTTAACAAACTTACTAGTTTATTGGTAAACAACGGATCAATGTAGATTACATACTTGCAACGAACGTAGTAAGTATTACAATTTGTATAATAACAGATGTACTATTTGACTTCCTATAGGATCTTTGTCAGAGCGAACATTATTAGCATGAGGCACTTTATGGATGGACAATTGGACGCCAACATAAAAGTACACACATGTATTATGCAATTGATAAAGTATCTTTAAAATAAGCACATGCAAGACGCTCTATAATATATGTATAGAAAACTATCACAAACACGTGCAACTTCAAAGATGTCTATAAATAATTTTGAAACATGTTTTTCTGTAAAAATTAATCAGTACGAGTAAACTACACCAGCAATTGTCCTAGTAGAGCAACAAAAGTTCGTTTTTATACATTGTGCCATCAATGGCGTCTGACCAAGCCATCTTGTGGCCCCACATACACACGACGAGGCGTTTCAGGTGTAGGTCGAGAACACGGACTATAATAAATCATACAGCGTATCATACAATATACGGTACGTGTCCAACATACGGTATACAACTCTAATAACCGCCTCAACACGTGCCTTTGAAAGCAAAACCCTTCGCTGTAGTGATTGCCTGAACCTCGGTAGTACGGATCACTAGATGCACACAAAGAACAAAGTTTCTTTCGCCAGATGGGACAGTTCATGTCAGCAAACTGACCAACTTAAAGGGGGACTGAAGCGGCTGAACAACCACAGCCCAAACATAAGAACATATCATTTACAGCACTTGTCACTATGATTTGACAAGCACAGCGTCACGGTATATTTTTAATAATTTTTTAAACTGAGCTACTTTCAACACAGGGCGCTGCCATATTGCCTAGGGCTTCTGAGCGGCGTTTCCGGTTTGATTGCCGCGTTGTTTACAATCGCGGAAGCCGCGAGTCAATAGGCAACGCAGCATAGCTCTCACAAAAACGGGCCAAACGCATTAAAACAAACATAATTAAACTATTTAATGCACTGTATGGCTAATAGATATATTATGATTGTTAGCAAGCAACTTTCACATACTTCCACGAAAGGATTCCTGCAAAAAAAGCAGGTTAAACATGATGAAGTTGGCGTGTCCGCCGGCGGCAAGTTCGACAAGAGTCTGCGGTGGTCACTTTCAAACGCCGAATGCAAGCCTAATTGCAAACGTGACGAACACAAAGAGACACTGAACATCAAAACATAAGTTTCGATCAGAGCAACAGGTCCGTGTTTGATCGATTTGCTTGCAAATAAGTACGCAGCGACGAAGTAAAGTTCGTCGAACTCGATAGGAAAACCGGACATGATTTCCTTATTTGGAAGGCGATTCGGCGCGTAGGAAATGACAGCTTGTTGTTACCAAGGCGACTCGGCACTCACGAGTTCAGTCATGTATCGTTACGACGACAATTTAGTCCCACGGTTGTATTTCACTGTCTGCATAATACACGAATGTGATCTTAGCGAAGTTTAAATATAATGAGAAATGTGAACATAATAAAGTACATATATGTGTGGATAGTTGTATATCATTTGCAATTTATATAATCCACAGATTTAGTCTAGAACACTCGGTCGTTGACGTTTCTTCGCCGGCAAGCTGTACCTAGTTCTAGCAACCAGCGGCATTGTGCCACGGTTGGTAGATAGAGTTAGAGTTCCTACGTCTACGAGTATATATTATATCGACATAAGCAGTCGCCGGTGGGGGAAATAACCTTTTTCAAAATAATATTTTCAATAAGTTCTTCAATGAATATGAAAATGTCACTTTTTTGTTATATTAGTAACATTATTAAAAATTGTTTTGGTGCTAAATTAAGCCAACATACATTGTTTGGTCATTCATGACTGTACTGTTTTAAAACTGTTAATTTCCAAAAATTAATGTAATTGGAGCATGTTCCTATAGGCTATTATCTAAGCTATATTATATAACTGAGATTCTCACATGTGGAAAGGTGCCAGATCCTGTTTGTGTCAGCTACACAGGAAATAACCGTATTTATTTTTTGTCGGATAATCCACCTGGGGTATTGACCTCAGGTGAAACTCATTTCCAGGTCACAACCCTTCCCCTAATGACTAATGTGGAGGCTACAGCCACTACACCACTCTCTGTGTTGGGAAACCAGGGGAAAATGTCCAGATCACTACCCTCAACCATAAGGGAAAGATTAATCATCTAACTCTGTGGTGACTATGCATCTCAGTCATGAAAAATAAATACAACACACAATTTGCAAGACTATAACATTTTGTTCATAATGTAATTATAGAAGTATCACAACAATCATAGGGTCTAAAATCCACACATACAAACCCTTATCACCTTGTAATTACATGATTACACAACTACCACCACTGACAATGGGGGATGCCACTGTGGGGGGTGGGGGTGGGGGGGGGGGTGGAGGGCTAGTACAATCCCCTCTTCCCCATGTGGGCATCTAGCCTGAATACACTGTCCCACTCATTGATTCAATATGACTGAAGCAGCAGCATCACCTGGGAAAATGTCCGACAAGAATGGAGATAAAGAAAAGAAAAAGCATGGAGTGCACTGCATGGCTCCAGGATGTACAAACTGGTACTATAGGTGTAAGGAAAAAACTTTCCATAGACTTCCAACAAATGAATCGCAACAGAAAAGATGGCTGCAGAAACTGAAGTTGGCGTCTCCCCCATCTGCTAAATCAGCGAGAGTCTGCAGTGATCATTTTGTGGATGGCGATTACAAAACAAAAGACACCTATGATGAACAAGGACACTTGGTAAAAAAAAAACATCATTCTTGGTCAAAGATGCGGTTCCATCTGTGATCGATTTTTCCGCATACACCTTTGGCTCTACTGATTTCTCATTGGCAAAATCAGCCAAGAAGCAGAAGCTATTGGACACCAGATTGGCGCGAGCAGCAGCCATGCAGGTTAATGAAATATTATTGTCATTGTGATTATGGTATCATTGTATTTATTTCTGGTAACATCTGTACATGTGTGCAACTCACAACTTCTATAAAATAATGAGTATAACAACAATAAAACATGCTACAGAATCAATCACACTTAACATAATGTCACTATTATGTATGTTAATGTGTCTATCCAATGACACTACCCATCATAACACAAGTCAGTTGGAAATATTACTTGGGAACACATTTAGTATTTTAATTTAGGCATATTAAGAGTGTCATCATAAAATATCCGTAGAATATCACTAATATCCGATATTTAAAAAATCACAGATTAATACATTTATAAATAATCAAAGACGACGGTTTTTATCCCGCAAAACATTATGCACCCAAATGTGGATCTCACCTTTAAGAATCTGCAGTTTTGCTTTCCAAGTGACAAACAAGCACACCTTTTTTTAGTTGGGGGTCAGAATAGTCGACAGACAGCAGCTAGTAATATCACTGATCCCATGATTAAAATTAATAGTTACATGGGTGAAAAACATTTGGAACCTTACATTAGCACATAGCCTGCATTGTTACATGCAAGGGTTGTAAACATCATTATCAAAGTACAACAGAGGTCTGCTGTTACTAATTGCCATTAACAGCCTAGTGCAAATTAGACAATAAGATCACAATCTTAGTAGTGTCTTGTGTTTCCCAGCAAGAGTGAAAAGAATGTCTGAATGACTCGGAATACATACATATAAAAATATGCCAGGAAGGTTAGTCACATAATGGAATCTGCACAGAATGCACCATTGAAAAGGCAATGTTCTATTTATTGCATGAATGTTCCCTGGTTGAAACACAACACCCTGGTCAGCCCACTGTCCACTGGTCCCATTGAGATCAAGTTGACCAGTGATCCTGGCTAGCAGTAGCAGACAAGCCACAAAGCAGATACCCAATGCACAACACTGATATGGGGTTTGAGATGTGATTTCAAGGGACCTTCTCAAAAACCAAATCACCAGCATTACTTTTTGTTTTGGAGGCCCTTAGAATGATGCAATAAAATACAGATTTCTTGTGTACAGCAGCTCCACCACATGCAACAGCCATGCAAAAGTAGATTTGTTTAACATTTGGGGGAAAATAGTTTGGGGGATCCTGGAGGACCATACATGGCCTGTGGAATAATTCAATCAAATTTAGATTTCTCATGCACAGTTACAATATCCACAGATGCATCTACACAAAATTATATCCTGGACACTTTCCGAAATGCCAATTACAAGTTGATTTATTCTGTTTTAATTTTTTATGATGTAGGTATTGCAACGAGAAAACAAAAGATGACAAAACAATATTATTTATATGTATATCACAGAAGATACATACCATCTTACATATGTATCATTCGTTCAGATGGAGGATTCACAAATACAGAGCACAACTTTCAAAGGATTCAGTGCACCATATGACATTGTCCCTCATGGCAGTATGGATGTCACATTGCAATGCCATTAACTCGTAGTGTCAAACTCAAACAGAGCCAGTGATTATGTCGCCAATGGGATACTTTATCGATGCAGTAATTAATATAGATGATATTGTTGTTCCATTGAATATTCATCATGACCATGGGTATGCGAAGTTGTTGTCGCAGTCCTGCATGCCTTCTTCGACCATGGCAGTCCTATCAATGTGGATGACGCTTCGGATGTCCCAGTGTCACTGTTGCCATCTTCAGATCATTCTGTCTGCAACAGTCAGAAGGAAAAGACTGAAGAGAGTTATGCAGAATATGTCGTAGCGGGTGACAGCGATATCACTGATGATGAATCAAGCAGTTCTGACACTAATGAGAAACAGAGAAAGTGTTGTTGTTTACAAGAAACAAATAATTTCCCTTTTTTGCACCTGCAAAACACCCTGACTGGCATAACATGTCTGCTGCCGCTTGGAAGCATCCCATTGAACATGTGCAGTCATGATATGCAGCTAACCGATACATTCTGACAATTGATTTATAGTAATAGTTAACAATCATTATCTTATAATTAATTAGTAAATAGCAAAACTGTGTAATTCATCAATATCACATTGCAAAGTCAACGCTTTGGTTGATTTGTTTGTGAAATACTGTAATAAAATGCTCACAGCATTTCACAAACAAACGATTGTTATGTAATTTTGTTACAGTATTTTGCAAACACATGAATTTTATGATTGTAAGACTACATATGTCATGACGTACACACCCGCACATATCCAATACATTGAATACAATACATTAATACTTCACTTCAATATTCTCATGTGAATTGCACATTGAATTGAATTCCTTATTACAAATCTATTTATTATTCAGACTATTATAAATTGCACAGCGGCACACATATCCAAATGACATTATTTCACATAAATTTAACAAATTGTATTAGCACTTTTAAATTGGAAATTAAATAATTATATATTAAAAGGATGCACACATCATCATGATCATGTAACATCTGGTAAAAAACAAAAAGTAAGTTTGTAACAAAGATTTACATTACGAATTTGAAGATAGATTTTTTAAAATTTAAGATGTGTAGCCATACAAGTATAATTGCTCTATTTAGGTTTGAATTGTTAAATTATTTTTCGATACATGTTGAACTACGTATTAGTAAGTACTTACCTACTAGCTATATTGGTCGAACGAACGAGTCTCCAGGCAAATCGCACATCGACAGCAGTCCGATACTCCCAACATCGACAGTTTTCGTGGTTAGTCATGACTCATGCAGGCATCTGTCAGCACGGTCGGGCAAGCCATCTCTCAACAACATGTCCGTCGACATTGGGACGCAGTATTCACACAAACATCATAATTATTCACACTGTTCAGACTTCAGCACCGTTGATCCCAAAGTCCAAGATCATCGATTCCATAAGGCATAAAAATGGCGAACCTCTGAGACTGAGTCTCTCGCCGTCTCGGCGGGCCGGGTTTAACGCCTCGTACCTCGGCTCGCACGCTGGTTGAAGCACGTGTGTCAACCTCTCACTTATGCTACAGATGCTTCCTCTGTCGGATCCATTTCTACTGTGATTTATCCAAGATCACTAGCAACTAGCGTTTCCTCTGACTGTAAGTCCAATGCAAAACACTTCCGACATATTTGTAAACAAAAGTAAAAAATAGTCCCGGTCGACCTGCCGTTCGGTAGCCCCGCCCCTTGAAGTCTGTCAATTCTGCTGTCGGGAATAAGGAATATTTTCATTGGTTAAAAATCGTTGACATTTAATTCCACCTTTTTATTTCGAATGCAAATAAATATTATTTGTTGACACATAGGACCCCTTTCGTGTATAATAAGGTACCATATCTTTGTTTTTGCGCAGAAATGTCTAATAACGAAGAAAACCGAAAAAAATAAAAAAAATTGCATGGGCTAGATAGGAGGTAATCAAACCACTCGGTTTGGAATAAAGATGGCGATACGCAGTGTTCAATGTCGACGATTTAGGCACTGAAAAAATATTTTTTTCCAGTTTGTCTGATAAGTGAATATGCTTCTGTCACCATTAATGTATACTTATATAGTGTACATTTAGGTATATGAAATGTTATAGTTGTGTTTCACTTCCCCTTTAAGGATTAATTTCGTCGATAGTTGATAAATTTAGCGAGTCGCAAGTGCAGATTGAAAGCACAACCTGATATAATATAATCAGCCTAACTTTGAGGCTCACATACTCAGTAACAGGCCCCCCTCCCGGCATATACAATAGGCCATGTCAGTCTCGCGCTCGAAAACGAGGTTGGGGGCACTTGTGGGGCAGGAAGTCCATATGTTCCATGTTGACATATATCACTTTGTTTTGTTTTTGGTTGTAATAATTGGACTGTCCCCAAATAAATAGTGTTTCACAGAAACAGCGGAATACTTTGCCGGTGAAAATGACCACGGAAATCATGCAGTTTAATCGATTATTATGTTGATTGCCATGGCATCGCCGGCTATTACTTGTGTTTGGCGATCTTGACTAGTAATGAAGAATGCCATCTTTCGCGCAGTACACCCTGTTTTGGGGCAAAGGTATAAGAAGAAGAAGATATATATATATATATGTGTGTGTGTTATGATTACGTGCATTTAGACAATTTGTCAGGTATAGGTACTTATCGAACTGTTGTGAAACCACAACGTACAGCAGTGTAAAATATAAATCCCGTAAAGACACATACTGCCTAAAACCGTATATACTCTCTGCGCTACGTAAATCGCTATGTGTCTGTGACAGTGGTAAACTCAATATTCAATTGGACATTTAAGATAAGAAAGGTATAACGCAATATATTTATGACCTGATACTCCTAATATGTATCAGTCGGAAGCTACAACTGTCATCAGTCGTTATAATATTATTCTTGTGTCCAGTCCCCAATGACCCCCTAACGGGCCGTATAGCCAATATTGGCTTCTTACGACGTACCCTATTCAGGTTCAGATACTGATACAGTTAAATAGCGGACTGGTGTCGATGCGTGCTGGCATGGCAGTACAATGCAACGAATAAGCTTATGCTTGAATAAGCATCGCCGTTAGTTGGACGAATTCAGGATTGTGGGTCTGGGGACATCCTCTGTTTTTAGACCTTAACTTTGGTGCAGTGATTTGTTTGGTGAGCCTCTAGGGGTGGTGGTTATGCCAGCCCATTGACCAAATTATAACTCTGCTCCTGGATAAAATTATACAACAGGAAAGTGAAGTCAGGGTGAGGATAAACCGAATGGGAACAAGAAGATGAACTCTGGTTACGAAGTAAGCGCTCTAGGGAAGGATGTATGACAAAAAGAAAACATGCAACTCCGGGATAAGCGTTTGCTCTTACCTTTCGCTTCCTTCAATGCAGGTGTGCTGCCCATGGTGTCAACTGAACCCCGTCGACACAGCAGTAGAGTGACGTTGCGCAAATAACCAGTCACCGGCAACGATACACACTCGTGCGTATCTCTGTATCAGTGCGAACATAGGGCACAGGGGACGATATATGAAGTACGCCGAACAACATATTACACACGCGGCGGCCGATCTGTCAACCAGGGCATTTGTGGCGATGACGTACGTTACGCTTGACTGCACATGATGACAACGACCTGCACACGCTGCTATGGTGGATGTAACCTAGGCATTGCAGACTTGTAACAACTCTGGTGACGCAGCGCAAACAACGAAAGGTGAAACCTGCGACATGAAACGGTTAATACGACAACACGTCATTGTCAATAGCATACCTCCATCTTCACCGACGATGTCATTAATTATACCGACTAGGCTATATCTGTTTTCGCCGTCCGCAACGCCCGATTTGACTAAACACAGGTAGGATCCACAATAGGGCGTTCTTTAATCAATGAGTAATGATCATCTGTTCACGTGGACAGTCTCTGTTTACACGGAACACGTGACTATGTTTCCACGTGGTTCTGCTTGTGTTTATATTGTATACGTGGTGAAAACAAGTATTCGAAACTATTTTGCTAAACCTAGACGTAGTTGTTTCGAATTGCATGTTTAGAGTATGTATAATATGCCATCATGCTCTGGTCATTTTATCTCAGCGAAGTCAACATAAATATTTGACCATCATGTATCGATCCACGCGATAGCCATGACAGTGTTCACACGGTACATGTGACCAACCATATTTCACGAACGCCACGTGTTCAACAAGCGGGGAAGTTCAGTTCGTCGACGGCAGAAATGTCTAAGTTGCAATTGTCCGGATTTTTAAGACGCAGTCATTAAAGCAATAATAGGCATCAAATCTTTGTTGTATTTAGGAGTTGGTCAGGTAGAGTAAAACGTTGATTGATCGATTGTGCATAACTAAACTAGTTCAGACTAACTGAATCTGAGAGATGAC
>OZ024860.1:28813019-28823019 GCA_964017155.1 Oasisia sp. SBJ-2009 | reverse complement strand
TTTTATAAGGCCGGCCGGCCGGCCGGCCGGCCGACGCCCGCCCGACGCCCGGCCGGCAGATCCTCTGAGACATTGCCATAAAAGCAGCACTTGCAGCAACAAAAATCGGCATGAATTCATCCTCTGAGTTCGCCATGATGAACTTTTGGATGTAGGTCACCTGGGCGAGCATATTGACTAGCTCTATGGACAAGAAATCAAACTAATTTGAATTTAAATTAATAGCGCTTAAATTATATAATCGGCCGGCTGGCCGCCGGCTGTGTGTGTTCGAAAAATCGTAGCATCGGGCGGGTAACGGCCGGCCGGTCGGCCGGTTCTATGAGTTCCAAAATGACCAAACCGGCCGACGGCGCGATGTTCCCACGACGCCCGGCCGATTTCATTTTTCGTGCGTCGGCCGGCCGGACGGCCGGCCGGTTTAGTGAGTTCCTGCCTGTAGAGAGTATAAATCGCGTCCCCAGGTAGTGATTATAGTCTGCAAAGTTAAGATTCAAACACGGTCTCTAAAGACATGAACATTGCCCGTTTTTTCTCAGCGTTGTTATGATAGGTTTACATTGCAGCGGTCATAGTCAATCTGTGTAACAACCGAGATGTACAATTATTAACAATTATTTTGATGAGAGGAAACATGGTAAGTTGTTCGTACCTAAAACTGTAAATGACGAACTGAAAAGCAACCTTAGAGAGAGGGGAAATGGGGATATTTAACATGTTAACATTACCCACAGTCATGCAAAGTATTTGCATTGGTATTTAGTTGTGCTCGTATATATTTATGTGCTTGGAATGTGTGCCTTCTGATTGCTAATGTGGCGTTGTATGGGATTGTACTGCAATGGAATTCAATAAAAGGACTTGAAGTGAGATATTTTCCAGAAATACTGCACGACATATATCTATTGGAAACTTGGTATACCACACCATAAAAACAGTTACGAATAACTCGTAGCACTTATAACATATTGTTATTGCAATGCAAATATCACGCATTGATATATGGTAAATGTAAAGTTGGTACTTGAATCAAGAATCACCAAGTGGTAGTTTTATGGAATCCCTAATTTGACCTGAAATATATCCCAGAATGTTTATAATCCATCCAAGATGTTTTCTTGCAATGTATGTCGGTTACTTTTTCAGTTAATAGAAAACACCGTTTTAAAGGTAACACGCCTAAAGGGCAGCTTGACATTTGCGCAGAAGTACTCTTGGTGGACCGAGAGGTTTACTGTTTTTGTCACACCTGACCGTCGCTTGCATGCAGTTGTACAATCAATAGAGTGACTTTGTTGTCGAAATAAATGTCACTGCCGCAGACAGCGTCCATTTTGTGTCGTAACTTAGATAAAATAATGCGAATGTTCCGGTTGTTCGCACACAAGCACTTCTCGGAAATCATCTCAAGATGTGTAAGGTACCTCCTTAAAACAGCCTCCTGCTCAAGCCAAAATATTTGTTGCCGTGGCTTGTTTCTTTTCGCCTGGAACAGCGCCTCTCTTTTGTTGTTTTGCTGCAGTAGCCAAGTTAACCTTTTAGTAGAAAACAATTTCTTCAAAAAACTAATTGTCAGCGATAGTATAGTTCCCTGTGCAATGTGACACCATAACATAATCGTGATTCAGAAACAATGTACATGTGCTATATATTCATTATGTTATTAATATTTCACCATGGAAAGCGCTTATACAATGGGGTCCCATCCTTCACTACAATAAATATACGTTGTGAACATTGATTACACCTTCCAAGTTACACCACAACATTTGACAATTCTTGCCTAGAACATACACATTAAAACAATGTCGCTGCTAGCATTTTTTTTATTTCTCTACTCTGTATTTTATATTTTTATGACGACGAACGCTGCAAAATGAATTTCCCGGTTCGGGACAATAAAGTTTTATTGTATTGTATTGTACATATATCTTCTATTGTAGATGAATAATAGCGGGATATACTTGTGGGTAGTTCCAATTCTTCAAGTGCAACACGCCACGTATTAACAACTGTGTATGTTCCTCGCTAAATTCGTAAATTACACTATATGTCAAAGGCTGTCGGGACACAACTCAAAGGCATACCTTGACATTTCGAAGATATGATATAAACGAGGCAATCATAACAGTGTTGCAAGTTCACAGCTATATAATTCATAATTTGCGTGATCTAGCCACATTGTGTAGCCATACAATTACAAGTCAATGTCATTATCTTCGGCAATAAGGTCGGTCCTCTAGAAGGTAGCGACAGAAGGATTCTTAATGGCAGAAAACCTAAACGAATACGTTAGCTCGGTGTTTACCAAGGAATATATTAGTGTATGACCAGTACTAGAGACTAAGTTCGAAGGGAGAGAGTCTTACTATTTAAGACAACTAATTATAACCTCAAAATTGGTAGCTATACAAATAAGATATATGAAGGATAACAAATCGCCTGGAGTGGATGGGATTCTTCCTAAATTACTATTGGTAATTTTAGAACGAATCAGCATACCGCTTGCGACAGTGTTCAAAGTGTCATTAGAGGAGGAATAGTTCCGTTAGAATGGAAAGAAACAAACATAATACCATTATATTTTTTATTTTTTTTAGAGAAACAAGCCAGAGAACTATAGACCAGTGAGTTTAACATCGGTGATTTGCAAACTATTAGGAAGACTAATTAAAGATCACTTGGTTGATATTCTTGTTAAAAATAAATTGATAAACCCATCTCAACATGGTTTTTTTTAAACGAGGCCATGCTTAACAAATATGTTATATTTTTAGAAGATGTCACAAAATGGGTAGATGAGGGATCACCAGTTAATATAATACAAGCTACTTAGTTTAAAAAAGCCTCTGACAAAGTGCCACATCAAAGATTAGTATTTAAACTAAAGGCCCATGGCATAGGAAATGGTATGGTAGGAAATAAAAATGACTTATTGATAGAAGACAAAGAGTAGTAGTTGATGGGGATGTTTCACACTGGAAATCGGTTTTGAGTGGAGTATCGCAGGGATCCGTATTGGGACCTATTTTATTCTCAATATATATCAACAATTTGGATGATGACATAACAAGCAAGGTGTTGAAGTTTGCGGAGGACACAAAAGTTAAAATTAAACGGGATGCAGATAGACAGCATTTACAAGATGATTTTAATATGTTGATAGAATGATATGAGAAGTGGCAAATGCGGTTTACTTTTGGGAAGTGTACAGGGAATAGATTATCAGCGGATTGTGTAGGTGCTAATAGTGTTATTATATTTAAAAATAAAATCGACATATTCCTAAGACGGGCGGGGTATTCTCAGATAGATAAGTTGGACTCTCAATAAGCCAAAGGGCTTCCTAGTACACCTGCCATGTGGAGTTGAATAGACAAGAACATGTTGTATATTATTTCAAAGTGTTTTAACAGGCAGCGTCACCACTTTGCTTCGACGCTGGTGCTCGATGGCATTCAAATGATGCGATGTGCTTAACAGATGTGGTCTACGGTAGCACAAACTATTTTTACCTCAACAAATGTGTAATGTTCTACATGACTAAAATGTCTTGACCCACGGAGAGACATTGTACACAACATGGCCCAAATCTATAACGGTTTAAGAAATCCCGGTCTAGGTAAAATATTCGCTGAGTGCTTCCTATTGTACTTGTTAGTATCATCCTGCAGAAGGTGATGGATTCTCGTTCAGTCGTGTGAAATGCCAGACAATGAATGAATCGTGATAATGGCATGATAGCGAAATTCGCATGTCAAGTGGAGTGTTGTTATACTTATCATGCAGCCTTTCAAAACAAACACATACATCTACCGTCGTCAGACATCCTTTGTTTGGCACTGTCGGTGCAATGGTGCTGACCCAATTGTGACATTTGCTGCGGAGCAAAGCTGCCAATTTCTTGAACAACTGGCGATACAGAAGCCATCGGATAACTGCTAGTTATATCTAGTCATCTAGAAAAAAGCAAACACGTTCCCAATTTAATTTAATGTCACGCAATCAACATGTCAAGCAGGAAACACACTTAACAGTACATATCTTCGTGATGTTCTGACCAAGTACGCGACTACATTTTCGACCAGTTCTAATGTTCGGTATGGACTTAGTAATAACAGGCAGCAAACAACGGACTTTGAGCACTAATAAGGACATGGTGGGTGTTGACTGTAAAACTCGCGGGACATGTGAGTTATATATGTCTGTGTAAGTATAATTTTCAACAACACATCCAGTTAGGCAGAATACGTTTTATTATCACTGGTTCACTGACCACGTGTGCCGTCATACAACATTTTCAGAAAAGTCATCACACTATACGAAACGTTATAACAAACAACCGAGATAGTGGACGGAAAAGACATGTGTCTATTGGAATACTAAACATTGCTTAGAAGAGTCAATTAAAGACATTAATTTGTCAAGTGATAATATTAGTAGACGTGCCTTGCACTCGCGATTTAACAGTGGCCAAGTAGCTAACCACATGCGCCACCTGGCGAGTGCAGCCTTTACAAGGTCCGGCACGTGACGTAGTTGAACCAGTAACATCTGCATCGGGCACCGCGGCTACTAACAGCCCCAGCCCAGTTCCATCCATTATCGAATCGCCAGACCCAAGCTTCGGCCCCCTTATTACCCTTGCTAGTGCATCCTGAAAAACTGAACGTAGTTTTACCCGAATTGAAGAAGCCACAGTAACAAGGAAGTATATTACAAGAATGATATTTTTTGCGATATCTCCTTGGCGCTCGACTGCGGAAGCCTTTCGATTTTCTATATTTTGGTCGCGGGCGTGAACTTGGGCACCGTCTTGATGCTGTACAAATGCAAATTACCATTAGCAAAACAAACAAACAAACAAACACCGGCGTTTATTAATGCGGGGGCACCAGCTCCCGTGTATTGTTGTCTCACTTAATACATTGCACGTTCTTATGACTGCAACTTGCATTTTGAAGGTTTACTGCCTGCCAATATGTGTTTATTTACTGTATTAAACTCGGAAAAGTGTTCGTAATTTGACATATTCCGCATGCAATACGTTCAAATGGTAAATAAAACTGTCAGTTTCAAAACAAAACTGATTGTCAGTAATGCCATTAAGTTTACCGCAATACAAATGTAATTTGATATTTAGCATCCCCACGTTATAAACAGCAGACGTCCCGTTATAAATGACTGCGCTGCTAATTCTTGGCAGTGGAGCTGGCGCCCCCCTGTAAATGTCTTGTTTTGGCATATGCCTGCATTAATGTACGTTTTTTCAGTCGAAGCGGACATGTGCTAATCTAAAGGTTAATTTATGTTTAAAAAAACCACGCTATGAAATTAAAAGGAACATGCAAACAATTCCTCTTGAAAAAGGGCGATCCACTTTGGCATGCGCAGTATTTCTACCTTAATTTTCCCACTATGGCGTAGGATGTCTTTGCAGTATAAACCACATTGTAGTATACAATAAATAAATAAATACATAAAATAATAAAAACACATGTGTAGTATATCTTCATTATTGTTAACACTGTAGAACACTTAACATATTTGCTCGTACATCAATTCGTTGTTCCATAAATATATTTCAAATATAATTCGATAAAATGTGCTTAGAACCTTGTCAAATGAATTGTATTCTACACTTTGTAGGTTTGACTGAGAATGACAATGCTGTTCTGCACATCTCCGTTGTCAACATCAACTACTAGTAACAATGTTATTAAATCTATATATATATATATATATATATATATATATATATATATATATATATATATATATATATATATATAAACGCTCAAGTGTATATTATATACATACAAATTGATATATACATAACAAATCACAACCGTACATTACCTCTTCTTATGGAACGTGCCCCATTAACTGTAAAAAAGACAAACGTAATTGTCAATCAATATCATAATATATTTTACTATAGTAAATATAACATATCATAGCTACGCATCAGAAAATTATGCGTTATTGTGGTTTATTAACATTTGAATAATGATAATTATTGTACTATCCAAAATATCCCCCGTTGTTAGGGTATACGTTGTTAATCCAAATGTAAAATCAAACACATACACAAGCGCATACATACACGTAATCACGCAACAACGTGGATATTTTGTATTATATATACATACGCTTTGTTGTACAAGTAAAGAGCACCCTGACGACACACACACTCACACACACATACACACACAAACACACACACACACAAACACACACACACACACACACACACACACACTCACACACCCACATGCAAACACACACAAGCAAACACACTCACCGGTCAAGTCTTCGTTGTCTCCATTCTCGAACACACTTACTTCATCAACTTCTTCCTGTTCAAGCACATAATTAACATTACGGATTGTATAACGCTTTGTTGTACATATCATTGAATGGACTTGAGCTTTGACTAAAAAAACATGAAATGCATGCTTTACATACACACACACTCACACACACACACACACACACACACACACACACACACACACACACACACACACACACACACACACACACACACACACACACACACACACACACACATACACACACACACACACACGTTTGTGTGTGAGAGAGAGAGAGAGAGAGAGAGGGACACGCTGCACGAATGGAGACATGGCAGAAATGGCTCAGTGCCGACTCTAACCTATCTACGACGGCCGGGGACACCCGTAACAACAGCAATCTCGCACTCCAACAGTTGTCTAAATATCTTTATTAACATATTACAATAGCAATGGTCGGCCATGACGCAGCATGCAAGTCGAAATATCTAAGCATATTAACATACACACTTACTTCATCAGCAGCGTAAGTCATTACAAACGCCAACGCCAAGAAGGCGAAAAGTAAGATGACACTCGCACGCATTGTCTCTAAGCGGTAACTCTGTAAGAGACAAATAGTGTGTGTCTTAAGTTAGATGTGGTTATAATGAACAATACATGGCAAAACGACAAATGCGAATTTTTCATAATTTAACCCACAATTCACGTTGTTTAAATTCATCTGATGAAAGAAAATTTTGAAAATTAAATATAAATCGGACATCGTTACTGTAATATTTTGTGCTTAAATATAAACTAATCTTGCTAAATCGTTGGATAGTGGTGTCAGTGTTATGCGCGAGAAGACATTCGCCTATTCCTTCGGCAATAGGTCATTTTACACATACTGAAATTACCCGTATTTCACTCAAATAAACTATTCAAACAATTTATGTTGCATAAATTAGATTAAATACGTGGTATATATATATATATATATATATATATATATATATATATATATATATATATATATATATATATATAATATGGATATCCCATGGACCCCTTCGTTCAGGTTTCTGTTGTCATGGTTTATTCTTATTGCTTAAGGAACAATTTATGAGCACGAGTAAACACATAAATCTATCTTATACCTGCCGGGCTTACGTCGAATGTACCTTTCGCCTATGAAATCGATATTGTAAATCATGACCCACTATTTATTAAATGTGTCCCGGTCAACGGTTTAGCAAAATGTATTGATACATAGTTTCATTTTAGTTCAAAGCATTCTCCGAAATTAGATAATATATACACGCACGTCACTTGAATTTACGCGAGTTACTGGTATTTTGCAGATTAAGAAATAGTCGTTTTAGTTAAACTTGTGGCTGATGACAACAACTGTATGCCATTATAATAGCGTAATCAGCGATTCAGGAAAATAACAAAGGCATCACAAACTGGTTGGCAGAACACAGTGTACGACGTCGTATCTGCATTTGAAAGAAGTGACAGCTGTTCGTAGCTAAAAATCACTTAATCAGACCTCCTAAAATATGGGATATTTTAAAAAGAAATGTGCGGTACGTGCAAAGTTATACATTCTGGATAAATGGATCCCCGAAAGATGTTCGCTCAAAGTTCTAACCATGAAAGAAGACGAAAATATACTCTATTATACACGCTAGCAGTACACTATTATTTCTAGTTATATATGTCCCGCTATTGGACGTTAGTAGCTCTTTAAAACAGCAAACATAAACGACTTACCTGTTTCTGTCACTAGAAGGTCTGTGTTCAGATGTCGAGTCTCACTCTCTCGGTGTTGAGGTCCACACACGTCTTCTTTATATATACACCCAACACCGGTTGTCCTGCTATGTCAAGCTGACCCAAGTCTTGGAGAAAAATACAAAAACAGTTTTTTTCTTTTTCAAAAAGTGACGACGTCATGCAAACCTTGCATTACTTCAACAAGAAGGTGTGCTAATTGTCACCTAACGATATTTGTTACCAATGCGCTGTGCAACTTGAGTAACAGATTTGTGAGTTACCCAAAAAGTTCCTAAGCACCGACACAAAATACACATATTTTGTTTAGCATGTGCGTCATCGTCATGAACTTGCCATTAGGAGGATAGGTCCCATTAACGTCGCCCAAAATATGACATTCACATTTTTTTCTGATGGTTGACGCGCATGTTGGCAAGATGGCAATTCGCACCGCGCATTTGCGATGGCAATGTAATGCCAGTTTGTTTAAGTAATAGTAGAGAGTAAAAATGGAGTACCCAGGTAGTGCTTATGGTCTGAACAGTTAAGATTCAAACAAGATCTCTAACGACATGACCTAATCGTAGCACTTATAGCATATTGTTATTGCAATACTAATATCACGCATTGATATATAGTTAATGTAAATTTCGTACTTGAATCAAGCATCCCCAAGTGGCAGTTTTATGGAATCCCTAATTTGACCTGAGTTATACCCCAGAATGTTCTGAATCCAGCCAAGATGTTTTATTGCGATGCATGTCGGTTACTTTTTCAGTGAACAGAAAACACGGTTTTAAATGTAAAATGCCTAAAGGGCAGCATGACATTTGCGCAAACGTACCCTTGATGGACCGAGAGGTTTATTGTTTTTGTCACACCTGACCGTCGCTTGCATGCAGTTGTACAATCAATAGAGTGACTTTGTCGTCGAAATAAATGTCACCGCCGGACAGAACGTCCATTTTGTGTCGTAACTTAGATAAAATAATGCGAATGTTCAGGTTGCTTGCACACAAACACTTCTAACAAATACTTTCAAGATATACAAGGTACCTTAAAAAGCCTCCTGCTCAAACTAAACGATTTGTCGCCGTGGCTTGTTTCTTTTCACCTGGAACAGCGCTTCTCTTTTGTTGTTTTGCTGCAGTAGCCAAGTTAACTTTTTTAATAGAACAAATTGTTCTTCGAAACAAGTACGTTAACCAAACACTGTCAACGATAGTATAGTTCTTCGATTTATGGTATGTAGTTGGCTACGTGCGTGTGTGCGTGTGTGCGTGTGTGCGTGTGTGCGTGTGTGCGTGTGTGCGTGTGTGCGTGTGTGCGTGTGTGCGTGTGTGCGTGTGTGCGTGTGTGCGTGCGTGCGTGCGTTTGTGCGTGTGTGCGTGTGTGCGTGTGTGCGTGTGTGCGTGTGTGCGTGTGTGCGTGTGTGCGTGTGTGCGTGAGTGCGTGTGTGCGTGTGTGCGTGTGTGCGTGTGTGCGTGTGTGCGTGTGTGCGTGTGTGCGTGTGTGCGTGTGTGCGTGTGTGCGTGTGTGCGTGTGTGCGTGTGTGCGTGTGTGCGTGTGTGCGTGTGTGCGTGTGTGCGTGTGTGCGTGTGTGCGTGTGTGCGTGTGTGCGTGTGTGCGTGTGTGCGTGTGCGCGTGTGCGCGTGTGCGCGTGTGCGCGTGTGCGCGTGTGCGCGTGTGCGCGTGTGCGCGTGTGCGCGTGTGCGCGTGTGCGCGTGTGCGCGTGTGCGCGTGTGCGTGTGCGTGCATGCGTGCGTGCGTGCGTGCGTGCGTGCGTGCGTGCGTGCGTGCGTGCGTGTGTGCGAGTTTGTGTGTGGGTGGGGATAGGGTGGGGATCTGTGTGTGTGTGTGTGTGTGTGTGTGTGTGTGTGTGTGTGTGTGTGTGTGTGTGTGTGTGTGTGTGTGTGTGTGTG
>OZ024860.1:28808019-28810519 GCA_964017155.1 Oasisia sp. SBJ-2009 | reverse complement strand
TTGACAATGTTTGGTTAACTAAGTTGTTTCGAAGAACTGTTTTTCTATTCAAAAAGATAGGTTGGCTACTGTACAACACAACAAAAACAGAGGCGTTGCTCCAGGTACAAAGAAACAAGACACGGCAACAAATCGTTTGGTTTGAGCAGGAGGCTTTTTAAGGTACCTTACTCATCTTTAAATTATTTCTAAGAAGTGTTTGTGTGCAAACAACCTGAACATTCGGATTATTTTATCTAAGCTACGACACAAAATGGACACTGTCTCCGGCGGTGACATTTATTTCAACAACAAAGTCACTCTATTGATTGTACAACTGCATGCAAGCGACGGTCAGGTGTGACAAAAACAATAAACCTCTCGGTCCACCAAGGGTACGTATGCGCAAATGTCATGCTGCCCTTTAGGCATTTTACGTTTAAAACCGTGTTTTCTATTCACTGAAAAAGTAACCGACATATATCGCAAGAAAACATCTTGGATGGATTCAAAACATTCTGGGGTATAACTCAGGTCAAATTAGGGATTCCATAAAACTACCACATGGGGATGCTTGATTCATGTACCAACTTTACATTTACCATATATCAATATATCATATATATCAATGCGTGATATATGCATTGCAGTAACAATATGCTATAAGTGCTACAAGTTATTCGTAACTGTTTTTTATGGTTTGATATACCAAGTTTCCAATATATATATATATATATATATATATATATATATATATATATATATATATATATATATATATATATATATATATATATATATATATATATATATATATATATATATATATATATATATATATATATATGTCATGCAGTAATATACTTTCTGGGAAATATCTCACTTCAGGTCCTTTTATTGAATTTCATTGCAGTACAATCCCATAAAACGCCACATTAGCAGTAAGAAGGTACACATTACAAGAACATAAATATATACGAGATATTACACTTTAAATATGAGCACAACTAAATACCTATGCAAATACTTTGTATGATTCTGGGTAATGTTAACATGCTAAAAATCCCCATTTTCCATCACTCTAACGTTGTTTTTCAGTTCGTCAGTTACAGTATGGTGTACGAACAACTTACCATGTTTCCTCTCATCACAATAATTGTTCATATACATCTCGGATGTTAAACAGATTGACTATGACCGCTGCAATGTAAACCTATCATAATAACGCTGACACAAAAAGGATCAGTGGAAATGTCCTTAGAGATCGTGTTTCAATCTTTTTGGCGAATTTTTCCTCTGTGCTATTTCTGAAGAAAAAAACTGGCATTACATTGCAATCTCAAATGCGCGCTGCGAGTTGCCATCTTGCCAAATGTATACAACAACACGCGCGTCAGCCATCAGAAACAAATTATTGTATGTCAGAT
Source organism: Oasisia sp. SBJ-2009 (assembly GCA_964017155.1). Taxonomy (NCBI): domain Eukaryota; kingdom Metazoa; phylum Annelida; class Polychaeta; order Sabellida; family Siboglinidae; genus Oasisia; species Oasisia sp. SBJ-2009. The sequence goes on along the minus strand of OZ024860.1, from coordinate 28,809,113 downwards.
TTTGGGCGACGTTAATGGGACCTATCCTCCTAATGGCAAGTTCATGACGATGACGCACATGCTAAACAAAATATGTGTATTTTGCGTCGGTGCTTAGGAACTTTTTGGGTAACTCACAAATCTGTTACTCAAGATGCACAGCGCATTGGTAACAAATATCGTTAGGTGACAATTAGCACACCTTCTTGTTGAAGTAATGCAAGGTTTGCATGACGTCGTCACTTTTTGAAAAAGAAAAAACTGTTTTTGTATTTTTCTCCAAGACATGGGTCAGCTTGACATAGCAGGACAACCGGTGTTGGGTGTATATATAAAGAAGACGTGTGTGGACCACAACACCGAGAGATTGAGACTCGACATCTGAACACAGACCTTCTAGTGACATAAACAGGTAAGTGTCGTTGATGCTTGCTGTTTTAAAGAGCTACTAAAGTCGTTCAATAGCGGGACATATACAACTGGAAAGACTAATCTACTGGTAGCGTGTAAAATATAGTATATTTTCGTCCTCTTTCATGGTTAGAACTTGAGCGAACATCTTTCGGGAGTCCATTCATCCATAATGTATAACTTTGCACGTAATGCACATTTCTTTTCAAAATATCCAATATATTAGGAAGTCTAAGTGATTAGTTTGCTTCGAACGGCTGTCACATTTCTTTCAAATGCAGATACTGTAGAAGCCCACGGTGTCGTATACTGTGTTCTGCCAACCAGTTTTTGATGCCTTTGTTATTTTGCTTAATCGTAGATTACGCTATTGTGATGGCATACAGTATGTGTCATCAGCCATAAGTTTAACTGAAACGACTATTTAATTTATATGCAGAATACCAGTAACTCCAGAAAATTCAAGTGACGTGCGTGTTGTAGCGTTTGCGGGATTAATCGTATCGTTTGGCGCGAGCGGTCGGCCGGCACGGAGGCGTCTAGTGGCGTCTAGTGACTCGGGCACACGTTCACTCACTCAGTCTAACACAAACAATATATATAAGGTTTCTACAGTTTATTACATCAAAATCCTAACAGTACAAATCTAAGACACTCACTAAAAATACTTCACTAACTAAACCAATATAAGCAGTTCTACAAAG
>OZ024860.1:28780519-28803019 GCA_964017155.1 Oasisia sp. SBJ-2009 | reverse complement strand
TTGACAATCAGTTTTGTTTTGAAACTGACAGTTTTATTTACCATTTGAACGTATTGCATGCGGAATATGTCAAATTACGAACACTTTTCCGAGTTTAATACAGTAAATAAACACATATTGGCAGGCAGTAAACCTTCAAAACGCAAGTTGCAGTCATAAGAACGTGCAATGTATTAAGTGAGACAACAATACATGGGAGCTGGTGCCCCCGCATTAATAAACGCCGGTGTTTGTTTGTTTTGCTAATGGTAATTTGCATTTGTACAGCATCAAGACGGTGCCCAAGTTCACGCCCGCGACCAAAATATAGAAAATCGAAAGGCTTCAGCAGTCGAGCGCCAAGGAGATATCGCAGAAAATATCATTCTTGTAATATACTTCCTTGTTACTGTGGCTTCTTCAATTCGGGTAAAACTACGTTCAGTTTTTCAGGATGCACTAGCAAGGGTAATAAGGGGGCCGAAGCTTGGGTCTGGCGATTCGATAATGGATGGAACTGGGCTGGGGCTGTTAGTAGCCGCGGTGCCCGATGCAGATGTTACTGGTTCAACTACGTCACGTGCCGGACCTTGTAAAGGCTGCACTCGCCAGGTGGCGCATGTGGTTAGCTACTTGGCCACTGTTAAATCGCGAGTGCAAGGCACGTCTACTAATATTATCACTTGACAAATTCATGTCTTTAATTGACTCTCCTAAGCAATGTTTAGTATTCCAATAGACACATGTCTTGTCCGTCCACTATCTCGGTTATTTGTTATAACGTTTCATGTAGTATGATGAATTTTCTGAAAATGTTGTATGACGCTACACGTGGTCAGTGAACCAGTGATAATAAAACGTATTCTGCCTAACTGGATGTGTTGTTGCAAATTATACTTACACAGACATTGACAACTCTCATGTCCCGCGTGTTTTACACGCAACCCCACCTCGTCTTGATTAGTGCTCAAAGTTCGTTGTTTGCTGCCTGTTATTGCTATGTCCATACCGAACATTAGAACTGGTGGAAAATGTAGTCGCTTGCTTCGTCAGAACATCACGAAGATATGTACTGTTATATGTGTTTCCTACTTGACATGTTGATTGCGTGACACCAGTTAAATTGGAAGCGCCTTTGCCTTTTTCTAGATGACTAGATATAAGTAGCAGTTATCCGATGACTTCTGTATAGTACGTTGTTCAAGAAATTGACAGATTTGCTCCTCAGAATATTTCACAATTGGATCAGCACCATTGCATCGCCAGTGCCAAACAATGGATGTCTGACGACAGTAAATGTATGTGTTTGTTTTGAAAGGCTACATAACAAATATAACAGACTCCACCTGACATGGAATTTCACTATCATGCCATTATCACAATTCATTCATTGTCAGGCATTTCACACGTGTGAATGAAAATCCATCACATTCTGCATGATGAGGTTAATAATTACTGTAGGAAGCACTCAGCGAATATTTTACTTAAACCGGGATTCCTCAAACCGTTATACATTTGGGCCATATTGCGCTCTCCGTGACATTTCAATCATGTAGAACATTACCTACTTGTTGAGGTAAGCGTAAACATTGTTTGTGCTACTGTAGACCACATGTGACACACCCTATCAATTTAAACACCCCCGAGCACCAGCGTCGAAACAAAGTGGTGACGCTGCCTGTTAAAAAACGTTGAAATAATATACAATATGTTCTTGATAATATCTGTTGCTGGGAACTGCGATATCACAATATCAAATGACAACCCATTTGCATTATCTCAAGCACCAAGTTTAATGTTTATGACTGGTATTATCATTCATTTTGAAACTGTGTGTCTGTATGTTGTCCCGCAAGAGGATTTTGTCGTCTCAAATGGGTTGAGTTAAATTCAACACTGTCAGTTCGGTAGGCAGTTCAATAGGACACTGGCTGACGTCGGGTTCATATTTTCGATACTCACATCTTCCACGCCGCAAAAAGATATGAATTAAAATTACGTAGCTCCGAATTGATCTAAAGGTGGTTTCCATGCAGAACAATCGCATATAAGAAGTTTTAACAAGATTGCCACCTACATAATCAACTCTAGATGGCAGGTGGACTAGGAAGCCCTTTGGCTTATCGATAGTCCACCTTGTTTATCTAAGTATACCCCGCCCGGCGTAGGTGTAAGGCGATTTTATTTTTAAATAGAGTTAAGCTACTAACACCTACATAATCAGCTGCTAATTCTGTTCCAGTCGTTTACTATTCTTTATGAAAATGAAATTTTCTAATATCTAGTCTACACTGCTTCTTTGCTAATGTAACTCCGTGTCCTCTAGTCCTTCTCTCTTCCTTGACCGTGAAAAATATATTTCACTCATGTACATGTGTATCAAGTTGTGTGATTTACTTGAATATCTAATAAAGTGATACTTTTGATACGGTGGGAAAGTACTTTTCATCATCATCCTGATGCCGTCCTAGTCTTACTGAACAGAGCATAGTGGGTTCTGCAACTGACTCATAGACGTCCTCACATGTTCGCTTAGTAGTGAGAACTCAATACATATGTGATGTATGGCAACACCACGAGTGGAAATAGTTACTCTACTTGATGGTGTGGCTTTTGTTATTTGAACAAGTGCCACCGTCGCAACAGGAGGGTTGTATTGTGATGTTGACACAGGAACCGCTCACACTCAGATAGCACCCCGATACGCTCCAACCACAGGGCCACAAAGGGCGCATGTCTCATCGTCACTCCTACCACCATCTATCCTTCTCACCCCGTCCCTCCTCTAACCACCTCACTCCTCCCACCTTCCCTCATTATACCATAGTGTTTTTCTTCTTCCATCGTCTCTCCTTCTCCCACCCTCCTTCCTTCTTCCACCGTCCCTTCTTATCCCACCGTCCCTCCTTCTTCCACCGTCCCTTCTTATCCCACCGTCCCTTTTTATCTCACCGTCCCTCCTTCTTCCACCGTCCCTCCTTCTTCCACCGTCCCTCCTTCTTCCACCGTCCTTCTTATCCCACCGTCCCTCCTTCTTCCACCGTCCCTCCTTCTTCCACCGTCCCTTTTTATCTCACCGTCCCTCCTTCTTCCACCGTCCCTCCTTCTTCCACCGTCCCTCCTTCTTCCACCGTCCTTCTTATCCCACCGTCCCTCCTTCTTCCACCGTCCCTTCTTATCCCACCGTCCCTCCTTCTTCCACCGTCCCTTCTTATCCCACCGTCCCTTTTTATCTCACCGTCCCTCCTTCTTCCACCGTCCCTCCTTCTTCCACCGTCCCTCCTTCTTCCACCGTCCTTCTTATCCCACCGTCCCTCCTTCTTCCACCGTCCCTCCTTCTTCCACCGTCCCTTTTTATCTCACCGTCCCTCCTTCTTCCACCGTCCCTCCTTCTTCCACCGTCCCTCCTTCTTCCACCGTCCTTCTTATCCCACCGTCCCTCCTTCTTCCACCGTCCCTTCTTATCCCACCGTCCCTCCTTCTTCCACCGTCCCTTCTTCTTCCACCGTCCCTCCTTCTTCCACCGTCCTTCTTATCCCACCGTCCCTCCTTCTTCCACCGTCCCTTCTTATCCCACCGTCCCTCCTTCTTCCACCGTCCCTTCTTCTTCCACCGTCCCTCCTTCTTCCACCGTCCCTTCTTATCCCACCGTCCCTCCTTCTTCCACCGTCCCTCCTTCTTCCACCGTCCCTCCTTCTTCCACCGTCCTTCTTATCCCACCGTCCCTCCTTCTTCCACCGTCCCTTCTTATCCCACCGTCCCTCCTTCTTCCACCGTCCCTCCTTCTTCCACCGTCCCTCCTTCTTCCACCGTCCTTCTTATCCCACCGTCCCTCCTTCTTCCACCGTCCCTTCTTATCCCACCGTCCCTCCTTCTTCCACCGTCCCTTCTTCTTCCACCGTCCCTCCTTCTTCCACCGTCCTTCTTATCCCACCGTCCCTCCTTCTTCCACCGTCCCTTCTTATCCCACCGTCCCTCCTTCTTCCACCGTCCCTCCTTCTTCCACCGTCCTTCTTATCCCACCGTCCCTCCTTCTTCCACCGTCCCTCCTTCTTCCACCGTCCCTTTTTATCTCACCGTCCCTCCTTCTTCCACCGTCCCTCCTTCTTCCACCGTCCCTCCTTCTTCCACCGTCCTTCTTATCCCACCGTCCCTCCTTCTTCCACCGTCCCTTCTTATCCCACCGTCCCTCCTTCTTCCACCGTCCCTTCTTCTTCCACCGTCCCTCCTTCTTCCACCGTCCCTTCTTATCCCACCGTCCCTCCTTCTTCCACCGTCCCTCCTTCTTCCACCGTCCCTCCTTCTTCCACCGTCCCTTCTTATCCCACCGTCCCTCCTTCTTCCACCGTCCCTCCTTCTTCCACCGTCCCTTCTTCTTCCACCGTCCCTCCTTCTTCCACCGTCCCTTTTTATCCCACCGTCCCTCCTTCTTCCACCGTCCCTCCTTCTTCCACCGTCCCTTCTTATCCCACCGTCCCTCCTTCTTCCACCGTCCCTCCTTCTTCCACCGTCCCTTCTTCTTCCACCGTCCCTTTTTATCCCACCGTCCCTCCTTCTTCCACCGTCCCTCCTTCTTCCACCGTCCCTCCTTCTTCCACCGTCCCTTTTTATCCCACCGTCCCTCCTTCTTCCACCGTCCCTCCTTCTTCCACCGTCCCTCCTTCTTCCACCGTCCCTTCTTATCCCACCGTCCCTCCTTCTTCCACCGTCCCTCCTTCTTCCACCGTCCCTCCTTCTTCCACCGTCCCTTCTTATCCTACCGTCCCTCCTTCTTCCACCGTCCCTCCTTCTTCCACCGTCCCTTCTTCTTCCACCGTCCCTCCTTCTTCCACCGTCCCTTCTTATCCCACCGTCCCTCCTTCTTCCACCGTCCCTCCTTCTTCCACCGTCCCTTCTTCTTCCACCGTCCCTCCTTCTTCCACCGTCCCTTTTTATCCCACCGTCCCTCCTTCTTCCACCGTCCCTCCTTCTTCCACCGTCCCTCCTTCTTCCACCGTCCCTTCTTATCCCACCGTCCCTCCTTCTTCCACCGTCCCTCCTTCTTCCACCGTCCCTTTTTATCCCACCGTCCCTCCTTCTTCCACCGTCCCTCCTTCTTCCACCGTCCCTCCTTCTTCCACCGTCCCTTCTTCTTCCACCGTCCCTCCTTCTTCCACCGTCCCTTTTTATCCCACCGTCCCTCCTTCTTCCACCGTCCCTCCTTCTTCCACCGTCCCTCCTTCTTCCACCGTCCCTTCTTCTTCCACCGTCCCTCCTTCTTCCACCGTCCCTTTTTATCCCACCGTCCCTTCTTCTTCCACCGTCCCTCCTTCTTCCACCGTCCCTTCTTCTTCCACCGTCCCTCCTTCTTCCACCGTCCCTTCTTATCCCACCGTCCCTCCTTCTTCCACCGTCCCTCCTTCTTCCACCGTCCCTTCTTCTTCCACCGTCCCTCCTTCTTCCACCGTCCCTTTTTATCCCACCGTCCCTCCTTCTTCCACCGTCCCTCCTTCTTCCACCGTCCCTCCTTCTTCCACCGTCCCTCCTTCTTCCACCGTCCCTCTCCTTCTTCCACCGTCCCTCCTTCTTCCACCGTCCCTTTCCTCTCCTCCACCGTCCCTCCTTTTATCCCACCGTCCCTCCTTCTTCCACCGTCCCTCCTTCTTCCACCGTCCCTCCTTCTTCCACCGTCCCTCCTTCTTCCACCGTCCCTTTTTCTTCCCACCGTCCCTCCTTCCCTCCTCTCGTCCCTCCTTCTTCCACCGTCCCCTCCCCCTTCTTCCACCGTCCCTTCCTTCTTCCCACCGTCCCTCCTTCTTCCCCGTCCTTCTTTCCCACCGTCCCTCCTTCTTCCACCGTCCCCTCCTTCTTCACGTCTCCTCCTTTTCACCGTCTCCTTCTTCCCCTTCTTCCACCGTCCCTCCTTCTTCCACCGTCCCTCCTTCTTCCACCGTCCCTCCTTCTTCCACCGTCCCTCCTTCTTCCACCGTCCCTCCTTCTTCCACCGTCCCTCCTTCTTCCACCGTCCCTCCTTCTTCCACCGTCCCTCCTTCTTCCACCGTCCCTCCTTCTTCCACCGTCCCTCCTTCTTCCACCGTCCCTCCTTCTTCCACCGTCCCTCCTTCTTCCACCGTCCCTCCTTCTTCCACCGTCCCTCCTTCTTCCACCGTCCCTCCTTCTTCCACCGTCCCTCCTTCTTCCACCGTCCCTCCTTCTTCCACCGTCCCTCCTTCTTCCACCGTCCCTCCTTCTTCCACCGTCCCTCCTTCTTCCACCGTCCCTCCTTCTTCCACCGTCCCTCCTTCTTCCACCGTCCCTCCTTCTACCAACGTCCCTCCTTCAACCATCGTCCCTTCCTCTTCTCCCTTCTTCCCCACAATCCATCTCTCCCACCGTCTTTCTTCTTCCTCCGTCCTTCGTTCTACCACCGTCCCTCCCTTTCCCTCATCACTACCACCGTCTCTCCCTTTCCCATCATCACTACCACCGTCTCTCCCTTTCCCATCATCTCTACCACCGTCCCTCCCTATCCCATCATCACTACCACCGTCTCTCCCTTTCCCATCATCTCTACCACCGTCCCTCCCTATCGCATCATCTCTACCACCGTCCCTCCCTTTCCCATCATCTCTACCACCGTCCCTCCCTATCGCATCATCTCTACCACCGTCCCTCCCTTTCCCATCATCTCTACCACCGTCCCTCCCTATCGCATCATCTCTACCACCGTCCCTCCCTTTCCCAGCATCACTACCACCGTCCCTCCCTATCGCATTATCTCTACCACCGTCCCTCCCTATCCCATCATCACTACCACCGTCCCTCCCTTTCCCAGCATCACTACCACCGTCCCTCCCTATCCCATCATCACTACCACCGTCCCTCCCTTTCCCAGCATCACTACCACGGTCCCTCCCTATCCCATCATCACTACCACCGTCCCTCCCTTTCCCAGCATCACTACCACCGTCCCTCCCTATCGCATCATCTCTACCACCGTCCCTCCCTTTCCCAGCATCACTACCACCGTCCCTCCCTATCGCATTATCTCTACCACCGTCCCTCCCTATCCCATCATCACTACCACCGTCCCTCCCTTTCCCAGCATCACTACCACCGTCCCTCCCTATCCCATCATCTCTACCACCGTCCCTCCCTTTCCCATCATCACTACCACGGTCCCTCCCTTTCCCAGCATCACTACCACCGTCCCTCCCTTTCCCATCATCTCTACCACCGTCCCTCCCTTTCCCATCATCTCTACCACCGTCCCTCCCTATCCCATCATCTCTACCACCGTCCCTCCCTATCGCATCATCTCTACCACCGTCCCTCCCTATCGCATCATCTCTACCACCGTCCCTCCCTTTCCCATCATCTCTACCACCGTCCCTCCCTATCGCATCATCTCTACCACCGTCCCTCCCTTTCCCAGCATCACTACCACCGTCCCTCCCTATCGCATTATCTCTACCACCGTCCCTCCCTATCCCATCATCACTACCACCGTCCCTCCCTATCCCATCATCACTACCACCGTCTCTCCCTTTCCCAGCATCACTACCACCGTCCCTCCCTATCCCATCATCACTACCACCGTCCCTCCCTTTCCCAGCATCACTACCACCGTCCCTCCCTATCCCATCATCACTACCACCGTCCCTCCCTTTCCCAGCATCACTACCACCGTCCCTCCCTATCCCATCATCACTACCACCGTCCCTCCCTTTCCCAGCATCACTACCACCGTCCCTCCCTATCCCATCATCTCTACCACCGTCCCTCCCTTTCCCATCATCTCTACCACCGTCCCTCCCTTTCCCATCATCTCTACCACCGTCCCTCCCTATCGCATCATCTCTACCACCGTCCCTCCCTTTCCCAGCATCACTACCACCGTCCGTCCCTATCGCATTATCTCTACCACCGTCCCTCCCTATCCCATCATCACTACCACCGTCCCTCCCTTTCCCAGCATCACTACCACCGTCCCTCCCTTTCCCATCATCTCTATATACCACCGTCCCTCCCTTTCCCATCATCACTACCACCGTCCCTCCCTTTCCCAGCATCACTACCACCGTCCCTCCCTATCCCATCATCTCTATATACCACCGTCCCTCCCTTTCCCATCATCACTACCACGGTCCCTCCCTTTCCCAGCATCACTACCACCGTCCCTCCCTTTCCCATCATCTCTACCACCGCCCCTCCCTTTCCCATCATACTTACCACCGTCTCACCCTTTCCCATCATCTCTACCACCGTCCCTCCCTTTCGCATCATCTCTACCACCGTCTCACCCTTTCCCATCATCTCTACCACCGTCCCTCCCTTTCCCATCATCACTACCACCGTCCCTCCCTTTCGCATCATCTCTACCACCGTCCCTCCCTTTCCCATCATCTCTACCACCGTCTCACCCTTTCCCATCATCTCTACCACCGTCTCACCCTTTCCCATCATCACTACCACCGTCCCTCCCTTTCGCATCATCTCTACCACCGTCCCTCCCTTTCCCATCATCTCTACCACCGTCTCTCCCTTTCGCATCATCTCTACCACCGTCCCTCCCTTTCCCATCATCTCTACCACCGTCCCTCCCTTTCGCATCATCTCTACCACCGTCCCTCCCTTTCCCATCATCTCTACCACCGTCCCTCCCTTTCGCATCATCTCTACCACCGTCCCTCCCTTTCCCATCATCTCTACCACCGTCTCTCCCTTTCCCAGCATCACTACCACCGTCCCTCTCTTTCCCATCATCTCTACCACCGTCCCTCCCTTTCCCATCATCTCTACCACCGTCCCTCCCTTTCGCATCATCTCTACCACCGTCCCTCCCTTTCCCATCATCTCTACCACCGTCTCTCCCTTTCCCATCATCTCTACCACCGTCCCTCCCTTTCCCATCATCTCTACCACCGTCCCTCCCTTTCCCATCATCTCTACCACCGTCCCTCCCTTTCCCATCATCTCTACCACCGTCTCTCCCTTTCCCATCATCTCTACCACCGTCCCTCCCTTTCCCATCATCTCTACCACCGTCCCTCCCTTTCCCATCATCTCTACCACCGTCCCTCCCTTTCCCATCATCTCTACCACCGTCTCTCCCTTTCCCTTCATCTCTACCACCGTCCCTCCCTTTCCCATCATCTCTACCACCGTCTCTCCCTATCCCATCATCTCTACCACCGTCTCTCCCTATCCCATCATCTCTACCACCGTCTCTCCCTTTCCCTTCATCTCTACCACCGTCCCTCCCTCTCCTACTAACGTATAACTGTACCAAGTATTCCATAAGCATTTTCATAATTTTTAAAGTGGTCACGTGTTATACGTTCACCGGTAAGCTTAACGCAGGACCATCAGTGATGTGTTCGACAATGAATAACCGGAACAACTATTCCGTGTATGTCACAATTTAAAAAACCCACAATCAGTGTTTATTATTTATTATTTATTATTTATTATTTATTATTCATTACTAGCCCGTTCATAGGCGCGTACACACATTTCCAAAATAACGTACATAGAATCGTGCAAAAAAATTATATTTTATAATAATAATAATAACATAAATAAATATAAATTAATTAATAACAATACAAAATAGTTATAAATAATTAAATATATATATAATTATATATATATATATATATATATATATATATATATATATATATATATATATATATATATATATATGTGTGTATAGCAAATAAATCAGGTATAGGATATTTTTTCTATGATTGCTTAAATATAAATCGATAAGATTAATTTTTAAAGTAAAACATAATTATTATACAATAAAATAATAGTACCGAAATTAATATAAAAAATATATATAATAATAATAATTGTTTAAATAAAATAATACTAATAAAAGTAATGATTCGTAAAATACATTATCATGAGAGTGTCACACAGAACAGTTTCTCATTGGAAGTAGCTAACTTAAATAAATGTGTCTTGAGGAGAGTCTTGAATTTTACTAAAGGGTCTGACTGGCGAATGTTTTCAGGCAAACTATTACAAAGTGCTGGTCCAGACACTGAGAAAGCCCGCCTGTCGTAGCCCTCCAGATTGTGGCGCTGAACCACGAGTAGACATTGATCAGCAAACCGTACGTTACGTTTCGGCGAGTATGGTGTTACAAGATCTTAAATGCATTTGGGTGCAGGCTCGTGCAAGGCAGAAAACGCAAGTACTAGTACTTTATACTGGACACACCATCGAACCGGAAGCCAGTTCAACTTAATCAGTACCGGAGTAATATGCTGGCATCGCTGCTGGATTTTGCACCATCTGCAACTTGGTCATGAGTACCTCCGTAATGCCATACAATACCGCGTTGCCGTAATCCAGCCGCGATATCACTAGAACATGGACAATTGTCTTATACGCTTCGGTATTTATAAACAATTAACACAATGCAAAAAAATATTACTGTTGGTTGTATTAAATCTTATATCTTTTACTATAACAATTACGCATTTTAGTTGAGAAGGGCATAGCGCCTTATAAGTCATATGACTTCTGCTATGTCCTTTTAACAACAGCACCGATATTATATTGTATTGTCGTTACCATTATGTATTGTATTATTTTTCATACTATGTTGTATATTCCTGTGTTGCTGTTGTTAAATAAACATTCATTCATTCATTCATTCATTCATTCATTCATTCATTCATTCATTCATTCATTCATTCATTCATTCATTCATTCATTCATTCATTCATTCATTCATTCATTCATTCATTCATTCATTCATTCATTCATTCATTCATTCATTCATTCATTCATTCATTCATTCATTCATTCATTCATTCATTCATTCATTCATTCATTCATTCATTCATTCATTCATTCATTCATTCATTCATTCATTCATTCATTCATTCATTCATTCATTCATTCATTCATTCATTCATTCATTCATTCATTCATTCATTCATTCATTCATTCATTCATTCATTCATTCATTCATTCATTCATTCATTCATTCATTCATTCATTCATTCATTCATTCATTCATTCATTCATTCATTCATTCATTCATTCATTCATTCATTCATTCATTCATTCATTCATTCATTCATTCATTCATTCATTCATTCATTCATTCATTCATTCATTCATTCATTCATTCATTCATTCATTCATTCATTCATTCATTCATTCATTCATTCATTCATTCATTCATTCATTCATTCATTCGTAGTAAGACAATGTCTTATCTTTGAGATTGCGTAAAGATGGCAGTACGCAGACTTACACGCGAGCGACACCTGTGACGACATTGTTAATTCACAATCGAGCATAATCCCGAGGTTTCGGATGGTCGGTGGTGGCACTATGTTACAACAGACGTCTTGCATGTGTTTACAATTTGGTGCCGAGATGATAATTGGTTCGGTCTTGCTTTCATTCAGCAGGAGATTGTGGTCTGACATCCAAAGTCTCGCTTCTTCAATGCATCGTTCGACGCGACAGACCGCATCGGCAATTTCTCCATCTCGCACTCCACTCAGGTCACCATATGGTTGGGCGTCATCTGCATAAAGATGGTAATGAAGTTGGTACTTTCTGAAGATAGCACCCAATGTCAGCGTATAGATGCAGAAGAGGACTGTGCCCAACACATATCCTCGTGGGATGCCTGATTCGATCAGCGCTCTGTGTGAGTTGTGGCTGCCAATGCGCACTGTGTGAATCCAGTTTGATATGTACGATTCCAGCCATATCAGTGCAGTGCCTTCAATGCCTATGCTGCGCATCTGGCCGATTAACATTGTGTCAATCGCAGCGCTGATGTCGAGCAGCATTATCAGCACACCTTTCTTTCTGTCGACAGAATTAAGGTTGTCGCCCTGGACACGCACCAACGCTGTCTCGGTGCTGTGGTGTTGTCGGTATGGACTTTGGACAATGTTGTCTACATGCTGGCAAAGTTGTACTGCTGCGTGACGTTCCACCCACTTTAAAACAAAAGACAAATTTGATATTGGCAGGTTCATCAAGAGTGGATTCATGTTTGGTTTCTTTAGTAGCGGTGTAATCACAGCATGTTTGAATGTGGCTGGCACGGTGCCTGATTCGAGAGACATGTTGATGATTGTAGCTAATGTCGGCGCAAGAATGTCAATGTTAGCTTTATAATGTCTAAGTAGATATTCTTCAAGCAATCCGTAATCAGACAATCAATCACACTTTGGTCCCATTTCCCAACTCTTACAATACGTTGTTATTATTAGACATTATTGTAAGTGGTTTCTGCTTGCGTTTCTCTCACGTCAAAGGTGACGCCAACATCCGCGATCTGTCGACTATTCTTTTGGATGAGCCACTTTCACTTTCATTTTATTTTCAAACGTCGATACATTCAGTGTGACGTTGTTAAGCGGTCCGCTGAAGAAGAGATTTGTGTCACAGCATGCTGGCGACAATGAACCGAGTCTGATGTGCCTGTGGATATGTATTTCTAATACTTTTCTCGTTGTTACGCCTAGCAAAACTGGAGTTTTACTGGTTAAACCTTAGCCTAATTAAATGTGTAATCCCTCCCATCTCTGCGACACCCGTTGATTAAATCATATGTCCACTTCTTACTACAACTCGACGTAGTTTGGATTGTGAAAATGTCATATATTCTTGAAAATTAAAACTGCTTTAATAAAACCATATATAGTGATCTGCCAATAAGACGCCACGGCGCGCCGCGCCGCGCCGCGCCGCGCCACGCCGCGCCGCGCCACGCCACGCCACGCCACGCCACGCCACGCCACGCCACGCCACGCCACGCCGCGCCGCGCCGCGCCGCGCCGTATGCTATGCTATGCTATGCTATGCTATGCTATGCTATGCTATGCTATGCTATGCTATGCTATGCTATGCTATGCTATGCTATGCTATGCTATGCTATGCTATGCTATGCTATGCTATGCTATGCTATGCTATGCTATGCTATGCTATGCTATGCTATGCTATGCTATGCTATGCTATGCTATGCTATACTATGCTATACTATACTATACTATACTATACTATACTATACTATACTATACTATACTATACTATACTATACTATACTATACTATACTATACTATACTATAGTCGTTGACATCCAATTGCACCCATATGTGACCCGCCAAAAATCGTGAAGGCCTAACCAACTAAATGTGTGTGAATATATATATATATATATATATATATATATATATATATATATATATATATATATATATATATATATATATATATATATTCTACGTTTGACGTGTATGTATGGGTTTAGAAAGGGTTCTAGCACACTGGCGGTACCGAACATGTTCATACTACAACACGTTTTAAACATGTCAACGCATCCCTTATATTGCAAGTGACGCTGATCATCGTATATATTCAATATTGTTTTTCTTTTCACATCCAACAGAGTAAAATAGTGTTCAATAATAATTCAGTAAACATTGTTCAATAATTATAATGCTGGCACTGATTTACTTTACAGTGTGAGACGACCGATGATGGTTTTTGTTTTGCTTTCGATTTGCCACATTTGAGAAAATCCCGTAACTAATGTAGCGCTGAGTGTAGTTACCGGTGTTGACGCGAGAGCCAGTCACTTCGATCCTCCGTTACCCAAAGACGTGGCACCTACACCTACAACCAAACCACCACTACGGAACACCGCAAGGTGAGTTATTTCCGTTATTTAAAGCAACGTATCTTCAAATTTACCCCGTCTGCGCAGAATCGATCAGGTTGTTACTGCTCAATACTATTTTATGTTTCAATATTATTTGGTATCTCTATTGTGCGTTCTGTGAATATATATATATATATATATATATATATATATATATATATATATATATATATATACATTTACTTATAATTTGTGTGTGTATATATATGTGTGTATGTGTGTGTGTGTGTGTGTGTGTGTGTGTGTGTGTGTGTGTGTGTGTGTGTGTGTGTGTGTGTGTGTGTGTGTGTGTGTGTGTGTGTGTGTGTGTGTGTGTGTGTGTGTGTGTGTGTGTGTGTGTGTGTGTGTGTGTGTGTGTGTGTGTGTGTGTGTGTGTGTGTGTGTGTGTTTATAACGTGTTTATCACTAATAAACATAACTGTTATATACGTATTCGGGAGATCAGTTACAGTGCACATTGTAGGTGATATGTCAAAGTGCACATTGGCACCAGTCTTAGGGAGAGGACAAGATTTCCGAGGGCTGGAATTTATAAACCGCTATCCTGCGGTGAAATTAACTGATGATAACATGTGTAAAATAAATTTAATTCTACCATGCATACTCACACGGCCGCATGGGTACGTGTTCACGAAAACGTCTAAGCAATTATGTACACCTGTATGCATCCACACGCCCAGACAAACACACATATAAACATGGTAAGCACACAGGGATGTGCAAGCATGCATGCGTACGCAAGCACATACGTACATACACACAATGATACACACAGCAATGACAATGTACACACTCACACGCACCAACGCATTAACAGACGCAAGCACGCATCAAGTAAACATGCTTATGCACTATGCACTATGCACTATGCACTATGCACTATGCACACACACACACGCACGCGCACGCGCACGCGCACGCGCACGCACACGCACACGCACACGCACACGCACACGCACACGCACACGCACACGCACACGCACACGCACACGCACACGCACACGCACACGCACACGCACACGCACACGCACACGCACACGCACACGCACGCGCACGCGCACGCGCACGCGCACGCGCACGCGCACGCGCACGCGCACGCGCACGCGCACGCGCACGCGCACGCGCACGCGCACGCGCACGCGCACGCGCACGCGCACGCGCACGCGCACGCGCACGCGCACGCGCACGCGCACGCGCACGCGCACGCGCACGCGCACGCGCACGCGCACGCGCACGCGCACGCGCACGCGCACGCGCACGCGCACGCGCACGCGCACGCGCACGCGCACGCGCACGCGCACGCGCACGCGCACGCGCACGCGCACGCGCACGCGCACGCGCACGCGCACGCGCACGCGCACGCGCACGCGCACACGCACACGCACACGCACACGCACACGCACACGCACACGCACACGCACACGCACACGCACACGCACACGCACACGCACACGCACACGCACACGCACACGCACACGCACACGCACACGCACACGCACACGCACACGCACACGCACACGCACACGCACACGCACACGCACACGCACACGCACACGCACACGCACACGCACACGCACACACACACACAGACACACACACACACACACAGAGACACACACACACACACACACACACACACACACACACACACACACACACACACACACACAGACACAGACACAGACACAGACACACACACACTCACACTCACAGACATACACACACACACATACACTCACACATACACCCACACTTGTACGTACACACACACCCACCCACCCACCCGCACACACACATATATAGATATATATGTATATACATATATATATATATATATATATATATATATATATATATATATATATATATATATATATACACTCTCTCTTTCACACACACACACACACACACACACACACACACACACACACACACACACACACACACACACACACTCACGCACGCACGCACGCACGCACGCACGCACGCGATGCATAATGAACTGTCTTCAGGACGTACTTATTACATAAGCTAGTTCATGTGCGTTCAAGTCTAAGACATTCTTTCCACAGTAAACAAGTAATTCATGTCTCACATGTCGAAGATAAATACTGAACTCTTGTTAATAATCAGACGGTTCGTGTCGCTGCCGGTGTAAACCTTACGAATTATACAATCGGACTTGAAATAGCCATTGCTGTTCGGCTTCTTTGTGTTTTCTACGTTTATTATTCTTCGGGAGTGGCGACTGCAGGCCTAGAAGCCATAGGTATGTGCAAAGTGCTCCCGAACTGCTCTGTTGTGTTCTTGGTAACACGAACCTTCGACTCGACACTCCTGGTGTGTCGGATCCTTAATAGTACCTTTCACAGAACGGTTTGTGAACGCTCTGTGTACCACGAGTTAATAATTGATAGCTACAACCTACAATTGTCACGAAATTACACTGCACTGTAGCAATCGTAGCTACGAATGTAACATTTCCGCTGGTGGGCCAAGCTTAAAGTTTAAAACGTTTCTTGTAACTAATATTCATTCTTCTGTGTGTGTGTGTGTGTGTGTGTGTGTGTGTGTGTGTGTGTGTGTGTTTGTGTGTGTGTCTCTCTCTTTGTCTCTGTCTGTATGTCTGTCTGTCTGTCTCTATCTCTTTATATATATATATATATATATATATATATATATATATATATATATTTATTTATTATATATATACACACACACACACACACACACACACACACACACACACACACACACACACACACACACACACACACGTTGTCCTCCCATATCAATATAATACCAAATATAAAAATGGCAACTGGGTTTTTTAAGTTCTATATGCTATTTAGATTAGATGATTTTAAAACCTGTTGCCAAGTTTATACCCCAAAACACGATAAGATTGAATTATTTAACATTTACCGCCGGACTACCTATGTGCACTTGCAAACAAATCCATGCGTGTATAAGGTTGACATTATAATGACCTGTCTTCTGGACACATTTGTTATATAAGCTAGTTCATAGGCATTCACGTCTAAAACATTCATTCCACAGGAAACAATAATTACTGTTTCACATGTACAAGATAAACATAGCGCTCTTGTTAATTGTCAGACGGTTTGTGTCTTTGTGTAAACAATACAACATGGCAGCGGACTTGAAACAACCATCGTAGTATAGCTTATTTGTGGTTTCTACATTCATAGCTCTTCGACAGTCGTGACTATATATCTTTTGTCGGGCCTTACTATTTATTGCCTGTCACAGAACGGTTTGAGAAAACTCTATGTAACACGAGTTAATAATTAATAGTTACAACCTATAATCTCCACAAAATTGCACTGCACTCTAGCAATTGTATCTAGGACTGAACCATTTCTGCTGGTGGTCCAAGTTTAAAGTTTAAAATGTTTGTTGTAACTAATGGTCTTCTCTCTCTCTCTCTCTCTCTCTCTCTGTCTCTCTCTCCCTCCCTCTCTGTCTGTCTGTCTGTCTGTCTGTCTGCCTGTCTGTCTGTCTGTCTGTCTGTCTGTCTCTCTCTCTCTCTCTCTCTCTCTCTCTCTCTCTCTCACTCTCTCACTCTCTCACTCTCTCACTCTCTCACTCTCTCACTCTCTCACTCTCTCACTCTCTCACTCTCTCACTCTCTCACTCACTCACTCACTCACTCACTCACTCACTCACACACGCACACTCACTCTCTCTCCCCCTCGCTCTCTCTCCCTCTCTCTCTCTCTCTCTCTCGGTCTCTCTCTCTATACACTCTATATCGAACGTTTGTGTTCACAGTTTCGTTTGCTTCTTTCCTTCATTCCAATTTTGTAAAATCCGAAATTATTTTTCACGACATGTCAGGAAAAAGGTTTACATTATAAACAAAACGGTCATAATCATAATACGGTTGTTATGCAATATTGCATAGCGTAACAATACAGCTATTTACTGTTGGTATATTCGTGTGATTCCCTCTTTCAACGTATCCGACTCATATCTAGCTGTGATAATTATCATCATTTGTGATTCTGGAAAACGGAACAAATAATATCGTATTAAAAAATATGACAACGAAATCATAACAATATACCATGATTACGTGTCATAGCTTGTCATCTCTCTATTGCTGAGCCCAGCATTGTTTTGAGCTTGTAAAACACCCGTAGCATTAAACTGTATCTCGTGTTCACACTTCTCTGTCCTAATTCAGCAGCATTATTAATTAAAGGGTTTATTTTGTACAAAACGCGTCTATTTCCATTTTACCTTCAATCGAGCCAGGCAGAGCTGATGACAATATAAATGTCAATATATAATGCATATTGACTTGTGCGAACGCTAGGTTGTCGCCTGCCCAGTGAACAACAGTAATCTACAACAACATCTATGGTGTAATTTTTTTAATATATGGTGTAACTATTGGATGAAGCCACTGGGCGAAAGCGACCATGCTTTCTTAAAATGGATAAAGACACAATACACCGATGTGCACAAGGTACGCACGCATGCAAGCGCATGCACGCATGCATACACACTCACGCACATACACACTCCCCCCCACACACACACAAACACACACACACATACACGCACCGATGACAACGTTCATGCTCTCACACACGGGCACGCGCACGCTCGGCCGCACACACATTCGGACGCAGCAAACACACATATAAACACGCAAAGCACACATTCACATATCTACATACGCTAAAATACACATTCATATACATGCCCACACACAAACATACGCACACACACACACACACACATACACACACACACACACACACACACACACAGACACACAGACACACACACACACACACACACAACGATAACAATATACGCATGTTCACGCGCACGCATTACGCATGCAGAAACGGACACAAGCACGCACGCACGCACGCAAACACACATACACACACACACACACGTTGTCCTCCCCTATCTGCACTTGCGAACAAATTCACACATATAGAACGATGACGTATGCGGGACATATTTGCATGTATGCAACCGCGGTCACATACAGTCTCCTATGCAAAGCAATAATGCAAGACCAAGTTTGATTGAAATTGGCCAAAATGAATGACTTTAATATGTACACATTATCAACAACAGTTACATCAGTAGTCTCAGCAAACATGTCTTATACATATGTACAACCAACACCAACAATATCATTACACATTAGTTACAATTGACACCAAACTGGTGGGGGTCAACACGCCCCCAAGAAAATACAATGCACACAGTACATACAGTGTGGAACAGGGAGGTGGGAGGGATACAAAATTTCCCAACACCTAACAACACTAAATTTGCAAATACGAATAAAATAAATTGATCTCCTGAGTGAACGACACAATGCTGCTTCTCGAACTCAAGTGGCGAATGGGACCGGTACTGGTTTGAACTGGATTTATATAGACTCCGGGTGTTTGATTACTCCTGGCCTAACCCACCAGATGTCGCCACTTGAATTATCACTTCACATAGGATTATTGTATGCAACCGCGGTCACATACAGTCTCCTATGCAAAGCAATAATGCAAGACCAAGTTTGATTGAAATTGGCCAAAATGAATGACTTTAATATGTACACATTATCAACAACAGTTACATCAGTAGTCTCAGCAAACATGTCTTATACATATGTACAACCAACACCAACAATATCATTACACATTAGTTACAATTGACACCAAACTGGTGGGGGTCAACACGCCACTAGGTCACCCAAAATCAAATGTGACCGACCCCCACAAATTAATGGCTAAATACGTATGATAAGAGATGTTGTAACAGAATCCGCAACTGTCAGAGACTTGTCACCCACTAATAATACAACTTAATCAATCTACAAGACCCCGCAACTGTCAGAGACTTGGGACACGTCAATAAAGCTACAAGATAAAGTCCGCAACTGTCAGACTTGTTAAAACGCCCCTAATTATACAGCAAATGTCAGAGAAATATATGTGTAAATTAGCAGTGATGAAATGAACTAACGGGGGAAATTACGCTACCCTAATGTATTTTCTGAATGCGTCAGAAGACCAACGCCCTGCTGCTCTGATCTGTGCATCAGATTTACCCCTTAATGCTGCTGATGTAGCCGCCCCTATCCTAAAACTATGACCCTTAAAGACCTTGCTGCTAAGGCCACAAAACTCGATTAAGTTTTTAAGAAATAAATCGAATTCTCTACGCAGCATTGGTGAGCCATCTAGATATGCAAAGAGTGGGCCTTGAACTAGGTAGTAGGCCAAGGAGGGGCAACTGACCCAGCCCCTGGCATGTCCAATGGTGGCAGTGGAGGCTCGGATGGCACCGAAGGACCCGCGACTTGGACCGGGGTCGTGGCTGGAGCAACTGGTAACACTGACCTCAGTAAATCCCTAATCTCATTCAAGTCCTTGCGCAACGATGCAGTGGTGTCTTGTTGGACATGCGAGGTAGCTCGGAGACGTCGCTGCGCCACCCCTGTGGCAGCAGCAGTGGCAAGGCGTCTCGGCGGATCAACAGCTGCTGGGTCTGACGGCTGCACAGGGCGACCACGAGCTCTCTGTCGGGCTGACTGTCGGACTGGGGCCATACTACAAATTAATATGCAAGCATTTGACAAACATAACACAACTGAAAGAGTCCACACAGTGTATATCAACCCATTACTTGCAATGGCGCCATATGCATAGCGATAACGCTGCAGTTGTATATCCGTATACAACTATATGTTAATATATGAAGTCAGTAAAGCTGGGTGAGGAAAGGCAATGGTTAAGCATATGCAAACATTTGGAACATTAATCGATATTACTAATCGATTTACTTCCTGTAAAGCGGACATAAGCTGGCGACTGACAAGTAGCATTTAAACTGGTTATGCAAAGCATGGAAATGTGTATCTTTACTGATGTTACCAATCACCATATGTGACGAGCTGATTAAACTGTAACGAAAGCGTGAAGTGTCTGGTGATGCAAAGCCTAAAACGTGTAGCATTATGAATGAAACGTATAGCATCATTAATACAACAATTAGTGACACTTGGTAAGCCTGACACATTCCCACTTGTGACATACACTAACACAGCAGGGCATTGCCGTCTTTCCCGATACCAGACACGGAAGCTAAACTGACGCACACTAACACAGCAGGGCGTTGCCGTCTTTCCCGATACCAGACACGTAAGCTAAACTTAGACACACTAACACAGCAGGGCGTTGCCGTCTTTCCCGATACCAGACACGGAAGCTAAACTTAGACACACTAACACAGCAGGGCGTTGCCGTCTTTCCCGATACCAGACACGGAAGCTAAACTTAGACACACTAACACAGCAGGGCGTTGCCGTCTTTCCCGATACCAGACACGGAAGCTAAACTTAGACACACTAACACAGCAGGGCGTTGCCGTCTTTCCCGATACCAGACACGGAAGCTAAACTTAGACACACTAACACAGCAGGGCGTTGCCGTCTTTCCCGATACCAGACACGGAAGCTAAACTTAGACACACTAACACAGCAGGGCGTTGCCGTCTTTCCCGATACCAGACACGGAAGCTAAACTTAGACACACTAACACAGCAGGGCGTTGCCGTCTTTCCCGATACCAGACACGGAAGCTAAACTTAGACACACTAACACAGCAGGGCGTCGCCGTCTTTCCCGATACCAGACACGGAAGCTAAACTTAGACACACTAACACAGCAGGGCGTTGCCGTCTTTCCCGATACCAGACACGGAAGCTAAACTGAGACACACTAACACAGCAGGGCGTTGCCGTCTTTCCCGATACCAGACACGGAAGCTAAGTAACTGACCCGCACTTACACAAATGGCATTGCTGTCCTTCCCGATACCAGACACGGGAGATACATAAATGTGACAGGTAGTCATACTTGTGAAAATTACCCAACTGTGAAGCTGGAGTGACACTGCTAGCGTTGCCGCATTTCAAGAGACATGACACTGTATAAAAGTAACTAAAGACAAAATTACAGAATATATATTACACCCTCACCCCACTAGTGAGAATTGTGATAAACAGACCCTGGATTGAACATGAAAGCAGAGAACGGACAGAAAACACGGAGTAACTCGACCTCCACAAAGAGCTGTGTGAAACCCAAGAGCACAAGCACAGTAAGATATAGACAGGATGTCCCAAGTCAGCAAGGATCCAAGATAAAAGGACAGTTAACATAGGCAAATAATGTTAAATGGCGTAGCAAGATTGCTAATAGAAATGTAAACAGATCGGCAGATTGATGCTGAGAGAAAACCTAAAAGACATACAAAACAAAACGAAGAAGCATAGTGTGACTTGGGACTCAAAAGTATAGGCCAGTATGAGAGTGGTGTCATGGTTTTGGTTTTTAATACTTTATTGAACACAAACAATACAACAGCAGATATCCAGGGCAAGCGGGTCGGGCAATGCAACCGTCACGTGAGCAGATGACCCCCTAAAACAACACCATGAAACGGTTAAACTAGGTGAACGTCCATGAGACAAGCGTACGCCGCTTTACTCAGTATCCCCATTATCGCCCGAGTCCCAACCGCTTCAAAGCCACGAAAACAGCACCCTTAACACTACGCCAAAGCTTATAGTTTCCTAGGTCATTAAAATGCACCCCATCCCCCCGGAAAATGTTACGCTGCGACTGCCAAAATCCGCGGTGATACCAAAAAGACAAACTTTCAGTGTCGCAAACTGCCTTCAAGAATTCATTAATCTCTAAAACCCGTTGGGTGCCCTCTTCCCAAGAATAGCGGCGAACACACTGTCGTCTAACGACCTGACAAACGACTACATG
>OZ024860.1:28770519-28775519 GCA_964017155.1 Oasisia sp. SBJ-2009 | reverse complement strand
CCTGGAGCTCTACTTCGTCGCGTGTATCGCCCTTATCATCTACAACTACTACCAGGCGGCAGAGAAGCTGGAGTACCACATCAGGGTATGTCATTCATCATGATGATTACTATCGCCATATCTAGTGGATCATACTATTATCTTGTGTATTGACAGCGCCCTCACACGGATGTACTCATTTATTTTCCTTACGTTGTAGTCAATAAAACGAAAACTGAAAACAAAGTTTTAACAACATAATGCTTTCGAGGAATTTTGCGAATAAAATATCCTCTGATGAGTATAAAACGAATATTAGTAGGAAATATAAATTCAATCATGGATAGGCTGATAATTGATGACGTAGCTGTTTCTTATATCAGAATCAAAATCAAGCTTTCAGTTTGTTAAACATGTTGATGATGGTGAAGCATTTTAAACAAAACGTTATTCCTGTAACATTTGTTAGATTGTTCACGATGGAGTTTATCCGTATGAAAATGGTGACCAATCAACCGAGATTGAGAGAACAGTATTGGTCCCATCCGCGTGGTGGCGCTGATCAGTTTGCTAAATAGTTTCGCCATGTTTATATTCCACAGTAAACTAGCTATCGTTCTGTTAGCTTTGGCTAGGTTACTTACGAACATAATTTCCAACAATGTTTGCCTCATGTTTATACGCCGAAATCCGTATGTTTCATCTTCAACAGTACGAAATACACCTACATAGACATAATAATACGCAATATTTCAGCGAAGTCTGCTCTAAGCGTTTGATTGCGTCATAAATCTGTCTAACTTGAAAAATAGGCGTTCTGCGCTATAGTTCACTACATATTATAAACATAGCTTTGACACAATATAAGTCTGAGAACTAGGTTAAGGCAGACGGGACAGTTATCATTGTTATTCCCAAAACGCTTTTACAGGGATATTTCTGAGGTTGATATGTGTTTATATATAAACTCCGCAGAAAACAATTACAATATGCTTAGTGTCCTGTTTAAATTGAGTTTATTTGCAGGTTGCAGATCTTGGAGATTCGCGGAACCGATTTTTCGAGATTCGTGAAACAATCAACGAGTGCGCGAGCTTCTTGGCAGTGTCTGATCGGATGTTGCTGAATGGGAGACTGATGAACAGAACAAGTAGGGAACGTTTATATTTAACTTGGCAAATGGTAATTGTTCATGTGCGTGACACACATACACACACACGCAGTGAGTATCGGGTGTGAGATGTGAGACAGTGAGTACCAGGTGGGAGATGTTAGACAGTGAGTACCGGGTGGGAGATGTTAGACAGTGAGTACCGGGTGGGAGATGTTAGACAGTGAGTACCGGGTGGGAGATGTTTCACAGTGAGTACCGGGTGGGAGATGTTAGACAGTGAGTACCGGGTGGGAGATGTTAGACAGTGAGTACCGGGTGGGAGATGTTAGACAGTGAGTACCGGGTGGGAGATGTTAGACAGTGAGTACCGGGTGGGAGATGTGAGACAGTGAGTACCGAGTGGGAGATGTTAGACAGTGAGTACCGGGTGGGAGATATGAGACAGTGAGTACCGAGTGGGAGATGTTAGACAGTGAGTACCGGGTGGGAGATGTGAGACAGTGAGTACCGAGTGGGAGATATGAGACAGTGAGTACCGAGTGGGAGATGTTAGACAGTGAGTACCGAGTGGGAGATGTTAGACAGTGAGTACCGGGTGGGAGATGTTAGACAGTGAGTACCGAGTGGGAGATGTTAGACAGTGAGTACCGAGTGGGAGATGTTAGACAGTGAGTACCGGGTGGGAGATGTTAGACAGTGAGTACCGGGTGGGAGATGTGAGACAGAGAGTACCGGGTGGGAGATGTTAGACAGTGAGTACCGGGTGGGAGATGTTAGACAGTGAGTACCGGGTGGGAGATGTGAGACAGTGAGTACCGAGTGGGAGATGTTAGACAGTGAGTACCGAGTGGGAGATGTTAGACAGTGAGTACCGAGTGGGAGATGTTAGACAGAGAGTACCGGGTGGGAGATGTTAGACAGTGAGTACCGGGTGGGAGATGTGAGACAGTGAGTACCGGGTGGGAGATGTGAGACAGAGAGTACCGGGTGGGAGATGTGAGACAGAGAGTAACGGGTGGGAGACGTGAAACAGTGAGTACCGGGTGGGAGATGTGAGACAGTGAGTACCGGGTGGGAGATGTTAGACAGTGAGTACCGGGTGGGAGATGTGAGACAGTGAGTACCGGGTGGGAGTTGTGAGACAGAGAGTACCGGGTGGGAGATGTGAGACAGTGAGTACCGGGTGGGAGATGTGAGACAGAGAGTACCGGGTGGGAGATGTGAGACAGAGAGTACCGGGTGGGAGATGTGAGACAGTGAGTACCGGGTGGGAAATGTGAGATAGTGAGTACCGAGTGGGAAATGTGAGACAGAGAGTACCGAGTGGGAAATGTGAGACAGTGAGTACCGGGTGGGAGATGTGCGACAGAGAGTACCGGGTGGGAGATGTGAGACAGAGAGTAACGGGTGGGAGACGTGAAACAGTGAGTACCTGGTGGGAAATATAAGACAACGTGTAATATGGATAATGGACTTATTACGTAACTGATATATTAAAGTATGTGATTAATCGGGTAATCGCACGTTTACTTAGTTGCTTGTCTGATAGCTTACTTGCTTGTTTGCCTGCGTGCTTGATTAAGTGATTAGCTGATGAATTTACTGGGTTGTTCATTGACTGACCTACTGATTGAATAAATCATTGACTAATCGATCGACCGATTGCGCGGCTGACTTAGTGTAACTGGTTACTTGATTGACTGCTGTATTGATTGACCTATTGACTGAAGACGTAGTAAATGTTTTTCCACAGCTGAGTGCATACACATCATGCTGCACGTCAACAGCTACAACCTCCACCGCATCGTTTGGCCCATCGGCCAGTTCTTCGTGTGCGCTATCCTCAACCCAATCTTCATGTCCATGTAATCCACAAGACCCGTTCACACCGATGGACCGGTCACTCCGCGACAAGCGCAAGGAAGCGCTACACACAGACAAGACGACTGTGATTTACAATTGTATATATTTGACAATATTTTGTATTGATAGCGTGGTTACTGGTGTTGGAATAAATACTGACTAGAAAGTGAAAGTGAAAGTATACCCGACGACGTTGTTCTGTTCTCTTCGAAATTATTCTATCAGTAAGTGGCTTAATTACTAGATATATTGAACCCCAATGGCTCCTCGGACAGTGTGACCTGTGCGACGTTACACAAGACAGAACGTCCCGAAGGCCAATACCGCCAGGTTCTTGTAGAATTTCTTCATCTCTTCCATTGATTGGATGGTAGAAATGTGTTGATATTATTTTCTTGTATTATTTAATTTAGTAATTTAATGTATGACTCTGCGAGTGTCACACATTTCCTGTCACACATTTCATGAATACGCCAATGTATGAATCTTACACTGTGTATCAAATACTTATTAAGTGTACACATGTATGACTCTTACACTGTGGACCCCACACTTACTAAGTGTACAAATGTTTGACTCTCACACTGTGAATCTCACACTAACTAAGTGTATACATGTGTAACTCTTACACTGTGTATCCCACACTTACTAAGTGTACAAATGTATAACTCTTACACTGTGTATACCACACTTATTAAGTATACAGATGTATAACTCTTACACTGTGTATACCACACTTACTAAGTGTACAAATGTATAACTATTACACTGTGTATCCCACACTTACTAAGTGTACAAATGTTTGACTCTTACACAATGTACCCCACACTTACTAAGTGTAGACATGTATAACTCTTACACTGTGTACCCCACACTTACTAAGTGTACAAATGTATAACTCTTGCACTGTGTACCCCACACTTACTAAGTGTACAAATGTATAACTCTTACACTGTGTACCCCACACTTACTAAGTGTACAAATGTATAACTCTTACACTGTGTACCCCACACTTACTACGTGTACAAATGTATTATTCACTCATTGTGCATAGCACACTTACTGAGTCTATATCCCATGAACATTGACGGAGACACTACTACCGATGCACCATGGGGCTCCAATGATGCGATAGAAGTGATACAATGACTCATGAAATAACCATTGCCGGATCAACCATCACCAGTGGGAAGCGTTAGGCGGCAGATCGTGGTATTTGGAGGTGGCAAATGAGACAAGGCACCTCCACCTTATTATAGTCATGGCCAATGGACTTACTTTAATAGTAATAAAATTGATGCAAGACTACTACGTTGTTACGTTTGTTCTAAATACTCCCGACCGATCGTGTAGATATGTTACTTACCTTTTACTTACTTATGCCTTTTCGCTCGCTGGGAACGCGAGCTTTTCGCTCGACCAAGGAACGCCACCGTTTTCTGTCAGTGGCCATCTTCTCCATTTATCTCCTGGTGTATCCCATCTCCCTTTTTCTTTTTCGGTGTCTCTCTGCCAGGTGTTTCGTGGCCTAACTCTTCTCCTCTTTCCTGCGGGGTTCCATGTGATGGCTTGACGGGTGCCTAGATATGTTACGTCAAAGTCAAGTCGACCATGCCCGAACATATTGAAAAGTGAATCGAACCACTGTTAGCGTTGTGCTACTAGTTTAATACCAGTACATATTATTGTTAGTACGGTGAGGTGGTTATTTGTTGACATGATAAATTGTTAAACCCGTATTTGGACTAGGGTCTGGCATGCGTTGGCACTGGTACAGCATCTTCCCGTAACATGTTTCTCGACAATGTGTATTCACACTTCTGGAAGGTCATATCCGGTAGCATGTATAAATGTGTTACAGCTTGTGTGTTTGTTTGTGTGCGTGTGTAAATGATTGTATTGTCTGTGTGCGTGCGTGTAATTGTATTGTGTGTGTGCGTGTGTGTGTATGTGCGTGGGTGCGTTTGTGGGTGCGTGTGTGCGTGTGTGTGTGGGGTGCGTATATGGTGTATGGGTGCGTGCGTGTGTGGGTGCGTGCGTGCGT
>OZ024860.1:28738019-28768019 GCA_964017155.1 Oasisia sp. SBJ-2009 | reverse complement strand
TACAACCCATCGTCTTCTGCGGTGTCTTGTCCCTGTTTAGAAACGTCGTAGTAGTATTCATCTCCTGCCGCGCCACCCGAGAACGAGGTCTCGAGTGTGTTGATGACGTCAGCGAAAGACGGCCGCGAGGTGGCGCTAGTGTTCCAGCACGGCTGCATCACCTTGTCATACCTGTCAATCAAATCACGTGTGTTTAGGCATATGACCAGAGAGTCAGATAAAACTAGGCATAACAGTGTTCATTTGTCAATACAATTTATTAAATAATAACTTTTTGCATACGAATATACGCCCGCACACAAACACATTGGATAATGACAATTTATGATATGTGGCACATAACAGAGATTACCATAGATAGACGACAGGTCCGCCATGTACGATATATACTCCCACAACTGTTTCGTTTTTGTTAAAAGCACAATGAATACAATGGTTAATTCATGGCGGTAGATAAGTACCGCCTGTGAACATGTCCAGTGAAAGACACTACACTTACACGATGACAAGTACCATGTGTGCATGTGTTCAGTCAGTATGCAGGAAGCAGGAAGCAGGAAAGAGACTACACTTACATGATGTCCGGGCAGTATGTCGGGCGAGGCAAGCGGTATCCGCTGTCGAGCACACATTTCAGTTGGCTGCTGCCTTTGTCGGGGTACGGAACTTCTCCTGCAAAGGGAACAATCGCAATTTAGTCGCATTGACGTGATACACGCGTGTGGTCTTGTTAGTTTTGTTACTGCAGCTGATATGGCTGTTACTGCTGTTGTCGTCCTTGTATATATTGTTAGTGTCGTTCTCGTCGTGTCATCACTGTTGTTGTTTTTGTTGTCGTCGTTCCGTTCTCATCGTCTGCGTCGCCTTTGCTCTTGTCGTTATTGTGGACGCGATATCTATCTTACGGCTAGTATTACGCATGCCGAGTTATATCAACATAGACATAACAATGTCGGAAGTAGCATATGCGAGTTTGGCTGCCTCGTGCACTTACAAAAGTGGGAGCAGCTAAGTATAACCGCAAGTGCCGCCGTTTAAGTCAGCCTCTGTGCAATTATGTAACTTAGGCATCGTTCATGAGACAGACAATGAAACGGTTGTGCAACTTTATGTATTAACCTTTGCTGAAGACCTCCCACGAAGTGACGCCGAACGACCAAACGTCCGTCTTTTGGTCGTACTTCCGTTTCTCGCCCTCGGCCACGCTCAGCTGTTCCAGCGCCATCCACTTCACCGGGATTTTCTCCTGCGGATCAGCAACGGCACAACTACTTGCAACGGCACAATTACTAGCAACGGCACTATTACTTGCAACGCACAACTACTTGCAACGGCACACCTACTTGCAACGGGACAATTACTAGCAACGGGATAACCTTTCTACATGTCACACTTTTGTAAATAGCACACATTTAATAACCAAGATCAAACCAACAGCAATTATATAAATAAAACACATAAATAGACCGTATGTCTATATTGAGATTGAAGGCATATCAGTGACATGTTTGAAGAGTCTTATATTCAAGTAAACCTGTATAGTTAGTGAAATAATGACTACGATTAAAATGAATAACGGACGTACTGCAGCCAAATTGTAAGACAGTTTAAAAGAAAAGTGTGTGTAAATAATACTAACATTAGCATTGTCAGAGGAAGTCGCCAGTTCTCCTTTCATCGGCCCAAATCCTGCAATCTTCGCTATGATGACGTCAGTTCCGGCACTCTTCAGCAGAACGTTGCGAGCGCCAATTCGTCGATGGACGATCTATCGAAAGGTGACATACGTTAAACTGGCACAATGACGTTAGTTAGCCATCCATGCCGAAACAGGTTCGTATTTTATAACTTTTCAAAACTGGATTTGATCACTTTTATATTAATATACACGTATCCGGACATACACACATTTACATGTAGCTGCATTTTCTTTTATGTTAACTCGACACTCGTAAACGTTCGGCAATCATTAAGGTCATTAATTTCGCATCGTTGCATTTACCTCTTTAGCATGCAGCTGCTTCATGCCTCGGGCGATGTGGAGACAGATCGTTATCATCTTGTCCTCCAGGTCTTCCGTCACTTTCGTGTGTGCCTTGAGCCAGTCTGTCAGTCGGCCGAGGTCACACAACTCAAACAGCAGGATGGGACCTGTCGCATCAGATACACGTTTGAAAATATATCGAACGGTTGTGAAGATATTTGTCCAAGTATATTTTCAAATAAGATGTATGCAAGACCAACAAAGCAAGCATAATAGTTGTGACCTGTGATTTGATGTATGTGTTACACAAAGGACGATGACAATATATAATGTGTTTCATTCTAAACTGGAAGGAAGGAGAAGAAGGAGGAAAGTAATAACGGTGGGAAGTCAAACCAAAAATGGGGAGAAGGGAGATTGTGGAATGAGTGAGACAGTGAGGGAGAGTAGGAAAGATTGTAGAATAAGTGGGGCAGGAAGAGAAAGGAGGAAAGGTTGTGGAATAAGTGGGGCAGGGAGGGAAAGGAGGAAAGGTAGATTATGGAATAAGGGGATAGAGAGAGAGAGAGAGAGAGAGAGAGAGAGAGAGAGAGAGAGGAAGGATGATAAATTGTGGAATGAGTGGAGCAGTGAGGAGAAGGAGGAGATATTGTGGAATGCTTGGGCTGTGAGAGGAAGGAGGAAAGATTGTGGAATGAGTGTATCAGTGAGAGGAATTATGGAGATTATGGAATGAGTGGAGCAGTGATGGGAAGGATGGAGATTGTGGAATGAGTGGAGCAGTGAGGGGAAGGATGGAGATTGTGGAATGAGTGTAGCAGTGAGAGGAATTATGGAGATTGTGTAATGAGTGGAGCAGTGAGAGGAATTATGGAGATTGTGGAATGAGTGGAGCAGTGAGGGGAAGGATGGAGATTGTGGAATGAGTGTAGCAGTGAGAGGAATTATGGAGATTGTGTAATGAGTGGAGCAGTGAGGGGAAGTATGGAGATTGTGGAATGAGTGTAGCAGTGAGAGGAATTATGGAGATTGTGGAATGAGTGTAGCAGTGAGAGGAATTATGGAGATTGTGGAATGAGTGGAGCAGTGAGAGGAATTATGGAGATTGTGGAATGAGTGGAGCAGTGAGAGGAAGGATGGAAATTGTGGAATGAATGGAGCAGTGAGAGGGACGATAGAGATTGTGGAGTGAGTGGAGCAGTGCGAGGAAGGAGGGTGGATTGTGGAAAGAGTGGAGCAGTGAGAGGAAGATGGAGAGTGTGGAATGAGTGGAGCAGTGAGAGGAAGGAGGGTGGATTGTGGAAAGAGTGGAGCAGTGAGAGGAAGATGGAGAGTGTGGAATGAGTGGAGCAGTGAGAGGAAGGAGGGTGGATTGTGGAATGAGTGGAGCAGTGAGAGGAAGATGGAGAGTGTGGAATGAGTGGAGCAGTGAGAGGAAGGAGGGTGGATTGTGGAATGAGTGGAGCAGTGAGAGGAAGATGGAGAGTGTGGAATGAGTGGAGCAGTGAGAGGAAGGAGGGTGGATTGTGGAAAGAGTGGAGCAGTGAGGGGAAGGATGGAGATTGTGGAGTGAGTGTAGCAATTAGAGGAAGGATGGAGATTGTGGAATGAGTGGAGCAGTGAGAGGAAGATGGAGAGTGTGGAATGAGTGGAGCAGTGAGAGGAAGGAGGGTGGATTGTGGAAAGAGTGGAGCAGTGAGGGGAAGGATGGAGATTGTGGAATGAGTGGATCAGTTAGAGGAAAGATGGAGATTGTGGAATGAGTGGAGCAGTGAGAGGAAGATGGAGAGTGTGGAATGAGTGGAGCAGTGAGAGGAAGGAGGGTGGATTGTGGAAAGAGTGGAGCAGTGAGGGGAAGGATGGAGATTGTGGAATGAGTGTAGCAGTGAGAGGAATTATGGAGATTGTGTAATGAGTGGAGCAGTGAGGGGAAGTATGGAGATTGTGGAATGAGTGTAGCAGTGAGAGGAATTATGGAGATTGTGGAATGAGTGTAGCAGTGAGAGGAATTATGGAGATTGTGGAATGAGTGGAGCAGTGAGAGGAATTATGGAGATTGTGGAATGAGTGTAGCAGTGAGAGGAATTATGGAGATTGTGGAATGAGTGGAGCAGTGAGAGGAATTATGGAGATTGTGGAATGAGTGGAGCAGTGAGAGGAATTATGGAGATTGTGGAATGAGTGTAGCAGTGAGAGGAATTATGGAGATTGTGGAATGAGTGGAGCAGTGAGAGGAAGGATGGAAATTGTGGAATGAATGGAGCAGTGAGAGGGACGATAGAGATTGTGGAGTGAGTGGAGCAGTGCGAGGAAGGAGGGTGGATTGTGGAAAGAGTGGAGCAGTGAGAGGAAGATGGAGAGTGTGGAATGAGTGGAGCAGTGAGAGGAAGGAGGGTGGATTGTGGAAAGAGTGGAGCAGTGAGAGGAAGATGGAGAGTGTGGAATGAGTGGAGCAGTGAGAGGAAGGAGGGTGGATTGTGGAATGAGTGGAGCAGTGAGAGGAAGATGGAGAGTGTGGAATGAGTGGAGCAGTGAGAGGAAGGAGGGTGGATTGTGGAATGAGTGGAGCAGTGAGAGGAAGATGGAGAGTGTGGAATGAGTGGAGCAGTGAGAGGAAGGAGGGTGGATTGTGGAAAGAGTGGAGCAGTGAGAGGAAGATGGAGAGTGTGGAATGAGTGGAGCAGTGAGAGGAAGGAGGGTGGATTGTGGAATGAGTGGAGCAGTGAGAGGAAGATGGAGAGTGTGGAATGAGTGGAGCAGTGAGAGGAAGGAGGGTGGATTGTGGAATGAGTGGAGCAGTGAGAGGAAGATGGAGAGTGTGGAATGAGTGGAGCAGTGAGAGGAAGGAGGGTGGATTGTGGAAAGAGTGGAGCAGTGAGGGGAAGGATGGAGATTGTGGAGTGAGTGTAGCAATTAGAGGAAGGATGGAGATTGTGGAATGAGTGGAGCAGTGAGAGGAAGATGGAGAGTGTGGAATGAGTGGAGCAGTGAGAGGAAGGAGGGTGGATTGTGGAAAGAGTGGAGCAGTGAGGGGAAGGATGGTGATTGTGGAATGAGTGGATCAGTTAGAGGAAAGATGGAGATTGTGGAATGAGTGGAGCAGTGAGAGGAAGATGGAGAGTGTGGAATGAGTGGAGCAGTGAGAGGAAGGAGGGTGGATTGTGGAAAGAGTGGAGCAGTGAGGGGAAGGATGGAGATTGTGGAATGAGTGGAGCAGTTAGAGGAAGGATGGAGATTGTGGAATGAGAGTGGGAGTGAGGGATATAGGTAAGGAGGAATAGCGGAAGAGAGAAAGCTGAGTGCAATGCTATAGTGAAATAGGATAGAGACAGAAGGTGCAAGGAGGGGAGGAAGGGCCTAGGTGATCCTACCTTGGGTGACGGCGCCGACAAACTGAAGGATGTTCTCGTGTTTCGGACAAGCCGTGGCAAAGAAATTCATCTTCGCAGACATCAGAAGCTCGTCGTCGGCATTGCCTCGCTCTGTCAACGTGTAACACAACATTAGGTTAATCTACTCATCAAATATGAATAACATATTATGTAGAGTGGAAATATGCGCAAGACTTAACGTAAGAGTGAGTACATTAATCCTTGCGTGCCATGATGGTAGCTTCTTGTACATTATGTGATTTCAACAATGCCACGTGTCGCGTGAAGAATGGGTGAGTGATTGAGTGATTGCTTGATTGATTAATTGCTTGAATGAGTGATGGTTTGATTGAGTGAGTGAGTGAGTAAGTGAGTGAGTGAGAGATTGATTGACTGCATGATTGGTTGGTTGGTTGATTGATTGATTGGTTGATTGATTGATTGATTGATTGATTGATTGATTGATTGATTGATTGGTTGATTGATTGATTGATTGATTGATTGATTGATTGATTGATTGATTGATTGATTGATTGATTGATTGATTGATTTATTGATTGATTGATTGATTGATTGATTGATTGATTGATTGATTGATTGATTGATTGATTGATTGATTGATTGATTGATTGATTGGGCAAGCAAGCGAGAGAATGAATGAGTAAGTGAGTGAGTGTGTGAGTGTATGAGTGTGTGAGTGAGTGAGTGAGTGAGTGAGTGAGTGAGTGAGTGAGTGAGTGAGTGAGTGAGTGAGTGAGTGAGTGAGTGAGTGAGTGAGTGAGTGAGTGAGTGAGTGAGTGAGTGAGTGAGTGAGTGAGTGAGTGAGTGAGTGAGTGAGTGAGTGAGTGAGTGAGTGAGTGTTTAAGCAGTGCATGGTGAGAAACATTCTTACAAATCCATTCTCAGTACAACTTACGTTTCAGTCTCTTCGCCACCACTTTTTGTTTCCCGTTCTTCACCGTCAGAGTCGCCTCGTAGATGTCAGCGAAACGCCCTTTGGCTTTAGGTAGGCGTTGCCCCAATTCGACCTTTTCGGCTGGTATCTTCCAGGTGGCGACACTGTCGGTCACCATGTTGCCGTACAAATATACATCGTCGTCGTCGTCGTCGCACTCTTGGTATTCCGACATGTAGTTGTTCTGAACCTGCTTGCGTGGACAACTCTGTGGCAGAGACACGGTAGAGACTAGTTGCAATCATATACGAGCCAAATGCTACTACGATTGCGAAATCGGCATGGACTCAAAGATATGGCGAAATAACAAGCAAAACGCGTTTTACGCTCGAATCTTGTAAATAATAGAGAATTGCAGCATCAGAAAACAAATCTTGAGACGGTCTCAATGTTCAGTTGTAGGCAATTACTGACCGGTCTTGAGGCAAGATACTGAATCAGAAGTCCATTACGATAAACTCAAGTGCATATCAATGTACATTAAAATAAACATAAGACGATATGCAATGGTGCCAAAATAATTATAAATAGTACGTCACTACCATAACCCGGACGTCTCGCTGTGTATGTGTTTACTTCATTAAATTGGTTTATCAACAACACAAAAATATTCGTTCTTACCTTATCTACAAATTAGATAAAATTAAACATTTGTTAGGGTGCGGAACGGGATACATTAAAAGAAAAAGAAAACTTCCATTGGTCTGTGACTGCGGCCGTTAAATATATTGTCTTGGTTGTCTTGAGTATCAACCAAACCTCTGCCTTTGATATGATTCATGTGACACTTACCACGTTGTCTTTCATTGGGATCGCGCCTGTCGTCCTCGTGGTAGCGTTGTCAATACCGCCGAAGGCAACGCTCTGTCTCACAGTGCGCCGGAAGTCATTGAAGTCACGTGGCATGAACGGTTCTTCGTGACGGCGCCTCGTTAGTATGAACAGGACGAGTAGAACGATCACCACCACCATGATCAGCATCACTGCAAATCGCGACCTCGTTATAACGAACATTGCGAGTTCAGCGATGAAGATACAAAATTTTGAACGTCTGGCGCTGATTTGTGTATTAAGGTTATTAGTATATATATATATATATATATA
The DNA here is from genome assembly GCA_964017155.1 of Oasisia sp. SBJ-2009. Taxonomy (NCBI): domain Eukaryota; kingdom Metazoa; phylum Annelida; class Polychaeta; order Sabellida; family Siboglinidae; genus Oasisia; species Oasisia sp. SBJ-2009. Next base: position 28,760,605 of record OZ024860.1, on the reverse strand, counting down.
TATATATATATATATATATATATATATATATATATATATATATATATATATATATATATATATATATATATATGTGTGTGTAATTTATTTTTTGCCAAGTTCGGAAAGACCCTTTAAATCAACTCAGCATGAATGCCAGAAAACTGTGATATCAAAACTGAAAGTAGCGACACACACATCTTAGTCATTATTGAATCGTCTTGCAAAATTACCAAGCACTATGTGATGATAAAGAGCCTCAGAGAGTTGTTAGTTTTGAAACAATTGGCTCGAAATAGTGAATCAACAAAGTTGACTGAAATATGTCTGCCCCGAGGTTTGACGACAGCGGCTTATATAAATAACGAGATGAAGCGACTGGAGAGTAAAACTATTCAGAGACATATTTTGATTGAAACTCACCAACGACTATTCCTACGATGGCTCCTACTGCAAGTCCTCCTCGGCTGTTGCCATCTGTAGATAGAATATGTTGAAAATAGTTGTATTCAGTCGAACAGACGCGCATGATTCTAATGCGAAATTACAAAGCATAGAGAGAGAGGGAGGAGGCGGAGGCGGAGGCGGAGGCGGAGGCGGAGGCGGAGGCGGAGGCGGAGGCGGAGGCGGAGGCGGAGGCGGAGGCGGAGGCGGAGGCGGAGGCGGAGGCGGAGGCGGAGGCGGAGGCGGAGGCGGAGGCGGAGGCGGAGGCGGAGGCGGAGGCGGAGGCGGAGGCGGAGGCGGAGGCGGAGGCGGAGGCGGAGGCGGAGGCGGAGGCGGAGGCGGAGGCGGAGGCGGAGGCGGAGGCGGAGGCGGAGGCGGAGGCGGAGGCGGAGGCGGAGGCGGAGGCGGAGGCGGAGGCGGAGGCGGAGGCGGAGGCGGAGGCGGAGGCGGAGGCGGAGGCGGAGGCGGAGGCGGAGGCGGAGGCGGAGGCGGAGGCGGAGGCGGAGGCGGAGGCGGAGGCGGAGGCGGAGGCGGAGGCGGAGGCGGAGGCGGAGGCGGAGGCGGAGGCGGAGGCGGAGGCGGAGGCGGAGGCGGAGGCGGAGGCGGAGGCGGAGGCGGAGGCGGAGGCGGAGGCGGAGGCGGAGGCGGAGGCGGAGGCGGAGGCGGAGGCGGAGGCGGAGGCGGAGGCGGAGGCAGACATACATAGAAAAAATACATAGATAGATAGATAGATAGAGAGGGGAGGGAGGGAGGGAGGGAGGGAGGGAGGGAGGGAGGGATGGAGGGAGGGAGGGAGGGATGGAGGGAGGGAGGGAGGCAGGGGGAGGGAGGGAGGGAGGGAGGGAGGGAGGGAGGGAGGGAGGGAGGGAGGGAGGGAGGGAGGGAGGGAGGGAGGGAGGGAGGGAGGGAGGGAGGGAGGGAGGGAGGGAGGGAGGGAGGGAGGGAGGGAGGGAAGGGAGGGAGGGAGGGAGGGAGGGAGGGAGAGGATAAAGGTAATTATTAAAAACAGCGCATAAATTAAAGCAGTATACATGTATGAAGGTAGCTGGTAAACTACTATACTACTACTACTACTACTACTACTACTACTACTACTACTACTACTACTACTACTACTACTACTACTACTACTACTACTACTACTACTACTACTACTACTACTACTACTACTACTACTACTACTACTACTACTACTACTACTACTACTACTACTACTACTACTACTACTACTACTACTACTACTCTACTGCTACTGCTACTGTACTGTTACTGCTACTGCTACTGCTACTGCTACTGCTACTGCTACAGCTACAGCTACAGCTACAGCTACAGCTGCCGCCGCCGCGCGCCGCCACCGCCACCGCCACCGCCACCGCCACCGCCACCGCCACCACCACCACCACCACCACCACCACCACCACCACCACCACCACCACCACCACCACCACTACTATTACTACTACTACTAAATCGACTCATCCACCCACCTTCGTCTACGAGGTCGCCGGAGTTGAAGTGCAGTGATTCGACGTCACTCGTCTCGCTGCCCTCATAGACGGTCACAACAGCGACACTGTAGTCGTTATTCGGGTCGAGATCGTCAAGCACATACGACGACTGCGCAGATGGCAACGTCACTCCCTTCTGGACATCAGACGCAGTCGTGTAGATGATCTTCACCCCTTTAGTGACGTAACAGCTGACGTCATATTGCCACCATATTTCCACCTTGTCCCCGTACTTCTTAACCACGGTGAGATTTTTCACAGATTGATCTAAAACCGATGGAAAGCGATGTCGTGTGTTGGAATTACTGAGCGTTAATCACCCATTAGGTTCGACGAGTCTAGCGAGTGCTATTTAGACTAGTTCATAATAGCGCCAACAATTGAGAAATCATTATATGTCAGACAACGATCACTCATCGTTCATGCGGGATGCACAGATGAATCGAATACAACACCGTAGTTATTACAGCTTTCAACCGTTTAACTTAACATTTGAGTTCACAAACCCTGATTGTCGACATGCAATTTGATTGGAGTATTTGCAGAGTTGTCGGAACAAAGATGGGAGAAGATACTTAATGACATAATTAATAGTTTCATCAATACCAGTTATACTTGAAAGTGTGTTTCAAATTTGACCTTGTCCCATACATTTGGCAGGGACAATGTTACACAGCGGGGGACATTTGCTACTTACACGTATTTATTCCGGAAAACCCTTCCAAGACGCCCAGCTGGAAGATTAAGAAAGGCGTTGTTATTCACACAGTACCACAAATGCAACGTACTACCCCCATGTTATAAGTGATAGCGTTATTGTCATTACTGTTTTATCTTTGAAGCTAGAAATTGCATTGAGAATTGTTTACAGTATTTTAATTTGACGTGAGGCTTAATTCATAACCGATGACACTTACAGAATCAATTAAACATTTTGAAACATGGGGTATGCAATTCGTGCATATATCTCAGTTACAAAATGTCATAGCAAACAGTTGAAATGTCAATGAACTGTCTCAAAGCTGCATATACAAAGTATCGTAATAATAAAAATGGAGGAGTTCATTTCTTTTTCTATGCAAACAAGCAAATACAATTGGTGAGTTGAGAGAACAGGGCTTCGACAGTTATTGAAGGATTTGCATAAACACCACTGCAACATTGTGGATAAATCTACCTGTGTTGGTAAAATATTTGACAAATCTATGCACAGGAAGCAAAGCCTAGTATCAACGGGAACATCATCAGTGACCGACCGTTAGTGTGGTGGTGTACAAAAGCTAACTGGACAATGCTGTAACACAACAAACATAATAGCACTGGACAGAGACTGAGCTTACGTTGAGGTGTGCAGGCGTTGACAGGCCAGCTTGGTTGTAGATGGTCGCATCGACTCTGTACACATGTCCGTCTCCGTTCACAAACCAGCAGTTGTCAAGGTGGAACACTTGAGTCCCGTAGAAGCACTCTTTCAGCGGCGTACACTCGCAGGTCTTTGCGTCCTGGCAGGCTTGTATGTCCTGAATGATGCGTAGATGCAGAAAATATAAGAAAGATGGACATAAAGATGGACATAAAGAGACTGCTATTTGTGCTGAGACATGTGATTGAATGTAAATTGGTGACAACGAGAGTAGGGGTGTTGGCGATGGCAATAATGATGTGTGTGTGTGTGTGTGTGTGTGTGTGTGTGTGTGTGTGTGTGTGTGTGTGTGTGTGTGTATATACATATATATATATATATATATATATATATATATATATATATATATATGTGTGTGTGTGTGTGTGTGTGTGTGTGTGTGTGTGGGTGTGTGTGTGTATGAGTGTGTGTGTATGTGTATGTGTATGTGTATGTGTATGTGTATGTGTATGTGTATGTGTATGTGTGTGTGTGTGTGTGTGTGTGTGTGTGTGTGTGTGTGTATGTGTATGTGTATGTGTATGTGTATGTGTATGTGTATGTGTATGCGTATGCGTATGCGTATGCGTATGCGTATGCGTATGCGTATGCGTATGCGTATGCGTATGCGTATGCGTATGCGTATGCGTATGCGTATGCGTATGCGTATGCGTATGCGTATGCGTATGCGTATGCGTATGCGTATGCGTATGCGTATGCGTATGCGTATGCGTATGCGTATGCGTATGCGTATGCGTATGCGTATGCGTATGCGTATGCGTATGCGTATGCGTATGCGTATGCGTATGCGTATGCGTATGCGTATGCGTATGCGTATGCGTATGCGTATGCGTATGCGTATGCGTATGCGTATGCGTATGCGTATGCGTATGCGTATGCGTATGCGTATGCGTATGCGTATGCGTATGCGTATGCGTATGCGTATGCGTATGCGTATGCGTATGCGTATGCGTATGCGTATGCGTATGCGTATGCGTATGCGTATGCGTATGCGTATGCGTATGCGTATGCGTATGCGTATGCGTATGCGTATGCGTATGCGTATGCGTATGCGTATGCGTATGCGTATGCGTATGCGTATGCGTATGCGTATGCGTATGCGTATGCGTATGCGTATGCGTATGCGTATGCGTATGCGTATGTGTATGCGTATGCGTATGTGTATGTGTATGTGTATGTGTATGTGTATGTGTATGTGTATGTGTATGTGTATGTGTATGTGTATGTGTATGTGTATGTGTATGTGTATGTGTATGTGTATGTGTATGTGTATGTGTATGTGTATGTGTATGTGTATGTGTATGTGTATGTGTATGTGTATGTGTATGTGTATGTGTATGTGTGTGTGTGTGTGTGTGTGTGTGTGTGTGTGTGTGTGTGTATGTGTATGTGTATGTGTATGTGTATGTGTATGTGTATGTGTATGTGTATGTGTATGTGTATGTGTATGTGTATGTGTATGTGTATGTGTATGTGTATGTGTATGTGTATGTGTATGTGTATGTGTATGTGTATGTGTATGTGTATGTGTATGTGTATGTGTATGTGTATGTGTATGTGTATGTGTATGTGTATGTGTATGTGTATGTGTATGTGTATGTGTATGTGTATGTGTATGTGTATGTGTATGTGTATGTGTGTGTGACGTAACGGTCGAGTACATCTCATAGTGACACGAGTTATGTTGGTTAATTACCGTTGTTTCCCTTTGTCCCTTAACAGTCCCGTTCCAAACTCTGGCGCCAGTGACGACATCAGTAACGACGTACTCTATGCCCCGGATACCGCTTTCCCGATCATATGCCCTCATATCGATCCTGAAATATCAACCATAGTGGTAGTAACACATTCGACTGACAAACGCCTACCGCTATTCAACAATTAAAATGGCGGCGTGTTTTCAGGGATGCGAGTGCAGAACATCGAATCGCTTTTCAAGTCACTCTCCACAAGAATGGGATAGGGAAATCACAGCAGCGACGTCACTGCATAGGTTTTTCTGTTCCCAAGCCTTTTTTATGTTTTTTTGTTACATAAACTTCACTTCGATGCAAACAGCTGATAAAACACGGGTTGTTTAACGCCAACGTGGGAAAAAGGATACCAAGGTATACCATGGCGCCTGTGATCCGTTTTGTGTGGTATTAAATACAGCATTTAATAACAAAAGCGCGGATTCCAGAAGAGCACACCGATGTAGGTACGATAGAGCACAAACCTGGAACTAAAGGGCAACTGTGGGTCCCCCGAAACGACGTTCTTTTCAAATGTGTGCTTCACAAATCGCGGCGGACTCGAATCAACACCCACGACGAGCGAATCAGTGGCATTGTTTCCCATGACGTCAACAGCTACGACGAACACCCGGATGAACTCTCCATCAAGGATCGTTGTTCTAAGCTATAGCCATAACAAGACACTTGATATAAAATATGGCACGCGTGCAAAACCTAGTCCGTCCACGTAATATATCATTATACTTAGCTACTTACAAATGAAAACCAAACAATAAAATGCAGCATTTAGATTATGATACGCTGGATTTTAAAACTGGTTCTTATATACTATTCGTATTCATAACTAATTTGACACGATAATAATAATACAGGGTCGTTAATAATACGAACAGTAATGTGTATCAGTGAGATATAGAATAGTACGTTTGAAGAGTTTATAGTATGGAACATGTGTTGATAGAACGATAATCGACTCAGTGTTTCTGTTTATTTGTGCATATGTGTATGCGCATACATATGGGCGAGTTCGTGTGTCTGTATGTTGTAGGTGTGTGCATATATGTGTGTTTATTTGTGTATGTGCATGCGTGCTTGCATGCGTGCGTACATGCTTGTGTATTGTGAGTGTGTGTGTGTGGGTATGGTTATACGGGTGTATATGTTTGCGTGATATGTAAGTATGTATGTATGTATGTATGTATGTATGTATGTATGTATGTGTGTGTGTGTGTGTGTGTGTGTGTGTGTGTGTGTGTGTGTGTGTGTGTGTGTGTGTGTGTGGGCGCGCGCGTGTATATACATGCACGTCGACATATGCGGGTATGGTGTGTGTATGTGCCTGAACAGAGTGTATGCTTTCTGGCGTGTGTGTTCACGATTACCTCGTGGTGTTCGTCGATTCCGACGTTGGTCCATGTTTGCGGTGTAACACTCTTAACATGTCCTTGGCCGACAGAAAACCGAACTATTCCGTTCACATTTGGAATGGCCTCGATGGTTCTGTTGCCGTCAACGTCGTCTAGGCCTCCAATAAGAAACAAAAATTAATTGACTATTCATATGCATTCCGTTTATTATGTGTATGCCTTAAAACATAGATATTCATCAGTTAGCACAATAAGGAATAACGTGTGTTGACGCGATCAGGTATAACACCTATTACGAAAATTATGGAATGTGACTGGATGTGGAAATCACACGAATTTATCTTATATTTGTCATTGATTGCAATTGATGTTATAACTATGACAACACAACTCATTACTGTACATTTTTGCACAAAAATGAAGTGCTTATATTGGTCTGATATCAAGAAAGATTTTAAATAATAATAATAATAATAATATAAGAAATAGTAGCAATAGTAATTATTATTATTAGTATTCGTATTACAAGTGTTAATGATGTTATTAGTATTATCAGTATTAACAGTATTATTAGCATTATTAGTATTATTAGCAATATTATTAGTATTAACGGTATTATAATTAATTATTATTATTATAAATCGCATGAGATATGTGCATATCACACGTCAATCATGACCCAATCCTACCTCGGCCGACATTCCACTTGGCCACTTCGTTGAGCAGTTTGTTGTCCTTCTGGAAGGTGTTCTCGAAGTGTCCGTGCCACGTGACACGGAGCGGATGTGACGTGTCGACGGCAGAGTTGAGCCAGGAGAAGCCGTCTCCCAGCCCTGTGTCGCCGACCACTGACATCGGTCGGTCGGTGATGGTGACATTCGACAGCGGGTCCCACAGGAGCAGACTACGGGCGAACGCCGCATTCCCGGCCGAGTCCTCCACCTTCAGCACGACGGAGAACATCCCGGGGGCCGAGAGGTTGAACGACGGGAAATTCTTGTCGCTACAAGGGGAACACGGCGAGAATACCAAGATTGAACAAGATCACCACCCAGATAATTAACTCTAGATGACAGTTAGACAAGGAAACCCTTTGATTTATTGAATCTATCCATTTTCTCTACGTATATGTAACCTGTCCTGAGGTACGTGTTGAACTTATTTTATGATATTCACCCTACTAACTTCCACACAATCAGCACATGTCTTTACAGCAATTTGTGAAACTTTGAACTTACTTATATATACTCTACACTGTCCTTCGCTAATATAACTTCATATCCTTTAGTTTATTTATATTCGTAACTGAGGAGAATATATTTTTATCAATGTTATTAAAAAAACATTCAATACTTTAAATACCTATAGCGAATCTGCTCTCATTCTGTAGTATATCGTGTTGTTAAACCGCATTCGCACAAGAATGACCAATTTCGCAACAGTGAATCACCATATTATATAGTTTTTATGTTCACCTGAAGGCTGACTGCGTGCCGGATGCCACGGGTACGGTCTTGGATGGTATGAGAAGACCTTCTCTGTTTGGTGACAGCGGGAACACGCTGAAGGAGTACCACTCGACGCCAGAATCCGCGTCCGTCCATCCGAACCACATCACATTCCGCGTGGCAGATCTCTAAAGGGACAAACACCTCGGTAATAGCAATAAACATGGACAGAAAGACAACCGACTATTTCACTGATATTCATCTTAGGGTGAATGGCATATACGTAGATCGTATAACAATCGGGGACATTTCGATCAACCTTTTAGTTATACCGCTCTACAATTGTATGATCAACATTTGGTGGCCTTATATCAGGCATAGGCTATGTTAATATATTTATTTGTTAGTTCAAGTAACTCAGGTATCATTGGTGACAATCAATGGTCAGCTCTGAAGTTTTTACGATCTTCGCGTACAATGACCAAACATTCGTTCAAGAAACGTTAAAAAAATATGCAGACACGTGCAATTGTTGCAACGTTCTCACCGCGAAGTTAGTACCAATCAACAAGCTTCACTGCGATTGTAGTTTGACAGGCCCATCTGGCTAAATTGTGTAAGAATACAGGCGGTTATTTATAGGTCAAGTTCTGCCTGATACTAGCCGCATTCAATTGTCTGAACATTATTTCAATATCATCCAGAAAAGTACATGCAATACAAGGTGTATTTACATCTGATCAGTGTGGCCAGACAGATGCTCAGTGCTGAGAAGTGCTGGTTAAATGACAACGTTGACGTTGATCTACTCATTTTCTTGAATTTTTATACATTACCATGGTCCATGTGACCATACTCACGTTATTGTCAATTTCGCGGCCGACCATAATGGGCACGTTGTTGTAGGCTGTGCAATTGTTGATAACGCTGCAATGTTTGGGCGGCTCCAGATCAAACGTCACAACAACGGTCTTGCTGTTCGAGGATCCGCTGTAGGTTGTGCGATATGTCTGCTGCGTGTTTGTGTTCAACACCGTCTTGAAACCTCCAGTGGCCGCCGTCATGGTTGCTTCAAGACTGCAGACAAGATATCGTAAAATAACAGGTCACCAACTGAGATCAATATTGTCTTTTAAACCTGAGAATGGGATGACTCTCATTTATCTTCTTCGGGTAAATGTTCACAAATTATTACTTGGGAATAGTGAGTTTAGAGAATAACATCCCAGCACGCTAACGTGACACGTATTTTCCATTTCAGGCGTTGAAAATGTTACTTTCCATAGTATAGACTAAGATACAACGGACAAACAACAGTTTACAGCGTGTCTTCCAAAACACAAATAAAAGCCCATGTCTCGACTTGGCACCTGATTCCAGTTATCCGGAAGGGTACGTACCCTTCCTAATATAAAATGGCTAAGAGTTTCCTAAACACTAAGGTGATACGAATTGATCCAGCGATTTGGAATAGCTACAGACATGTGCTAAGCCATTTTGGAAAGTCCAGAGCAAGCCTAGAATACGCAAAATCGTCGATTTTTGATTTTCGTCCCTCAACTCGAGTTTTCGATGTTTCAAACTTTCGGCTTTCGCTGTGTTGACATATTGGATGGTTTAAAGAGCCTATCCGACCTAGTTTTTCTCACTGGTTCCAAATCTGTCCTTACTTTTGCGATAGATCTATCCACGTTTAACTTGTGTCTCATACGTGTTTTAGCTGCGAAGCATTTACCCTGTAGTAGTCCCACTCCCATTCATATTACCCCAGTCCTGCTTCATCCTTGAAGCATTTACCCATTAGTGGATTAATGACCGGTTAACACACCATTCAAACCCCAGATCAGCAGGTCAGCACTCTAACCGCTAGACTAATACACTCCGTCAACGGTGAATAAAATGTTACTGGTCGTGAACTTCAGGCCAGTGCGCGGAGTTACGTTTAACTGACCGTTACATATATAATTAATAGCTTCATTAATAGCTTCTAATCGTGACACTCAATAAAACGTTAACAATATCGTCGCTTCTAAAACAGGCCAATTTTTATTTCGAATACTACTACAACTAACTTCCTGTGAAATGCATTAACTGGATAACATAGTCACATATGAAAATGCACGTGGATAGCTAAAATCGTACTTTTAAAGCACATCCTCATTAACAGTGGCACAGTCATGTTTATTAGTTGTCTCTTCGGGTGCACTGCCTGTTATAGCAGTATTGTCCACGTGCCGACTTCAATGGTCGTTATTACCGCGTCTTCCTAGATCAAGACTTTGTTTTTCACATGTTCTTCCTAGAGCAAGGGCTAATATTACAGTCCCTTGGGCAATTCCCTTGAGAAACGTTCCCTAGATCAAGGCTATATTTTTACCGCAGCATTCACATTTAACTTTCGAAGTGTTTACAGATAGCATATATATGTTTATGCATATGATACATATGGTTATATGAATGAAACAATTTCCTTAATTAAGTCTTTCTTAATGTTGTCCTAGATCATGGATATACGTTTCTAAAATTGGATGCCCCTATCAAGGGTTTGGTTATATAACATTCGGCTGAATAACCCTATCCATATATAATTGCTTGCACCCCCGGGGGAATTGTACGTTGATATTGTCAGACTACATAGTAGTTACCAAAAACACAGTGGAGGACGGGGTTTCGAAAGTCATCTTACCTGAAGCGATGGGAAATGCCTTCTCTCCATTTGTGCCGGACTTTGGGGCAGGTGGCCTCGAAGTGGGGCTTATTTGGACTTACAGGACTGAAAGGACAGCTGATCCGTCTATCATATGTCTGCTTGTGACCTGCAAACAGAAATAGATTCACTGGGAAATTAGGTAACTTATTATAAAGCCCTTCTTTTGTGTCCCAAATTATAAAGAAAAAGGACTTCTTGAGAACAATAATTTATTTGTAATGTTCTAAATTTTAGTTATATAATTATTTCAAATAATTATACCATGTTATTTCATTCTAACTATGTTTGTTAATCAGTAATGAGCATACAGGTAACATAAGAAGATCGAACCGAAATTAGAAACTCCGCTTACAAGGACTTATTTAAGACACGAAAGGATTTAATGTTCAATATTATTGTTCGGGTAATTAGTGATTAATAAAACAAAATTGGGATGACATGGATGCATATTCTCACATGAAATAGTTTTATGTATTAAAAATGGTGTACACTACAAAGAGTAGTAGCAGTAGCAGTAGCAGTAGCAGTAGCAGTAGCAGTAGCAGTAGCAGTAGCAGTAGCAGTAGCAGTAGCAGTAGCAGTAGCAGTAGCAGTAGCAGTAGCAGTAGCAGTAGCAGTAGCAGTAGCAGTAGCAGTAGCAGTAGCAGTAGCAGTAGCAGTAGCAGTAGCAGTAGCAGTAGCAGTAGCAGTAGCAGTAGCAGTAGCAGTAGCAGTAGCAGTAGCAGTAGCAGTAGCAGTAGCAGTAGCAGTAGCAGTAGCAGTAGCAGTAGCAGTAGCAGTAGCAGTAGCAGTAGCAGTAGCAGTAGCAGTAGCAGTAGCAGTAGCAGTAGCAGTAGCAGTAGCAGCAGCAGCAGCAACAGCAACAGCAGCAGTAATAAGTAGAAGTAGTAGTAGTGGTAGTGGTGGCGGTGGCGGTGGCGGTGGCGGTGGCGGTGGCGGTGGCGGTGGCGGTGGCGGTGGCGGTGGCGGTGGCGGTGGCGGTGGCGGTGGCGGTGGCGGTGGCGGTGGCGGTGGCGGTGGCGGTGGCGGTGGCGGCGGCGGCGGCGGCGGCGGCGGCGGCGGCGGCGGCGGCGGCGGCGGCGGCGGCGGCGGCGGCGGCGGCGGCGGCGGCGGCGGCGGCGGCGGCGGCGGCAGCAGCAGCAGTAGCATCAACATCAATGGCGGTACTAGTAATATATAACATATTTTTACTTCTGAATTTTTCTAACATGTACGTACCTGTATTATACAGTTGCACTCGTCCGTTCGTGCTGATCACCCCAATGCCGACTTCCCCGATATAGGGTGGTTTGTGAGGTATGTCCGTTGGCCGGTCGTACACGGCGCTCCAATCCATGATGACGTAGCTGAAGTCGTGTTGGTTACTGAAAGTGTAATTGATCATTCGATTAAATATATTATTAAGACAAATTTACAACTTGTTGATTCATAAAGTAAACTTGTTTATCTGGGGTTTGTGGGTGTTACTTTGACGTCAACATCTAACGGGTTTTTACTGCGTCGGTGGGATTCATACGTCATGAAGACGTACGATATAATTAGTAGTTTAAAAGCTACACTTGTACATTTGTTTTGTTGGCAATATGCAAATGGTGTACACCAAAATAATTCCTTTCTCTTCATCCGATACCCTAAAATTGGCCCCTATTTAATTGAGAGTATATATTCATTATATTGTGTAAACTAGACTTGCGTTGTAATTGTACTTATTGCCATTGTTTTGTTTGATTATGAGTAACTCATCTCACCTGTAGAGACGTTGCGTTGCGTTGCAGTGTCCGGTGAAGACGACCTTATCTGTGCCGCCAGATGTCGCCATCAGACGGAGTTGGCAGATTTTGAAGTCTGGCGAATCGCGAACTATAAGCGCAACAAAATTCCATAAAGCTTTGACATTTAATATATCGAGAAAGCGCAATATGAAAAATAATAAACAATGCTATTATTGTGTTAGAAAGGGTTGGAAACACAAATATTATTTCTAGATCGATCACCACGAAACTGGTATAATAGTGTAGGTATACAACACAACATCTCACATAAACGACAACAAACTTGATATTACATAAATAACATAGAAAGGTTAATTGTAATGATAAAGGAAATAATGATCTTGTGGCACTCGCCGTTACCATGGAAACAGTCGATATTATCTAGCCGTTTACAACGGGATACTGGTTTGCACTGTTTAACTTGTATATCCTTGGAAAGAAACAACAGTTTTGCGAACATGGCTACAGTGATGTATATCACAATCATGATCGAAATAGTACAGCCAAGCACTATCATGCTTACTATGATCTCATGGCGAATTATATCGCTTACTATTCCTCGCAAAGACAGTGAGATGACGTACTTATATCGCAGTTCGTTCCTTCGAATCCGCCGGAGCATGCGCAACCGGCAGCACCGTGACGACATGTTCCTGGGTAGCAGTTAGTTTTGAAGGAGCATTTCGCTGTAGAAGACACCGGAAGTGACGTTAGTAAAGTCACAGGAGAAATTACATAATAAGATTACCGCCATAGCTGATTGCGCTGCTAATCCAATGCTACCATAATTGACTAGAAGGTTTTATTACTGATACATGTTCAACAAAATCGCCATGAATGCATAATCGAACGCACTGTGTTGGGTTTGTTGCAGTTCTTTGATGTATATAAAAATGATAAAACAATGTTAAAGCCATATATTACAATATATTTTCTAAGCAAAAATCGCGCGATTTTGTAAACAAAAATAGCGTAGCATTTGGATGTAATAACAACGATTGCGTTCAGCGAAATGAACCACGCTGTAGATTGTTCACCATCACGAGGTATATATCGTCCTTCACCAACTCACCTACGCCGCAGTCGTGTCCTGATTGGCCGCTTCTGCAGTAGCACTTGTTCACGTCGTAACACAACGCGTTGTTTTTGCAACGCGGACTGCAAATCGCTGAAAACGACAACGGGTAATATAAAGTGGGTTCGGTGATTTCAATCGATACGTTTCAGTTGACATTAAAGTTAACTTTGAAATGTTACCAGTGGTAATGAACAAACAAATTACTTTCGAGCATTTACACCGAGATTCATTCTTCAGTCGTCTTGTTTTGTAAAACCATCTTATACATTTCGTGGTGTTACTTACTAATTGCCCGGATATATTTTTAAGCCACTGTTTTGTTGTTGAAATATTCAATATTCATGCATTAAAAATAGAAAAGCCTTTATTGTCCATTTTAAACATCACATTTGGGTAAAAAGGAAATTTTGTTCAGTTACACACTAAACTTCCAGTAATAAAATTAATTATCCAGATCAGACACATTAAAATTATAACAATAATTATTCAGCACTCAAATGATAACATTTATAAAACAAGTAACTAATTAAGAATAATAAATAATATTAATAATAAATAAATAAGCAGTCTAAACGTTTTTCGCTAAAACACAATATAATAACATTAATACGATGTACTAAACTTGGAAAATAGATTCAAAATGTTAGTCAGCTAAATAAATCATAATATTATAACTATCTCGAACAGAAAAAGGATGTTTATATGGCAGCGTACTGCCTTCGAACGAGTGGTATCTGGTCCGATTAGTAATGTGACGGATGTAATGGGCATCACGTGGTGTATCCAATATCTTGTTGTATGGTTACGTCACAATCACGAATATTCGCAAAACGTCCGTCAATGTTAAAGGGAATAACAACAAGGCATTATATAAATTTCTTTTGTTGCATATACATGAAGTATACTATTATATGTAACATTTGAGTGTGTTTAAAAAATACATAAAAATATCTATATGTTTAAAATGTTATATTAAACACGGCATGCCCGCAGATCCCGCGGAATTTTCAGATTTAATGAACTAAGCGTTTCACCAAATATGACGTCACACCCCAGCATCCGTAAAAGCGCGGCAAAAATATGCTTGTTTCAAAAAGCCCACTACCATTTCTAACAGTGTGTAATATTACATCTTTATATTTATAGTCATACCCACCAAGCAACAACAACAACAAATGAATTAGAAATTCCACACTTTATGCAATGCCAGTGGGCTTTTTGAAACATGCATATTTTTGCCGCGCTTTTACGGATGCTGGGATGTGACGTCATAGTTGGTAAAACGCTTAGCTCATTAAATCTGCAAATTCCGCGGGATCTGCGGGCATGCCGTGTTTAATATAACATTTTAAACATATAGATATTTTTATATATTTTTAAACACACTCAAATGTTACATATAATAGTATACTTCATGTATATGCAACAACAAACATTTATATAATGCCTTGTTATTATTCCCTTTAATAGTGAATGACATCACCTTTGCGGCATGACGTCAACAAGATCAAATATTAGAGCATACATTTCACATTAACATACGCATGTCACTGATATAATGTGTATCTTCTAAAATAACCACTTCAACATAACATAGACGAAATGCACAAATGCACCAAGTGTTCAGCTTTCATGTTTTCATTGCTTGGCCGAATTTGTACTAAGCTACTGGAATAGATTAATTGCCCGAGCTTACCATTGGCTGACAACGCGGCCACTTTTGTTAATAATGCATTGTGGAATTCAATATTGTCTCCGCTTCTCTAAAGAATAGTTTGGGGATAAGTACATCTGAATAAGTATAGTTTTTCCAGGGTGACATGATTGTATAATAAGAACAAACGGACGACCTGGATTATAAAAGGCCACACTCTACATTCACTATCACATTTTCATTAAATGTCATGTCTTAAAAATATCACATTTCCTATCGTAAGCATTTGCAACCATCACCGGAACTCGCCAGCTAGCGATACAACTGACTGAGCTCATATTCGGGGTTTTACAAGATGATCTGCCAAGGGTAGCGGCACGCGAGGACGACTGAAGAGCAGCTTCCACTCACGTATGTTGCAACGCCAGCCTTTCCAGCCTGCGCAGCAGTGGTGCGGGTCTGTTCTCTTCTCCGTCACATAGTAGCACACAGTTCGTCTACAGCGATGTCTGGCGGAAGAGCAACGTAAATGTTATTGAAGAGGTGCAGTGTTTACATTTTTCTGGGTGTTGAAAAGTATCCAGGTGACATTTCTGCGCATGCACTAGTCAGTCGGTGCAATTTGCACCCGTTCAGTATTGCTATTTGTATAAACACAATGACGGGTACGTTCTAAAAGAGCAGGCTATATGTAATTTGTGTCTGTTTAGCGTATCAACAATGTGACGACAGGGCAGGGGAAAAGGTAAATGTACGTTCTTATACAGCACAGTACCCAATACTCATACTTGCTCAAAACGCTTTACACTTTACTCCCTGACAGACCAGTTCAATCATACACTATCTCATCTTCTCTGGGAAGCATCCAGCCACGCTGTAATTAATGCGCGAAGACTATTCGTATACAAATATTCACCCCTGTCTATAGCCAGTTAGTCACTCATACGGCTGAGCGATCTGGTGCATTGTAGAAAGAAAACACTTGCCGACAGTACAGGATTCGATCAAGGATTCTCTTATTCGATACTCCGAAGCTCTACCCATGATACATTGCGCTGTGCCAATAAACTGTACTTACCTTCCCCAAAACCATCCACAACTATAGGAGACAGTCTTGCACTTCCTCATCCTGACAGTGTAAACCCTGGCACAATAGTGAGAGTAGCTGAAACATAAATACACACATTAACGTGTCTGATAGGGCCCGTATACAGTTGACCATTATATATATATATATATATATATATATATATATATATATATATATATATATATATATATATATATATAATATGACAAAACATATGGATGGATATCAACATCAAGGCCATAGCATAACCCAATCAAATGTCATGCTCGATTTGGGCGAATGTTTTGTAAAAATTGCGCCAAGTTAGTATTCCTGTTAAATGAACACAACCAGACAGCACTGGAAATGGTTCCATTGATTTCCTTACGCCTAAGCTCATGCACTGACACATATATCATGTTCCTATCATACCGCAGTACAAAGGTGTAAGACATTTTCTAATTTACCAGGTTCACGACAACCTTTTTCAGATGTGTCTGGTTCCCCGAGTTGTCCAAAGATGGTGCTTTGGCATCCCGCGGTTTTGAATGGAGGTCCCCGTAAATTACACACTTGACAAAAAATTGTACACCATCAAAAATGATGCATAATAGGACGGCAAATCGACTATTAGTTAATTAGTCACATCAACAGTAACTTAGTACACGTTACTCATCATGGAGAAATACTTCCAGGACCGATCCATGTGTTACGTCCGTCATGGTATTCACACTTTGTGAATAGCACGTTCTGCTTGTTTACTAGTTGGGGAATCACATGACGTTTGCCTTTACGAAACATAAGCTCGTTCATATTAAACGGACAGAATACAAGTGTAAGTATTCATTTTGCGTTTTGCTATAACCATACGTTTCTTGATCCGATTCAAGATTCAGAGTTTCAAAACACTTTATTATCCACTTAAAACATCACATTAAAAAGGAAATTATTCTTCAATTACACATTAAAACGACTGTAATAACATTGGTGATCCATAATATATACGATTAATAAGACACATTAAAATTGTAGTAATATAAATCAGCACTAAAATTGATAAAGTTAATAAATTAAGTATATAAATAAATACTATAAATAATAAATAAATAAGCAAGTGATACTCCTTAAGAAGGTTTTTCGGTAAGAAACAATGTGATAACATTAATACTATTTATTAAAATTGGTAAATATATGATTAGATAAATCAGTACAATAAGTGTATGGAATAAAATAAATATACAGCACATTAAAATTTAGCATTCAAAACTAAAATGGCAGATGGTATTAATTATACACGTGGCCAACCCCTGGCTGAAGGACATTTTTAAATGACCAAAAACAAAACATGTTGCTGTTAAATTTCGAAAACGCGGTAATAATTTCTGAGAACGGAAGTATCCAAAATAGTCACAATGTAATGTTTTATGGCTAGATAGGTGTTACATTTATTGCATCTCTTAGTCACTAGAGGCAACCACGTAAACCGAATTCAAACGCTGTGATGTATTCGCTGGCCGGCTATGGCCGACCTGAGGAGATTCGAGGTGACCGTCAATGCCCGACTTGAGTGCTAATCGGCTAATCCATAGAATAAGATCAGCACTAACCTCAAGGATCAATACATTCTTAATCAGAACATGGGTTTGTATAGTACTAAAGGCCGACGAAAAGTCCATGAATAAGACAGGGACAGAGAGTCATTAAATAAATCATGTGTCATTCCGTTGGAGCTGTGTTCGCATGGTGTTTATCAGGAAGTAAAATGATGACATCACTCAACCTCGCCCGTTATACTCGCTGCCTACTTGCATGACCACAAGACTACGCGCTGCTTTTATGAAAGCTGTTCGTTTACAGATGAGCTTTATGCTCAGCAGGTAAACAGATGAATGACGCAGGTGCGCCAGTCGTGCCTAGTAACAGCACATACACGAAACGCTGACGACAGTAGCAAGAGGCTGTGCTACTATTTCCTTACAAGACACTGGGCTATTAACGTACCTGTATCTATTTTACGGTAGAATTATTCCATTAATTTTACCTGGAGAATATTATCATTGATAAGTAGACAAGTTCAATTTTTACACAGACGATTGTTCGAGTCATGCGAACTGTACAGAAAACAACGTTGAGAATCACAAAATGGTTTCATTATTTAGCTGAGTCTCCTCAGACGCGTACAAAGTTGTATAAACATCAGTACAGCAGAGTTTGTATACGTTTGCAGAACATACACACGCAGGTGTTCACACAAAATCGCATGCACAGACACACACACAGACACACACACACACGCACGCACGCACGCACGCACACACACACACACACACACACATACACACACACAGACACACACACACACGCACGCACGCACGCACGCACACACACACACACACACACACACACAAACACAAACACACACACACACACACACACACACACACACCGATGCTCTTATTGAATTCCTTACGCCAAAGCTCGTGCATTGACACAAATGTCATGTTCCTATCATGCCGCAGTGCAAAGATGTAAGACAATTTCTAATTTACCAGGTTCACGGCAACCTTTTTCAGATGTGTCAGGTTCCCCGAGTTGTCCAAGGATGGTGCCTTGGCATCACACGGATGTGAGTAGAAGTCCCCATAAATTACACACGTAGCAACAAATTGTACACCATCAACAATGGTACATAATAGGGCTGTAACTCGGCTATTATTTAATTAGTCACATCAGAAGTACACTTAGTACACGTTCATCGTCATGGGCCGCAGAAGAAATACTACCAGGACCGATCCATGTGTTACGTCAGTAATGGGATCAAACAACACTTAGTGAATGGCACATTGTGCTTGTTTACCAATTTTACAATCACATATATAACCTCGTTCATACTAAACGTACATAATAAAGGTATAAGCATTTATTTTTCGTTTTGTTGTAAGCATACATTTCTTGATAAGACTCAAAGATTCAAAAGACTTTATCGTCCAGCTCTTTGTCGTATAGCTCTTCTCTATTTATACTTCTTGATTATCTATGAACATCGGGTTTAGTGGCTGAATAGTCCTCCCACCTCCAAACATTAACGATTTGGTTTTAATTGTAATACGTTCAAGAAAGCTGGACTTAAACTATAAACTTAACGCCTTGATTTGAGGGAGATACTCGAAGACAGAGAGTTCATCTTTAAGACAACATACAAGGGGTATGTCATCTGCATATTTAAACAGTGTAAGAAATGATTTGTTAGACAATATGTCGTTCGTATGTAATGAAAACAGAACTGCGGAAAGGACGCATCCTTGTGGAGCTCCGGTGTTTACTACGATTTCGTCCGACAGCACGGGATCTCTGCACATAAGACCGTTCAGTCTGACGCGCTGTGGCCGATCACATAGAAACTGCCTAATCATGGGTGTATATAGTATTAAACGCCGACGAAAGGTCCATGAATAGGACACGGACACAGAGTCATTAAATAAATCACTTGTCATTCCGTTGGAGCTGTGATCGCATGGTGTTTATCAGGAAGAAAAATGATGATATCACTCAACCTCGCCCATAATTCTCGTTGCCTACCTGCACGACCACAAGACTACGCGCTGCTTTAATGAAAGCCGTTCGTCTACTGTTGAGCGTAATGCGAAGTATTATTAGTTCAGCAGTTAAATAGACGAATGACTCACTGGTGCCAGTCGTGACTAGCATATTAACAAACTGCTGACGATAGAAGTAAGCGGCTGTGGTATTATTGCCTTACAAGACGCTGGGCTATTTAAGGTCCAGGTATGGCATATTTTTCGGTACAACTATTCTATTCATTTTATCTGGATAATATTATTATTGATAATGCTTGAATAGACAAGTTGAATTTTAACCCAGACGGTTGTTCAAGTCACGCGAGCTATACAGACAACAACGTTGCGAAACATTTCGGTTTCATAACAAACGCATACAAACTTATACAAACATCAGTTATAACAGAGTTTGCTTAAGTGTGCCAAACATACACACGCGTGTGATCATAAAAATTCACATGCACATACACACGCACCCGCAATCACACACGCACACAGGCACTCATACACACGCACACACACGCACGCATACGCACGCACGTACGCACACACTGACGCACGCACACGCGCACACGGGCACACGGGCACACGCGCACACGCGCACACACACGTACGCACCCACGCACCCACGCACACGCGCACACGCGCACACGCGCACACGCGCACACGCGCACACGCGCACACGCGCACACGCGCACACGCGCACACGCACACACGCACACACGCACACACGCACACACGCACACACGCACACACGCACACACGCACCCACGCACCCACGCACCCACGCACACACGCACACACGCACACACGCACACACGCACACACGCACACACGCACACACGCACACACGCACACACGCACACACGCACACACGCACACACGCACACACGCACACACGCACACACGCACACACGCACACACGCACACACGCACACACGCACACACGCACACACGCACACACGCACACACGCACACACGCACACACGCACACACGCACACACGCACACACGCACACACGCACACACGCACACACGCACACACGCACACACGCACACACGCACACACGCACACACGCACACACGCACACACGCACACACGCACACACGCACACACGCACACACGCACACACGCACACACGCACACACGCACACACGCACACACGCACACACGCACACACGCACACACGCACACACGCACACACGCACACACGCACACACGCACACACGCACACACGCACACACGCACACACGCACACACGCACACACGCACACACGCACACACGCACACACGCACACACGCACACACGCACACACGCACACACGCACACACGCACACACGCACACACGCACACACGCACACACGCACACACGCACACACGCACACACGCACACACGCACACACGCACACACGCACACACGCACACACGCACACACGCACACACGCACACACGCACACACGCACACACGCACACACGCACACACGCACACACGCACACACGCACACACGCACACACGCACACACGCACACACGCACACACACCGATGTTCTCATTGGATAGTGTTTTACTTATGTGAAGCTTATAAACCTTTACTTAGTAGAATCTCGGTAACTTATCTACTTAAATAGCAGCCAATGCAAGAAACCGACGATAGCTTATTAGTTCATCGCTGACAATTGTACTGCTTGGCAGTGAGTTCTTCGGTTAACCAAATAACAATTATCTGACTTTTACCGTGTATGCCCTTCACGCAATGCTCTATCGCCTAAACACGGAATAACCGTATATATTTCTAAACGTATCGGGCACTACGTCATCCGTTGATGGGTCAGAGGTTACAGAATAACAGAACGGGTCGAGTGGATGTCGGAGAAAAAAACTTAAAATAGACAACCAGATTTGCGTTTCAAGAAGGGATATGTGTATGATCGTATAAATTCGCTCAGTCATACTCGTGGGCGTGTCAAAAACACACACAAACGCGCGCGCGTCCGATCGCACACATATACGTACACCCCGCATACGTGCGCGCACAGGTATATATTCATAGGCGGATAATACATGAAAAATTTCTCGTCAAATTGTAGACGAGCATTTGAAGAACACATGCAATTCAGTTGACAGGCAACATTACAAATCAACAGTCAATGTAGATAGCATTTAAACAACCACAGGGGAGATTCGTGTAGTGATCCCTTAAAAGAGGGCGTCACGGTTTCAAATAAAAGCGTACCGTCAGGTGTAGATAAATCACAATGAAATGTATCGCTCCGATCCTAATAAGCTAGCGTCAAACAACAATTAATTGCAAACTGTTGACAAAACTTGCTTTGTGCCAAAGTGTAATTTGTAATCGTGTTGACATTCAGCCGGTCTGAACGACGATATATCGAGGTCAAAGTTTCCGCAAACGCATGTTGTTGTCCGTAAATCACATGTTCCTGGTTTACTGATACACTTAATCGCTTTGGATGTTCAGGACGACGTTATCACGTCTGCCAAAAAGATCACCGATTATCGCTCGATGCCGCTGGAAGCGGTACATTCAGGTAATATAACATATTTACGGCCACTCCTAATTAAGTAAAATATCAAATAAAATATGTTTGACATAGGTTGGCATAGCATATGTTGTCTGCACAAATGCATCACCAGTTTTATTCAGCTGCTAACTATTTGTTTTATGTTTCGGCAGCAGCAAGTTTGTTCTTTTTAAGAAGGATGAAGTAACTACAGCTTACCTGTCCACCACCTGGAGAGCAACGGCAAAGAAGCAGATCCCGGCGAGAAGAGATGTACGAGCCATGACGCCAGGTGCC
>OZ024860.1:28720519-28733019 GCA_964017155.1 Oasisia sp. SBJ-2009 | reverse complement strand
CGCGCACGCGCACGCGCACGCGCACGCGCACGCGCACGCGCACGCGCACGCGCACGCGCACGCGCACGCGCACGCGCACGCGCACGCGCACGCGCACGCGCACGCGCACGCGCACGCGCACGCGCACGCGCACGCGCACGCGCACGCGCACGCGCACGCGCACGCACACGCGCACGCACACGCACACGCACACGCACACGCACACGCACACGCACACGCACACGCACACGCACACGCACACGCACACGCACACGCACACGCACACGCACACGCACACGCACACGCACACGCACACGCACACGCACACGCACACGCACACGCACACGCACACGCACACGCACACGCACACGCACACGCACACGCACACGCACACGCACACGCACACGCACACGCACACGCACACGCACACGCACACGCACACGCACACGCACACGCACACGCACACGCACACGCACACGCACACGCACACGCACACGCACACGCACACGCACACGCACACGCACACGCACACGCACACGCACACGCACACGCACACGCACACGCACACGCACACGCACACGCACACGCACACGCACACGCACACGCACACGCACACGCACACGCACACGCACACGCACACGCACACGCACACGCACACGCACACGCACACGCACACGCACACGCACACGCACACGCACACGCACACGCACACGCACACGCACACGCACACGCACACGCACACGCACACGCACACGCACACGCACACGCACACGCACACGCACACGCACACGCACACGCACACGCACACGCACACGCACACGCACACGCACACGCACACGCACACGCACACGCACACGCACACGCGAACACATAACATTGCGTATACAAACGCACTTATGCAGTCATGTTCAGTGACCGACAAGCTAAATGTGTTCTCGTCAATGTAATTGACACTTCGGGAACTGTTCTTAGGAAAGTTCACTAATTTGTGTTTAACGAAACAAGGTTAGCGGTGTCGCTGTGCATTTAACCCTCAGTTGAGATAACATGAGTTCAACTGACCCGCTGTTCGGTCATGCTTCGTTGCTTCATTTCACCCTGTTTTAATGAGTGTCTCTAGACACACTGGAATATATTTGTGTACGAATATAGTTTGCGTAATAATTGCAACATGGCTTCTTCATAGAGAAGTGGAGATGTTCGGAAGAAGTGTTGTGTTATAGTGTATGTGTAAAACGCACCAAACAGTCGAGATACCACTGAATAGTTAGACGAGCATGCAGTTGTATTAATTGTGAATATATACAGATCAGCATTAGTTGCCGGAGAGGTGGACTTTAGACAATTGTCTATGTGTGACAACTCGGTCAACGTAAATTGGGTCATCGATGTTGGCAGCGTGACAACAAATAAATTAAAGGGTGCGTCAGTATAAGATCAAACTCGATGAGCTTGTTAATGACCAAAATAATACCCTCATACCGGGGATTACTAAACAAAGTGGGGTGCCTTCGTTTTCAACATCGTCAAGTTTAGGCTTCGCACAGGAAAGACACTAATGTCTAACATTAATTATTATATTACACTATCACTATGTTTTGGCACTCTGCAATTTCTGAACATTCTCCAAGGTGCTCGATAAAATTGAAGTAGTTCCTGCATGTTTCCTATAAAAAATTTTTTATTATACTTCATTTGCTCGTTTTTCATTCTTTCGTTTTTTTCGTGTGTGTCTTCTTTAGTGTAATCATACTTTCATTCAATCAGATTATTGAAATCACGCGGATAATTTTCAATAGCCGGCAAATTCACCAGAGTGTCTAGTCTCGCTTAACCGACTGTCGGTCGGGTGCGGAACTACGCCGAGAAGACAGTCTGGTGACATTTGCCGGCTATTGAAAATTATCCGCGTGATTTCAATAATCCTGCCACATCACGGATGCTGGTTAATCCTGCCGTAATTCTTATTTTATAAACAACTGTAAATGTATACTTATTTTTGTGTTAATATAATTTCAATGTTGAATATTTTTCATAGGATATCATTATCTTGTAAAAGTATATCGCTATTTTAATGTTTATCCCATAGTTGGCCAGCGTCTCTAACATAATCTGGGAAAGCCCGCCTGGCGGTTAACAAATGCAGATAATTAGTTTCCCCAGGCAGAGTTGAGGCGCTTAAAAGTGTTGCCACCTCACGGACCCTGGGTAACGGAGGCTAGACTACGTCAGAGTCGACTCGTAGGTGTCAGCGAGAACGCCCCTGGCGTT
This sequence comes from Oasisia sp. SBJ-2009, assembly GCA_964017155.1. Classification (NCBI taxonomy): domain Eukaryota; kingdom Metazoa; phylum Annelida; class Polychaeta; order Sabellida; family Siboglinidae; genus Oasisia; species Oasisia sp. SBJ-2009. The sequence continues at coordinate 28,730,769 of OZ024860.1, read as the reverse complement.
CGGTAGGCGTTGCACCAATTCGAACTTTTCCGTTGGTATCTTCCAGGTGGCGATACTGTCGATCACTATATTGTAACGTTAATGAACCCTTCTTGCTTTGGCTCGTGTTGCTCTGCTGATGGCATGGTCGTCGAATGAAAGCGACTCTGTATGTCTGTGTGATGTGTCGATAATAAACGAACTTCGTTACCGCATTCTAGTGTACAGGTTTATGACAGAAGTAGCAAAGAACATGGTGTCAGGAAGTATTGTCGAACTTATATATTACGTGCTGGAAGTTAATTTGTAGCCGCATTGACACTGTTAGTCTGCGTCCAGTCTATGGAAATCCTGGAGGAAAACATGGACTAGGTTCGAGGTAGCAACAGGAATTGATGAAGCTGCTGAGAAAAAGCTAATGTGTACACTTGTGTCATTGGCGAGGAAGCAGTTAAAGTGTATGAAACTTTTCAGTATGCGGATGGGGAAAGTGACGATAAGTTAGCTGGCGTGTTTAAGAAGTTCGAGGAGCATTGTAATCCTATAGAGAACACGATATATGAAAGATACAGTTTCCAGTGCAGGAAACAAGAGGCTGGTGAAACTGGTTTACACTACCTGACGAAGTTGCGAGATACCGTGCAGAAACCTGCGATTTCGCAAATATTACAACCAGTCAGTTACCCATGGACCATTTTGTACATGGCATGATTTTTTTTAATTCAAAACATTGAATACATACGTATAGAGAGACTCGTAGGTCCGAGAGAGGTTACTTCGAGAGAAACATCTAACTCTGGAAAAAGCTTACGAGATGGTACTCTCAGCAGAAGCAACCGCAGAACAGACGCATGTCATGTCGGGGAGCAGGCAGTCTATGTTGTGAAAACAAATAGCGGACCAGGTCAAGAACAAAAGGGAAGAGGCGGATCAAGTCAATTACGTGACTATGCGAAGAAAATAAACCAATCACTTAGTGCACAGTTTGCTCACACGAGTATGCCCCTTACAAAAATATACCATTCAAATACCATTGAATACCATTGAATACCATTCAGTACCATTGGACCATTCAATGGTATTTCAGTAGGCTCAATGGTACTTTGGGCTATTCAATGGTATTTCTGTTGGACTCAATGGTACTGTGAATGGTAATTCGTAATACCATTCAGGACCATTGGACAATCCAGTGGTATATATTATTCTCAGTGGTATTCTCAATGGTATTTCAGAATACCATTGAATACCATTGGACTACTCAATGATAAAGCTTGTTTCAATGGTACTGTCAATGGTATCGGAACATACTTTCCAACAATAAATCAGACTTCAGTGGTATTCTCAATGGTATTTCAGAATACCATTGAATACAATTGGACTACTCAATGATAAAACTTGTTTCAATGGTACTCTCAATGGTATCGGAACATACTTTTCAACAATAAATCAGACTTCAGTGGTATTCTCAATGGTTCTTTAGAATACCGTTCAATACCATTGGACTACTCAATGATAAATCATGTTTCAATGGTACTACCAATGGTATCTGAACATACTTTTCAACAATAAATCAGACTTCAGTGGTATTCTCAATGGTACTTTAGAATACCGTACAATACCATTGGACTACTCAATGGTAAAACATGTTTCAATGGTACTCTCAATGGTACCTGAACATACTTTTCAACAATAAATCAGACTTCAGTGGTTTTCTCAATGGTATTTGGGAATACCATTGGACCATTCAATGATAACATCTTGTTTCAGTGGTATTTGAAATGTAATCATGTACGATACATATTGTTTCGGTGGTACATACAATTAATATTTAAAGGTAAAATGTATATTGATGTCTCAGTGGTAATCTCAAGTAATAATATTTGAATATACCATTCAGTACCACTGGACCGTGCAGATCAATGATAAATCAAGATAAATCAATGGTATCTGAATATAACTTTTAAAGTAATATATCTATGTCTCAGTGGTATTCTCAAGTGTCATAGACTAATTTTGACATGTTACAAAATATACCATTACAATATTGCTACCAATGGCCCTGACAAAAAAAGAGCCAATAGTATACCATTGAATACCATTCAGTACCGTTGGACCATTCAATGGTATTTCAGTAGGACTCAATGGTACGTATTCTCAGCGGTAATTTGTAATACCATTCAGTACCATTGGACCATTCAATGATAAAATAAGGCATCAATGGTACTCGCAACGTTATTGGAACATTCCTTTCAATAATAAATCAGACCATTCAATGATAAAATCTTGTTTCAGTTGTTCTCTCAATGGTATTTGAACATACTGTGCAACAATAAATGTGACTTCAGTGGTATTTTCAATGGTATTTTAGAATACCATTCAGTACCATATATATATATTGGATTATTCAATAATAAAATCTTGTTTCAATGATTCTATCAATACCATACTGTTCAATAATAAATCAGACTTTAGTAGTATTCTCAATGGTATTTGAGAATATCACTCAGTATGTACCATTGGACCATCCAGTGTTAAAGCATTTTTAGCGGTACGCTCAATGGTATATAAAAGTACCATTCAATACCATTGGACCGTTCAATGATATAATCAGGCTTCAATGGTACTCTCAATGGTATTTAAGAATACCATTCGATACCATGACTTCGAGTTCGCAGCAGCTCACTTGATTAATCAATTGTTGTTACATAGTTATATATTTTATGTATTCTTCATTTTCAATTGGGATACATTATTGTTATTTTTTATTTTCTATTATAACTGATTACCCTATCTTATTGAATTTTTCATCGTATTTAAGTCTACAAATAATAAACCAATCAGAATACGACAGCTGATTTCTGCGGGCCTCATCGTGGGATATTTTAATCTGTATGAAATGAACTTGTGTTCGCAATGTTCCGTCGATCACATAATTTGGACGTTAAACATCTTAGAAATCTACATCTCAAATCGCCATCGATGCAGAATGGAGGTACAGTGTTATGCCTGTGTAAATTTTGAGGATGACAACACGACACAGATTGTCAATATTGAATAAGTGACCACTTTCGACGTCGACTTGGATTCGGCAACTGACGGAAAGCTCGGTAATCTTCCAGTTAACTGGCCTAAATTATGACGGCCTTTTCTAAACGTTTTATCACCTGTTTTCAATGTGTATGTATTCGGAATGTCACTCTATATCATTTCCGGTACAAAGAAGTAAAATATTATTTGTTAAATTGTGTTGAGGTAAGTCGTATCGAGTCGACGTAAACAAGCCGTGGCGATGTCATTCACTCACAGCAGTTAACGTATCCCAGATGCATCAGAGCCGCAAAGGCGACGTCTTGCGTGTGCATTGCGAAGTCGAAATAGAAACAATTAGCAACCTTATATACATTTAAAATTTAAACAATAAATCTGCGCGATACAGACTAACTATTAATGATGTGGCCTTAGTTTTGGGGATTTATTCATAAATCGCAAGACATCGCCTTTGCGGTCTTGATATGCGCCTGGCCCTGTGTTGTGGACATCGGCTTGTTTACATTGACTCGACGGCATAACTGTTTAATCTGTGAGGGATTGTTTGAAAACGAATTAACGAAACCGTGTGTGTATATCTTGAAAAAATTGCATACTTGTTTACCTTCTAAATGTGTTTTTCTAAATAAGTTAAATTAAATTTGACTGTATGCTAGTAACCCTTTTTCTTTAAAATTACTGTCAATGCCTGATTAATCAAATAACAAAATATATGTATTTGTTATATATATCCAAAAACTGCTAATATTTTATAATATATTCCAAGCACACTATAACATATTTTGGTTAACATAGATTGAAAAACATAGTGTGCTTTTATTATTATTTTTACTTCTTTGCTTTATTATTATGGCTCAATCAATTTATAATTAATGTACTTTTGCAATTGTATAAAGATTTTATAAAGAAAAATATCTAGCTAGAAGTGAATTGTGGCCATAATAAAGATGAAACCAAGTTCCATTATTGTATTTGTATTATATAATTATCATAACATGTATAATATAATTTCATGGAAAACCACTTCATAGCTGCATTAATTGTACATTGCTAAAAAAAACCAGAAACATTTCATTCGAGCTAGTGATTGATACATCTTTTTTCCCAGAATATGTTCGAGAAGTATACCCACTTCTGGGCGAAGACCAGAAGAAAGGCTTTGAGGTTACCTTGGACGCGTAGGACAAAGCTGTCCAAAGTGAACACAAATCAAGACAAATGTGAAGATTGATCGACGGACATAATATTTTATGATATTTCAGATTTGATGTGCATGTATATAATTATGTACGTTCGAGAGCAGCAGACTTAACGTATTAAAACATTGTTAATTTATCTTGACTATGTTTTCAGTTTGATCTATATGTGCATATGATCTCTGTAAAGCTAGGTATATATTGATTAGTTTATCCTTTGAATGGTATTTGTCAATGGTATTTTGAATGGTACTAGGAATAATGTGCAGTGGTATCTGAATGGTACTTGACTGAATGGTATTCTGAATGGTCCAATGATATTCTGAATGGTACTTATAAGAAGCTCTTCAGCTTCTTCGTCAATGGTATTCTGAATGGTATACCATTCAGAATACCATTGACGAAGAAGCTGAAACGTTTCTTATAAGTACCATTCAGAATACCATTGGACCATTCAGAATACCATTCAGTCAAGTACCATTCAGATACCACTGAACAGTATTCCTAGTACCACTCAAATACCATTCAAATACCATTCAACTGTTTATATACAGAGACCACCAAAGTACCATTGAAGTACCATTCAAATACCATTGGCCATTATACCCCCTAGGACCATTCAAATACCATTCAAATACCATTCAACTGTTTATATACGCAGACCACCAAAGTATCATTGAAGTACCATTCAAATACCATTCAAATACCATTGGCCATTATACCCCCTAGTACCATTCAATGGTATTTGAATGGTATTTTTGTGTAAGGGGCACCAAGACATCGTCCGGCCTACGGCAAGTAATGTCGTAAATGTGGTAAGATGAACCACTTTCAAATGATCTGCACGCAGCACAGGTACGTTATGCAAGTGCTATTTGTAACAGTGCATACAACGTTGGAACATTGTCTATATTCAGTGTATGAAACATAACACCGAATCTGGGTGACAGCGGCGTGCCAGTGCCATTCTAGATCGACAGTGGGTCTGAGTGGTGCGTGCTGTAATTTGTTCCGATTATATTTAGCTTCTCACACTTTTATATGTGCACTGAGCAGCTAAAATCGCAGATGCGGCTTCCGGTATTGTTATGTCTAGGTTTATATAACTCGGCATACATAACACTAGCCGTAGGATAGGTATGGCACCCTGTACCACAGCAACGACAAGAGCACCGGCGGTGCTGATGATGACGATGCCGATGAAAATGACGATGATGATGACCACGATAACAACAACTACAACGATGACACGACGAGAACATTAACAACAATATATATATATATATATATATATATATATATATATATATATATATATATATATATATATATATATATATATATATATATACAACGACGACAACAACACAGTAACAACTGCATCGACTACAATAGCAATAAGCAACAACTACAACAGCTACAAACACGTTTAGCTCAATTCTGGAGCTAGAACCAAAATACGAGAGTAACGTACGTAATAAAGGATGCATAGAATATATACAAACACACTATATTGTACATATGTGAATCAGGCTTTGCATTAGTATTTCATAGTATCACTTGATAGACGCAGTGAAACGAGACCCTGTATGATTATACTATCATCTAAAAAATAGCATGTATGATCGGAATACCAATCCTAATGCAGCAAGAACGTTGTTCTTTCGCCGTGCACGTCATACGTTCAATTTAAATAGGTGTATAGACACATTTATTATTCAACACGATATCGTTTCTTTTTGACGAAACTATTAATATGTACCTCTACGTGCGCGTCGATCAGTCGTATATCAAGGACTGTTTAATGTCTGCAGATATAACACTTACGACGCGGAGGCCGCTTTCACTTTGGCTATCTGTATTTTGGCTTTATGACCAGGTTGTTTTGATACAACCCGTCGTCCTCTGCGTTGTCGTATTCCTGTTTGGAACTGTCGTAGTAGTATTCATCTCCTTCCGCGCCACCTGAGAGTGACGTCTCAATCGTGTTGATGACGTCACCGAAAGACGGCCGGGTGGTGGGGCTACTGTTCCAGCAAGGCTGCATTACGTTGTCATACCTGACAATCACATCACTCATGTTTAGGCTTATGACAAGGGAGTCGGGTAAAATTTAATATATGTGTAGGCATACTCATTTTTGATTTACTGGTTTCGTTGCATATAACGTACAGTCCGTGCATTTCAGAGGACATCGTAATTAGACGAACGTATCTTCAAGTATGTGTTTCCTACAAGTCTATAGGAAATAAACATACATGCACACTAAAACACAAACATATATACATCAACATATTAATACATAATGACATGCAGACGCATGCGCTCACATACTTACAGGCGCACGTTTCCATATATATACACGTCCACGCGCACGCACCTAACTACGCAAATGGCCTCCCCCACACACGTTGGAGAAATGGTCCAATCTATAATCTATGGTATTCAAAAAACATGACCACAACTAGATTACAGCTCTAGCCTGTACGCTATACACTCGTATAGCTGTTTCCTGTTGTTGACCGTACAATGAATACAATGTTCAGATCGTGGGGGTAGACAACTACCCAGATTGAACATGTCCAGTGAGTATACAGGAACCAGGACGGACACTACGGCTACATGATGACAATTACGTGCGTGAAAGTGTCCACACGGAAGACACTACACTTACCTGATGCCATGTGCTGTGTGTCAACGTGTTCAAAGTGTATACAGGAAGCAGGAAAGCGACTACACTTACATGATGACAAGTACCGTGTGTGGATGTGTCCAATGAGTATACAGGAGGCAGGAAGGACACTATAATTACATGATGACAAGTACCGTGTGTGGACGTGTCCAGTGAGTATACACGAGGCAGGAAGGACACTACACTTACATGATGACAAGTACCGTGTGTGGACGTGTCCAGTGAGTATACACGAGGCAGGAAGGACACCACACTTACATGATGACAAGTACCGTGTGTGGACGTGTCCATTGAGGATACAGGAGGCAGGAAGGACACTACACTTACATGATGACAAGTACCGTGTGTGGACGTGTCCAGTGAGTATACACGAGGCAGGAAGGACACTACACTTACATGATGACAAGTACCGTGTGTGGACGTGTCCATTGAGGATACAGGAGGCAGGAAGGACACTACACTTACATGATGACAAGTACCGTGTGTGGACGTGTCCATTGAGGATACAGGAGGCAGGAAGGACACTACACTTACATGATGACAAGTACCGTGTGTGGACGTGTCCAGTGAGTATACATAATGCAGGAAGGACACTACACTTACATGATGACAAGTACCGTGTGTGGACGTGTCCAGTCAGTATGCAGGAAGCAGGAAAGATACTACACTTACATGATGTCCGGGCAGTATGACGGTCGAGGCAGGCGGTATCCGCTCTCGAGCACACCTTTCAGTAAGCTGCTGCTTTTGTCGGTATACGGAACTTCTCCTGCAAAAGAGTAGTAGATAATCACAGAGATAAATTCTGCGAATGCTTAAGAAGGTTCATTATATTGTAGTCGTGTCCGTTATGCAATGTTTGAGACTATCCCGCCAGAACGTCGTTTTAGGTGTATTTTTTATTCCTGTTACCATCTCTCTTTTTAACGATGCGAAATTAGTGTATTTCATGTGTATAATATATATATATATATATATATATATATATATATATATATATATGTGGTGTGTAAAATATATTATTTATACATATATATATATATATATATTATAATATATATATTTTATATATGTTATACACACTGCCCGCCTGAACGACAATGTAATTGCTCTTACAGGGATAACTACAGTTTCATTTAATTATATTGTATTATATTGTTGATATCAGACTGTGCGCAATAATGTAAACCAGGAATCGTTCAGCAGGCAGATAAAGAAACGACATTACAATGTCTTACCTTTGCTGAAGATCTCCCACGAAGTGACGCCGAACGACCAAACGTCCGTCTTTTGGTCGTACTTCCGTTTCTCGCCCGCGGCCACGCTCAGCTGTTCCAGCGCCATCCACTTCACCGGGATCTTCTCCTGCGGATCAGCAACGGCACAACTACTTGCAACGGCGCACCTACTTGCAACAGGACTAACTTTCTACATGTCATACTTTTGTAAACAGCACGCCTTTAATAAAAAAATCAAACTAATAGCAATTATAGAAATAAACTACATAAATGCATTGTATCTACATACTGAAATTGCAATGCATATATGTAAAATGTTTGACCGGTGTAATATAGAAGTAAGACTGCATAATTAGTGAAATTATGACTACGACTAAATGGAATAAAACAGAAAAAAACGTAAACAACATTTGTTCTGATCAAAACTAAATGTACACGGACATCTTGCAGCCAAATGTTAAAACAGTTTAAAAGACAAGAGTGTGCAGTGTACTAACATTAGCATCGTCAGAGGAAGTCGCCTGTTCTCCTTTCATCGGCCCAAATCCTGCAATCTTCGCCATGATGACGCCAGTTCCGGCAGTCTTTAGCAGAATGTTGCGGGCGCCGAGTCGTCGATGGACGATCTATGTAAGCGTGAAATACGTTAGAGTGGCAAAATGACGTGATTTAACCTTACATGCTGAAACAGGTTATTCTTTTATATTCTCAAAAAAATCGATATGATGACTTTGATATAAATATACACACATATATCCGCACATATACACATGTACACATAACTGCATTTTAATTTATTTTGCAAACATTCCTCGTTTCGCATCGTTATAGTCACCTCTTTAGCATGTAGCTGCTTCATGCCTCGGGCGATGTGGAGACAGATCGTTATCATCTTGTCCTCCAGGTCTTCCGTCACTTTCTTCTGTGCCAAGAGCCAGTCTCTCAGTCGGCCGAGGTCACACACCTCAAACAGCAGGATGGGACCTGTCGGATAATTATTTTGGTAAAGATATATGTTTTCAATTCAGATGTAACGAAGACTTAGAGGACAAACAAAATGTCGGTGAAATGTGAACTTACGTATGTGTTAATTGTGTTACACACAGGACGACAACTTTATATAACGCGTTGTTTCATTCTAAACTGGAAGGAAAGAGAAGAAGGAGGGAAATGATAAGGAGAAGGATTCAAACCGAGAATGGGAAGGAGGGATGAATGTGGAAAGAGATGGGAAGCGACGGAAAGGAAGATAGATTGTGGACTGAGTGTGCAGTTAGACGAACGGGGGGGGGGGGGGAGAGATTGTGGCATGAATGGGACAGTGAGGGGAAAAGGAGATATTATGGAATGGGTGAGACAGTGAGTTGGAAGGAAGAGAGAGTGTGGAATGATTGGGACAGTGACGTGAAGGAGGGGAGATTGTGGAATTACTGTGGGGGAGGGGTAGTGTGTTGAAGGAGGGGAGACTGTGAAATGTGGGACTGTGAGGGGAACGAGGGAAATTTTTGAAATGATTTTGGCAGTGAGGGGAAAGAATGAGATTGTGGATTGGGTGTGGGAGTGAGGGATATAGATAAGAACACAGAGCTGTATGCAATGCTATAGTGAAACGGGATAGAGACAGCGGATTCCAGGACGGGAGGAAGGGCACTGGTTCTTTCTACCTTGAGTGACAGCGCCGACGAACTGAAGGATGTTATCGTGTATGGGACAAGCCGTGGCAAAGAAATTCATCTTCGCAGTCAGCAGATGCTCGTCGGCGGCGTTGCTTCGCTCTGTCAACATGTAGCACTACATTAGTTTCAACAATGTATTAAATAACATAACATAACATAACATAACATAACATAACATAACATAACATAACATAACATAACATAACATATAACATAACATAACATAACATAACATAACATAACATAACATAACATAACATAACATAACATAACATAACATAACATAACATAACATAACATAACATAACATAACATAACATAACATAACATAACATAACATAACATAACATAACATAACATAACATAACATAACATAACATAACATAACATGTAGACAAGAAACAAGCGCATGACTTAACAT
>OZ024860.1:28708019-28715519 GCA_964017155.1 Oasisia sp. SBJ-2009 | reverse complement strand
GCGAGTGCTATTTAGACTAGTTCATAATAACTCCAACAATTGTGAGTTCATTATATTTGTCACACGAACTACTATACCTCGTTCATGGCGGTGGCACAGATGAATCGAATTCAACACGATAGTTGTCACCGCTGTCGACCACTTAAGGTTTGAGTTCACAAATCCTTATTGCGACTTGCTGTTTATTTGGAACATTTGCGCAGTTGCTCTTAAGAAAGATGGGAAAAGATATCGCATATTATAACATAATTAATAGTTTCAATATTACCAGTTTACGCATCATTGTGTTTCATATTGGTCCGTAACATATACTGTTGGCAGCGGCAATGTTACATAGCGGGTGGCGTTTGCTACTTACACGTATTTATTCCGGAAAACCCTTCCAAGACGCCAAGCTGGAATATTCAGAAAGATGTTGTTATTCAAACAGTACCATAAATGCAATGTAATACCCACATGTGATACGTGATAGCTTTATTATAATTATCGTTTTATCTTTGAGGCTAGAAATTGCACTGAACAAAGGTTTAGAGTATTTGAATTTGACGTGCGACTCAATTCACTAGCCGATGATACGTAGCATCGAGGAGACAATTTGTAACATGAGCATTGCAATTAGTGTATTTTATTGTCAATCATAAAATAGATCAAATGTGTCAACGAACAATAAATCAAATATATCTACGAACTGTCTCAAAGCTGCATTTACGACGTTCTACCTAATAAGCTATGTATGAGAAAAACATCCTACAGGACGATGATAATGAATACATACGACCGTTAGGTTTCTTTGTAAACAACCAAAAACAATCGTTGGATCGCGAGAACAGGAAGATTGCAATCATTGGAGGATTCGCGAAAACACCACTGTTATATTATGGTTCACTTTATCAATACATGGTCTAGTACAATATTGGACACATCTAGACGTCTTGTATAACGACGCAACAAGCAAAACCTAATGTATACGGGAACATCACCAATGAACGATTACTGATGGTGATGACCAACGTATTAAAACTGAGCAGACACTTAGCTTACTTTGAGTTGTGCACGCGTTGACAGGCCGGCTTGGTTGTAGATGGTCGCATCGACTCTGTACACGTGACCCTCACCGTGCACAAACCAGCAGTTGTCAAGGTGGAACACTTGAGTCACATAGAAGCACTCTTTCAGCGGCGTACAGTCGCATGTCTTTGCGTCCTGGCACGCTTTTGTGTCCTGAATGACGCATGACACAAAATAAAAAACAACTGACTTGGTACTTAATATGAAGTTCAGGGTTTCAGGAAATAAATAAATATACATATATATATATATATATTTATCAGTATATATGTATATATGTATATATATATATATATATATATATATATATATATATATATATATATATATATATATATATATATATACATATCAGTATATATATATACATATATAAATATATATATATATATTATATATATATATAGAAAGAGAGAGAGACAGAGACAGAGAAAGAGGGACAGAGGGGGACGTGCGTGTGTGTGTGTGTGTGTGTGTGTGTGTGTGTGTGTGTGTGTGTGTGTGAGAGAGAGAGAGAGAGAGAGACAGAGCCAGCCAGCCAGACAGACAGACAGACAGACAGACAGACGGACAGACAGACAGACAGACAGAGGACATGCGTGTGTGTGTGTGTGTGTGTGTGTGTGTGTGTGTGTGTGTGTGTGTGTTTGCTTGCCGGCGTGTGCTTCTGTATATGACGTATTGTTCGAATACATATCACAGCCTACACAATACGACGAGTAATGTGTGTTAATTACCGTTGTTTCCTTTTGTCCCTTCAAAGTCCCGTTCCAAATTCTGGCGCCAGTTATGACATCAATGACGACGTACTCTATGCCCCGGATACCGCTTTCCCGATCATATGTCCTCATATCGATCCTGAAACATAGTCCTAATGCCAATAATATATTCGATTGATAAAAATTAGAGTTATAACAAGAGCTAAAACAATTCGACTGCGTGCTTTCATGCAGGTTCGGATGTAGAAATAGAAACACTTCATGTAGCGAATTGAATAATACCCACAATAATCGAATAGATAATTCCCAGCATTCACGTCCCTGCATAGCTGTATCTCGATCCACAGCCATGTTCGTACATATGGAAATATAGCTTCACGTCGACGCAAATTGCTGATAAAACACGGGTTTTGTAATAACAAGCGCATAGACAAATGAATGCCTTTGTCTAAATTTACCAGCACAACCGAAATCAGGTTATGTGAGTTATTAAACGCTGCATTTAACCACAGAAGCGCAAATTTCAGACGAAAACAACGAGACAGATGCTATAGAGGTGATGCAGCTGTATTCACTGTACACACCTGGAACTGTACGGCAACTGCTGGTTGCCAGATTCGACGTTCTTTTCAAATTTGTGCTCAACAAATCGCGGCGGACTCGAGTCAACACCCACGACCAGCGAATCAATGGCGTTGTTTCCCATGACGTCAACAGCTTCGACGAACACCCGGATGAACTCGCCATCGAGGATAGTAGTTTTAACCTGTAGACATAAAAAGATATGTCACAATCATGCAAACATTTGACATACTATATCATCCGCGTGCAAACGTATGACAGACGCGTAAAATATCATAAGATTTAACTACTCACAAAGGACATCAAAACATAAAATACATTATGATGCACAGGGCTCGTTAATAATGACAACATAAATGTGTTTCAATGAGATATTGAAAGTACGTTTGAAGAGTTTACAATACGTAATAAGTGTGGAAGGGACTATAAGCGAATGAGTGTTTCTGTTTGTTTGTGCATATGTGTATGCGTATCCATATGCGCGTGTTTGTGTGTATATGTGTGCGTGTTTGTGTGTATTTGTGTGCGTGTTTGTGTGTATTTGTGTGCGTCTGCGTGTGTATTTGTGTGCGTGTGTATTTGTGTGCGTGTGTATTTGTGTGCGTGTGTATTTGTGTGCGTGTGTATTTGTGTGCGTATTTGTGTGCGTGTGTATTTGTGTGCGTGTGTATTTGTGTGCGTGTGTATTTGTGTGCGTGTGTATTTGTGTGCGTGTGTATTTGTGTGCGTGTGTATTTGTGTGCGTGTGTATTTGTGTGCGGCGTGTATATTTGTGTGCGTGTGTATTTGTGTGCGTGTGTATTTGTGTGCGTGTGTATTTGTGTGCGTGTGTATTTGTGTGCGTGTGCGTCTGCGTGTGCGTGTGCGTGTGCGTGTGCGTGTGCGTGTGCGTGTGCGTGTGCGTGTGCGTGTGCGTGTGCGTGTGCGTGTGCGTGTGCGTGTGCGTGTGCGTGTGCGTGTGCGTGTGCGTGTGCGTGTGCGTGTGCGTGTGCGTGTGCGTGTGCGTGTGCGTGTGCGTGTGCGTGTGCGTGTGCGTGTGCGTGTGCGTGTGCGTGTGCGTGTGCGTGTGCGTGTGCGTGTGCGTGTGCGTGTGCGTGTGCGTGTGCGTGTGCGTGTGCGTGTGCGTGTGCGTGTGCGTGTGCGTGTGCGTGTGCGTGTGCGTGTGCGTGTGCGTGTGCGTGTGCGTGTGCGTGTGCGTGTGCGTGTGCGTGTGCGTGTGCGTGTGCGTGTGCGTGTGCGTGTGCGTGTGCGTGTGCGTGTGCGTGTGCGTGTGCGTGTGCGTGTGCGTGTGCGTGTGCGTGTGCGTGTGCGTGTGCGTGTGCGTGTGCGTGTGCGTGTGCGTGTGCGTGTGCGTGTGCGTGTGCGTGTGCGTGTGCGTGTGCGTGTGCGTGTGCGTGTGCGTGTGCGTGTGCGTGTGCGTGTGCGTGTGCGTGTGCGTGTGCGTGTGCGTGTGCGTGTGCGTGTGCGTGTGCGTGTGCGTGTGCGTGTGCGTGTGCGTGTGCGTGTGCGTGTGCGTGTGCGTGTGCGTGTGCGTGTGCGTGTGCGTGTGCGTGTGCGTGTGCGTGTGCGTGTGCGTGTGCGTGTGCGTGTGCGTGTGCGTGTGCGTGTGCGTGTGCGTGTGCGTGTGCGTGTGCGTGTGCGTGTGCGTGTGCGTGTGCGTGTGCGTGTGCGTGTGCGTGTGCGTGTGCGTGTGCGTGTGCGTGTGCGTGTGCGTGTGCGTGTGCGTGTGCGTGTGCGTGTGCGTGTGCGTGTGCGTGTGCGTGTGCGTGTGCGTGTGCGTGTGCGTGTGCGTGTGCGTGTGCGTGTGCGTGTGCGTGTGCGTGTGCGTGTGCGTGTGCGTGTGCGTGTGCGTGTGCGTGTGCGTGTGCGTGTGCGTGTGCGTGTGCGTGTGCGCGTGCGTGTGCGTGTGAGTGTGTGTTGTGGGTGTATGTGTGTGTGCCTGTATGCCTGCGTGTGTGTGCGCATGTGTGTGCGCGTGGGTTATGGATGCGTGTGTACTGTGTATGTTTGTATATTTGTGTTCGTAGTTGTGTGTATGCGCGCGCATGTGCTAGCGTGCGTGCGTGTGCATGTTACAGTCTACGGGTTTGGTATGTGTGTATGTGCGTGAGCAGGGTATATCCGTTCTGGCGTGCGTGTTCTCGAGTACCTCGTAGTGTTCCTCGATTCCGACGTCATTCCATGTGTGAGGTGTGAGACTTTTAACATGCCCCTGGCCGACAGAAAACTTAACTATTCCGTTCACATTTGGAATGGCCTCGAGGGTTCTGTTGCCAAGCGTGTCGTCCAAACCTGCAGTATATATACAGAGTAATTTACTATTCATATGCATTACATTTGTTTAGTATATTTCGTAAAACATAGGTATTCTAAATATTATTATATTAATGTCGGTGTCGGTGTCGGTGTCGGTGTCGGTGTCGGTGTCGGTGTCGGTGTCGGTGTCGGTGTCGGTGTCGGTGTCGGTGTCGGTGTCGGTGTCGGTGTCGGTGTCGGTGTCGGTGTCGGTGTCGGTGTCGGTGTCGGTGTCGGTGTCGGTGTCGGTGTCGGTGTCGGTGTCGGTGTCGGGGTCGGGGTCGGGGTCGGGGTCGGGGTCGGGGTCGGGGTCGGGGTCGGGGTCGGGGTCGGTGTCGGTGTCGGTGTCATTTTCATTTTCATTTTCATTATCACTATTACTATATTAATATACTAATATACTAATATTAGTATTATTAGTATAAACATAGTATTGGTGTTTGTACTAAGGGGTCAGCCATAATTATCATCATTTTCACAAGCGTTCAAACCGTACACTTTTTCTGACCCCCCCCCCCTTGAAAGTGTACAAATGTAAATTTGGGAAAATGATGACAGTGTTTCACAGTTGCCATGTTTCGCAATAATGCGTCATTCTGATGAATCACTAGCATACAAGCAAATCATTCGAGCACTATTTTCTTTTCGTTTTGGCGGTCTTTACATCTCCCTTGTGTAAGGATGAGCGAGCGAGCGATAAGTGGACACATCGTTTTTGTCATTATTTTTCAACATTAAAAAAAGCGTACGTTCAAGTAATACCCCCTCCCCCCAGCGTACGGTTTGTACGCTTGTGAAAATGATGCTAATTATGGATGACGCCTAAGTGCATTTATAATACTATTAATATTAGTATTATTAATGTTAGTGTATATTAGCATTATAATTGTTGTTATTATATGTGCATACCACACATCAATCATGACTCAATCCTACCTCGGCCGACCTTCCACTTGGCCACTTCGTTGAGCAGTTTGTTGTCCTTCTGGAAGGTGTTCTCGAAGTGTCCGTGCCACGTGACACGGAGCGGATGTGACGTGTCGACGGCAGAGTTGAGCCAGGAGAAGCCGTCTCCCAGCCCCGTGTCGCCGACCACTGACATCGGTCGGTCGGTGATGGTGACATTCGACAGCGGGTCCCACAGGAGCAGACTACGGGCGAACGCCGCATTCCCGGCCGAGTCCTCCACCTTCAGCACGACGGAGAACATCCCGGGGGCCGAGAGGTTGAACGACGGGAAGTCCTTGTCGCTACAATGGGAACACGGTAAGCGTAACGAGATTACCACCCAGATAATTAACTCTAGATGACAGTTGGACAAGGAAACCCTTTGGTTGATTAAACCTATCCATTTTCCCTACGTGTATGTATGTATCCTGTCCTGAGGTATGTGTTGCTTTTATGTTATGATATTCACCCTGGTAACTTCCACACAATCATCACATATTCAGTTTCATTCAGTTACAGCAATTTGTGAAACAATTTACTTACAATGCATATCTCAACAACACTGCGTCTTCAGTACTGTAACTTCATGTCCTTTATTTGATATATTTGCGTAACTGAGAAACAATATATTTATATCAATGTTTTCAAAACCATTCAACATTTTAAACACCAACAACAGATCTTCTCTCAATATGTAGTCTGTAGTGGTGTTGAACCGCATTCGAACAAGAATGACCAGTTTCACAATATCTAATCACGATATAGAAACCCATCCTGTTCACCTGAAGGATGACTGTATGCCGGATGCCACGGGTACGGTTGTAGATCGTATGAGAAGACCTTCTTTGTTTGGTGCCAGCGGGAACACGCTGAAGGAGTACCACTCGACGCCAGAATCCGCGTCCGTCCATCCGAACCACATCACATTCCGGGTGGCAAATCTCTACAGGGACAAACACCTCGGTAATAGCAATAAGCATGGACAGAAAGACGACCGACTATTTCACTGATATTCATCTTAGGGCGAATGGTATATAACGATGATTTTATAAACAACAAAGCCACAAGCTTCCCAAAATAATTATTCACGCCTCGGGGACGTTTCGATCAACGTTTGGACGATATACTTAAAATAGTATGAACAGCTAAGATACGCCGTACGGGTGTTATCATTTGGTGACCTTGTACCAGGCATAGGTTAAATTGTTATGTTAATTTTGAAGTTCAATTAACTCGGTTACCATTGCTGACAACTACTGGTCTGCTGCCTGCAGTTGGAGCTTTTACGATCTTTGCGTACAGTGATCAAAGTTCGTTCAAGAAACGGCAAAGAAATTCACAGACACCTGCAATTGTTGAAATGATCTCATTGTCCAGTCAGTGTCAATCAATAAGTTTCATAGGAATTGCAGTTTGACTGGCTAATCTAGCAACGTACTGTATTGTGTACGAGTACAGACTGTTATTTATAGTTCAACTTCGGCCATATACTGGCCATATTCAATTCATTACGTTGCTCTGCGCACATGTCCTTGAACTGTCATATATATAATCTGGGTCCGAATGATCTTACTCACGTTGTTGTCAATTTCGCGGCCGACATCAATAGGCACGTTGTTGTCGGCTGTGCAATTGTCGATAACGCTGCAATGTTTGGGTGGCTCCAGATCAAACGTCACAACAACGGTCTTGATATTCGATGATCCGCTGAATGTATCGCGATATGTCTGCTGCGTGTCTGTGTTCAACACCGTCTTGAAACCTCCAGTGGCCGCTGTCATGGTTGTTTCTAGACTGCAGATAGGACGTCATAACATAACAAGTCGCCAACGTAGTCGTTTATGCTGGAGAACGGGGTGACTCCTTTTCAAAACATATTTCCTCAAGA
>OZ024860.1:28698019-28703019 GCA_964017155.1 Oasisia sp. SBJ-2009 | reverse complement strand
TGGCCGCTTCTGCAGTAGCACTTGTTCACGTCGTAACACAACGCGTTGTTTTTGCAACGCGGACTGCAAATCGCTGAAAACGATGGTTATGTCAAAGGTCTCGTTGATTTAAAAATAATATTTATATAAGCTCATAAGTTGGTTTCAAAAGTTACTATATGTAATGAACAAATAAATTACTTTCAAGCGTTTCGTTCAGTTTCCATGTTTTGATCACGCGGCCTAATTTTGTCTAAACAACTGGATAGTTAAATTATTTAAGCTCACTATTCATTGACAGCGCGGCGACATTTGTGTAAACATTGTATTGATGAATTCAAAATTGTTTCCACTCGCTAAAGAAGATTTGTGCAATAGATACATTAAAATAAGTATAGCTTACCTAGGGTGACACCATTGTACAATAAAAACGAATGGAAGACCTGCATTTAAGGGGTCACACTATATGAAATTACATATTTTAATTAAAAGTCATATCTTAACGTCAGACCGCCAGCCAGGTATATACTCTGCACCGACAGATACCTTTTTGTGTCACTGCATTCTACATCGTAAGGACCTCTGTAGCAAACACCAAACGGATATCAATAGGATATCCTTGAGCAATTCGATATATCCATGATGGCCGCCAATATGACGGCCGGAGCCCATCAAAAATAACCTTTGAACCAGTGGACTTATAATCGCAAGTGATACCACATGTTTAGCTAGACATGTTACGAACAATCCGTTTGGGGGTTATTTTTGCAATTTACAGTCAATAAAAGGTCAAATATCATAGTCAATGTCATATATAAAGAAATCATGCAAAGGAAAGCTGTATTTTGCATATAATTAACATATTTATATAACATTATTGTTCAGAATTGAAATTTGCAAATACGTTTAACTCAATTATGAATGTTACAGTTCAAATTAACATTAGGTAAACCATGCAACGGTCAGTACCAAGGTCATTTAATATGTGGTAATCACTGATTAAAACAAGTGGCATGACGATTATTATTCTATGGTGAGGGTAGGTACATATCTATTGAGATAACTACTTATTAACGGCTAGTGACATGCACAGTTATTATATATTTCCGTTGTCAGTTCAGTTAGATGGCATATTTGTTGTTGCAATCATTCTCTCCTCTACAGTTGCAGACAATTGTACAACTGAGTCCATTTGACTTGCAGCGACACCTCTTGGTGGCATATGGCTTTCCGCTGCTACAGCGTCAGTTAAGAGACTGAGCAGGAGTTGGAGGAAGGCCTGACGGTATGACAGTTGTGGAAAGATAGGTCCTAACCTCAGGAAGGCGCCATGCATAACCCCAAGGGCAGCAAAGTCTGTCTTGGGGCAATCTCCCCTGACGGCCACAGCGAGATGACCAGGCGTGGCAGTCACTCCGAATGCTGTCTCAGTCGGAGGAATTAAGAAGGGTTTCAGTGGCTCAAGGGCGTTCCTTCTCACCGAGTTCTGCTATGTTTTTACCCGTGCTTCCTTGAGCGATTCACAGACTCTCATCTTATAGCATGCCAAGGTGAAGACCATGTCGCCAGTCCTCTCGTAGGGTAAGCGTTGAACTTTGATTCAAGGTACTCATCAGGCGTTTCATGCGGAGGCAGAGATAAAGAGAGTGGCTATTCTGTATCTCTGTAGTAGATTGTCTCATCTTCCTCATCAAAACAAATGGGATTGGACATTGTTTGCTTTGCTGATACGGGGTATCATGCATGGAACTGGCTCTACCGGAGGTTTCGAATAGAATATGTCTCATTGGTCGCCATATCGTCAGTCAATGCCAACCCAATAGGGTTGCTTAGCTAAGCATCACAGTTGTCGACTGTGACCTGAACAAATCGTTCCATCGTGACGGGGCGTCGTCGGTCACAGTGTGTTTCGCCATCGCACAGGATTGCTTAAAGCGCAAGAACTCATCACACGAACAATAGACGAGATAGCTATACATGTGCTTGTCCGTTTGGTTTTGGTTGAAGTATACCCGAGCGCAATCTTGAGAAGGATAGGGTGTTTCTCGATGTGATGTTTTCAATTAGTAGAGAGGGAAGAGATTTCCCACCAATGAACAGTTTCCTCATTAACGTCTGGATGGTATCAGGTGCATATTTTTCTGCGATCTCATTGGAGATTTCCGTTGGGTATGTACGACGCTTGTAGTCCATCACCGAACACTTTTCCTTCTGTATGTGTTACATTAAACATAACCTTTGACCTTTTGTTGACCTAAAAATTATAAAGTAACTCCAAAAACGGATTGCTCATAACGAATTTACCCAAAACACTTGCATTTATAAGTTCACTATTTCAAAAGTAATTTCCTTTTGGTGTTGGCTGTCATCTTGGCGGTCATCTTGAATATATTGAATTGGTCAAGGATATCCGCTTGATATTCGTTATATACTAAGGATGTACAATCCAGCGAGAAAAAGAACATCCGTCATTACAAGGTTAGTCCTAAAAATCTGCTTTGTCAACCTGACTAATAGGGCCCGTAAGTGTGTCACGATAAAAGGCGTGACTCCGCGCGATTGGATCTCATTGGGATCTAAGCGAGACAATTGGGGACTGGCCACAAGAATAATACACAATAAAATAGTTTACGGGATTTGCATTTTACATTGCTGTACATTGTGGTTTCGATAAGCACTTATACCTGACAAGTTGTCTAAATTGGCATAATCATAACACATGTGTACGTTTGCCCCAAACAGGTTGTACTACGCGAAAAATGGCACTTTTCATTATTAGTCAAGATCGCCAAACGCAAGTACTTGCCGCTATTGCCATGGCAACCACCATTATAATCGATTACAATTCATGATTTCCGTGATCATTGTCACCGGCAAAGTGTTCCACTGCTTCTGCTTGTAATAATCCTTCGGACAGTATAACTGAAATAGTTAGACTGGAACCGTTCGATTATTACAACCAAAAACAAAACGAAGTCCTATACGTTAACATGGAGAATATGGACCTGCTGCCCCCAACTGCCCCCAGCCTCGTTTTCGCGCGCGAGACTTACACGCCCTATAACAAATCATTAGCATAATCGTAAACAATTGCAGCAACCACCGGAGTTTGCCTGCATGTACATGTCTGCTAGGGGGTAAAAAGTAAAGGCAGTTCTTATATAGCGCAATATCCAATCCTCAGGACCGTTCAAAGCGCTTTACACTTTACTTCCCTGACAGACCTGTTCACTCAGACACCATCTCGACTTCTCTGGGAAGCATCCAGCCATATGCTACAATTAATGCGCGAAGGCTGCTCGTACACATATCCACAACTGTCTATAGCCAGGTACTCATTTAATTCAGCTGAGTGAACTGGAGCAATGTAGAGTGAAAAAACTTGCCCAAGGTTTTAACGCCGCAGCCAGGATTCGAACCCGGGTTCTCGTAGTCGAGAGTCCGAAGCTCTACCCCTGAGCCACTGCGCTCTACAGTAGGGTAGTAGCCGGCGAGGACAGTTGAAAGGCAGCTTCAACTCACGTATATTGCAAGTGGAGCCTCTCCAGCCGGGACAGCAGTGGTGCGGGTCTGTTCTCGTCTCCGTCACATCGTAATACACGGTCCGTCCACAGCGACGTCTGGAGGAAGAGCAACGCAAATGCTGTTGTTGAAGCGGTGTAGTTTTTACATTTTACGGACGTTAAAAATGCCCGCGTGACGTTTCTGTGCAGGCGTGAGTAACTCGTTGCTATTAGTTACCATTTAGTAAGGTTCCCTATTAAGTTTATGTTAACAGGCAAACAATATCAACGCCTTGGTGTTATGCATCTAAAAGAGTTTTCACAAACTAACCATTTGCATCTACAATCAAATTGTTCACATGAGTGGTTTACTCAGAAAGTGGTCTTAAAATGCACAAATCTAGCAAAACCACCGACACCATGAAAGGGACCATCTTGGTCCAGGCAACCAATCAATACCCAGCTTATATCACGCTTTGGTAAAACAGTACGTCCCCGAGTGTTCTGGTTCAACTCTCATAACAAAGAAGAGCCAAGGGGTTTGCTAAAAGTGCCATACGTCGATTTACAATGATACCGCGACTGCATTGTGTAATACTGTTCCTCATACGGTTGTACCAACAGCACAGTGAAATACAGTATCAGTGAGCTGTCTCTTTTGGTAAACCTTGAGTAAACCAGAACTGAAAAAGTGTTCCAGTGGATTATTTGGAATTGATATTCACAGACACAGTGCGGATGCCAGACGACCGGGTTCAATTAAACTAACCATGGCAGTGACCACCAACAGCCGCAAAACACAGCCGCCAAACGTCTTCTCACATATCTCACATACATTATTATACATACATTACATTACAAAACAAATGACTTGTATTCCTATAACGAAGAAAAACCGCGCGTATTGGACTCACTAATTCTAGAGAAGGACAACTCTGTAAACCAATGACAATAATGGTCAGCAAGTTGACCGGTGGTCATTAATGGAAAAGGAAGAAGACAGTCAAACGGGAATATTGCTACAGTGAACTCGTTCTTCCTGGTTTTCGTGTGGCCTACTGTTTCCGTAAACAAATGCTTGTTTTGTATTAACTCATCCAAGTGCATGACCTCCACACGTGTTTTTTTCTCTTTCAGTGTTATTGATCTATACAATTCTATCGGTGCCATTTGCACTCGTTTAGCATTGCTGTTTACATAAAACCACAATGCTGAGTACAATTCTAAAATAGCTGACATTTTGAAAATAGCTGTCTAGCGTATCAACAACATGATGACCGGGCAGTGGTTTCCAATATGTCATACTTACTTTCCCCAAAACCACCCACAACTATGGTGGACAGTCTTCGACTTCCTCACCGTGACAGTGTAGTCCCTCGGACAGTAATGAGAGTCGCTGAAACACAAATACACACATTATGAAGTGTAATGTTTGACAGGGCATGCAAGTGAGTCTCGTTTCTGGTCCATCTGCAGCGATATTTACCGATACCACACACAACTGGTCTCCACCTCGTT
>OZ024860.1:28668019-28693019 GCA_964017155.1 Oasisia sp. SBJ-2009 | reverse complement strand
AGCAAACATTATTATTATTTCCGGCGCGTAGAGACGATACAAAGAAATCCGTGACAAGATAACACTTGATAAGCCTGTTAATGTCCGAATAATACTTTGATACCTGGCGTCACCAAACGCAGTGGTGTGCGTTCATTTTCAACATCGACACATGTCAAATTTACGCTTCGCACAGGAAAGACATTTCTGTTCAATATTAATGATTATAACATATTATTTCTATGTTTTAGGACTCTGCAATTTCTGCACATTATCCAAATTGCTTGTTAAAGTTTAAGTATCACGTAATCGGTACAGAGATACAGTTCCTGCATGTTTTATATAAGCAAATAATAAACGGTGTTAATACTTTTTTGCACTTTTCCGACAATTGAATATTGTCGCCTTAGACGACCGGGTAAAGTGGGTTTTCACTTGACTCTCGCAATGAATCGCGGCTGTAGGTCAGGCCAGATCGTGACTAATGGAGTTACACTAAAGCGCCATGGACGTTATCTATGTATTTGTCACTGACACACTGAAGCATGCCCTGGGGCCAACCTGGGGATTGACTTCAATGTGTACGTTATCTGTATTGATTCAAGCTGGAGGAAGTATGCTCAACACAAAGACGTGGCTTAGATAATACATGGAACACAACGCTGACCATTGGCGAGTCCAGGGGTTATAGACTTTTGAAATGTGCTCACCTTATATGGTGCCGAACATATACGTGCCCCGCCCAACACCGCCCCTCGTACAAGCCACAATTGAATTCTGCAATTGTACTGTATACAACATAATTATCGTAGGAAGAATTGGTTGATGTTATTCTTCTTCTTTTTACACCATGTACTTACTGTACTGATTTATTTTTGTATTATATATTTACCAATGTTAATTCATATTATTAATGTTATTATAATGATCATATTGTGTCTTATCAAAAAAAACTTAACAAATATGACATGCTTATTTATTTATTATACCTATTTATTGCAGTTATTTATCGACTTAATTTATAAATGTTATCACATTCAGTGCTGATTACCATTATAATCATTATAAAGTGTCTTGTAATATGTATCTGGATCGTCAGTCTTATTACTGGCATTTAAAGTGGAACTGAAGATAAATTCCCGTGCATAATGCCATGTTTAAGACGGACAATACAGTCTTTTTTAATTTTGATATGTGTTCTTAGATTAACACATTTTAGAACTTATTGGTAACAGTGTGTTAAGTCCTCCCTATTAACACATATTATAACTTCGTCGTGAAACTTTGTTAAGTCCTCCCCATCTGTCAATGTCACGACCAGTGATTGGATGCCGATGTCGAAGTGATGCTGATGTTTCGACAAATAGCCGATCCCTCCTCCCCCATCCTAATGGATTAAGCCGGGAGCGGAGACAATGAAATGGCGTTGACGATCCAATGCCAGCGCCGGTTTTCGTTGAGCCTCAACGGGGTATAAATTGGTGGGAACATTGGCGGGAGCAGATGTTTGAAATTGGTGGTGCATAAAAGTTGAAAAACAAGAGAAAATAGTGACTGATAAGTATTATTCTTATGTGAAGATTATTCATAAAGCAGTACTAGACATATATTGGGTAATAGTTTGGTTAAAGGTTTGTCAGAACAGTATTTTTGAGCAGATTAGTATAGTGGGTGATAATAGGGTAATTTAGCCTTCGACAAGTTTGTAAACAAGATTTTGCAAAACTTATTATTTGATAGAATATTTATCAGATATAGTATCCAGCATAACAGCTACAGTATTATTCTTATGTGAAGATTATTCATAAAGTTTTCGTAAAGGTTTGTTAGTTAAAAGTATTTTTGAGCAGATCAGCATAGTGGGTGATAATAGGGTAATCTAGCCTTCGACAAGGTTGTTTACAAGATTTAGCAAATCTGATTATTTGATAGAATATGTAATAAGTAAGATAATACTTTGATCAGGTAGCATTGTTATTAAAAAATAAGCAAGCTTTTTAGTAGAAACCTTAGTTTGTTTATGTAGGTAGTGTCCGCTAGTGAACGGTACCGGTAAGGACTAAATTTGTCAGTTGTGTATAACATAAAGTGAGCTGCAGTTACTGTCCACATTAAACAGTCTTTCTGAAGACTAATTGGTATACAGACTGAGTAAATGTTGAGTTCCTGTGTAATCATAATATGGCCCCTTGCAAGCGGCAAGTGAAGGCAAGGAGGCACTTAGTATGTGACTATTGTCACAGCTTTGTCGATTTTGCTCTATCCGGATGCACAAAGTCTTGGGCAGAAACAATGGAGGAAGACTTTACTTTCCAGTGCACAGGGTGTTGTAAAGTGGAATGTCTTACAGCAGAGTTAGCTAGGCTAACCGATATTGTGAAGGGGCTGGAGATGAAAATACCCAAAGAGACGGATGGAAGAGGTCGGAATGAGCAATGCAGTGACAAGAAGGATGAGGACAGGAGATTAAGAGGAGGGAGGGTGAGTGCAAGGAAAACAAATGGAGAAAGAACAAGAGAAAGCATGGCATGCAGAAAGGTGACAGGGGAGAAAGTGACAGTAGATGAGGGGGGGACAATGGAACAGGAGAGGAGAGAAGTTCATGTGACCGGAGGAAAGATGAATGGAAGAAAGGAAGTGAGAGTAAATGTGACGAAAGGGAAGTCAATAACAGGGATGATGACAGGACGAAAAGAGGCAGGGGAAAAATGAACAACAGAGAAGGCGGGAGGAAGAAAAGTCAACGACCAGGTAGATGCAACACGGAGGAGCTACTCTGAGGCAGTGATTGAGGGGGCATCGAGAACAGAAAGGGTGTTTATGGGCGACTCAATTTTGAGAAAGACAGACAAGACTTTAAAAAAAGGCGAAGATATTGTTGTCGGATAGAGCATGTGACAGATAGGGTAGAGAACGTGTTGGGGCATGGCCAGGGAGGATCTATATTAGTACATGTAGGGACGAACAATGCAGACAAGGAGGGGACAACTAGAATAGTGCAAAGATACAGACAGTTGGTAGGGAAACTGAAGAAGACAAGAGTTGAACAGATTATTCTCTCAGGAATCTTGCCAGTGATGGGAGGAAGGGGTGTAGCATATAGAAACTGCAAGAGGATGGCAATCAACGTTCTAGTAGAGCAGATGTGTGAAGAAGAAGGCGTTGGATTTGTAGATTTGTGGGGATACTTTGTTGGGAAAGAAGATATGAGAGACGGCCTCCATCTAAGCGGAAAGGGCGCAGCAGTTTTCTCCGAGAACTTGCTTCGATCTATGGACAGTGGAACAGGTTGCAGTTATTTAAACTAGATTCGCAGGGGGGATTCACAGAGAAGCCAAATACTGGAGGCACAGATAAGGACAGCACAAAGAAAACGGCAAAGAACAGTCTGGAAAACTCTACCACATTTGGTTATAAATGTGTTTGTTTAAATGCAAGGAGCATAGTAAACAAAAGAAATGAACTAAACATTATGGTAGAAGATACTGACCCTCACATAATAGGTATAACTGAATCTTGGGCCACCACGACATATCAGATGCCGAATTAGGAATGACAGGATATGTCATGTTTAGGAAAGATAGAATAGGGAGAACGGGAGGTGGTATTATTTTATATATTAAAGAATCCATCCAGGCTTACGAAATTAAATTAGAAAAAGAAGCAGAATGTGAAGAAGCTGTCTGGTGTAACATAGTTTCAGGAAACTCAAAGTTAACTGTTGGGTTAGTTTATCGAAGTCCAAACATAAACACAGACGAGAATGAGAAAATACAAAATGCTATAAAGGAAGTCAGTAAACGGGACTGTATAATTATGGGGGATTTTAACCATGGGCGTATACAGTGGAAATCTCTACAGAGTACTGGGAGTGAAGATCAAAAGTTTTTAAGTTTAGTACAAGACAGTTTCCTTATTCAACATGTGTTAGAACCAACAAGGGGGAGAACGTGTTGGACATAGTGTTGAGCTCACAGAAGGAATGTATTGATAATGTCAGGGTATGTGAGCCACTGGGATGTAGTGATCACAACCAGATATATTTTATCATCAAAGTAAAAGGAGAACAGAATCAAAAAATAAGGTACAGGGAAAATCTTCACAAAGGAAGATATAAGGACATGAAGAAATATTTAGCAAAGATAGACTGGAATAACACACTGGAGAATAAGACAGCAACAGAATGTTGGAATATCTTAAAGAGTGAAATTGACTGCATTGTCGAAAAATGTGTCCCCTTGAAAAAACAGGGGACACGGTCAAAAAAGAAACACTTATCAAAAGAAGCCATTAGAAAAATCAAATACAAGCAAATGATGTGGAAGACATATAGACATAATGGAAGTGAAGAAGACTATGCCATTTATAAAGAAGCACTTAACCAAGTTACAGCTGAAATTAGAAATTCAAAGAGAAGCTATGAACAAAAATTAGCTTTTAATATAAAACATGACAGCAAGAGTTGTTATGCGTATGTTCGAAGTAAACAGAAAGTTCAGGATAAGGTCGGACCTCTAGAAGATAGTGATGGAAACATGATAACAGAGGGATTCTTAATGGCAGAAAACCTAAATGAATACTTTAGTTCGGTGTTTACCAGGGAAGATATTAGTGCATTACCAGTACCAGAGACTAAATTCGAAGGGAGAGAGTCAGACTATTTAGGACAACTAATTGTAACACCAAAAATGGTAGCTACGAAAATAAGGGATATGAAGTGGATATATATAACCTGGAGTGGATGGGATTCCTCCCAAATTACAAATTAGCATACCATTTGCAACAGTGTTCAATTTGGCATTAGAGGAAGGAGTAGTTCTGTTAGAATGGAAAGAAGCAAACATCATACCATTATTTAAAAAAAGGATCAAGAAGCAAGTCAGAGAACAATAGACCAGTGAATTTAACATCGGTGATTTGTAAACTATTAGAAAGACTAATTAAAGATCACTTGGTTGATTTTCTTGTTAAAAATAACTTGATTAAGCCATCTCAACATGGGTTTCTAAAAGCGAGGTCATGCATAACAAATATCTTATGTTTTTTGGAAGATGTCACAAAGTGGGTAGATGAGGGATCACCAGTAGATATAATATACTTAGATTTTAAAAAAGCTTTTGACAAAGTGCCACATCAAAGATTACTACTTAAACTGAAGGTCCATGGCATAGGCAATGTTATGATTAACTGGATAGAAAAATGGCTTATCGATAGAAGACAAAGAGTAGTAGTTGATGGGGAGGTTTCAAACTGGAAATCGGTTTTGAGTGGAGTACCGCAGGGATCAGTATTGGGACCTATTTTGTTCTTAATATATATCAATGATTTGGATGATGATATAACAAGCAAGGTGTTGAAGTTTGCGGACGATACAAAAGTGTTCAGAAAAATAAAAAGTGATACAGATAGACAGCAATTACAAGATGACCTAAATAAGTTGACCGAATGGTCTGAGAAGTGGCAAATGCTGTTTAATTATGGGAAGTGTAAGTGCCTCCACACAGGACATGGGAATGAAGATGCACAATATACAATGGGTGATACTGTACTAAGTACTACCGTAAAGGAAAAGGACTTAGGGTTAACTATTAGTGCTGATATGAAGGTATCAGAACAGTGTGCAATTGCAGCAGCGAATGAAAACCAAATTCTTGGATTAATTAGGCGAAATATAGTGTACAAGGAAAAAGAACTAATAATACGACTGTACAAAACAATAGTTAGGCCTCATTTAGAATATTGCATACAGGCATGGAGGCCATATCGCAAGAAGGATATTGATATACTAGAAAGAGTACAAAGAAGAGCAACCAAAATGATACAAAAACTCAGGAATATTAGTTATGAAATGCGTCTAAAAGAATGTGGATTAACAACACTAGAAACCAGGAGACTGCGAGGAGATCAGATAGAAGTATTTAAAATATTGAATGGGTATTAAAATATTGACAGAAATACTTTTTTCTCAGTTAAGGAAGAGAGAAGGACTAGAGGACATGGAGTTACATTAGCAAAGAAGCAGTGTAGATTATATATTAGAAAATTTTCATTTTCACAAAGAACAGTAAATGAATGGAACAGATTATCGCCTGATTGTGTAGGTGCTAGTAGTGTTAATATATTTAAAAATAAAATTGACATGTACCTAAGAAGGGCGGGGTACATTTAGATAGATAGATTGGACTCTCGATAAGCCAAAGGGCTTCCTTGTCCACCTGCCATCTTGAGTTGATTCTCTAGGTGACAATCTTGTTAAATCTTGTTAAATCTTGTTAAATATGAGGTGTTGACTAAACTACCCTCTGGTCGTCCTGGGAAAGTTTGTGCCCAATCTCCAGGACTATCACCAGGCCTAAAACCGCTGCATACTATACTCGCCGGCAGATCTTTTCACCATATGGACTTCATAGGGAAGTATTCATCCACGCTGCAATTAATTTACGAAGACTATTGTACCCTAACATACACAACTGATTATAGCCACATGTGCGTAGTAGGGTGGATTATGAAGTTGATTTTGCATATGTATTTCATTATGCATTTAATAGTCATACTATCTATGCATAATATATGCCGTGTTTATATATATATATATATATATATATATATACATATATATATATATATATATATATATATATATATATATATATATATACTAATATATGTCATGTTATTATATATATATATATATATATATATATATATATATATATATATATGTATATATATATATATATATATATATATATATAATATATATATATATATATATATATATATAATATATATATATATATTAACACATTTTAAAACTTCTTCGTGAGTCTTCCCCCAACAATGTCACGACCAATGAGTCGATGCCGATGTCGGAGTGATGCTGACGTTTCAGTTAAGTCCGACAGACGCGTAATCGACCAAATGTCATCATCTTGATTGTTTGGTATTGCAAAGAATGCTATGACTTTATCGCCAGTAAAAATGAACATGATAAGTTTCCCATATCTAGATGAAAGACAATATTCACTCGCGATAAAGAGTCAATATAAATATCACGGTATTCATTCGGTCACAAATAAACAAAATGTTGCGGTTTTTGATCTATATTTGGGTAGGTTGTTTACGACAATTAACTTTTTTATCACTTTGAACTTGCGAGATGTCCATATATTAGCACGCTTAGATTAAACATGAAATACAGTTGTGATTGTTGCTATGTATTTTAGTTGTATTTCTGCAAACCAATAACGTGTTCATAATTGGGAATATAAATGAATGACATGCTCTTCTAACATTTTATTAGGTCCGATTTTATTTATAATGACCAGCTTCGTGCTGTTTTCTTCTTTCGTATCAATTCGGGGTAATGCCATCAAGTATCATTTCAATGGAAATCGCGTATAATAATAATAATAATAACAACAATAATAATAACAAATATATAGCGTCATAAATCTAGATAAATATATTCGGAGGCATTGTTAGTACATAAATGTTTACGTACATACATGTATACATGCAGAATATTAATACGTTTCGTAACATAAATAACACTAATTAAACCGAGGCTAATCTTGAAATCACCGGAAGCAGCGAGAAACCTAGGCTGCTGCTTTGACAGACATATGCAACTGTACTGCCTCGTGCTAGGGAAGACCGGGACCACTTGGTACAAAACTTATACATTTCGTCATGAGAAAAACCTACCATGGCAGAGAGGAAGAACTTGGATTTCACCTACAAAAACGACAGAGTCGACGCGTTCCCCCGACAATAGTAACTGACCTTGACTTCGCAGACGATCTCGCCCTAATAACTGAAGAAACAGAGCAGGCACAAGAGGTACTAACACACCTGCAATGCAAAGAAAACAGTAATTCAAACATTCAACCATGATACACCGATAATTGTAAACTCAAGTGACGGAACAAAATTAAAAATCATTGAAAACTTTAAATACTTAGGATCATGGATGGAAAGCACAGACAAAGACTTCAAAGTAAGAAAAGCTCTTGCCTGGAGTGCCTGTCACCAACTAAGAAAGATATGGTCGTCAACACTCTCAAAAAAGGATAAAACTCAGACTGTTTATTGCTACCGTCGAATCAGTTCTCCTATATGGTGCGGAAACGTGGACAATAACAAAATCTATGAAAAAGCAACTTGACGGATGTTACACTAGAATGCTACGGATGGCCTTTAATGTATCATGGAAACAACACATAACCAACATACAACTATATGGTGAATTACCACCAGTATCCACCAAAGTGCAATAGAGAAGAATGCGGCTCGCTGGGCATTGTGTCAGACACGAGGATGAAGTCGCCAACAAACTTGTCCTGTGGCAGCCAACGGACGGACATGCAAACCGGGGAAGACAAAAATGACTTATGTTGACAACCTGCTGCAAGATACAGGGCTGGGAAACATAAGAGAAATGAAGACAGTCATGATGGACAGAGGGTGCTGGAAGGGCTGTGTATTCAACGCGGGGCGTCTTGAAAGACGACCTAAGTGAGGTGAGGTTATACATTTCAAGATTGCGAGTGGGTTTCTTAACACATTGACTTTTTTTTCATGCCAGAGGGTCTCATGGGGCACAAGTAATTATTCGGCCTATTTCACTGGTATAATGAGTTATATGAGCAAGTTATACCAGCCTGCGGGGTAATTTGCAACATATATATTTCAGCATTGGTGCACATTGTAATAATATACTGTAGAAAATAACTTTTGAAATGTATCTCTCGATCTCTTTCTATCTATCAATATATATATATATATATATATATATATGTATATATATATACATATATATATACATATATATCTATACATACATATATATATATATATATATATATATATATATATATATATATATATATATATATATATTTCTATGCAGAATCTACTAAATTATGTGTTTGTATGTGATGTTAACAATACTAATAATACTAATAATATATATATATATGTATATATATATATGCATATATATATATATATGCATAGCAAAACACGCAATAACATAAATGTTTAAATTAAATGACCTGTAGGTTATAACCAAAGGCAAACATAAATTTAGAAATGATATTTCATACCATAACTATTTAATAATCTGCATAACAACATCAACAATTGTAAACATGTTTTCTTCCAATGTTTATTAAACGCATAGAAGATCAAAAACTTTATAATGCATGTTGCACTCAACACAAAGGTTATTTTTCTAAGATATGTACCCTATCAACCATAATTACAATGCAAACGTAGATACACATAACATTACAAAAATTGTACTGTTGAAGATCTTTGCGGCTACGGTTTCAATGTTTTCTCTAAGATATTGACCGTCCCACAAAACGTGAGTTTGTGCACCTTTGAGGTTCGAACACATATTTCCAGCCAAACAAGAATACCATGGAACATTTTGTCATAAATATCCGCCCACCGATTGGGTTCCGGCGCCCAAGCCTAACACTATCTTATAATTACAGTCACAGCGACTTACTAAAAACGATCAGAGAGCTGTCGGCTTTTGTAACATTCATCACAAGTTCGTTGTTTTGTCTGGGAAAGTTTGTAGGTTTATCATCTAGAACCCTCGGAACCGCGCTTGTGTCTAAGAGAGATATAATAGTATTATGTTTATCGATATATATATATATATATATATATATATATATATATATATATATATATATACGTATATATATATATATTTATATTTGTTGTTACATCACATGCGTTCGTTCGAACAAATAAACATCCTACTTTAAGTTAGCTAACTACGTAATTTTACTTGCATCAGTGATATTGAAAATAGGAACCCTTTCATCGTAACATAGCAACTATGTACGATTGACGGAGAGATGACGGACACATTATGATTTAATATCATAATAGTGTGCGTGTGCGAGTGTGCGTGGATTAATGTTCATTTAATATGGATAACAAATAAAGTGCAATAGACAACAATGCATGGATTTTTCTTGTTTCAGATAATCCATGTCATGTCGTGATACGTTTCAACAATTGCAACATTTGGAAATATTGTGGTCAGCTACTTGATTATTGTTCGCGATGTCACGTGCCACAGAGGTCAATGTTGAACATAAAATGACATCTTAACTCCTCATTCAAGGAAGCTATTTCACAGACAGACCACGTGTCTGTCAGGGGGTCATAGGCTTCAATGACATGCGATTTCTCCTCGGGATCTCCACCTCCAGCCACGAGTATCGAGTCGCGCCACACGACTGTAGGAGCGTTTCCGTGCTCCTGCTGTGGTGGACTCAGTCTTGTCCAACTGTCCGAGGCCGGATTGTATCTGAGACATGTTTTTGTAAATCCTCCCACCACATAAATTGAGTCGTTCAAAGTAACGGCAGAGCCGAGGTCGCACACGTCCGGTGAGTCTGACTGCGAGCTCCATGTGCCACACGTCGTGTCTAGCACTTGAGTGCTGCGCAATGGCGTTTCCTGCGCATCTCGCCCACCGAAAACAAAGATTCTGTTGTCGTAGGTGACAACAGCAGCACCATACACCGCCTTCGGCATGTCGGCTACTGCTGACCACTGGCGCCGCTTAAGGTCCAGACACTCAACCGACGCCACCACCAAGTCGTTTACGTCATTACCGCCTACCACATAGGCGCGGTCTATCAGAGAGACACTGCGATGATACCACCGTGCAGTTATTAGTGGCGGCATCGTCTCCCACTTCTTTGAGACCACGCCGTAGAGTAAGCATTGGTTCAAGGCGTCTTTGTTGACGCCGCCTGTCAACAACAGGCCTCCATCAACGCGACATACGCTGTAATAGCTGCCTACTGACCATGGCGGGAACACCAGCGACCCCCACATCGGTGGGGGTCGCTGGTTGTGTTCAGTCTCATTCCTCCCTTCACCAGTCAAGCCACCGACCACGAGGAGGCATGATGTCATTCGAACGTTGGCCCTTGGAACTGTGCGGCAATTACTGATCCACTGATGGTTGACCGTGTCTGCCTGGAACGCCGTTGCCTCGAGTACATATGCAAAGCACTTGGGGGTTAAGAGTTCGTGTAGTTCCTTCATGTGCCACAGACAGTTGCGCGAACAATATGGCAGGCGGACGTTTTGCATGATCGCGTCCATGCACTGCTTCCGTTGTTCAAGGTCATGTTGAATCCAACCAATCACGGCGTCGAAGACAACGTCTTCATCATCAACATTGAGATCGTCGTCTTTGATGAACGCTATCAGTTCTGTGCTGGACATCTCTTTGAACCCTGCAGTAAATGCGACGGTCTTGAACTCAGCACAAACGAACTGTCGGGTCACCTTCTGCAGACGATCGAGTCGATACAAAGCAGATAATCGCCAGAGTTCGAAACAGTTGTTTGGGTCGACATGAGCGATCATGAAGTCGGCACAGGTATCTTTCAGACAATCCAGCGATAACACATCGGCTGCTTTGAGCAAATGTTCTGCGTTGTCGATTGTCAAAGTAATCTCTCCAGTGTAAATGTAGTCAACCACACTTCTCGCTATTTCCGGTTCCATTGTCAGCTGGACTGTGTCAGACGTACTTTCTTTCAGGCCACACCTGAACATTGCCCTGAAGTAATCGCTTGCTGCTGCCAGAACATTTCGGTGACACTGGATTTCAACGTCACCTGTCTGCAATGTCACATCCGTATACTCGTCGTTCTGACGCAGCTGTTGCAAACTCTTCATAAACTGATTCTGGTACACCTTGTCAACATATACTTTGACATGTGTGGCACTCGCTGCAACCACAAAAACATAGCTCATTATTATACAGCATAGCGCTGCATATACATTTAGATACGTACATGTACATACGTACATTGTACATACATGTATATGCTGCGCTTGTATACGTATACGTATATATATAAATATATATATATATATATATATATATATATATATATATATATTTATATATGCGCTGCATATACATTTAGATACGTGTCTACGTACATACATGTATATGCTGCGCTTGTATACGTATACGTATATATATATATATATATATATATATATATATATATATATATATATATATATATATATATATATATATATATATATATATATATATATATATATATATATATATATATGTATATATATATATGTATAGATATATATGTATATATATATATAAATATATAAATATATATATATATATATACCTGTCTGTGCTATTTGTTATTACAAAAAACAATAAGGCATACATATACATAATAATACATATGCGTATCTATACATATTTTGTGTTACAGATAGATAAATACACGCACACACACGCACGCACACGCACGCACACACACACATACACACACACACACACACACACACACACACACACACTGACAGTAAACTTAGAATCATGACGAATATCATGTTATGTTTTCGGTAACTAATAAACAAATGTCGATTATTTCTCTAAATAAATTTGGGTAGATTATTTATGATAATTCAATCTTGTGTGGTCACTATACCTTGCGATTTATTTGTTGCCCGCCCATAAAAAAAGACATTGGTATGAGTTAAGCTTATGCTTTCATTTTCCTGCAGGTGTTACAACAACAACAACAACAACACCACCACCAACAACAACAACAACAACAACAACATTTTAGTTGATATACCGCCAGATCCATTATTGTTCATGGCCAAAAACAGATCTCCTCAACATGAGTACACCAACAGCAGCAGGCCAAATGAGAACCTTGTGATATTGGCTATTAAGTAATTTTGTCTTAGCATTTGATCGCTAGATGGCGAAACCGTTGTGAATCGTTACCATGGCATGGGCCGGGCGATAGGTCCCTAACTTTTGATACTTGTCAACAGTAGTATTCCGAAAGTTGACGTTTAGTCATATGCTGTTATGGTAATGTATAATAACACTGATACATTAGCAATTAACTCTGGAACAGCCGTATACACCGTTATACCGTCACCACTTTAGGAAACTTCTACAACAACAATGATATAAAAAGAAACTGGCGAAGTTCCGATCACCGTCACTGGCACTGTACTATACTAATTCATTTATATTTTGTAACAAGCCTAGCTTCTCAAACCACTTAGCATCTTAAGAGATAATAAAACAGCTGATTTGGATGTTTACACTTACCCATGGTTTTTGCTAAACGACAAATTCTACTCGACGATCACTTCCGTGTTACAGCCTTAACAGCAAAATCACTTAAGTGTGACATGGGAACAGTAGCGCCATCTAGTGGATATCATGAGTATTAGTATCGCTACTACGCCTAATGCTCTTTGTGAAATCGTCATTCAAACTCACCTCTTCTACCTCAAGCAGTAAACGTTTGCCGCAATGAACTACCCCAGCCTATTATTAAGATCGCTGTATTATAGTGCACAGCTGATGGAGTTGTTTATTAATTATGCATGCCAGAAATAGGTTATTTTGTTATTTAGACGTAACCTTCTAATGTTTGTTATTAATACTTGGAGTATTTGTCAGTAGTTTTGAACAATGACCTGTTCGGAAACCGGTTAATTTACAGTGTACTTGTATGCACCATAGCGTCAAAATCATATTGACTAAACATAAACATGAATATATGTGAAAAATGCGGACAAAGTGTACTTGGTGTGGCACTTCAAGATAGAATAACATAACATTAATCGGCAAGCCAACATCAATGCAAGCAAGCTTTGCAATGTTTGCAATACATTTCTCGCTTTACATTTATGTGTCGGACGAAATTTATCACATGGTTCCTTGTTCGCACACGCGCAGCCTCGATTCGAATATTAGCGATTATCTAACAACAACTCAACCACGTAGCAGACTAAAATACTTTAGCCATAGTATTAATCACCAGGTGGCGTTACTCAGGGATAAGGAAAACATATAATAAAAAACACAGTTAGGCCTAGTCTACCAAAATGTGCACCATCTCGGTTTCTATAGCCACAACTTATATTTTAAGAAACACTTCACTTTCGTTTTACCTGGTTCTACATATGCATGCCAATAATGTCACAGAAATTTTAATAAATTGCTCAAGCACTGCTTTTCGATCGAATCACCTCATCAATAAAATAGTGCATTTATAAATATCATATATAAGGATGTGGTGTGTATTGGAATATGTTGCGCATTGTTATGTTGGTGTATACAGAACGACAGTCAGCGAATATGTGTGAAAATGGTAATGCCCTGAAATATCATGAAAGAAATGGAAAATGTAGCTGGTATTAAGACCCAATGGGCATCATTATTGTCATCGACCTAGATATATATTAAAATGCGCAATTCCCCTTACACATAAAGACAAGTCGTAGACCTACAAGTCTACATATATTGGAATGCCAATAATTAACTATCTAACCGGAATAAACGTGGAAGAAGAAGCCACCCAAACAACCCCACACAAAGCACAACAGAATCCAACATCAAATGATGTTACTGGGCCTGGCTCGATCGGTCAGTCCTGCATATAACACACTTTTCTTCTTGTGATCAGTTTGGGCCATTCTTGTATTAAAACGTGAAAAGTCTGTTTGATGCAAGCGAGAACAAAAAGATGAGAATGTTGCACGAGTGCATCAACGCCGACTCTGAGTTGCATGGATATATATATATATATATATATATATATATATATATATATATATATATATATATATATATATATATATATATATTTAGCCATTGAAATTGTATGTGTATAATTAAAACGAACTTGTGCTATGATTGCACACAGTGAAGGTATACGTTATAGATAGGATGAAGAAACAAATCCACGCCATAACTTCAGTCAAGGGCTGACCCGCTATACACGTGTATAAACTGCCGGCCAAAAGCTGACAAGCTGAGCACCCACCAGGACCCCATATGTCGTATACACATTGCAACCATGCATGCACATACAACAATGCATAATGTTCATTAAACCTCAGATTGTGAAAAACTGACAATACAAATCACCAGCTGGTGGGGTGGGAGGTAGAGACAAAGGTCATCATCATCATGCTGTCGGTCGCAATGCGACAAAGACTGCTTCCATGACTTGACTGTTGCTCTCCATTTATCACTTTGCTCTGTGAGAGTGATTTCCATGAGTCGATCTTAAATTTAATGTTATTGAATGTTCATCATATGTTGACCTTTGTGTTGACCTTACAGATTGACTTTCGACTTGAAACCAGTCAGAAATGACCATTACCTTGACCTTCTTGCATGACCTTGATCTAATATCGATTTGAAACATATTCTAGATTAGCAGTCATGTTTGAAAACCCTACAATAGAGTCTAACATCATTGAAGTTGGTCAAGTAATTCCAGAGATATGCCATTTTCTGTATTTTCCATTAATGACGGCGGCCATCTTGGAATTTGGGCCTTACAGGTGTCTAAGCATGTGTTACCTAAGATTTTTGTTTAGTTCCTACACAAATCAAGTCACATTAATCACTATCTCACTTTGGACATCCGATTCCTACTGAAAGTACATCCCAGTGTACACTAAAATGCATGCGCGACTGTTTTGTTAGCGCGCTTATTTAAGCTCTAGTCTCATCGTTGGTTACGTCATTGTTCTTGTTCACGTTCAACGAAACAGCGGCGTTTTATCTTTTTGAAATGGAGCCGTTGAATGAAGACGGTTGCAAAGGTAAGCTTTACGTCGTGGCTTCTTCTCTGATGTATCCCGTCTACTGGCTTCGTCGCTATGCCTATGCCTATGGCTGGTGATTAGCTTTCTCCATGCCGCCCTAGCAGTCGCCACAACTGCGCTGTCGCTGAGACCAACGGCAACGAAGTCCCGTTTGAGTGTGTTTTTCGTTTAGCCTCTTACACATAATGTCATGAAAACAATGGTTTCTTATCGGCGTTTAGCGCCTATCCGACGAATAAACATAATACATAAAATACAATCATAACGGCAACATTGGGGTGGATAAGTATTCTATGTATACACATATCATGCCAAAATACTGCTACAAGACCAGAGCAGTTAGGGTTTGTAGATGTTAATGTGAAACACTCTTCGTTTGTTTTTGCCCGTCCAAGACACACGTCGGCGCGGTTTGAGTTGGCATGTTCAACTGCGTCTTCAAAGTTCTAGCTCTACGAACAATACATGTCACGTT
The DNA here is from genome assembly GCA_964017155.1 of Oasisia sp. SBJ-2009. Classification (NCBI taxonomy): domain Eukaryota; kingdom Metazoa; phylum Annelida; class Polychaeta; order Sabellida; family Siboglinidae; genus Oasisia; species Oasisia sp. SBJ-2009. The sequence continues at coordinate 28,676,884 of OZ024860.1, read as the reverse complement.
ACGCTACGTTTCAAATTAACAATATAAACGCGTCAACATATTCAATGTAATGTACGAAACAACAATAGGTACATTTATGTACACAAGTCATCATCTATTTGTATTTAGATTATATCAAGTAAATAATTATTTGTCTTTCCAATCTTATCGCATTTAATCAAAATCATAATTAAACCGACTTAGTGTAGTTTCACTTCAAAGTTATCTCGCCTTCTTTCAAGTATTATCTAATTATGCTGTTGCAAGTAGGTGCGCTGTTGTAAGTAGTTGTGCCGTTGCAAGTAGATGTGCCGTTGCTGATCCGCAGGAGAAGATCCCGGTGAAGTGGATGGGGCTGGAACAGCTGAGCGTGGCCGCGGGCGAGAAACGGAAGTACGACTAAAAGACGGACGTTTGGTCGTTCGGCGTCACTTCGTGGGAGGTCTTCAGCAAAGGTAAGACATGTCGCTGCAAAGTTTTTTCTTTCGTCCTTTGTATGACGTTTAATTAATAGAAAGGATAATTTCGGATGATTATTTACAAATCATCACTTCCGGTTATATTTAAAGGTAAACGTAACTTCTTATATAGCGCAATATCCAATCCTCAGGATTGCTCAAAGCGTTTCACACTTTACTCCCTAGAAGATATGTTCAATTTAACACAATCTCGTTTTATCTGGGAAGCATTCAGCCACGCTGCAATTAATGCGCGAAGGCTACTCGTGCACCCTGTATATAGCCAGGTTTAGCTGTTCCCGCGTACACATGGGCATGAGGCAGCCAAAATAATATGCACGTAAGATATGATATTATAATGATTTGTGTCATCCTCGCGCGCCTTACGTCGCCTCGGAGATGTCAATAAACTAGTTACATTCGGCTAATTTCCATACTTCGCGCAGTGGATTTGCCAGGACGAATTGTATTGTTTCCAACATTCTGACCATGTGTTTTTGATAAACTGTAAGTCGCGGACTATGGCCTGGCGCCAGTTTTTGCCATTAAAAAAAGCAACAACCACTATCACAACAAACAAACACAACAACAACTGCAACGACAGCAACAGCCATAACAACGGTGTCAACAGCAGCAGCATCTAAACTAGCCTAGACCAGAAGCGAATATCACGTCAACTCGACTGAAATGCGACTGATCCATGTTGTAGGTGAATCTCCGTACTCTGACAAAAGCAGCAGCCAAATGAAAGGTGTGCTCGACAGCGGATACCGCCTGCCTCGCCCGACATACTGCCCGGACATCATGTAAGTGTCTTAAAGAGTTTTTTAAATGTCAAAGTCTTTGTTATATACACAATTATTTACAAATATTGTTAACACAATTGGTATGTATATGCCTACGTTTCATTACAAATGTTTTAATTACTCACTTATAACACTGACAACATATCGAGAGCAAACGACTTCGCATACGCGGTGTTTCCAGTTTGGGCTCCGTCTGTGACATCCGTATGAGACGTGGTCAAGAACATTCGGTTCATTTCGCCATATATGTCAATTTTATACGACAATTTCACAGTGTTTAATGTCAACGGTCATTTCCATTCTTTGTGCGTGCATGAATGTTCATTATAATCGAGCTGAATAATTAATCACCCACTTGGCAACAACTTTAAGCTGATTCAGATAAACACAATATTTTATCGGTTTGTTGCGCAGATAATACCCTAGTTATGCACTGATTTGCAAAAAAAGCAGAACACTTTACTTATGCGAATATATCAAGTTTTGATTCAATACCCCCCGAATGCTTATACACCTAATAATCCTTTAACATATATCTGAAGAAGTGTTTGGGTAATTATGACGTGTCTTGAAGTGATAGGAATATGCAAATTACAAAACGTAACAATATGTTTAGAGTTTTGAAGAGACTGGCTACCTGTCACCCTACGAATGATAAGTACCCAGTACAAGATAATAGTTTTGTGCTGCACCAACTGGCATACGTTCGTACGTTCAATTATGCTTGCATACATTACACCTGTTTAGTGTTACCTGATATACGCCTAAAGAGCGCGTTATTTCATTGCCAGGTACGACGATGTGATGCTGCCGTGTTGGGACGCTAGCGAGACATCGAGGCCGTCTTTCACTGACGTCATCAACACGCTCGAGACATCGCTCTCAGATGGCGCGGCAGGGGACGAATACTACTTCGACACTTCTAAACTGTGACAAGACACAGCAGAGGAAGATGAGGTGTATACGGACAACCTGGTGAAAGGGCCACAGTAGTGATGCAGAATGAAAGCGACATGGCGAAATAAATGTGTCTGCAAGAATTGCAAACTTGCTGGATATGCAATTTATCGATGTGCCCGCATAGGTGGATAAGCTTTGTTCGTCAATAGTATCGACATGAGCGAAGACATTTGGTAAATATGTATCGACATGTCTGCGTAGCCACAGAATTGCAGCGACGAAAGAACAACATTCGAGGTGCCTTGTGTTTGATTTCCCGATCAGATATGCTAGATGTTTATTCGACGGATGGAATATCGAAGTCTCATTTTGCTATGTCTATCAACTGATGGCAAATTCAATTGCTTAGTGTGGTGAAGATATGCATAACATGTACTCTTTTTTAATTTTCTATACCTCCGCTTATGTGCGGCATCGTTAGTTTCTTACTAAATATGTGCTTCATGTATATTCAAATTATAGTGATAGAAATATGTACTGAAATATGTGCTTCATGTATATTCAAATTATAGTGATAGAAATATGTACTGAAATATGTAGCTGTAGAAATGAGATGTTGTATAATGCCCTTGTGCCATTAGACAACACGGTGTATTATTAACTTCATATATCACTGTAATTAATGATGCACTAGCTATATAATTGCAAACGTAATCCACATTGCTAAAAACTTTGATATATATTCTAAGAAGCAATTTGGTGAAAAGCCACAGTAGAGTCATGCAGAGTGAAAGCGACATGGCGTATTAAATGTGTCTGCAAGAACTGCAACCTATGCTATTTATCGATGTGAGCGCATATAGGTGCATACGTTTTGTTCATCAATAGTGTCGGCATAAGCGAAGACATTTGGTAAATACGGTGTCGACATGTCTGCGTAACTATAGACTTACAGAGACGGAACAACAACGTTCGAGGTGCCTTGTGGCTGATGTGTCGATCATCTATACTATACCTTTATTCAGTGGATGGAATATCAAAGTCTCATTTTGTTACGTCTATCAACTGATGGCAAATTCAATTGCTAATTCTGGTGTATATATGCATAACATAAACTCTTTATAAATTGTCTATAGCTCCGCTAATGTGCGACATCATTAGTTTCTTACTAAAATGTGCTCCATGTATATTCAAATTATAAACTGAAATGTGTAGCTGTATAAATGACAGACATTCCACATGATACGGATTACCCGTATCCATAACGGATTTTGGCGGTTTTTTAAAGGATACGGCCGTACTCCGTTTTGATACGGATTTTAACTAAATTTATGGAGTCATTATTTGTAACCACATTATGGCTTGTATGCGTCACAAAACAATACTGCATAATGGAATAATTGTTTACTGTTAATGACTAAGTAAATCGATTCGAAACAAACGAACTAAACCACCGATTACTTTATTGTGGCGCGTAATAGATGGCGTGCTGGTAAATTTTAGTTCTGAAAACTGCGGCAGGTTGCTCAACGGGTGGGAACGGGGCGCGTGGCTGGCGTCTGACGGTAATGAAAAGCAGTACAGGAAATGTAGCTCGACGCCGAGTTCAATGGAATCGCCTGCATTTCTTATTTCAAAAATGTTGGCGCTTGCCAGTGAAACTTCGATATACGCGCGAACTGCTTAAATAAATTATCATTATTTGATAACACTGTCTGTTTTGCGATACGCAGTTTAAACTTGCTGAAGTGAAGTAACACTTCGGTAATCTTCCAGTTAACTGGCCCCAATAAAAAAAAACCGGTGGAAAACCCGTTTTGAAAAGGCCTTACTAAGTTAGGCAAGTTACCTGGAAGATCGGATTAATGATACGGGTTGATACGGATTCTTACAAAATCTTAGGTCAAAAATACGGATTGCCATCCCAAAAATGTGGCATGTCTGAAATGATATGTTTTATAACCCCCTTGTGCTTTTAGACGACATGGTGTATTATTAGCTTCATATATAAATGTAACTAAATATGCAGTTGCGATGTAATTGCAAACGTAATCCACATAGCTAAAGTGTTGGACTGATATTGTAATAAGCACGGTGTACTATAAAATACACGGTTCATAATCATATACCTTAAAGGCAAAACAAAGTTAACTGTTTCGTGGCATACACCTAATAGAGTTAATATAAAGTAACAATTTCCACATATACTCAATTTTTTTACGCCAGCGGTTTACCAGAACATTATTTTTTTACACCCAGCCATCCAAATACTATGCGCTACCCCATCTGAGACGAAGAATGACGTCACGACGGTGATCGAGGCGCTCTCCACGCAGATTCACTGCATGGGGTTTGGCTGTTGTCATGAAATGGCTGCAACTCGGCAACGCGCGTAACATGCTGATGACGGTAAATATGAAGTTGTCTATTATTGTTATCGCTGAAATCATCCCATCAACTGATGATACATGACTACATGTCTACTTCAAAGCATTTCTCCTAAAAATGGACCGAGCAAAGTGAACTGTACTTGGACTGGAGGGATTCCAAACAGTACGCCCGCAAATGTGAATCAATTTCTTCAATACTACCGGTTGTTTCAACTATTATTGCAACCGTATGCCGAACAGTAAGGCATAATTACTAAAGTTTACCATAGATTTAACCACAGATTTAGATGCACGTCTATAAGCAGCTGCTAGATGTCACGCCAACTGAACGAACTGTCGAAGACTCGAAGTTGTTGACCCTTAACAACCTCGCAGGTTAAGGGTCAGACATAGAATGCCGCGCGCTGAATGGCCAAGTCAATTTAACCCTTCACTTAATGGCGGCGTCTAAACCATCGTGGATTTCGTTAGAATTTTTGACTTTAAAGTCACATTCTGAGTAAACCGCTGACCTTATGTTGTTATTATTTTTGTAGTTGTAGCTATAGCTGCTGTATGGCCTCTGGGCAAGGTTGCTGCAATGCTGCTCAGTTTATAGCTGGAAACGTGACAAATGGTTCACGGATACCCACCTTGCCCTAGTTCAGAGGAGAACAACCTTTTTTAAAATTTGAATGTAGGAGAGCCAGGTTTGTGAATGCGTAATAATTTATGCGTACCACCCGTCAATTATTAAATGTAACTGATTGCTAGCCTAATTTGCGTGAAGAAATTGCGCAGCATATGGCACATTATCTCAGCAAGCGGTCTTGGCGGTAGTTGGGATCCTGACATTACGTATTCTTCTCGGACTGACGATGTTAACATTTCGTAGATACTTTAATACATTTCTTATGAAGACAAAGATTGAATGAGAACTAAGAGTGTCGTGTTTATGCATGTTTTTTCTTTTGTCCAGTGGGCACATAAGTCGATACGCCATGACGAACGCCAGGAAATGTGTCATCATTTCTGCCGTGGGTCTCTCGCTGATCATTTGGATATGTATACATGTCACCGGACGTGTAACGGCCAGCAATGTCACCGGACGTGTAACGGCCAGTAAGTGTGTGCCAGACAAATACAGAGGCGTCAGCGAGAGTTTCTGGGAGCGGAACTCTAAACGTGAGGCGTTGATGCGTTGTGCAGAGAAGGACGTCTTTAATCTGATCCGTGTACAGGGCGGGTCAGAACCGAAGCTTCTGTCAGCGAGGACAGAGCCGCTGAAAGAGGGACTTTACGGGGACAGACGGGAATACGTCGTGCCGAATATCGTCCACTTCATATGGTTTCATCATCCACTTGAGTTCAAGTTTAGAACCTACCTCACTTACCTGAGCGGGTACAAGTTCATCAAACCCCAATACATCCTGCTGCACGGCGACGTGACGCCGACGGGATACTGGTGGAAGCGAACCGTGGCCGATGTCCCGAACATCTACCACGTGCACGTGGCCGACAAGAAGTCTATGTTTGGACATAACTTTGCCTTCCCTTCTCAACATTCCGACGTGCTGCGCTTGTATGTCATCTTAGGTAAGTGACGCCGTCGTGTGACACTTACCACGACTGTGTTCTCTGTAGCTGCGCCAATAATCTGGAATCAACTCCTTAAATATTCGGAAACTATTTCCACCTTTCGTAAAATATCAAAACATGCTTGCTTGCTGGCTTGCTGGCATGCTTACTCACTTATTCAGAAAATTTATGGTTGAAGACACTGTATTTGTGTGAATTGCTGTTTCGGCGGCTCGACGAATTGTACACTGTCTAAATTACTTCTTATATATATAAATGTCCTTTTTACTGCATAAACGCCCACATGTGCAATGTTGTGCTGCATGTGCTGTGATGAATCCGTTCCTCGCTTAGCATCAATAACAGGTTGACTGGACTATTGTAATTCCATTTTAAATAACATTGCCAAAAAAGACTTTTCTAAACTCCAACGTGTACAGACATTTTTAGCACCCGTGGTACTTAAGGCCCCCATTTCTCACCATCACAACCACTACTTAAGAAATTACATTGGCTTTCCAATTGTATACCAATAGTAAGGTGCTATTTCAATAGTAAATTTTAATTGATTACTGTTACATACCGCACCCTTACTACTCAACAACCGACATACCAAACAACAATTATTATCCTAAAAGTAAGCTGAATTTTGGGAAACGTGCTTTCTCTGTGGCAGCGCCAACAATTTGGAATCAACTCCCTATTGTGATTAAGTCTTCTGAAACTACAGAGACACCTTTCGTAAGAAGTTGAAAACATATGTTTGAAATTGCTTTTCCACCACAGAATGTCGGCGGTTCCATGCTCCAATGACGACTCTTGCCTGTCCCCGTGTATGACTAGCTAAATGATTTTGTTTGATGCGCCTGTGAACTTGAATATATTTTAAGGATTTAGGCGCTATGGCAGTTGTACCGTTGTTATTATTATTATTATCACTGGCGTTACTTGGCTATTTACTATGGCATTCTTTTGCTTGTTGAAACAAGTTTTAATTGTCCTCTCTTATGAATCGTGTTGTAGTTGTACAACAACGATCTACTTGGCTTGTTTTTATTTTTGCATTTATGTGACTTCCCAGACGGCTCATATATCGCTGTCGCAGCAGCATGTTATGAAAACCTAAGCTTAGCGTGCGCGTCTACCTTTAGCGGGCCCCAAAATGTGTAAATATATCAACCAACAGCAGCAAATCAATAAACGCAAACATATCAAACATATACCTCAATCGGGTTTCGACAATTTGAGGGCCATCGAAGTTTACTTTTGTTCTTTTCCTGTCCAGATTATGGCGGCCTCTATCTGGATCACGACGCGATCGTCGTTAAGTCGTTCAACCCACTGCGCAAGTTCGACTTGACCATTGGCCGGGAGTCGAGCTACGCCATGCTCGGCAGACAGGGCGCGCCGTTCTTACAACTCTGGCTCGAGACGTATCGCTCCCCGAATCTAGATCTGAAGAAGTGGGGCTACGACTCCGTTCGCATGGCCCAACACATTTGGGAGTACTTCCCGCATTTGGTGCACGTGGAAGAGACGTCTTTGGCCCACCCGAACTACCTCGATCCGAAGCACTACTATCGGGACCCGTATGACTGGAGTGGGAATTACGCGGTGCATCTGATGCGCGAAGAAATTGCAAAGATTCCAGATGATCCCCAGTCGCTGAAATGGTACGACTGCCTGCTTGGCCAAGTGATGCGCCTGGTGTATTTCGGCGACCAGAAATTACTCTCGAACGTCACATGGAAGGGCATCAAGTAGAACAGGCGGGCGCGAAAATACGCGTTCGAACGAGGTGAATAGTGGAGGTTTGAGGCATAATATTTCGTCGCATTCATTCAATCGTGTCCTTCCACCATCCTATATAAATTTCTCCCAGTTTTTGGCACATTTGACGGCGATAACTTTGGCCCTAGTAAGGTCGAATGCAAAGCATTCACTCTCCATTAACACCCATACCAGGATGTGCTGCATGGTCTGCCTACCGCCACAATCATAACTATCCGGGTCCAACAGGCGTGCGTAGTCGGTTTAACGCCTTCATGTAATCCAAGGATTCTCCGCACCAGCAGTGGGGGGGGGGAGTTCATCGTCACGAATGTACATGTGCACGTTGGCGTCCAGAGAGTCAAGTCGCTTTTGACACATCACCACGCGTGTTGCTGATTTCGTGGCAAGTGTTACCACAAAGCCATCGTCGTGGCAAGACAACCAACGCTGACAGACCCAAGGGAAACGCTATGCAGAACTCAGTTCGCGCGGGTGCAACAGTCCAATCACAAACTGCACCAGTGTACAGTGTTCGTCGGTGTACGACTGAACACTATGGACTGTATAACTGGCAGTAATCGGACATTGCTCATCGCATACGAATAGTACTTGCAGCTGCCTGTGAATCTGTTCAGATATTTATTATATTGATATATCTTTTTATATTGTTTATACTTTTAAAATAGTGATAATTTCACTAATTCAACTTCTACATTCCATTTATATTTTTAATAATCTACTTCACTGAGTGATTTTTTTCTTATACCTTAATTAGTCGTGATTTTATATATTCAGATAATAGGCCAATTACCGTTTTAGGGAGAGGTCTATGTTGATGTCTCGTTGAGTGTAATTCCTCAAGGGTGGGGGTAGTTTAAGGTATATATTTAGAAAACCAAGAACCCAGGGTGTATTCATCCCATCCGACGCTAATGCACGATATACTATGACAACCAGCAAGAGGTTGTTTTAATAACAAATCCATTATGTTATTGACTCTCA
>OZ024860.1:28623019-28663019 GCA_964017155.1 Oasisia sp. SBJ-2009 | reverse complement strand
CCCATCGATCCTTACATTGATGGTGTGACTGATAACAAATTGTGAAATTATAGCTTACGGGCTTTTTACGGCCGCTCCAGTAGGCAGAGTGTAGAGCCGGCGAGGGTAAAACCCTCCTCCAAGGGAAAAGTCCTCACCAGCCCTGACACGATGAGATGATATGAAAGGTGTGATGCAGATACCAGGATATATCCTACCATATCTGGAGTTGGAATTTTTGTAAATAACCATTCGCCAGCATGTGCATACGCGAGTAGACACTCATCTATGCGCCTTTGACATGGTTATATACATGCAGGTCTATATGCCTGTACTATAAAGAATACCGAAAATATGTATATATATATATATATATATATATATATATATATATATATATATATATATATATATATATATATATATATATATATATATATATATATATTTGGAAGACAAGAAAGCGTGATGCCGTGATGGCATTGAAAGGGCAGGCCGGCCTTTGTGCGTGCAAGAGAAGTGTAGGCTATATATATATATATACATATATACATATATACATATATACATATATACATATATACATATATACATATATACATATATACATATATACATATATACATATATACATATATACATATATACATATATACATATATACATATATACATATATACATATATATAAAATGATTGTTAGTCATCACTGGAGTCACCACGACTAGTGTCCTCATATTATAAGTGTTAATCGCCATGTAGCATATGACGACAAGTGTCCGCCCGGTTGAATATATACACATATATATTTACCATAGATAAGGTTCCTTTCACATAGTTGTGTAAAAAGACGAATGAAACAAAAGCCAAAAGGTTCGTAATCCGACTAGCGCTGTATATAGCGTTCGGCGTGTTTGTAAACACGTTCTTCGATCGTGCTCACTGGGTCGGTCACTTCGAGGTGTGAGGTGGTGCGGCCGAAACAAAGAAGCGACGTCGGTCGCTGACGCCTCGCACATGTTACGTAATGTTCGGGCGACGGTCGTGAGCCGCTATAGAGAGTGGCTGTCCGCGCACGGTCTGCTGTTGTCGGCAGTTCCCGAGATGTGCATATTATGCAATCTCCGCGAGTGTATGTCGTCGATAAGGCGACGAGGTAGTGGAGCGAAGTGCGTTGAGAACTAGCGTTCACGTTGCGAGGCGCTGGCAGAAGGCGCGTCGCGTTGTGCAGGCTTGTCGCCCGAGTTGTAGAGTTGGTCCGCTGCGTCGCCCCGTCTTTTCGGTGTGTCTCGTGTCTGCGTGCGGAGGATTGGACTGTGCCGTCTTGGCCGGGCCGGGTTGTCAGTTGGCGGCTGTCCGATCGTTGTCCACGTGGCGCTCCTAAGACCATCAACCGCTGAGAGTACGGCATTCATAGAATAAATGTGAAATGGTTTCTGGTTGCCGTTTACATAAATAACATTTGAGGTTTCTAGATATATTGTATTTATATAGCAAACTTTGGGTAGGTATGATCTCGTGCGTTATTCTCCATGCCAGGTCCCTATAGCGAGGTTCTACAAAAGCGCATTGCATCCATTTCCACGTTTCCGCAAAAACAATTGTGGGGTATACCCTGGTGATTCTAGGTTTAATTTGTTTTCGTTGTATAAATTTACCATAAATAAACTTTGTTGTCACAGATTGTATACCAAATAGAGCTGCACAACGCAGTTTGCAAGATAACGCTTTTCCCCCTAAATGATAGATCTCTCCTGCTTTATGGGTTCACGCATTTTTCAAATTTAGAAATGACTTTCTCCCAAGTCTTATTATCGGCGCATGCCACACCGTACAATTTTTGGAAATCACTGGTCCATATTAGGCCACCCGGTTCTTCTGAACACCCTCACCAGCGTCCCAGCCACATCCCAAAGGTTTTATCCTTATTGAGAATACCCGGATACCTTTTCGTATAAGTTTACCAATGTTAGAATATACTTGACCGATCTTGTATCGCTGATAAACAAATTAGTATCGTCTGCATATTGACAAGTTGTAGCAGTTTCAGTTGTACCTGGTAATGAGATCCCTTTGATCATAGGATCCATGCGAATCCTATGAGCGAAGGGTTCTATGCATAAAACATACAGAAGTGGTGAAAGACTATATCCTTGACGTACACTGCGCTGTACGGGGAATTCCTTTGAGATATAACCATTAACCAGAATTCTAGATTCTACTTCTGTATAAAACAATTTAACCAGTGATATAAAATGGGGCTTAAATCCAAAGTTACGCAACACATTGAATAAATATTTGTGGGATACCCTGTCGAAAGCTTTGGATTGGTCCAGAGAAATAATTGCAGCCGTCATGTTTTTATCATTTGTATATTCCACGAGGTTTCTAATTAGGTGAACATTATCTTGAATGGTTCTCCCAGGTATGGAACATGTTTGATCTGGGTGTATTATTTCACCTATTATTTTCCGTAATCTTAGGGTAAGCACTTTGGATACTATTTTGTAATCAGTGTTTAAAAGTGAAATTGATCGCCATTTTTTTAACGTATCTGCATTGGCGGGGTCTTTACAGATTAGAGTTATAAGACCTTGTCGTTGTGAAGGAGGCAGCAACCCTTCACAACTACATCGATTTAAGAAACGTACAAACGCCTTTTCAATATACTTGAAACCAAAAGCGTAGAACTCTTTAGGTAAGCCATCCAGACCAGGTGTCTTAAAATTCGACATCTGTTTAATCGCCATTTCGCATTCGATAATAGTAATTGACCTTTCACAAAGGAGTGCAGACTCTTCACTTAAACAAGGTAATTCATCAAAGAAAAAGGAGTTCAAACTATCATCTACTTCTTCTCGCAGATATAATTTTGTATAAAATGATAGATATTCTTCCTTGATTTCAGCGTTGCTAACCGCATTCGTTCCGTCGCTCTTAGTTAAAATGTCAATATGTTTACTTGAAGCGAGTTGCTTTTCCCTTTGTAGAAAGAATCTCGTGGGCTTCTCGTTGATTTCTAAGTAGTTAACTTTAGCTCTGATTTTGGAGCCCTCTATTGATTCTACGAGTAGTTTATCCATCTCATTTTGGGCTTGAATTAGTTCTTCCCTCCCCCTGTCAGTGGTTACCCCTAGCCCCTGTAACAACTTATTGAGCTTCGAACGGGCTCCCTTCTGTTTCTCTTTCCGAATACGCGATAAACGGCAAGAATGGGCTATTATAAGTTTTTTTAAAGCTTACTTTGCATTCCTCCCACCACTGTAAATTTTGGTCAACAATGTTTTCCATTTTTTCCCAAAGCCTGATGAAATCCGTCTGAAAATACGTGTCTTTCAATACATCTACATTGCATTTCCAAAATCCTGGGCCCATTTTTTGTGCCCAGTTGCGTTGGTATTTAATACTAACTGGACCATGTCGTGATCCGACACGTTATGAGGAATGGGTAGGTGGCTAACGTTGGAAACATCTTTAGTAATGGATTTAGAAACGTATATGCGATCAAGCCGTACATGGATATTCCCTAATGAATTTACCCAAGTAGGGTAACCTGGGGCAAGACGGCCCCTGGGGGTAAGACGGCCCCCCGTCTTATCTGAAAAACTAGGGAACCCAAATTAACACTGAATAGTGTAGCATGATGCTGCTACCTAGCAAATATTCTTAGCGACCGCAAGGCCAAACGCTACCAAAAATAAGTTCACAAACTGTTTTTAAGTGTTGCATACCCTGTGATCTAATAATCACTCTTCGGTCAAATTGATGCTAACATGTCCACCGTGTGATATTAAGCCAGTGACTGGTACTAATGCCCTTACAAATATATACGTTTTCAGTAACTTTCATCGAAAATGGAAGCGATATTAAAGGATTATGTGTGAAGGTGAAAAAGTCAGCACTGTGTTGTATGAGGCAAGACGGCCCCGTATGAACGGGGCAAGACGGCCCCGGGGCCGTCTTGCCCCGCCATGCAGTACGAATATGGTATGTAAACGCAATAAAACTGTGATGTATTTATAGCATACACAATAGTTTAAATAAAACGTGAAAGAAAGTCGACGAAAGCAGCAATGAAGAGGAATGGCCTTGTTTGGTGTCCGGAGAACCATTCAGTTGCAGTCGGCCACGAGAGTCTGGGTTCAATGCTAAGAATGCAATAATTGGGCTCAGAGTGAGTGCCCACCAGGGCTCCGGCCCGTATTTCATGTGTCCCAACCGCGAATCAGAGTGTGATTAGACAGTAGAGTATGTGCAAGCTTAAATACAGTTAATGTTAAAGTGAAAAAAAATGCAACAGTTTAGTGTTATGCACCTAAAAGAGTTTACACTAGCTAATCATTTGCATCTACAATCCAATTTTTCACCTTAGTGGTTACCTCAGAAAGTGGTCTTAAAGTGGGAAAATCTAGCTAAATCACCGACACCATGAACCGGCCCATCTTGGACCTTGCAACCAATCACAACCCAGCAGTTTGGAAAAGTAATACGTCAGAGAGTCGTCTGCTGGTTCAGCTGTCATAACAGAGAGCCAAGCGGTACGCTAAAAGTTGCCTTACGTCGGTTTACAACGAAATCGCGACATCAATATGCCACACTGTTCCTCAAACGCTTATAGTAGTAGTACAGTGAAAGACAGTATCAGTAAGATGTCTTCTTGTTAACCTATGAATCGAGCAGAACTGAAACAGTGGTTCGGTGGATTCGTTTGGACAGTCACAGACACAGCGCGGATCCTAGACGACCCGATTTGATTGACCTAACCATCAAAACGACCACCAACAGCCGCCAAACTTCTCCTCACATAGCATACATACATATGCATACACTATGTTATGTAATAAAATCTCTTGCATTCCTCTAACGAAGAAAATTCACCCACAAAAACGCGCAGACCTCGAGTACAACTTGTTCGGCCGCCCAGCGGTACCGTAAAATCGCTTTTAAAAGCTTTACACAAAATACCGCTAGACGCCACGTTTCTGACTGCGAATATTTAATTGTTTTACTTCACACGCGCGAAATAGTTTAATTACTTATAAATAATATAATAATAATAATTAATTATTATCATCACTATGAATTGCAGGAAATTATAAGTTTTATTATTTTTATATTGATATTTTATTTTTATAATTGTTCATATATGTTTCTAGTATATTTATGTTTTTTTTCTTCTGGTGTGTATTTGTTGTTTAGCATTTTAATGTATGTAAAACGCCATGAACAAGTTTAAATTGGATGTGGCGCTATATTAAATAAACAAACAATTTTTTTATTATAATATAATATTTTATTTATGTAGCGCCACATCCATAATTGTTTGTGGGACTTCACAAAATAATGCTATTAAAAATACAATAAAGAGAAAACTACCCACAGATAATATTATTTAAAAATAAATAATGAAAATACATGTTTCTATATCATTAACTAAGCTGACTTATCAGTCATAAATAAACATACAAATTACATAACAACAATTGTAATAAATGAATATAAAAGTATGGTTAATAGTAATAAATAATTAAAGTAGTAAAATAAGTACGACGTAATAATAATTTTCATTCAGCACATACACAACCATTATGCATAAGAACATATTACTGAAGCTATTTGTTCTACTCATGAATTACATTTCCACCATCAGATATGTAATAATTATAATTTTTGAACAAGACACTTTATTAATTATCGGAACAATAAATCACTAAAATGTAAAAAGGAATATGAATATATGGGAAATATTATGGTGGTAGAAAAAGAAGGATTTAAAAACAGTAATATTAACATGTTATTGTTTTAGTTATTATTGTTAAAACATCGCTTATGTAATATAAGCTTGCATGCTCGCAGTACACGCGGGATGTTTATAGAAATATTGATAAAATAAACAATGTGACTTCATTGAAAAACACGTAATTTCCGTTTTCTTTTATAACTAATAGGCAATTTGGGATAATTATGCAGACACATGTATTTTTTATATTTATTTTTAAATATTACCTGTGGGTAGCATTCTTATTATTGCATATACTTTAATAACAGTATGTTGAATAGAAGAGAAGAGAATTGTGGATTTGGCGCTATATAAAATAAACTAATAACATTATATATTTGTATATTAAAATGTAATTTTTTATCAACTCTATTAGACCAATATCACCAAAGCGTTGCCTTAGTTTGCCGTTTAACATTTTCTGCAGATCATAGTGATGCAGCTAATTATTATTATATTATTTATAATTAATTAAACTAATTCGCGCGTGCGAATGCAGTAAGGTTAATAAATATTCGCGCGCCATCTAGCGGTATTTTGTGTAAAGCTAACTTATAATAGCGAGTTTACGGTAGTCGAAGTTGTCGAGTTGCCGTTCGCCAAGATTTGCGTTTCTGTTGTGAATTTTCTTCGTTAGACGAATACAAGTGATTTTTTTGTAATGTAGTGTATGTATATGTATGTAAGAAATGGGGGGAGAAGTTTGGCGGCTGTTGGCGGTCGTTTTCGTGGTTAGGTTAGAAATTAACAGATAATAATATGCATGCACAGTTCACGCCGACCAAGAAGACTCTCTGACGTCATTTTGTTTCTAAAATGGCGTAGTCTGTAGACTTTCTGTGTCTATGTGTTTTACATTTTTTTCCTGGTAAACCACTGACGTTAAAAATATGATTGTTGTTGGAAGTTGTTACTTTTTATTAACTCTATTAATCCCATATGATCCAAACATTGACTTTGTTTTCCCTTTAATGAATGAATTTAAGGCTTGTGATGATGCAAATTCCAAAGCTAGCTAATGAGTATTTTCAGTGACGAGTGTAATGATAATGCAGAATATTGCTTCTAAGGACAACTGTAATTTTTTGACATTGTAGTTAATGACGAGTGGTTTCGAATGATGGCTATTGTATCTGCCGCGAAGTATCTGCATGTCATTACTTTAGCGTAATATGTTCAACACTATATTGATTTTAATGCCTGTGATGATGCAGATGCCAAAGGTGATCGTAATGTCGAGTAATGCGAAGTGGTGATTATTTCTCTTCACGATGAGTGATAATAATAGTAGTAGTTAATGACGGTTTAAATAAATAATGGATAAAACACATTGTTTTTATATAATTACAACGGTTAAACCTAATATTAGAGTAAATAGGCGAGGGGCCGTTTTACCCCAGTCGAGGGGCCGTTTTGCCCCAGGCATGGGGCAAGACGGTTTTATTGGGGCACATTTTAGACTTGCTATAACTTACGTTTTGGTTATTCAATCGTTCATAGACTTATGTCATACACAAAGTATATATACCTCAATACTATTAATGCACAATTATGCATCGACAAGTTATGGATACAAAAATACACAACTTTTCCCTTAGGGGGGCCGCGCTGCCCCAGGTTACCCTATATTCTTTTTTATTTCCGAATTTAGTTCTGAAGGTGTCTACTAACTTAAAGTCACTACATATTGATTTTAAATTTTCGCTTCCAAATTCCCCATAGAAGTCGTTCCCTCCCCTTTGTCCAAATTATTGTTTACTACACAGTTACAATCACCACCTAAAATATGCGGGTGATTCCCTTTTAGATAATAACCGAAAGAAGAAAAGAAAACCTTTCTTTCGTTAGCGGTATTCGGTACATAAATATTTGTGAAAACGTAACGTTGTTCATGAAATTGTACAAAAAGTGATAGTAGTCTACCTTCACAGTCGCGAGATTCTCTTAGTATTTTATTATTTAGCCCATTCCGAAACCAAATGCCCACCCCTCTTGCCCGCGTACTACCGAAAGACCAGAAGCATTTCCCTCCCCATGCATTTCCCCATATATTCCCGATAAATTTAGAAGAACAGTGAGTTTCTTGTAAAAAGCATATATCAAGGTTTTTGATTTTAAAAAGATCGGTGAGAAATTGACGTTTATGCCTATCCCCCAATCCACGGCAATTTAAACTATTAATATTCAATAGCGGTATTGTATACTTTAGTAAGTCTCAAAACTGCTGTCTGTCACTATGAGCAGACCGCCCGATTTAGGCGAGCTGTCCGACACAGTGTTGCTGGGGGACATCTCCGTCATTTTCCTCTTTTTTCTATGTTTCACCAAATTCCAGTGAGGTCGGGGTTCCTCATCAGACGACATATCGTCCGACGAGGGGGCTGCCACAGTGGCGTAGCTACGATTTCGCGAGCTACAGCTACGGTCCGTGGGCGGGAGCGGCGTGGCGGGAACACTATCGGCGACTGTCTCCGCGGCGGGAGGTGTCACGATGACACCACACCGACCACGCTCGGCGGAGCAGCGACCGAGAGCGTTTCCGCGCTGGCTACCCCTGTCCCTAGCATCCGTACATATTTCAACTTCGGGAGCATACCGCCCGCTACGACGTCTTAAGTACGCTCCATGAAACTGGGCCCTGGTTGTCATTGCTCGGACTGTTTGGAGGTGTGAGGCGATTGATTACCTGGCTGTGAAGAGACACAATAGACGCACGTACCCGGAGGTTCAGTAGGGCACATTATTCATTTTCGTTGACACTAGTGTAGGTCCAAAAATACATGTATATTCATCCATTCATTCATTGGTACACAGTTACTCACATATTACTCTGGGGAGGGAATAACCAAGACTCCATTCGATCCGTTCTGCAGCGCAAATAGTCTGTGTTGTGTATGCTATTTTAACCAGCCTTAATGGCGGAGGGCATTGAACACGGCAAGTCGGCCACAATGCAGTCGCTGGTGTTTGTAGAACTCGCAACAGGTCGAGGTAAGAGTTCGTTCATATAGGTGTCAAAGAAGTGTTCAAGCCGTATGTTAAAGGGCAGGTCGGAAGCTTCAGTACGCTTAATGTAGCTTACATCCTACTGTTGGTACGTATTGGTCACAACGACTTACATTTTAGTGTATGGCAGAGCCAGGACTATCTCCGGGTAGCCCGGGGTATGTGCGTCTATTGTGTTTCTTCACAGCCAGGTGTATTAAATCACCTCACACCATCAATCAGTCCAAGCAGTGACTACCTACTAGGTACACACTGACTCACAGGCTACTCTAGGGAGGGAATAACTAAGACTCCATTCGATCCGTTGTGCAGCGCAACAAGTCAGGTTGATGTATTACGCAGATTTTATGTTATTTTAAGTAGCCTGAATGGCCGAGGGCAGTGAACTCTACAAGTCGGCCACAGTGCAGCCGCTGGTGTTTCGTGAACTCGCAACAGAACGAGGTATGAGACCGTTCATAGACGTGTCAACATATTCCGAAGCCATATGTTAAGGGGCAGGTCGGAAGCTTCAGTACGCTTACATCCTACTGTTGGTACGTATTGGTCACAACAACCTACATTTTAGTGTACCCATTGTGTGGTGCCGTAGCAGGTGGGTGCGTTACGTCTCATATATAAGTGTTTGCTGTAGATGGCTGCCTTACGAGAATAGAAGTGGTCGACTTGTTGTGGTTGTGGTATATCGAGTAGCGAAGCTAACATACATCATTGTCAGAGGTACGATTGTTAGTGACCAGAAAGTCGAATTCGAGTGAACCGTCGTTATTGTAAAAAGCCTTGCATGACACAAAGACGGAATATGGATGCGTTCCAACGTAGACTTGACACCAATACACAAGTGGCGTCGTCGCTAAGCTTCGTCACGGTCATCAATATTACTTTCGTTCCGATGGTGACGGATTCTCGTAGTAGATTGCGGAATAATTTGATTACAATGAGTACACGCTACACTGCCAAGACATGACTGGTGCAGTGGCTATAAATACTTCTTCAGACTTTAAATTGGCTTTGTTTTAGCAATTCGAGGACACCAAAGACGGGCGGTTTTCATTTTGAATATAACGCTGATTTACAATCGCCTAAGTGTCACTATATCTTTTTGTGTGGCTGTTTGAAATCAGATACTCTTGGAGACAGATTTTAGTTACTCATTCATATTGCATAAGACTTTCCCAGTGTTCGTTTCAAGAACTTTAACACATGCAACATGATGTACACAAAATATGCGGATACATTTGTCTAACTGACCTGATATGGAGTGACGTAATATATGTATGTCGTGCCCGACGTTGCAACTGCTCAACTGTTTTCTTAAATACTCGCTACGTCGCTCTCTTCACAGTGGCTCGTCCTTCTATTGGTTATCATCAGGTCAGTGCGCTTCTGTTGTACTTAATAAGGTCTTGGTATTTCTCATCTACTGCGACCTACGTAGTGATTACACAAAAACTATGCATGGTCTAACGCTAGCTAACCTAACTGAACTCAGACAACAAGGCGTAACTAGTTTGGGGACACGAAGCTGTGCATCAAGCTAGATTATTACAGCTCTACGATACACTTGTTAACAATGAGTTCTTATATAATAATTAGAATATTTAATTGCAAGTAATTACTTTGAATTCAATAGTAAAAACTGTAAAACTTACTTCTATAGCGCCGACGATATCCTTATATTGCAGAGTCAATCTCACAGGCGCGACAACCTAAATCATTTGGCATAGTCATAAAAGGGGCAGTGAACCGTCGTCACTGGAGCATGGAACCAGTGACGTAGCCAGGGGGTGCCGCCCCCAATCGCGGACATTTACGATGGTGGCAAATGAAACACCAATAACTGGCTGCCTGATTCATAGAGTCATAAAGTACATAGGGCATAAAGATATCTGTGTAAGACTTTCCTTTCGCAAAGACATTGTTCATCGTGTAAATGGGATTGTTAGGAATTCTCCACTTCTACCGCAGGCTGCTTGGTTCTGTCTCAACCAGTGCTCTGTACTACTTGTAGTAACTGGTCATGCGTGACGGGGTGGATTCAAAAGTAGCAAATGAATTTCTTCACTATGTGTTTACTCGTGTGGATAGTGTCGAACTAACAAATTAATGTTATAGCTATTTGCCGATTGTGAGTGCAGTTCTTTCGTGTAACGTGTGGTTTGCCTGAATGGTACATTCCCAATTGCGTTAATACGAAACTTGCATACATTTTGTCTAAATTTCGTTATGTTTATATTGTTGTGAACTATATATTTTATCTAAAGCTTTATTGTATATATGTATATGATGTATGTATGCATGTAAGATGACGGCCCATTGAAAATCACGATATACCACGTGACATGGTTACCATCAAGAAATAAAGCTTTTACTTACTTACTTACTTACTAAATGATCGAAACATTTTCGTCATACAGAAAGAAATCGTTACTTCGTGCATTAATTAAAGCATTTGATTGGAAGCATTTCCCAAAGAAGTTAAGATGGTGTATGATTGAACAGGTCTGCCAGGGAAGTAAAGTGTAAACCGCTTTGAGCAATCCTGAAGATTGGATACTACGCTATATAAGAAGTTAACTTTACCTTTTTACTCGTATTATGATTTCTCGCGATTATTTCCATTTTAATAATCACTCGATGCAAGTGGTCGATGCAAGGACAATCCCTCACGTTAAAGCCGTACACAATCAGCATTTGATTTGCCTAGGATATAGGAAACAACAAAGGCTAACCTAGTCACTAGTAAGTGTAATTGTCGAGTCCTCACTTTTAATACAAAACATGATGGTACGTTCTAAAATTACAATGCATTGGGACGATGTTCAGTTATATGGCCTGGACTGCACGTGACAGACTGGCTTACTGCCTTGAGCGCCAGCTTGTCACGTCATCCGAAATAGGATTACCACACGAGTCAAATCGGCGATGGATTTGGTGACCAGAAAAAAGCTGTTCATGATTGTCGCCAAGTTCCTACACACCGGTAATGACACTCAACTTCCGCCATGTGATTCATTCAACATTCAGAGCAGTTTTCAGATTTTTTCTCGGAACAAACCTCGAAAATCCGGTCCGAATTTTTTGAAAATGTTAACAACATAGACATCTACACTGACGGTGAACCCCAAATATGTCTACTGACTGCATTTTAGCCTGAAACTGAAATTGGTGTACTTTTGAAGTCATCGCCGGTTAAATCCTGTGAACTCGACCCCATACCAACATGGCTGCTTAGAGACTGCACCTGTTCTCGCGGCCACTGCTAACCTGTGTTTAAGAACAAGGACAATGCCTTTTCACTTGAAGGGAGCGCATGTAATACCCCAATCATAGTGTCGCGTTTTGGCCGCCACGTTATGTAACGTAGAAAACGTGCCTACAACGTGAGCAGACGTGGAACAACGTGGCTATGCGTGGTAAAGCGTGACAAAACGTGAACTGGAAATGTTAAATTTGGACAAGTTGGCGTTTCCCCACGACGTGGTAACAACGTGGTACAACTTAGCACAACGTAGCTACAAGTCTACCACGTAGTTGAAACGTGACAGCACGTGAACAGAACGCGTATACTACGTTGTGCTGCGTTTCTGCTACGTTGTGGTACGTTACGATACGTTTTGGTACGCTATGCTGCGACGCGGCAGCGATAAATTACGAGGCACGACGTGGCGACAGCGACGCCATAGCGTGGTGGCAGCGATGCATATCCCGACGTTGATTTACACAGCGGGATTACAACGAGGCGACAGCGTGGCACAACTTGGCACCCTGCCGAAAATTGCAATTTATTTCTAGAAAGTGGCGGTCAGAAAGGGTGCACAACGACGCGGCTAAAACGTGACACCATGACTGGGGCATTAGGCTAGTAATCAAGAAGCCAAGCCTAGATCAGGACATCTTGAACAATTACAGATCTGTGTCCAATCTGCCATACTTGTCTAAGACAAAAGAACGTGTTGTTGCTGCGAGACTGCTGGCTCACATGTCTGAGTATAATATCTGCGAGCACAACCAGTCTGCGTACAAGCCATATCACAGCGGCCTATGTCTGTGACACTCTGTGTACAGAATGATATCATGCATGCAATGAATAACCAGGACATTGTCATAATAGGGCGCTACTCTGTGGCGGCCAGCAGCTGTTCGTTCGTCGTTATATTTTAGTATTATTCTGCCTATTGTGTGGTCGCCGCCTTTATATGTTAGTTTGAGGTTGTGAATGAGTGATCTGTGCAATGGAGGCCAGCACGTATCCGAATCTTGGATTTTTTAGTGTGCTGTCAAGTGTAATTTAAGTGCGCTACGCCCAGTAAGGAAACGCCTATCATGGCAGACTAAGTCTAAGCCGTGAGTATTTACTGGCTTTGAACAGTCATGTACATCATGACTCTGATTTTTGTTATCTAAGAAATGTCAGCAGCGTCTTTACTGACTCAGAAAACTTCGGTCTTTTAACGCTGATAGCACCACTTTGTCCATGTTTTATCAATCTTGTATATAGGTGGAACGGTTCATATAGTAAACCGTTTGATGTAACACGTGGTACACGACAAGGAAGCGTTCTCTCGCCGTATCTGTTTAACATTTTTATTAATCAACTTTTATTAGACTTGAATAACTGTGACGCAGGCGTCAGAATAGGTGATACACTGTACAATTCTATGGCTTACGCCGACGATATTACTCTATTCTCAACTAATGTTCAAGATCTATAGTAAAAGGTGGACATTCAAATTTGGGGTTGAAAAATCGAAATGCATGATTGTTGGAAAGTGTCCGTTATACCAAGACCCAAAGTGGAGGCTTGGTGACAAATGTCTATGTAATGAAGAATCGCTTAATATACTTGGCAACGTGTTTAATCAGGGTGGTAACAATGCCAGCCATGTCACCAACAGACTAACAAAATGCAGACAGTCATTTTATGGGCTTGGTAATGCCGGTATGTTATACCCAGGAGCCACTCCTGGTATTCAAGCGTATCTTTATAAATGTATATGTCAACCAACGTTAACATACGGTTTAGAGTGTATGGGCAGCACCGCCATCCAAATGCGTCGACTTGAATCTGCACAGGGTAAATGAATTAAACAAAGTCTTGGATTAAGCAAACTATCCCACAACACAGCCTTACTTAAAGCACTAAATATTGAAAAGATCGAAGATATTGTAAATAGAAATGTTTTATCCTTGTATAGTAGAATATTTAAAGTGGAAAGTCCAGCGCGTCGACTGATGCAGCACTTACTGTCTCGTTTTATATGTTATGGTGAAACGGTACCTGGAACCCTGTTAGACAGAGTAGTATCTATGGGCGAGTCACCCATTAAACGAGCCTTTAATTATCAACATGTACCCCAAAATAGTGCGACAAATGATGGTCTTGTTGACTCGATTAGACACCTTTTATTTACTGATAATTTTAACAGGCCATATTCACATGAACATATTTTAGTTCATCTCTTAACCACTGCACTCTAATATATTACGCGTCTCTTTATTTTAACTGATATACACAATATACACTGAATTTTATATATTATACCATGCCACTGTATGTATTGTTGGTATTTATTTTATTTTATCAGGTTTTTATTCTCCACCGTGTGTATTTTATATGTGATTGTACGTATGAATATGTATGTAATGTTTCTTCTCCGGCAACGGAGGCTGAATAAATAATAATAAATAATAATAGAGTCTTACGGGACGCAGCAGCGACAGTGAACGAGCAGTCTCCAGCTTTGGTACGGGTATGCTTCACTTCTAACACGTTATTGTTCGTAACAAGGGTGTGGCACTGTCGCTACACGGGCTACGCATAATCAACCTGGCAGCCGTGTTGTGTATTCGCTGTAGACGGGCGATGTTAACTGCAGTATAAGAGTGCGCTACAGTAGTCAAGCCGTGACGTGACAATGACATTGACAACGTGTTCCTTTGTCGGTCTGGGAAGAAAGCGGCTAATTTGATTAATGTTGCGCAGGTAGAAAGAGCAAGCACTGATGGTTTACGACACTTGCTTCTTCATGTCAAACTGCCTATCAATGCAAACACCGGGACACTGAACACAACGCGAAACCGTAATTGTAACCACACCAACGCGAATCACACTTTTATCAACGATTGCATCTGCAGATTTAGATACAATTGGAAGATATTGTGTCTTGCCATCGTTCATGAACATACAATTCCATGCCATCCATACCTTTACCTCATCTAAACAATCTTCCATTTGCTTAACTGCAGCCAATAATGCAGAATGGTTCAAGTCAAAATGAACATTTACCTGTAAATCATCGGCATATTGATGTAAGAATAGTCCATGGGCTCGTGTGATGTCACCGATAGGTTGTACGTATAGCGAAAGAGCAGTGGCCCAAGGGACAGAGCCTTGCAGGACACCTGTCGTTAGAGTAGTTTTACTCGACGACTGGTTACCGATTACAACTCGCTGCATCCTCTCTCTCAGATAAGATATCACCCATTCCAGTGCTTTGCCAACAAATTTGCCGTAGCGCAAACGTAATCGCCTAATCAAGATGTTATGGTTGATCGTATCGAAGGCGGAACTGAAATCAACGAGAAGTAAGATGGTTCCTTGTTTTTTGTCCATTGCTGTTTTGACGGCACTTGTAACATACAACAGCGCAGTTTCAGTGGAATGTTTTTTTCCGATACGCCGACTGATAGCACTCAACCATTTGCTGATCAGAGACATGCGTCATTATCCTAAGCGCGACCACTTTCTCAATAGGGCGTGCAAGTGGGTCACGATACATGGCGAGACTCCGCGCGATTGGAGGTTATTGGGGTCGAAGCGAGACAATTGAGGACTTGACACAAGAATAATACACAATAAAATATTTTACGGGATTTGCATGTTGCATTGCTGTACGTTGTTGTTTCGATAAGCACTTATATCCGACAAGTTGTCTAAATGTGCATAATCATAATACGTTTGCCCCAAACAGGTTGTATTACGCGAAAAAATGGCACTTTTCATTATTAGTCAAGATCGCCAAACGCAAGTACTTGCCGTTGTTGCCATGGCAACCACCATTATAATCGATTAAAATTAATGATTTCCGTGTTCCACTGCTTCTGCTTGTAATAATCCTTCGGACAGTATAACTGAAATAGTTAGACTGGAACAGTTCGATTATTACAACCAAAAACAAAACGAAGTCCTATACGTTAACATGGAGAATATGGACTTTCTGCCCCAACTGCCCCCAGCCTCGTTTTCGCGCGCGATACTTACACGCCCTATTACTTTGGATAACTGAGCGAGGTTACTCACAGGTCGGTAACTGTTCAGGGGGTCTTTGTCTAATGATGGTATCTTTAAAAGTGGTCGGTCAATTGCGTGCTTCAACGACTTTGACATAAATCCCTCGCCCAGAGAAGCATTTGTGATCCGTATGATGGCAGGCACAATACTGGTGATGTTGTCAATGAGTTGTTTTGCGGTCAGAAGATCCAACACGCACAAATTCTTTGTAGCTTCCGCTATATTTGAACCCTCTGTTAGTTTAGGCTCAGTCAATCGCCCCCTTCATAGCTTTATGCAGACCATCCACCCATCATTTGGACAATACAGTTAAGTATGTCTAGGCTAGCGCTGTCAATCGGGCAAAACGGTTTGCTGTTTGGTGAAAATAAATTAAAACTATTTACCAAATTGGCGAAACATTATTTGAACGGGTAAAGGCCTTTGTTAATGGGTAGACAAATCAGTGGATGGCTGGTGGACGGGGAAAACAATAAGGAGCAACAACGTCTTCAAAGGTCATAGATATTAATTGTCAGTTGTACACTGACAATGAGTGTCACATGTGCTTGTGCCTTATTTTAGGTCATAAAACACATCTCAACTGACATGTCTGTATATCAGTTGACATACGCGTCTTCACCCAAACCATGTGTTTTGATGTGCATAAAGGCCTGACTCCTTAGCTACTTTCATCCTGTTTGCAGGGCTCAACTTTGGCACTGGCCCAACACGTGTTTTGAAATTGTCAGGTGACAGCCAAGGCTGGGGTAAATTCAAAACATAATTGGAATTGATCAATTCATTTCCGGAATTTAGAGTGAGAATTGGAATTGAAAGATTTTGAATTTAATTGAAATTGAATGAAAAGGAATTGAGCATCTGATATTTTTGTGATGCTGCGAAGGATATTTTACAGACAGTTTGGAGTATTGCTATGCAGGCAATGGTGTTTAGTTACCAAGAAAAGAAAAGTTGGATAATTGGTGAGTAGGAAGTCAATTAGACTTGTCCTACAGCCTTGTGTGAATGAGTTTTGGCTGGGGACAGCTTCAAAGGACCACTGAAATTGCCCAGGAGATATCAAACACACTATGCATTTCCCACAAGTGAAGGCGGAATTGAAAACAATTAATTCAAAGAAATTGAATTGAATTGAAATTGGAATTGAAAGAAAATTATTTAAAATAATTGAAATGGAATTGAAGAAAATGATTGAAAGACATATAAATTGAATTGAATAAAAGGAATTGCAATGAATTGAAGCGGGAATTGGAATTGACAAAAAATTTGCCAGACACACATGTTTTGGTGGACACCTTGATGTTAACTGTTAAACCAGTTTACAAACTTTAAAATGTGTCTGATGAACTAAAATTGAATACAAACATACACGTGACACCATTTACACTCACTTGTAAAGCATAACTGACAATATCTCCGGTTTTGGAACACCTTAATTTTTACTCGTCCAGCACCCGTCCACCCATATTTTACTACCCGTCCACAACGGTTTTACCGGTCCAAATGACGGGTGGACTGGTTTCTGCATAAAGCCGTAAGGCTCTGATAAAACGATTACTCCTTTAATGTCAGTTCCCTACTGGCGCATGAATGCACAGGTTTGACTACGTCTCAGGACTGTACTGTTATGATCAACACATTCAACTCTGACATTTTATCTTGTGACTACTATAAGTACCTTGGTTGTTTGGAGTCATCAGTTAGGTATATTTAGACGCCACACTGGCTTTGTGTAATTGCTTAAATATTAAACGACAAAACAATTGCGACTTTACGGTGACTTATACAAATACCAAACACACCCACGAAGGAATGTGGGTGGATTGAAAACAATACAATACAACTTTATTGTCCCGTACCGGGAAATTAATCAAATGAATGCACTCGGTCTACTCTACTCTAACAGTTTAACTGGTAGACGGATAAAATGTGACAGAGAAACATTCATAGAAATATAGTCACAGTTTGGCTTAGAAAAAGTGACAGGACATTTACAAACTTGTATTGGCATATTTCAATCAACAGAAACAGCAAGAATTGTAGGAAATAGACGGCGCTATTCTGTGGCGACCAGCAGCTGTTCGTTCGTCGTTATAGTTTAAGTATTATTTTGTGGTCGCCGCCTGTATATTTTAGATTGAGTTTGTGAATGAGTAATACGTTCAATGGATGACAGCAAGTACCCGATTCTTGGACTTTGTATTGTGTCGTCAACTTTAATTCAAGTGTGCTACGCCCAGCAAGGAAACGCCCATCGTGGCGGTCTAAGTCTAAGCCGTGAGTATTTACTAGCTTTAAACAACCGTGTATATCAACATTTTGATTTTTTTTCTTCTAACATTGACTTTCCGCCTGGCTTGACGATAAACAACACTAAACCGTTGCATAAATGAGGAAGGAAGGGTGGTGTGCGACAAAGGCTACGAAAAATGAAACACAAGCCCTCTTTGCCATCCAAGATTTTGGCCAATGTCCGGTCTCTGAAAAGCAGGAAGAATTAAGTGCCAATGCAACGTTTTTCAAATAATATAGAGATGCTTGCCTCGTGGCATTCACCGATACTTGGTTCGACAAAAATGTTGGCGACAGTGGGACGTTCATCAAGGGGTTTGGATGCCCCACCCGGCTTGATCGCGACAAGCAGACGACCGGAAAGGAGAAAGGTGGGGGTGTTTGTTATTATGTCAACGAGCTTTGGTGTAAGACCGTCAGTGTGTGTGAGCAGCTCTGCACCACGGACATTGAACTGTTGTCATTGTCACTACGGCCACTGTATCTCCCCAGCGAATTTCCACAATTGTTTGTGACTGCTATTTATATACATCCCAAAGCCAACGTGGATCGCGCCGCCCAGCGTATCTGTGACGTAACACAGAACATTGACGTTTTGTCTACCGATGCACCCAAGTTCTGGGTGAATGACACCAATCAGTGTAAACTCGAGAATTGTCTGCCAACTTACCACCAGTACATTACGTGCCCAAACCGGATGAACAAAATAATCGACTTGTGCTACGGTTCGGTGCCCAATGGGTATCGGTCCATTACCAAGCCGCCGATTGGTGACGCCGATCACAATACTGTTCACTTGGTACCCATTTATAAATGTGTTATGATGCGTGCAAAGTGTGTTGAAAGACTTGTCAAAGTGTGGAATGAAGATAGCGTAGCCAGACTACAAGGATGTTTCGATTTTACGAACTGGGATGTTTTGTCGGGATTCCTATGATAGCTTTGATGAACTTACGGATATTGGAACCAGTTACGTTTATTTCTGTGTTGACACTGTTATACCTGTGAAGAAGTCCAAAGAGTTCCTTAACAACAAACCATGGGTTTCGTAACATCTATAGAAAGCGTTGAACGAAAAGAAAAGGGTTTACTTCTTGGGGTCGAGATTTAGATGACCGGAAGGAAGTTCATTAAAAGGCCGTCAAATCAGAAATTAGGAAAGCAAGAGAGAATTGCTAAAACAAAATAGAGCTCACATTAAAAACAGATGATAAGGCCCTGATGGTCATGCACCTGGAAACATTGGACAATGTGTAAGCTGTCGCCAGCCACTTCCAGTGAACACGCTGACAGCTCTATTACTGCGGTGACGGAGTGGCAGTGTGGCAACCCCAAGTCTATGGAATGCAGTGTCTGACAGTATCATCTATGACCACTGCTGCATTTAGAATAAAACTAAAGTTATAACTCGTGTACACTGCTGTGGGCAACGAATGTTGGAATATCGCTTTATAAATGTCACGATTATGATCATGTTTACAAACATACGGTATATCGCGTTGTTGTTGTTGCTGCTGCTGTTGTTTTTGCTGCTGCTGTTACTGCTGCTGCTGCTGCTGCTGCTGCTGCTGCTGCTGCTGCTTCTGCTGCATACAACAATAAATAGAGACTGACCCAGCAGTGGCTGCTTTGAGTTTTATGGCAGCACACCTTCCTGGTGAGGTGGAATTGTTACTATGGAATAAATCACGCAAAAAGGTAATTATGCTCGGAACTTCC
Source organism: Oasisia sp. SBJ-2009 (assembly GCA_964017155.1). Lineage (NCBI taxonomy): Eukaryota > Metazoa > Annelida > Polychaeta > Sabellida > Siboglinidae > Oasisia > Oasisia sp. SBJ-2009. Next base: position 28,642,948 of record OZ024860.1, on the reverse strand, counting down.
GCAAGGTTTACATTTCTGCTGTGTATCAATGCAATTGTACAGCTGTGTTAACACAAAGTCGCACAGGTACAAATATAACAGGTCCATTTTGCACTGAGCAAATACAGTAGTTGAACAGGTACAGGTCTTACCTATTCAAGTTGTACACAGTCAAAGTGTTGGCCATTGTGTGTCTGGTGTCAACTTAATGGCACTCGTTGTAGAAACACGTTGTTTTGCGGAATAACCGCGTCATAACGTAACTACGGCATAAATAAGGCGCGAAAATAGTACGCGGGTGTGGGCTATTAAAAAGTTTAAAATGTACGAGGTATAATTTACTGAATTATTGACGAGTAATGTGGGACAGTATATCCGGACTGGTACTAAGTTATGTCCGAGTAATCTGTTTTTTCTCCCCAGTAAACCTGTTGCTAATGCCGATCTCCGATTCCACGTAAGATATTTATTAATGACCCAGGTGCAGGGGGCCATTCCCCTAATCCCGTAAAATTACAACGGTGGGAAATGGAGTACCAATAACTGACTACCTGATTCATACAGTCACAAATTACAGGGCCCAGTTTGTTTATGCCGTGTAACTTTACGAGCAATTATGCGGTCTACTGGTCGCAGCTAACAGATACTATTCAGTATAGCTTACAGCCAGTTTCATGAGACCAATTTAGCATTCGTGTTAACACATAGACGTAGAATTGGTTGCGGTTGGGAATCCCTGTATTTGTGGGGTATATACATACCCTTTTTATTTTAGCTGCCGCCTTTGCCGTTCGTATAGCAAATGACAAACTATGATGAATGTAAAGGATATCCAGTGTAAACATAAACATAATAAGTTGACAGTGGGCGTGTCGGGTGCATCAACGAACGTAGGGACCATCCCGAATATATTTCAACTGGCGAAAAGTTACGCCTATTAAACACATGGTGCAGCCTAAGTGCAACTATGGAGCAGACTGGTGAGACGCAACTAGCGTCACTTCACGACGTTTAGGCTTTCGACGAGTTATCGCCCGCTACGACGTCGTAGGCAGGGTCTATGAAACCGACCCCGGAGGTATAAGGATGTAAGAATTTCCGTAGCAGTCCTATCCTTTCGCAAAGATATCTGTCATCGTGCAAATAGGATTAAGTTAGGAATTCCCCACTTCTGTCGCTGATTGCAGCCAAAGAGGTGACAAGACATCGAAAATGTCACCAATCTCAATGTGCTTGGTGGATATTAAGGGTTCAAATCAATAGCTACCCGGTTTATATACCGTGATTTCCATTTCATTGTCTTGTTTCTTCTTCTCACTTTTCTCTCACTACATTCCTAAACAGCAACCCCTAATTCCTTCTATTTCCATGTCTTCTGTTGCACATTTTCTCCTTTTTTCTCCTACTGTTTCTAGGTCTCTTTGTATGCAATTCCTCATCTCAATTGAGGTCTTCCTCACCTCCTGTTCTCTCCTCTTTCTAGATATTTGCTCTCTTTGCCACTTTCTCGTCTCCCATTCTTTCCACACGACCAGCCCATTTCAACCTGCTCCTTATCAATTTCTTCTTAGCATTTTCATTCAACCTAACTTCCACTCTCAGTTCATCCATTCTTCTCTTATCAGCTATCTTAACTCCCATGATTCTTCTTACCAGTTTTTTCTGTGTGTGCAAACTTGGACCTTCTACTGTTGTATATTTTTTAGTGTCATCGTCTCTAGTGCATTCACGTATGCCGATGTAACACACGAGCTTAGCACATTTCCTTTAGGTTTACGAGATATGCGTCCATCTCCCATCACCTCTTCGACTTTCCTCCAAACGTTTGTCCCGGCTGTAATCCTCATTGTAACCAACGCAAATGATCTAGTCAATTTTGCACTGTTGATTGACATTTCCTATAGTCAGGAAGGGTAAGGCAGTACCCATCATAATATGAACGGCTAAGAGTTCCCTAAACACTAAGGTGATACGAATTGATCCAGCGATTGAGAATAGCTACACACATGTGCTATACCATTTTGGAAAGCCCAGAGCAAGCCTAGAATACTCAAAATCGTCGATATTTGATTTCCGTCCCTCAACTCGAGTTTTCGATGTTTCAAACTTTCGACCTTCGCCGTGTTGACATTTTGGATGGTTTAAAGAGCCTATCCGACCTAATTTTTCTCACTGGTTCCAAATCTGTCCTTACTTTTGCGATAGCTCCATCGACGAGCGAGATTCAATGATTTTGTAATCTTACTCAACATTTTGATGTTTCAAAGTGGGATTTCCGTCATTTATTACCTTTCAGCTGCCGTAAAAGACTTACCAGACGTTTCATCATTTCGGGCCTACGAAATGATGCGATTGCAATGACAAATTAGATCAAACAAGTGCCTGTCACTGACATTATTTCAGGTCATGCAGCAACTATTGCATGTACAGATGTTGGCTTCGCGGGTAAAGGAATAAAACTAGTGGGTAAATGCTTCAAGGATGAAGCAGGACTGGGGTAATATGAATGGGAGTGGGACTATTACAGGGTATATGCTTCGCAGCTAAAACACGTATGAGACACGAGTTAAAGTAAGGAGACAAGCCTGCTCCCGCCCCCCCCCCCCCCCCCCCCCGCCCCCACCTCTCTTTTTAGACACGAGCTAAAGTAAGGAGACATTTTCTGTTTTTCATATTTCTGTTTTTCTGTTGTAGGCTTTACACGTCACATCCGGAGAAAGATGGCGACCGGAAGTCATAGCGACGAGTCGATCGTTAACCTGAACAGCATCGACATGTGCTCAAGCGGATTACGGAACTTCGCCGGACTGACGGGATCATTGCTGCTGGTGGGGATCCTCACCAATGCCTACCTACTACGACTGACCGGTCGGAGTCGTTTTCCGGTGCAGTGGGAAACGGCTCGCCTAAGTCTGCGCTACACGAGTGTCTTAGACTTGTCCTTGTGCTTCGTACTCGTCCCCGTCATTCTGTGGCCATGGGTGAACTGTCTAACCGGAAGTAACGTATCTTTAACATTGCGTTGTGCACATTTCGATATCGAACGTCTATTGTTTTTTGGATTCGATTTCGTGGGCAGCGGCGTTGTTGTGGTTTGCCGTCAAGTGTATATGTTGAACACGTTCCATCAAGAGACATCGCTGATAAATCTATACGGCGGTCGCACCGTGAAACTACTCAGAGATGTCGCCGTATTCGGTGCAGTCTATATTGTTGGCTACTTAATTCTGCCGAGGTTTGTGCCGGATATTCTTATACCTTGCTGTTTCGCCGAAGGATGGCTGACGTCACGGGCCGTCTACCTGTTTCTTCTTCCGGTCGCCGTCAACGTTATCCTTGGTGTCGTAATATGTGCACGAACATTGCCACCGGATGTTGACGTTGAACGACACCATGTGACACGAACGACCAGCCGCGACTTGTCAGAGAAAGCGTTAGTTTCCCACCCGCCGCATAATTACGCAAGTGGCCTTGACAAAATAACACATTCCCGATGGAAGCGGTTTATTATAGTTGCGAATGCGGCGTTTTTAACTTGGATTATTTTTGTGGCGACAATGGTTCTGAGGGGCGTTTTCCTGCACCTAAATGTAGGAACCGTAGTTTTGATGGTCAATGTATCGCCTCTGTACAGCGCCTGGACCGCATTCTACGTCTTCAGATACTGGACGTAGCTGAGGTGAAACCTGTGAAACAGTGTCTGTTTTGTAGTATTGTCTAATATCTTGTGACTGACATTTATGATACCGTGACCGACCACATAAATTGTTTGTCGTAATAAATCGGGAAACATGTTTTTATCCGAACATCGGTTAACAATGGGAATGATTGACAGTGTAATGTGATAAATGGACAGGCAAATGATCCTCGTTTCCGGTCCGATTTGAGTGATTGCTAAGGAGATCCATGATTGTCGCTCCTTCGTATACAGATATGGCGGTTTCATTATAATTTCGGGTGAACGATACGCCACGTAACGATAAATTTCAAAGAAAATCAACATGTTCACAACACTGAAGCTGGGTGCCGAGTTTGGTATATAACGCCGAGTCCAAGCACTGGGGAATGGGGAAAGACGAAAGGTATTGATGAAAGAAAAAATTTACAAGTTGGTGGTATGTCGTCTGTGAATTTATGAAATTGTTTCCGTTCACAGCCAACCTCCGCTTACTCGAATGGTTTTCACGGATGTTGGTCAGAAAACAGGGAAATTATAATCGTCATTGCTTTAATTTTTTCAACACTCACTTATGGTATTTTATGTACAATATTGGGTTAACGTTATACAGCGTAAATAAGAATCATCTGTTGATTTTATTTACGAAAACGAGCTGCTGGTTCAAAAATAAATATGCAGGCGTAGAACAGAAAGAGGAGGCCACCCACACCAAGTGACAGCCGAATATTAAAGCCAATAACCCGTCTATTCTTTTGGCCAACATCAACGAGTGACGTAAGTAGGTACACATGAAGACATAGGCGCCGCGCGGTGGAAGGTGTGACGTAAACATTTGGTCAAGGTCAAAGGTCACACAGTGCCGCTGGATAGGTGATGAATCGGTACGGTCAAAATTCGTGTGTCTTATTTTTCAGCGGCCAAACCTGAGTTGCTCACCACAACTACACATACACAAAATATCGACAAATACACAGGCACATTCTCTATGTATTCCGGCAATGTACATGTTAAAGTACTACATATGCTCTTAGCAAGCCAATGGGAACAGTGGTACACACAACACCGAACTTCCCCAAAACATCAACAAGAAACAAAAATAAGATTTTCTTGTTTTCTTTTTTAATCATTCGGCAGAGCAACATAGACACATGTGAGGTATCGTTAACAATTAATAATTTATTAGTCAGGGTTTGTGTGGATTAAGAGCTGCTTAAGCGGAATTACAATTGTAAGAAGGTAAACAAACTCAAAAAGACAACTGAATTAGCTGTAGTTCCTAAAATTTGAATACTACATATGCAAAACTGGATATCCCCAGAAATGCCCCATTAAGCCCAATACAGACAACCAAACTTACAAATGTGATTGATTGAGAGACACAATGAGGTGGTGACTGCAGTTCGCTGAAATTGGTCATAATATATTGAGCTGGCGTATGCATACGGGTATATTAACGTTTTCCTTACAGGCGGCTTCCTCCTCGTGAAACACCAACTATGCTGGCATTTTCAGAGACAGAAATGCGTCTCGCTTCGCAAAGTATTCATTGAATCGTGAGATGCCGTACCTAAAAACAAATGATGGGGATAATAAGCAAAAGGAACCGGCCTGTAAACAGAACACAACATCTTTGAATGTGTTTAATTTAAACATTAAACAAACTTACTTGAACAAACCGCAATAATAGAACAATTCGACAACACGCATTGCTAAATAAATGAAAAACATTAATTAGGGCCTAGCATGCACACAAATACAAATGGTAAATCAGTCAACATCATTCAACACGGGTATATACTCCTCTCAAATGTCTGACTCACTCACACTACATTTCATTTCACCGAGTAGTTTTGTGTGCGCGCGCGTACTTGATTGATGTATAAATCGACCAAGTCTGCGTCTAGATTATTTAACGTAATGAAGACGTATTACTGCAAATATTCACATACATAAGTGTGAAGCTTCTTTTATTCACGTGGGGTAGTTTCGATACGTAATGGTTTATGTTACATATTCACATGTGCTATTGGCGTGTACGTGTACTTGCCCGAGATAGTCAAAGTCTATGGAGGAAATCCCGGCTTGGACAACACCATATACACCACCTCCTAAGATCGCCATCTGTAAACAAAAAGCGTCAACGCCGACAACGTGAATGCAATGTATGATATAACACATCGAAGAAGGTGGATCGCACACAGATAATCCATATTTCACCCGAAACATCAAACGAAGCTACAAGCGTTCCTTGGTACTGTCCTTGTACGGGCTCATTCTTACCAGACAGATACAATATATGTCATAAGTTTCGTTGACGAGCTACACACGGCTGCAGACGGGGGAAACAAACAGCTTGTATTGCCGGCGTACCAGCAACTGACAGCACCGCAGTAGCAATGTAGTCACGCAAGCGTGAGAACAGCTGACGAAACCAACACGATGACGCAGAACGGAGCTGGAGAGTAGAACTTTGTTCTTAAAGTATTCACGATACGCATTGTTCGATATTATATATATTGATAGAAAGAATGTTGTATTAGCTAATTACTTAGGTAATTGTATTAGTTGTTTCATTTTCCTATATTTATTAGGAAAGAATTTTTTTTAAAGAGGGGGGTGTACATGTTCGAATCCTGTGGTGCCGTATAAAACGTTGGACAAGAGTTTTCGCTCTACATTGTCCCAGTTCCCTCAGCTATATGAATGAGTACCTGGCTCTAGACAGTGGTGAATATATGTGTAAAGGTAATCTTCACAAAATATTTGTCGCATTGCAGAATGCTTCCCACAGAAGTCGAGATGGTGTTCGATTGTCCAGATCTGTCTGGGAGTAAAGTGAAAAGCGCTTTGAACAATTGGGTACTGCACTATACAAGAACTTGCCTCTTCCCATTTATATAAAATACGATAAGATATCGCAGGGACCTCCTGCCCATTTGATGGCATTTAGTTGTGATGGGGTCAGAGCGATGTTGCAAGCGCGCTATGCAAGTGTGTGAACATCACCTCAGTCTGTTGATGCATCGCTGTGAACATGATTTGATCTTATTTGGTGACGCTGTGAACGTTGATTTTATATTATAATTGTGTAATTTTCTTTTGCAATAGTTAAAGTCTCGCTACCTCAAACAATCGCATGTCATGATGAAATTCCATCTCTATTTGAACGGTACAAATAACAGAATCGATTGACGTTAGATGGATTTCAAAGTTCTCCAAGATGAACATGGATATGATGATATGTCCTAAACTGTGTTCTCACCAGAGCAAACTTGTTGACTTGAACGTACAGCACCTCGACATCGCGAGTGGTGACCTGTGTTGAATCTGATCCTTGCTGTACGGCCTTGAACTCGTCCGCAGCTCGTCCGTACGTACGCAGCCACTGCAGTTGGTATTCTCTGTCCGGGTATGAGTCGATATTTTCTATATCTGAGTGGAATTTGATAGCACAATATAAAACATTATCTCGCTTCGATGTAATTATTTTAACTGAATTGGAATTGAAAAAAACGATTGAGTGTACTTGAATTGGGTTGATAACAGTCAAACTATTCTGAATTACAATTGAACTATGATAGATTGCAACACTTTATTTATAAATTAAACCCCACGTTTAATTACCCTAACGTCGGTGCACCATACGTTTAACTATAAACAAAAGTCGCATAGCAATGTATTAAATAATACAGAAGAAGTAGCCGTACATTAATTATTTTATTAGTCAACAGTAATAAATATAAACTTGCAATTGAATTATTGACACTTACCGTCATATCGTGTAAAGTGATTGGCAATCTCGAACCCTTCGTAATTGAATCCGGCAAATTCAAAGTCAATGAAGGCTAATGCTCCTGAAACAGGCAACCAAACAGTCTGCATTACTCTAGACTCTTCGAATCCAATTCGTATTCTTTGTTCATCAGTTCGGCCAAAAAGCTTACACACTCCGTAACCATGCCATTCGTTCATTCATTATCAAGAAGTGTGTTTCTCCCAATGAGGTATTCAGTTTTACATCCTCATCTTGAGTGCCGACCTTTGCATAAGTGATCAAACTAACTGAGTATAGCAAACATCTACATATTTTACAAAATCACTTGCTATGCCGACAAACAGCATATAATCAATTGAACCTGTCAGCCACGTAGGTTTCGAAAGGACAAAGAACGAACAGCCATATTGCTCAATTAGGCGAATATATCGCCATTTCGAGAATAATTGTTTGGGTAAACTATTAAGTCACTAATGCCATTACTATGTAAATACCCCATACATTACAACAACAAAAACAGAGAAAGCCAACGCACTTTTAAGTAATCACTATTCGTATACAGCAATAAACCGTTTAGTATACATATTACAAATATAAATAAGATCAGTCATTGTAAAGAAAACTACAAGCAATCGAATAAATGGCATAACTTGCCGATAAAATTCATAGTTAGGAACACAGTTTTCATATTGAAAATAACTACCATAGTTTTTATATTCTACACATATTTTCGCTAATTGTGAACTTACCAATATGTTCAAGTGTAACAATCTCAACCCACCTTTCTTCTCATCGTAAACAATGTTGGCCGGTGTCAGATCATTATGACAGAAGACCACTGGAGACTCAACCGAGCCCAATTCCCGCTGCAACATTTCCAGTTCACGCGTATCATCTGCAGCTTGCTAATGACGTCACTCTTTTACCTGTCATGGCAGAAAACGACGTAAAACCGTGGTTTCTCGGTTTTTGAAGGATACCCGACGACTTGGCAATATCGGCAAGACGTTGTGTCGTAACAAGTAATGTAATTAACATTTAAAACACACGCAAAAGTGTATCTGTCTTTGTATTTTTCAGTTGAAACAACGATTTGTTTGACAACATCAAAAATGAGTTGTCTTCTATCGAATTTAAGTGGCACACGAGACATATAAACAGTGTGAGAGTTCCTAGTTAATGAGGTCAGACACTTCTGGTATTGTTATACCTCACTGTAATACACTCAATGGTAAGCGCGAATGACGCAAATCACCGTAATACACTGATGAATGAGCCGAGAGGGGCACAATAGGCCGAGAGGTGCACAATAGCCTGAGAGGGGCACAATATCCCAATTGTTCACCGCAGCGGCGGCGCTGCGGTCGTTACATCGGCCCACTCGCTGGGCGGCGCTGCGTATCGGAACTGTCAAGTGGGTCAACATGGCGGACGTTGAAAGCGACGATCCCACAAGAAAACGTTGCAGTTCCCATGTATTCTGGTTATATTTATGTGATAAGAGGCTCTTTGAAAAGTTGCACTAGATAAGTCCTTTTAACATTAGAATTCCATGTTCTGAGTGGAAACTGTTGAAGTTTACAAATATTAAACTGGTGGTACTGGTACCATAATTTACGTGTTGCTGTTACTTAATGACAGTTTGGTATAACAAAACAATTATTGTCCCTCCGTTCGGGTGACACCAGGATTGCAACACCCTCGGAAGTGTTGTTGCCCTCGGGCTTCGCCCTCGGGCAACAACACTTCCTTGGGTGTTGCAATTCCTGGTGTCACCCTCACTCCAGGACAACAATTGTATAATGTGGCTTGAGTATTGCGATAATTCCTCACCTTTTGTTCATCTCCGTATCACTAAATTCATCAGGGACAGAATCCAACCACTTCCGAAGCCATTCGAATATCACCGGTTTCCGGCTAATATGCAATCCCGAGAGGTGGTTATGTTTCATGATTTCATCAGGATCAATCGAATGAATCTTCACCATCAGCTGAGCCACAAGTCTGCAGTTAGACACAACAGTAACTCTGCTATTAGGTAGTTCGTGTGCGTGCGTGCGTGCGTGCGTGTGTGTGTGTATGTGAATGTGTGTGTGTGTGTGTGTGTGTGTGTGTGTGTGTGTTTGTGTGTGCGCTTATGTGAGTGCGCTTATGTGAGTGTGTATGTGGGTGCATGCGTGCGACTCCTAATTGTTTAAGACAAACAAATTGTCATGTCAGACGAAAATATAAATATATATGCCTGAGGTTCTGCAGTTTACTGACATAATAGTAATATATATATATATATATATATATATATATATATATATATATATATATATATATATATATATATATAACATGCTTTCATAACGAAACAAAGAGATAAAATGTGTATACACAAAATAAGAAACAAATTAAATGAAAATCTAACAACGAAAACTCAATCCAATAAGAAGGCTCCCTGTAGTGTCTAAGCCAATGACAAAAAGACATGTGATGTTGTCATGGCAACTCCTGGCATGAGGCAAGCAAGGAACTATCTCTAGGTGTGTATGGTTATTTATATGTTATCACTTTGCTTCAAAAGTATGCATCCAGTTTGTAAATCTGTGGCGAAGATCACTTTATTTGTTTTGATTCTTGAGCGTTTGACAGGAGCGGCCTTGACCGCGTTCATGGCGTTGGTTGTTTTTGGCATCGTGCCAACCAAGCTCCACGTTGTTTTTTCCACGCTCGAATGAAAACTATTAACTGATTGAATCACCTTTTCGCTGCATAAATATACATGTCTCCATGAAATACCTTATTAATTAGTAACCATGACTCTTGTAATCCATGATCCACACAATTTGATTATTATCAATGATTTATGCAGAAAAACATGAAATTCACAACTGTCAACTTCGCACTCAATAGCTCAAGCGTTGTCTGAAACTTTGTGACGTGACCTACATATTTCCGTGACGAGTGCATTTTGGAAGTAGGGGAGACGGCTTAGTCTACGTAGTAACTTAGTAAAGAGGTGATTGGGTTGTCACGCGGAATTTATTTCGCGACCTTTAATCTGGACACGGCACCTTGTCGGTTTCTGACTTTAAACTAGAATATACATAAAGTTTATCTCATCTTATCTTATCTTTATGTGTGCCCAGTTGCATGTATGAGACAGCTTTTTGTTGTATATATGTGATAAATAAATTATTACATGTCTTGTTCTGTATCACGCCCTGTATCATGTCCCTCGTACCTGTATCAGCCCTCGTCCTTCGGACTCGGGCTGATACAGGTACATCGGGACAGGGCGTGATACAGAATAAGACATGTAATAATATATATATATATATATATATATATATATATATATATATATATATATATATATATATATATATATATATATATATATATATATATATATATATATATATATATATATATATATATATATATATATATATATATATGTGTGTGTATAATATTATATTGTTCAAAAAACGCCATTATAAGACACCGTTAGGAAGGCATAATTTATTCTATACTATTTCCGACTGACCGACTAATGACCGGGTCTCGGACATTGGTCTCGTTCAAACTCGTGCCAGGGAAGAAGCCGTAAGCGATTCCGTTGGCGAATCGCGCAAACAAAGGTCTTGCACATCCAGCGGCGTGCAGAAGCTGGATATTGCGTATCTCCGTCACGATCGACGAAAAGCTCCGAGTTTGTTCCGTAGATCCTGATCAGAACCATCTCTTCCTGGGCCGGATCATCCTTGTGCCAGCATCCTATCAGTGTGTTGGTGATACCGCCAGTGAACCTCTGTCGACCAACAGACAACATAATTTGCTTACGTTTTGCATACAAAATATAACAGTATACCCTCTATCACTTCGTTGGAATCTACGGAAAATCCACTCGCCTTCAATTTAATGTGTTCTATCGACCACTTCGGTCTGATCAGTTGGGTGAGTTTCAGAGACCCCGACTCCGCATCGGCGAGTTCGATACGGAGGTCGAAGGTTGGAATCCCGTCCCCGGCACCAACCTCCATTTCTCCACGTTGGTCTCAGACGAGAACGGCTCTAAGTGTGTGTGTCGTCACTGGGACGTCGTAACCTCGGCTCGTCTCGCTGCAAATAACGTCAACAGTGAGTCATACTTAACCGGCCTTGCTGACAACACGACACAGCACCTCTTCTTGTCTAAAGATGGTGATACACGTATGATAGACTCGTACGAGTTATTCGGATGAAACCATCCGATTCATACGTTTATCGCAAAATCGGATGTAAGATAGTACGTGTATGATTTAGCAAGACTCTCACTTCAAATTGTTGTTGAGCTTTATCGTGAAAAATTCGCTATAGAATGGTGCAATCCCACGTTACAAATACAGAAGCAACGGTAACGAATAGCCTGCAAGTTCTCGATGATGACGCCCCTTGTAGCAATGTTCACAAAAATGGAATGTTCATACAAATTCGATAGCAACGCCAACGTCGTTGTCGTCGGCGTCGAATGATGACTGGATCGTTCAAACTTCAATGTCTGACCCTTATCAGAAGTAAGAAGAGAGAGCGACGTCGTGAAATTGAGATCACTCGGTTAACTGTTATTTAGTTTCCAAAATATTTGTATTTTAAGCACTTCAATCCATAAAACAATACTTGTCTCAACACACGTTACCAATGAATGAATGACACTGCCACGGGCACTGGTTACAGGTGACAGTGACTGTAAGTGAGAATAATTTTTGAATGTCTAATTAAATACAAAATATACATTCATGACCTAACATTTGATGTAGGTAAAAATTGTCCGTACCCCTTTTTACACCTGATATGGAATAGTTTTAAGTTCTATCTCTGGCTCGTGACACGAGAAAAAAATGAAATGTGCTGTCAATGCAGGTACGACACATGGTTTTGAACATAGCGTCTTTTTGAGCTTTTTATTTTGCAAGTCTGTTTTCGTAAAGAAACATGTTCTAGTTCCGTAACAGTGTGTTTGATTAACCTGAACGAAATAGGTTGGACTGATTTAGTACGTAGATGTCACATGAAGGAACTATGAATACAAACTTCTGGACACGGTCATTGGAAGGATATTTAATGCACAGTCAGTGCAGATAGGTCACACGGGTTTTTACCGTGACGTCTTTTATGATAATTTTAAATCTGCCAGTCTATATTTTTGTAATAAAGTATTTCTTGTAGTTCCGAAACAGTCTGTTTGCATAAACTTACCCTAATAGGTGTGACTGAGTCAGCACATGATTATAATAAATATGAAATTACTCTGATTACATCCTCATAAATATATGGGGTATGTATTTGTGAATATTTATTAAAATATTTACTGTACATACAAGTGATTGTGTATGCCGTTTTTCTTTCAGAAAAAAGTCTACACTGATGCATGGACAAGATTATGATCCAGATAACGGATATCTTGAATGAAGATTTCATGTCATTGGTTTCAATCCAAGGAGTGATTTTGTTGTGAACTCTTATTTATGTGTTGACGCTACATTGAAATATATGTTGATGAGATGATATCACAAAACATACGAGTCTATCGTACGAGTCTATCGTACGAGTCTATCGTACGAGTCTAGTGTAGTCTAGTCACCCGAGGACAACAACCAGGCTGGTTTTTCATCAGAAATCAACAACCAGGTTGGTTTTTCATCAGAAATCAACAACCAGGCTGGTTTTTCACCCGAGGTCAACAATCAGACTCGTGACTAATACAATAATAATTTGGGTGATTTGCCGGGATGTGAGAATATTTCGTTACAGTTTAGCTACACAAGATGGTTGTGTCAAAATGAAGAAATTTAGCCACACACCCGGTAGATTAATAGCCTGAAAATCATATTCATCACTATGAAAAGTCGCCAGTCCGCATTTATTGTGGACATCGCCAAAATGCGACCTTCTATGGAAATTCGTATGTTGACCTGCAATGATCCTTAGAAATAGGGTCTACAACGAAAAATGTGATAATTCCAATAAATGGTGCATGTACACCTAACACTCAGTGCTTGCGTTACATTGTTACAGAGCTAATGTCAAACGACGGACTAGTGCAGACCAAACGTTACTCATCCCCAGGGAATTCTACTCGCTTCAGGCGGGCGAGCGTTACGTTCGACGCCTCACTACAGACAGACATATTTCGTCCGTGTCGGTTTTTGCATCATTACCTTTACTTTGTATCAATGTGCTGAGTTATGTCAATATTGTTCGTTTATTGTTGGTGGTGAACCGATGTCAGCAACCGAGTTTGTGACTGCCATCACGAATATCGGATTACTCACTTATGCCCGTCATACACCTCATGAATTTGGCCTAAATCTTATACGATTTGCGCATTTACGAGATATCGGAAGCGGGAACTACACACTATTTTTGTAATTATTCGGACTTGCATGAGGACGTAATTAAACTGATGAGAGCATCTGGTAAACCACGGTGTGCCTGCGTGTGTGTGTGCGTGTGCGTGTGCGTGTGCGTGTGCGTGTGCGTGTGCGTGTGCGTGTGCGTGTGCGCGTGCGTGCGTGCGTGCGTGCGTGCGTGTGTGTGTGTTTGGCTACTAATAAACACCACCCCTGTCATTAATGCATTAGCACTGTGAGTGCTTGTCTACTAATATACAACAGCACTATCATCACTACATTAGTACTGTGAGTATTTGACAACTAATAAGCACCACCCCTGTCATTAATACATTAGTACTGTGAGTATTTGTCTACTAATAAACAACACCACTGTCATTAATACGTTATTACTGTGAGTATTGGACAACTAATAAACACCATCACATTCAGTAATACCTTAGTACTGTGAGTAGTTGACTACTACTAAACACCACCACATTCAGTAATTATAATACCTTAGTACTGTTAGTATTTGACTACTGGTAAACATTGTCATTAATATATTAGTACTGTGAGTATTTGACTGGTAATAAACAACACCACTGTCATTAATACATTAATATTGTGAGTATATCACTACTAGTAAACAACTTTACTGTCAGTAATACATTAGTACTGTGAGTATTTAACTACTAAGAAACAACACCACTGTCAGTAATGCATTAGTTGTGTTAGTTGCATTACTTGTGATTATGTGACAACTGAACTAATAAAGAATGTTACGTTTTGACGCGTTCAGTTAACAGGGCATGATAGATGTTCATAATCAGCTTAACTGTGATGTACATTCGTCTTTACACAATAAGTACAGATAAGTTACAAATACAATTATCATAACTCTTTGTCGTCTGTAATAATTTGTGTTTGTTTAATACTAACTACTATAATTCTGATTTTATTTAAATTAGACCAATGCGTACGTGCGGCTCTTGTAAATTTCCACTTTATAGTCAGCTTATCTAATAAACACCAACAAATTCAAAACATCACCCAGGATGATTTCTCACGCTGGCGCTGGGCGCACTAAGAGTAAGGGGCCATCTAGAAACTACGTAGACTTACATATATTCGCGTTACAACGACCACTTGTTCGATACACGTACACGGAACGCTTCGAATGACCGCGTCCCCTCTATACGGCAGGTTTACCTTTTGTACGGCACGTTACAGACAACTCACCAGGTCGCCGTGACATCAATAAGAAGAGCGAGATCGGTCGTTGCCTATATATCATATCATAAATTAATACTGGTAACAAAACCGCTACGTCTAGGGCCAGCAAGGCTACAAGCGAGGTTGCCGTCCGATTTTTTTCACGCACGGTTGTTCGTAACAACATAATAACGTTACGTCGCTAACTGCCCCCACCTGAAAGATTGTGGTATGTCCGTAGTAAGTTGCTAGATCACCTCACATGTCTAAATAAATACTCGGCTAGTTAACTGAGTAATGGTATGTAATGTTGATTCGCAATTACCTGTACGTTGACCCAGTGTCTGACTATCGAGGACAGCAGTGGCGCCACCTGGGCGCCGTACACTAAACCTTCACCCACAATTATAACCCCAGTCAGTGTCACGTATGGAAGCACCGGCCCGTCATAAAGGCGGAATAGCCTCACAACGTAATTATTCGTGCGAAACGACGCAATTATTTACGTCGTGAATAAGTTCTATTTTTGACACGACGTAAATCGAATTGCGGTATGTCGCTATTTAGCGCAACGACGTAATTCGAATTACGTCGTGTCAAAAATTCGAATTGCGTCGTTGCGCTAAATAGCGACATACCGCAATTCGATTTACGTCGTGTCAAAAATAGAACTTATTCACGACGCAAATAATTACGTCGTGTCGCTCGTGCATCAAGTCAACCAATCGCGGCACGTTTCGGAATTCGTTTTTCGTTATGCATCGGTCGCACTGCCACATCGGGTGGCCGGTAAAACTTGGTAGTTTCGGCGGGATATTCGGTCGCACTGGCTGCGTTTTGAAAACAAACTCGCAGAAATTGCATCGGTGAAGTGGTATATCTAAGTACCTATAGGTAATGTTTGGTCGTTTCGGCTCTGTTTTTTATGTTTCGACAATTTAATAAACTTTACTCAACCTTATATGTAATAGGTCGTTTTACAAATGTATATTATGTCCTGAATGTATGTAATCTGCTGTGTGCTGGTGTGAAATGATTATGCATATTTCTGGTTTGTGTTATCTGCAAATTTTGAAAGTATGCGGGTCATGTTTTATGTTTATATTTATAATAAAATTATAATATCATAATATAATAAGTTTATTTGTACTTGTGTCATCAATTATCATGTGTCATCAATTATCACAGGTAACCAGGAGCCATTGGTATGGAGCTCACAGCAATAATATGCAACTAATTGTAAGCAGTCTGTAAGACTACAAGAGGTACAATGATATACTTTACCTATGAAACGAGGCGTCCCCCAAGGATCAATTTTAGGGCCACTGACATTGTTATTTACTATGATTATATCAATGATTTTCCGAAAGCCTGCACAACTTATACTAATGATAATTGTTGACACAAATACAAATAAAGTCTTCACAGATGACACAAACACAGTGATTGTTGCGTATTTGATTAATAAAGACCTATAATAAGCATATAGCTAAAACTACATACAGATGCGTTGATTGTATTTTATTGTATAATGTCAATCCAACTCAGTTGAGTTGCCAATTAAACTTGTGTTATTATTATATATTATCTTTAAAATATTAATAAAACAAAACCTTTTTTAAGTGCCTAATAAATAGGTTGAGGAACTAACATTAACAATTGACAGTATAAATATTGAGAGATTTAACCTGTTTAACATTCTGCGCTTAACATTAATCTCACATTTAAACTGGATTAAACATATCGATATAATAGCAAACAGATGTTCTCAAACTATTGGACTTATAACTAAATTAGAGCATATTATTCAAACTATAATACAAATTGCACTATATAATTCTATAACATTGCATCACACTAATTACTATCTACTGATCTATGGACACAAATGTAATTTAATAAACAAATTGCAAAAAAAACTTATAAGAATAAGAATTTCAAATAAATATAGCTCTCACATAGAATTAATGTTTAAGCAATAGTTGAATACCAACTTATTATATTAAGATATTATAATTTTATTATAAATATAAACATAAAACATTACCCGCATACTTTCAAAATTGGCAGATAACACAAACCAGAAATATGCATAATCATTTCACACCAGCCCACAGCAGAATACATACATTCAGGACATAATATACATTTGTAAAAAAAGAGTATTAAAAATAGTCTGCCTCACACAATAAACAATACCTATATCTGTTTAATCAAAACACAACCAATCACAATTTTAAAAAGACTGATACATTATGTAAAGCAGCATATTACACACATATGCAAACATACCTCTACTGTTATAAATTACTACATATGCAAAATAATAATGAATGAACACTAACTCTAGCAACACATTAATCCATAAACGTATTATATTTTTACCACATATCCTCTATTTGCAATATGCGTAAAGTAGCAAATGTTAATAAACAATGCTCAGGAATATACATGCTCCTAAATACAATTGGGCTATCCATAATGGTCCGTCAATGGCATTCAATAATGACATAAAAAATTGCTAATTTAAAAACCCAAAGTGGCCCCTAAGATAGCGACTTTTATTAGTCAAATATTTTATTAACTAAATTTAAATAACTATTGCATCACATAGTTGCAGTTACAAAATATATACATCTACTCTCGATTTATCCATCTTTCGACCTATAAGGTTGAGTAAAGTTTATTAAATTGTCGAAACATAAAAAACAGCGCCGAAACGACAAAAAATTACCTACAGGTACTTAGATATACCACTTCGCCGATGCAATTTCTGCGAGTTTGTTTTCAAAACGCAGCCAGTGCGACCGAAGTATCCCGCCGAAACTACCAAGTTTTACCGGCCACCCGAAGTGGCAGTGCGACCGAAGCATAACGAAAAACGACACGGCGTAAATCGAATTGCGGTGTGTCGCCATGTAGCGCAACGACGCAATTCGAAAAACGACATGGCGTAAATCGAATTGCGGTGTGTCGCCATGTAGCGCAACGACGCAATTCGAATTTTTTACACGACGTAATTCGAATTACGTCGTTGCGCTAAATGGCGACACACCGCAATTCGATTTACGCCGTGTCGAGAAAAGAACTTATTCACGACGCAAATAATTGCGTCGTTTCGCACGAATAATTACGCCGTGTGGCTATTCCGCCTTTATGACGGGTCGGTGCTTCCATAGTCACGAGGCAGCGAGGCATTACGAGGCATAACGAGGCACGACGTGGCGACAGCGACGCTATTGCGTGGCGGCAGCGAGGTACAACCCGACTTTGATTTTCACAGCGGGAATACAACGACGCGACAGCATGGCTAGCACGTGGCGACAACGTGACACAACGTGGCACCCTGCCGGAATTTGCTATTTGTTTTCCAGAACGTGGCGATCAGAAACGGGGCACAACTGCGCAGCCAAAATGCTACACTATGACTGGGCAAAAAAAGAAGGTGCCTGCTACGCTGCAAAGGATTGGCAAAGTAATGGTTTGTAACGGGACGTGTGCTGTTTAGAACGTGGGAAAGTGATACATCAAAGGGCATTGCAGTTAACTCTGCTCGTCCCGGTATTACTGCTAATCAATTTTGTTTTTGAAACTGGGTCAATTTTGTTTACCATATCAACGTTCTACAGGTGGAAACTTTCAAAAATTCCGACCATTGTTCCGAACTTAGTAAGTAAATAAGCACAAATCGGCAGGCACTAACCTTCAACATGCATGTTGTAGTAATAAACACGTAATATTAACTGAAAAATAGAACACTTGAAACTGGAGTAAATATGCATTTAGTTTATATTTCGTGATTGTTTTGTTGTATTGGAGTGGTTTCGTGTTTTATTTTATCAACGTGATATTTTAAGCGCCTCTGAACACCAGCAATATGCTTAATATTGCCACTGGACAGGCAGCCACATCAAGAGGGTCATAGAAAATGTAGAACAAATTGGCAAGACTGAGATCCATAAAGGTTTGAATGACAACTCTAAGAAAGTTCAAAGGGTAAAACTTCACATTTTTTAAGAACTGCATACTAGACAACAACAGACGCAGAAGCGACAGCTGATCAATGAAGTTGTCATGCTGAAAAGCCTTATTCGACTGAAGCTATCGGCATCACCAAAATGTCCCCAAACCTGAGTTGCTCACCAAAACAAAACATACAAAAATATCGAAAAACACACAGACATAATATCTATGTGTTCCAGCCGTGTTAGAATACTACTACGTATCCTAATGCATGTTATAACTAAAATGTTGCTCTTAGTAAGCCATTGGGAATAGTGGTACACGGTCGAGAGCATATAACTTCACCAACATATTAACAAGGAACAAAAATCTGATTTTATTTATTAATAATTCGGCAAAGCAGCATAGACACATGTAAGGTATCGTTAACAATTAATACTTGACTAGTCAGTGTCGCGGTGTTTTAAGAGCTGCTTAAGCGGAATTACAATTGCAGAAAGAAAACAAAGACTAAAAAAGACCACTAAATTAGAATTTGAATCTAAAATAAAAATCTAACATCATCATTAACGGATAGCCGATGAAACTTGACGTCATGTCGAGACAGATGCGACCACACTGGTATTATCGTGATGAGTTCTCGGCCAAAGATGTCGTCACCCTGAACGACGAGCGAATCCTACTACCAAAGAATGACGCAACGACTACACGCATGATACGAGGGCATAGAGAAAGGGAAGCCATGAGCAAAGTCCTGTTTGTACGAGCGAGAAGAAACAGAGTGACACATGTCAAGATCTCGATAGTACCAATGTGAAAAAACAAGAGTTGCTGACGAAAATATGACTAATACTCGGAAGAGATTTATTTCACTTCGACAACAAAGAGTATCATGTAATAGTAGAATACTACTCGGTATTCCAGTTCATCCTGAAACTGCCACACAGTAGTGACAT
>OZ024860.1:28543019-28618019 GCA_964017155.1 Oasisia sp. SBJ-2009 | reverse complement strand
ACACAATGCGTGCTGCTCCTGTAAAATTAAGAGTAAGGAGCCGTCTAGAAATTACGTATGCTTACATACGTTCAACCTGATCGATATACATACACGAAACACGCCAATCGATTTTGTTAACGGTTGTTCGTAACAACGTAACGATGTCGCTAACTGCCCCCACCTGAAAGCTTGTGGTCTGACCGTAGTATATTGCTACGTCACCTGACAAATCGAAATATATACTCGGCTAGTTAACCGAGTGATGGTATGTAATGTTGATTCGCAATTACCTGTCCGTTGACCCAGTGTCTGAATACCGAAGACAGCGGTGGCGCCATCTGTGCGCCGTGCACTAAGCCTCCACCAACAATTAATACGCCAGTCAGTGTCACGCTTTGGCCGCCAAACGTGGCACAACGTGGCTACAGTGTGAGCAGACGTGGAACAACGTGGCTAAAAGGTGATAAAGCGTGACAAAACGTGAACTGGATCTTTTTCGCTGGCGTTTCCCACAACGCACTACGACGTGGCAGCAACGTGGTACAACCTACTGCAACGAGGCAACAACGTGGCATATGGTAGAACAACGTGGCTACAACGTCGCAACAACGTGACAGAACGTGAACAGAACGCGTGCACTACGTTGTGTTCCGTTTCTGCTACTTTGTGGTACGTTATGATACGTTGCGGTACGCTATGCTGCAGGCATAATGAGGCATAACGAGGCATAACGAGCACAACGTGGCGACAGCGACGCTACAGCTACATCGATTTCCACAGCAGCAGTACAACGAGGCGACAACTTGGCTAGCACGTGGCGACAACGTGTCTAGCACGTGGCGACAACGTGGCACCAAATTTCCAATTTGTTTTCCATAACGTGGCGATCAGAAACGGGGCACAAAGGCGCGGCCAAAACTTGACATTATGACTGGGCACGAAAGGTGCCTGCTACTCTGCCTAGGATTGACAAAGTAATAGTTTGTAACGGGAAGTCTGCTATTTAGACCGTGGGAAAGTGAAACATCAAAAGGTATTGCAGTTAACTCTGCTTGGCCTGGTACTACTGCTATTCAATTTTGTTTTGAAACTGGATCAATTTGTTTTACCATTTGAACGTGCTGGAGGTTGGATCTTTCAAAAATTCCGAGCATTGTTCCGAACTTGTAAGTAACTAAGTACAAACTGGCATACACGAACCTTCAACATGCATGTTGTAATCATAAGCACTGTAATGTTGAATGAACAAATAAACTAGCTATAAACTGGAGTAAATATGCATTTAGTTTAAATGTTGTGGTTTTTATATTGTATTGTATTATATTGTATTTCGTGTTTTATTTTATCAACGTTATATTTTAAGAACCTCAGAACACCAGCAATATAATCAATATTGCTACTGGACAGGCAGCCAATGCAACAATCAACAAGTTTATAGAAAATGTAGAACAAATTGGCAAGATTGAGGTCCAGATATGTTTGAATGACAACTCTGAGAAAGTTCAAAGGGTAAACCTTAACATTTTTGAAGAACTGCATTCTATACAACAACAGAAGCAGAAGTTACAGCTGATCAATGAAGATGTCATGCTGAAAAGCCTTATTCAACTGAAGCTATCGGTATTACCAAAATGTCCCCAAACCAGAGTTGCTCACCAAAACATACACAACATATAGACAAATACGCAGGCGTAATCTCTGTGTATTCCAGCCATGTACATGAGTACTACTACGTATCCTAATGCATGTTATAAACTAAAATTGTGTTATTAGTAAGCATTTTGGAATAATGGTACACGGTCGACAACATCGAACTTCCCTAACGCATTAACAAGAAACAAAAGTCTGATTTTCTTGTTTTCTTGATTAATAATTCGGCACAGCAACATAGACATATGTGAGGTATCGTTAACAATTAATACTTGATTTGTCAGGGTTTAGGTGGATTAAGAGCAGTTTCAGCGGAATTGCAATTGCAGAAAGGTAAACAAACGACCACTCAAATAGCTGAAGTTCGAAACATTTGGATAATACATAGGCAAATATGGGTATCCCCAAAAAGGTCTCATTAAGCCCAATACAGATAGCCAAACTGTACACTTCTCATTTCAAAAGTGACCGCTTGACAGTCACAATGTGGTTATGACTCCAGTTCGCAGAAATTTATCACAATATATTGAGCTGGCGTATGTATATGGGAATATTAACGTTTTCTACACATGCTCCTCGTGAAAGACCTATTATGCTGGCATTTTCAGGGAATATTACTTGCAACTGACTGAATCTTTTCAGATATTTATTTATGTACGTATTTTTATTATTATTTATTCTTTTATACTAGTGATACTTTTATATGATGAGCAATGTCATGTTACTGCCAGTTATACAGTCCGTAGTTTTCAGCCGTAGACCGAAGAACACTTTACACTGTTGCAGTTTGTGATTGGACTGTTGCACACTCGCGAACAGAGTTCTGCATAGCGTCCCCTCTGGTTTGTAAGCGCTGGCTGTCTTGCCATGACGATGGCTTTGTGGTAACACTTGCCACGAAATCAGCAACACGCGTGGTGATGTGTCAACAGCGACTTGACTCTCTGGACGCCAGCGTGCACATGAACATTCGTGACGATGAACTCCCCCCCCCCCCCCCCCCACTGCTGGTGCGGAGAATGCTTGGATTATATGAAGGCGTTAAACCGACTACGCACACCCGTAGGTCACGGATAATTATGACTGTGGCGCTAGGCAGACCATGCAGCATCTCCTGGTCTGCGTGTTAATGGAGAGTGCATGCTCTGCATTCAACCTTACGAGGGCCAATGATACCGCCGTCAAATGTGCCAAATACTGGGATACATTTATATAGGCTGGTGGAGGGACAAGAATGAATGCGACGAAATATTATGCCTCAAACTCCACTATTCACCTACTTCGAACGCCTATTTTCGCGCCCGCCTGTTCTATTTCATGCCCTTCCATGTGACGTTAGAGAGTAATTTCTGGTCGCCGAAATACACCAGGCGCATCACTTGGCCAAGCAGGCAGTCGTACCCTTTCAGAGACTCGACATCATCTGGAATCTTTGCAGTGTGTTCGCGCATCAGATGCACAGCGTAATTCCCACTCCAGTCATACGGGTCCCGATAGTAGTGCTCCGGATCGAGGTAGTTTGGGTGGGCCAAAGACGTCTCTTCCACGTGCACCAAATGGGGGAAGTACTCCCAGATGTGATGGGCCATGCGAACGGAGTCGTAGCCCCACTTCTTCAGATCTAGATTCGGGGAGCGGTACGTCTCGAGCCAGAGTTGTAAGAACGGCGCGCCCTGTCTGCCGAGCATGACGCCGTTGTTGAGGGAGTGGCTCGCCTCCCGGCCGATGGTCATGTCGAACTTGCGCAGCGGGTTGAACGACTTGACGACGATCGCGTCATGATCCAGATAGATGCCGCCATAATCTGGACAGGAAAAGAACACAAGTAAACTACGATGGCCCTCAAATCGTCGAAACCCGATTGAGGTTTATGTTTGCGTTTCTTGCTTTGGCGCGCTAAAGGTAGACGCGTACACTAAGCTTAGGTTTTTGTAACATTCTGCTGCGACAGCGATATTTGAGCCGTCTGGGAAGATATATAGATGCATAAATAAAAAACAAGCCAAGTAGACCGTTGTTGTACAACTACAACAAGATACATAAGAGAGGACAATTAAAAGTTGTTTCGACAGGCAAAAGAAGGCCATTGTAAATAGCCAGGTAACGCCAGTGATAATAATAATAATTGTAAAACTGTCATAGCGACTAAATCCTTACAAATGTTCAAATCCACAGTCGCATCAAACAAAATCATTTAGCTAGTCATACACGGGGACAGGCAAGAGTCGTCATTGGAGCATGGAACCGCCTAAGTTCTATGGTAGAAAAGCTATTTAAAAAAAATATGTTTTCAACTTCTTCCGAAAGGCGTCTCTATAGTTTCAGAAGATTTACTCATAATAGGGAGTTGATTCCAAATTGTTGGCGCAGCCACAGAGAAAGCACACTTGCTAATATTCAGCTTACTTTTAGGAACAAATGTTGCTTGGAAACGAGTGATCTAAGGGTCCTAGAAAGATCAGAGAAATGTAGCAGATTTACTAAGTATGTCGGTTGTTGAGTAGAAAGAGTGCGGTATGTAAGATTAGCCAATTTAAATTTATTTCGGTAGACAATTGAAAATCCAATGTAAATCCTTAAGTAGTGGTTGTGATGGTGAGAAATGGGGGCCTTACGTACCACGGGTGCTAAACATTTCCGTATACGTTGGAATTTAGAAAAGTATTTTTGGCAATGTTATTTAAAATGGAATTACAATAGTCCAGTCAACATAATTGATGGTGAGCGAGGAACGGATTCAATACAGCACAACATTGCACATGTGGCCGTTTATGCAATAAAAAGGACACTTAGATATCAGAAGTAATTTAGATAGTGTACAATTCGTCGAACCGGCGAAACAGCAACTCACACAAATCTTCAACAATAACATTTTCTGAATAAGTGAGAAAGCAAGCCAGCAAGCAAGCATGTTTTGAGATTTTACGAAAGGTGGAAATAGTTTCAGAATATTTATTTGTAATAAGGAGTTGATTCCAAATTATTGGCCCAGCTACAGAGAACACAGTCATGGTGAATGTCACACGACGGCGTCACTTACCTAAGATGACATACAAGCGCAGCACGTCGGAATGTTGAGAAGGGTAGGCAAAGTTCTGTCCAAACATAGACTTCTTGTCGGCCACGTGCACGTGGTAGATGTTCGGGACATCGGCCACGGTTCGCTTCCACCAGTATCCCGTCGGCGTCACGTCGCCGTGCAGCAGGATGTAATGAGGTTTGATGAACTTGTGCACGCTCAGGTAAGTGAGGTAGGTTCTAAACTTGAACTCAAGTGGATGATGAAACCATATGAAGTGGACGATATTCGGCACGACGAATTCACGTCTGTCCCCGTACAGTCCCTCTTTCAGCGGCTCTGTCCTCGCTGACAGAAGCTTCGGTTCTGACCCGCCCTGTACACGGATCAGATTAAAGACGTCCTTCTCTGCACAACGCATCAACGCCTCACGTTTAGAGTCCCGCTCCCAGAAACTCTCGCTGACGCCTCT
Organism: Oasisia sp. SBJ-2009; assembly: GCA_964017155.1. NCBI lineage: Eukaryota > Metazoa > Annelida > Polychaeta > Sabellida > Siboglinidae > Oasisia > Oasisia sp. SBJ-2009. The sequence continues at coordinate 28,612,896 of OZ024860.1, read as the reverse complement.
GTATTTGTCTGGCACACACTTACTGGCCGTTACACGTCCGGTGACATTGCTGGCCGTTACACGTCCGGCGACATGTATAAACTCTCCAAGTTTCGCCAGATGTTCAACTTCACTCAAACATATCCAAATGATCAGCGAGAGACCCACGACAGAAAAGATGACAAATTTCCCGGCGTTCTTCATGGCGTATCAACTTGTGTGCCCACTAGACAGAGAAAAAACAGGCATAATCACGACACTCTTGGTTCTCATACAATCATTGTCATCATAAGAAAGTTAATAAAGTATCTACGACAGCAGTAATGTAGGGTCCTATCGTGATATGCTGGCGCGGCGCGGGAGGAGGAGGAAGGTCAAAGGTCACGTGACAAGACCAAGGTCAAAGGTTAAGTGGCTCCCCTGGTGGATAGGTCATGAACCAGTGGCGCCACATGGCGGATATGTCATGCACTAGTACGTCAAAATGACGTTAGGGGTCATGTAGCGTCCCCTCGCGGATAGGTGAGGAACTACAAACTATGTGAAAGAACAAGTGGAGCCATCTGACGGATATGTATTCAGCTAATCGATCACGTGACTTAATACTATAGCCGTCAACTGTTGTACTTTGTGACTCCACTAAAATCAAATAGAGTTTTAATATTGTTTTAATGAAAAGGCTTTATGAAAAACCGAATACGTCTTTGTGTCATGACATGGAGCGAAGAAATGTAAACGGTTATAAATTATTGTATTAAAACTATACCAAAACAGAGCTTAACACAGCACCTTATGGTAGACCTGTCGCCGGTTCAACTATAGGTTGTTAGGCAACCAGCGGGAAATAAAAAAAACAATGTAATACACGGAATCTGTCACATGTTCACAAGTCTCAACACGTTTATCACCATCTCTCTACATGTCCAGTATGTAGGACAGACAGGTCAAGTTCTGCACGTAGACAACTTACATATGTTTGCAAAGCGCATGCGTATTGTCCAGTATGTAGGTCACATAGTGTTTCTACCAACAATACAAAATTGTAACTCACGCGTCGCCACCATGTCCAGTATGGAGCACAAACCGGTCACCTTCTGCACGTAGGCAACTTACATATGTCGTTGCGCAACCAATAAACACGACGGTAGGAGAGTTTTATGTTATGCGCAAACCATAACTTCCGTTAAAATGACGCTTCCTACCATGTGCAAAACACAACTTCCGCAAAAATGTCGGGTCACATCAGGACCATAACACAATCTCTTGCAAAATTACACTTTCAATCATAGTGATAACGTTAAAAACTAGTGCCATTTAAAGTTTCCACGCAATAACCCGGCCAACCTTTCTTATTTCACTGAGCCAGTGTATTCACCTCGTTCCATTTCGTAGCGTTTCACCGGTTCATTGCGTTACACAGGTGGTGTTTTCACAAATTTAACTAAGTTATTCTTGTAACTTATAGTAAAATAGTATATTTTTCTATTATACGCCATAACTTTGTCATGTTTTTTCATATTTTACTAACTCGGTGTGCCAACTTTGTACCATTTTACAACTTTTTTCAGCGTTTCACCGCCATCACTTTGTCAATTTTACGTGTTTTTAGTGTTTACATGCTATAACTTTGTTAAGTGTTTACATTTTACCAAGTCGGTGTGACAACTTTGTACCATTTCCCAACTTTTCATCGTTTCATCGCGAGAGCTTTGTCACTTTCACGTATTTTTCTAAGTCATCTTGGTAATTTTATGACATTATGTATCAAAGTTATGCCACTTTCTCTTGTAAAACGAGAACCTTGGTGATTTTTTCTTACGTCGTAGAATTTGTTTCTATCGAAAATCTAGAAACATCTTGGGTTGTCACGTCACTTCTTTAAAAGCTGGCACCATCTTGCGGATAACTCTAACATTATGTTACACGCTAGCGCCATCTAGAGCATAAAACATTCAGTAATTAGAGTCATACACACAACAAAGTTGATAACCTTGGCAAATGTTCGTGCTTTACTACGTCATTGGGCTAACTTCGTTACATTTCGTAATGTTTCACCGTTTCAGAGCGCTAGACATGTTGTGTTTTCACACATTTAACTAAGTTAGTCTTGTAACATGTAGTAAAATACAATATTTTTCTATTATACGCTATAGCTTTGTCAGGTTTTTCATATTTTATTAACTAGGTGTGCCAACTTTGTACCATTTCACAACTTTTCAACGTTTCACCGCTATGACTTTGTCAATTTTACGTATTTCCCACGTGTGCCCGCGTGAGTCCGCGTGTACCCGCGTGTGTCCGCGTGTGTTCGCATGTGTTCGCGTGTGTTCGCGCGCACGTGTGTGTGTGTGTGTGTTCGCGTGTGTGCGCATGTGTTCGCGTGTGCCCGTAAGTGTTCGCCTGTGACTGCGTGTGTCCGTAAATGTTCGCATATGTTCGCACGTATCCGTAAGTGTTCGGGTGTGTTCACGTGTGTCCGTGTGTGCTAACCTCGTCCCATTTCACCGCCTTGACTTTGTCAAGTTTTTTCATATTTTACTAACTCCATGTGCCAACTTTGAACTATTTCGCAACTTTTTCAGCGTTTCACCGCCATCATTTTGTAAATTTTACGTGTTTTTAGTGTTTACATGCCATAACTTTGTCAAGTTTTTCATATTTTACTAACTGCATGTGCCAACTTTGTACAATTTCATAACTTTTTCAGCGTTTCACCGCCATCACTTTGTGTCAATTGTACGTGTTTTTGTTGTGTTTACATGCCATAACTTTATCAAGGTTTTCATATTTGACTAACTCCATGTGCCAACTTTGTACAATTTCACAACTGTTTTAGCGTTTCACCGCCATCACTTTGTGTCAATTCAACGTTTTGTGTGTGTGTTTACATGCCATAACTTTGTCAAGTTTTTCATATTTTTACCAACTCCATGATAACAACATAACGTAATATAAAGCAATATAATAAAATAACATAAAATTATATAACACAACATAATAAAATAAAATAATATATCAAAACATAAAGCAACCTAATCAAATCAAATAACGTAAAATAATACAACATAACATAAAGCAACATAATAAAATAAAATAAAATAAATAACAGAACAGAACAGAACAGAACAGAACAGAACAGAACAGAACAGAACAGAACAGAACAGAACAGAACAGAACAGAACAGAACAGAACAGAACAGAACAGAACAGAACAGAACAGAACAGAACAGAACAGAACAGAACAGAACAGAACAGAACAGAAGCAGAAGCAGAAGCAGAAGCAGAAGCAGAAGCAGAAGCAGAAGCAGAAGCAGAAGCAGAAGCAGAAGCAGAAGCAGAAGCAGAAGCAGAAGCAGAAGCAGAAGCAGAAGCAGAAGCAGAAGCAGAAGCAGAAGCAGAAGCAGAAGCAGAAGCAGAAGCAGAAGCAGAAGCAGAAGCAGAAGCAGAAGCAGAAGCAGAAGCAGAAGCAGAAGCAGAAGCAGAAGCAGAAGCAGAAGCAGAAGCAGAAGCAGAAGCAGAAGCAGAAGCAGAAGCAGAAGCAGAAGCAGAAGCAGAAGCAGAAGCAGAAGCAGAAGCAGAAGCAGAAGCAGAAGCAGAAGCAGAAGCAGAAGCAGAAGCAGAAGCAGAAGCAGAAGCAGAAGCAGAAGCAGAAGCAGAAGCAGAAGCAGAAGCAGAAGCAGAAGCAGAAGCAGAAGCAGAAGCAGAAGCAGAAGCAGAAGCAGAAGCAGAAGCAGAAGCAGAAGCAGAAGCAGAAGCAGAAGCAGAAGCAGAAGCAGAAGCAGAGCAGAAGCAGAGCAGAAGCAGAGCAGAGCAGAGCAGAGCAGAGCAGAGCAGAGCAGAGCAGAGCAGAACAGAACAGAACAGAACAGAACAGAACAGAACAGAACAGAACAGAACAGAACAGAACAGAACAGAACAGAACAGAACAGAACAGAACAGAACAGAACAGAACAGAACAGAACAGAACAGAACAGAACAGAACCGATCAGACATCACCTGTTCTGTTCTGTTCTGTTCTGTTCTGTTCTGTTCTGTTCTGTTCTGTTCTGTTCTGTTCTGTTCTGTTCTGTTCTGTTCTGTTCTGTTCTGTTCTGTTCTGTTCTGTTCTGTTCTGTTCTGTTCTGTTCTGTTCTGTTCTGTTCTGTTCTGTTCTGTTCTGTTCTGTTCTGTTCTGTTATGTTCTGTTCTGTTCTGTTCTGTTCTGTTCTGTTCTGTTCTGTTCTGTTCTGTTCTGTTCTGTTCTGTTCTGTTCTGCTCTGCTCTGCTCTGCTCTGCTCTGCTCTGCTCTGCTCTGCTCTGCTCTGCTCTGCTCTGCTCTGCTCTGCTCTGCTCTGCTCTGCTCTGCTCTGTTCTGTTCTGTTCTGTTATGTTATGTTCTGTTATTAATTTTATAATGTTGCTTTATGTTATGTTGTATTATTTTACGTTATTTGATTTGATTAGGTTGCTTAATGTTTTGATATATTATTTTATTTTATTATGTTGTGTTATACAATTTTTTGTTATTTTGTTTTATTATATTGCTTTATGTTACGTTATGTTGTTATCATGGAGTTGGTAAAATATGAAAAACCTGACAAAGTTATGGCATGTAAACACTAAATACACGTAAAATTGACAAGGTGATGGCGGTGAAACGCTGAAAAAGTTGCGAAATGGTACAAAGTTGGCACATGCAGTTAGTAAAATATGAAAAACTTGACAAAGTTATGGCATTTAAACACTAAAAACACGTAAAATTTACAAAGTGATGGCGGTGAAACGCTGACAAAGTTGCGAAATGGTTCAAAGTTGGCACATGGAGTTAGTAAAATATGAAACAACTTGACAAAGTCAAGGCGGTGAAATGGGACGAGGCTAGCACACACGGACACACGTGAACACACGCGAACACTTACGGATACGTGCGAAGATATGCGAACATTTACGGACACACGCAGTCACACGCGAACACTTACGGGCACACGCGAACACATGCGCACACACGCGAACACACACACACGTGCGCGCGCGCGAACACACGCGAACACATGCGAACACACGCGGACACACGCGGGTACACGCGGACACACGCGGGCACACGTGGGAAATACGTAAAATTGACAAAGTCATAGCGGTGAAACGTTGAAAAGTTGTGAAATGGTACAAAGTTTGCACTTCTAATTAGTAAAATATGAAAAACCTGACAAAGTTATAGCGCATAATAGAAAAATATTTTATTTTACTACAAGTTACAAGACTAACTTAGTTAAATGTGTGAAAACACCACCTGTCTAGCGCTCTGAAACGGTGAAACATTACGAAATGTAACGAAGTTAGTCCAATGACGTAGTAAAGCACGAACATTTGCTAAGGTTATCAACTTTGTTGTGTGTATGACTCTAATTACTGAATGTTTTATGCTCTAGATGTCGCTAGCGTGTAACATAATGTCAGAGTTATCCGCAAGATGGTGCCAGCTTTTAAAGAAGTGACGTGACAACCCAAGATGTTTCTAGATTTTCGATAGAAACAAATTCTACGACGTAAGAAAAAACCACCAAGGTTCTCGTTTTACAAGAGAAAGTGGCATAACTTTTACACATAATGTCATAAAATTACCAAGATGACTTAGAAAAATACGTGAAAGTGACAAAGCTCTCGCGATGAAACGATTAAAAGTTTGGAAATGGTACAAAGTTGTCACACCGACTTGGTAAAATGTAAACACTTGACAAAGTTATGGCATGTAAACACTAAAAACACGTAAAATTGACAAAGTGATGGCGGCGAAACGCTGAAAAAAGTTGTAAAATGGTACAAAGTTGGCACACCGAGTTAGTAAAATATGAAAGACATGACAAAGTTATGGCGTAGAATAGAAAAATATATTATTTTACTACAAGTTACAAGAATAACTTAGTTAAATTTGTGAAAACACCACCTGTGTAACGCAATGAAACGGTGAAACGCTACGAAATGGAACGAGGTGAGTACACTGGCTCAGTGAAATAAGAAAAGTTGGCAGGGTTATTGCGTGGAAACTTTAAATGACACTAGTTTTTAACGTTATCACTATGATTGAACGTGTAATTTTGCAAGAAATTGTGTTATGGTCCTGATGTGACCCGACATTTTTACGGAAGTTGTGTTTTGCACATGGTAGGAAGCGTCATTTTAACTGAAGTTATGGTTTGCGCATAACATAAAACTCTCCTACCGTCGTGTTTATTGGTTGCGCAACGACATATGTAAGTTGCCTATGTGCTGAACGTGACCGGTGTGAGCTCCATACTGGACATGGTGGCGACGCGTGAGCTACTATTTTGTATTGTTGGAAGAAATGCTATGTGACCTGCACACTGGACAATACGTATGCGCATTGCACGACATATGTAAGTTGTCTACGTGCAGAACTTGACATGTCTGTCCTACATACTGGACATGTAGAGATATGGTGATAAACGTGTTGAGACTTGTGAACGTACGGCCACTGCGTGACAGATACAGTGTATTACATTGTGTTTTATTTCCCGCTGGTTGCCTAACAACCTATAGTTGAACCGGCGACATAAGGTGCTGTGTTAAGCTCTGTTTTGGTATAGCTTTAGTACAATAATTTATAACCATTTACATTTCTTCGCTCCATGTCATGACACAAAGACGTATTCTGTTTTTCATAAAGCCTTTTCATTAAAACAATATAAAAACCCTATATGATTTTAGTGGAGTCACAAAGTACAAAAGTTGACGGCTATAATATTAAGTCACGTGATCGATTAACCGAATACATATCCGTCAGATGACTCCAATTGTTCTTTCACCTAGTTTGTATTTCGTCACCTATCCGCGAGGGGACGCTACATGACCCCTAACGCCATTTTGACGTATTTAAAAAAATAAGACACACGAATTTGGACATTATTAGTTCGTGAATTGTCCGTAAGGGGGCGACACTAATACACGACCTATCCACCAGGGTGCGCCACTTTAAAAATAAGACGCACAAATTTGGACAGTACTAGTTCGCGACTTGTCCACCAGGCGGCGCCATTAGTACACGACCTATCCGCCAGAGGGCGCCACTAAACAAATAAGACGCACTATTTTGGCAGTACTAGTTCGTGACTTGTCCACCAGGCGGCGCCACTAGTGTATGATCTATCCGCCAGATGGCGACACTAGTACTCGACCTATCCGCCAAATGGCGCCTTTTTAAAAATAAGACGCACGAATTTCGACAGTACTAGTTCGTAACGTGTCCGTAAGAGGGCCCCACTATTGCATGACACATCCGCCAGGTTGCAACACTGGTTCATAACCTATCCACCAGGGGGCGCTACTTGACCTTTAACATTGGTCTTGTCACGTGACTTTTGCCCTTTGACCTTCCTCCGGAGGAATTTCTCCTCCTCCCGCGCCGCGCGGGAGGTGGAGGAATCACGATAGGAACCTACATTACTACTTACGACATTTTAACATCGTCAGTCCGAGAAGAATACGTAATGTCAGGATGCCAACTACCGCCAAGACTGCTTGCTGAAATAACGTTCCGTATGCTCCGCAATTTCTTCACGCAAATTAGGCTAGCAATCATCTACATTTAATAATTGACGTGTGGTGCGCATAAATTATTACGAATTCACAAACCAAATTCTCCTCCATTCAAATGAAAAAAGGTTGCCGTCCTCTGAACTAGGGCAAGATGGGTATCCGTGAACCAATTGTCACGTTTCCAGCGATAAACCGAACAACATTACAACAACCTTGCCCTAGCTCAGAGGCCATACAACAGCTACAGCTATAACTACAACAACAACAACAACAACAACAATATAAGATTTTAGAGAAAGACAGGCATTCATAGTGACATATTTTCGGCCTGACATTGCAATACAGCTATGACACGTGCAGTCACATGCTGCTGTGTCCCTGATTCTGTGTGTAGTCGCAGGTGTCGCTGACTTGGCACTGCGTAGACAATTCGCAGTGCACCAGAAACAGTGGCTTAGCCAGAATTTTGCATTTGAGGGGGCCGTCCGACACCCAAGCAAACTCTGAAGTTCAGCAATTTAACAGTCATAGGAGGCCTCAAAGTAAGAACTAAGAGACAAACAACACAGTTCTAAAGAGACGCATTCTCCAATTAAAGCCGGGTACCATATTTCTCACGCTATATCTCCCAAACGTACAGAAAAGAAACCATGACGAACGCCATCGAATATCGCTACCTTAACATGATCAGGCAGTGGCTTTCAACCAGTAACTTAACAACATGTAATGTTGCTGCCTATTAAAATTAATAAATTCACGATACGAAATTCCAATTACCCAGCGCGAAACCGATTAGATAAATTGCTATGGTTACAATGGTGAATACAGCAGGGGCAAACGCCTGGAGTAAAGTCAAAGGGGTGGTGGGAGATAGAAGCATGTCACGTAAGTTTAAGGAAAAGGAGCTCAGCTTATGTGTCACCCCGGCACACGTGTATGGCCTAGAGACGATGGCACTCTCAGGGAAACAACCCGAGAAGGTGCAGGAGTAGGTTGCGATGGGTCGGTACATTGGGAAAATGGGAAATGTAAAAGCAGATGCTAAGATTAATGGTGGGGAAACGGAGGCGAGGAAGACCGAGATTGCGACTCACCAGAACTGAGCTAGTTCCCGCGTAGTCGTCTGCCAGCCTGCCATGTTTTGAAAAGTTGTTATGATCGACACCGAGAAGATTATTCTTAACAGAGACAGGTTATAGCGATGGTAAAGGAACACGCATGGCAGTTTCATTCGCCAGGCGGCACCACTGTTGGCGCATCTTCCAGTGAGGACGTTTATCGAATGAGATTCGACCCAAAACAGAGTGCGGGGAGATACCCTAGACAAGTCAACAGATTCGGAAAACAGAGCCGTATTCATGTCGAGATAAACAACCCAGAGGTGTTGACGTAACCGCCGATAGTAAAAGAATACAGAATCAGAGTATATATCCAAAAATCGGACAATCTTGTTCTAGCTACGCTGCACTCTGCATTTCATTTTGTTTCTCGACAATCCGCTATACCAAGCCGAACATGTGTAATCGAAATTACATTGAATCAAAGATTAAACTAGTTTTTTTTGTTTTGATATAAAACTGTGTGGCGTTTCTTTGCAAAAGTTTGTTTCAGGTTTTAAACAGAACATGAGAAGCTAAAACACCACCAGAAAGAGACTGATCTCAAGTTACGCCTAAATAGGTGACGATTGAATTTAATTCAATGACATTTCCATTACATACAATATCAAGAGTGTTACATTTGCATAATTGTCTCTACCTATCAAACACTATGGATTGTGTTTTACCCAAATGGGGTGATAAATTGTTGTTCATGCAAGACTGAATCGTCCGCGTACAGCAATAGCTTGCAATAGCTTGCATTTAACTGCAGCAGACATGTCATATATAAAAATAATTGTTGAGGCCCAAACATGTTGTCACGTCGCGCCGTCTCGCTGCCGCACGCCCGTACCCGGTTTTTTCCGCCCCGCCTTGCTGCGCACACACCGGCGCCACACAGCGCCGCTGAATGCCGCTGGCTGGGCCGCACGTCTATCGCCTTGCTTCGCCGCACACGCTGACGCCGCTCGTTTTGTCGCCGCGCTTGGCCGCGCACGAGTCGCATTTGCCGCGGCGCACACATCGTTGCATCGTCGCTGCCGTCTCGTGCTGCTGCATACGCCCGATGTCGTTACGTCGCGCCTTTTCGCAGCCACACGTCTTTACCCGCTCGTTGGCCGTCTCGCTTCGCAGAGGTTATTAATTTTCCTTCAACCCCTCGCCACACAGCGCCGCCCGATGCCGCTGGCTGGGACGCTCGTTCGCTCGTCTCGCCTCGTTGCGCACCCGCCGCATGGCTCGCTGACGCCGAACCGGACTCAACCGTCACCGTTATGCAGTGCTCCTTCGCCGCTTCTTATCTTGTGCTCTCGTTGCTGAACACGCCGCACACGACATAGGATGCCTGCAACGCGGACATCGCCGCATCGCCGCTGCCGTTATGACGAACAATGTCGTGATTTAAGAAAATTGTTTTTATTTACATGTGGCGCCTATGCGCATACTTTATAATGAGTCCCACGAAGGAGAACCTTATCTTGGTTTCAGACATTTACATATCGTGGACTATTATTACGGGTAGAGCTTACAAGTCATATATTATTTACATGCTATTGAATATCTTGTTGTTAGCCTGGTTATTAATTTTCCTTCAACCCCTTTAACTATTGATTTGACCCAATTATTTTGGACTTTAATTATTATGGGATATGAGGCCGTCATATCAGTTTGATTTATTGTATATGAGGCCTCATGTCTCCCCGAAATTATGAGTCTCGACTAGGTAGGATATATCCAATAATCCGCGTCACCCATCATTCATTCCATTCCATTGTGTTGAGTCCGGAGTGGGCAGACCTCGGAAGATCTCTCTCGCCCCGGCCCCCTCACTACGCCACTAGCGAGGCCGTCAAACGCCCGCAAGCTATATTACATTTATAGTCATCATTGTCATATGTCAGGACCTATCAGGATATAAATTCCTGTAAGTCCGCCCCCCTTTCGTAGCGGAGTACGGATAAAAAATATACCTAGCAGAGAGTTGGTCTCTAATCCCCCTTTATAGGAAAAATATTTGATTATTTTTGGAAATTTTTGTTGTTGTTTAAAACAAAAAAACAATTATCAATTTTTTTTATATAAAACAATTGTAAAACAAATTTTTGGTTTCTCTTGTATTGGTTCATTTGTAACACCAGGCATATATTCAAGGTCTTTCATGAGCATTTAAGCATATGCTAAGGCTCATTGAACACTTTTGTGTTCCGTGTTTTTTATTTTTTTTTATTTGATAGTTACGACTTTTTACTTTGTATATATGAGTGACTATTCATAATAAACACATATCAAAGAAAAGAAAAACTGTGTCACATATTATCAGGAAAGGAACGCCACTGTGAGTAATACCTTAGTATGTGTGGTATGGTGTGTGTGTGTGTGTGTGTGTGTGTGTGTGTGTGTGTGTGTGTGTGTGTGTGTGTGTGTGTGTGTGTGTGTGGGTATGTGGGTGTGTGTGTGTTTGTTTGTTTGTGTGTTTGTGTGTTTGTGTGTTTGTGTGTTTGTGTGTTTGTGTATGTTTGTGTGTGTGTGTGTGTGTGTGTGTGTTTGTGTGTGTGAGTGTGTGTGTGTGTGTGTTTGTGTGTGTGTGTGTGTGTGTGTGCGTGCGTGCGTGCGTGCGTGTGTGTGTGTGTGTGTGTGTGTGTGTGTGTGTGTGTGTGTGTGTGTGTGTGTGTGTGTGTGTGTGTGTGTGTGTGTGTGTGTGTGTGTGTGTGTGTGTGACTACTAATAAACACCACCATTGTCATTAACACATTAGTATTGTGAGTATTCCACTACTAATAAACAACACAACTGCTATTAACACATTAATACTATGAGTATTTGACTACTAATAAACAACATCACTATAATTAACATATTAGTACTGTGAGTATTTGACTACGACTAAACAACACTACTATCATAAACACATTAGTACTCTGAGTATTTGACTAGTAGTAAACACCACCACTGTCATGAACACAATGGTACTGTGAGTATTTGACTACTAACGAACAATACCACTGTCATTAATACCATAGTCCTGGGAGTATTTGACTGCCAATAAACTACATCACTGTCATTAATACATTAGTACTGTGAGTATTTGAATACTAACAAACAACACCACTGTCAGTAATACATTAGTACTGTGAATATTTATATACTAATAAACAACACCAATGTCATTAATACACTAGTAGTGTGTATATTTCACTACTAATAACCAACGCCATTGTCATTAATACCTTAGTACTATGAGTATTTGACTACTAATAAAGAACACGACTGTCATTAATACCTTAGTATAGTGAGTATTTGACTACTATTAAAAACCACAACTGTGATTAATGCATTAGTAATGTGAGTATTTGACCACTAATAAACAACACCACTCTCACTAATGCATTAGTACTGTGAGTATTTAACTACTAATAAATAACACCACTGTTATTAATATAATAGTACTGTAATTATGTGACTATTAATAAACAACACCACATCATTAATAAATTATTACTACTGTGAGTATTTCACTAATAATAAACAACATCACTGCCATTAATATATTAGTTATGTTATTATGTGACTATTAATAAATGCCAACATTCTCAATATTACATCAGTACTGGGACTTCTAATAATCAAAACCATTCTACTTAAAATATTAGTACTGTGATTATGTGACTATTAATAAACAACACCGCTGTCAGTATTGCATTAGTATTGTGATTATGTGACATTATGAGAAGTCAAATGAAAAAAAACCGTCTGTCAGTATTGTATTAGTATTGTGATAATGTGACATTATGTGACGACAAATATACAACACCACTGTCAGTATTGCATTAGTATTGTGATTATGTGACATTATGTGACGACAAATAAACAACACCGCTGTCAGTATTGCATTAGTATTGTGATTATGTGATATTATGTGACGACAAATAAACAACACCGCTGTCAGTATTGCATTAGTATTGTGATTATGTGATATTATGTGACGACAAATAAACAACACCACTGTCATTATTGCATTAGTATTGTGATTATGTGATATTATGTGACCACAAATAAAAAATCACCTTTGTCAGTATTGCATTAGTATTGTGACATTACATTGTGTCTACAAAAAAGTATACGTATACGACAGGGCATGATAGATGTTCATAATCAGAGTAACTGTGATATAAATAGGTTTTTACACTATAGGCACAACTACGGTAAAGTATATTAAGTATAACTATTTGTCTTCTGTGATAATTTATGTTTTGTGTTATTCAATACTAACTATTGTAACTCTGATTTTATTTAAATTAAAACAATGCGTGCTGCTCCTGTAAAAGTCCACCTTATAGCCAGCTTATATAGGCTAATAAACAAGTAACAAAAATACGAAAGGTGAAACAGTATGTCTTCTAACGCTGGCGCTGGGTGCACTAAGGGTAAGGGGCCGTCTAGAAATTACGTATGCCTAGATACATTCAACCTGATAGGCATAGGCATACAAGGAATATGTCAGTTGAGTACGTCCCCTCGGAACGCGTCTGTTGACGTCGTACAGACAAAGCACCCGGTCTCTGTGCCATTAATAAGAACGGCGAGCGCGGTCGTTGGCGTACATGTCATAGCATATATTACGTACCACTATCAGCACCGCCCCGTGTGGGCCACAAGCGATGATGCCGACCGATATGTTTACGGTTGTTTGTAACAACGTAATAGTTCGCTAACTGCCCCCACCTGAAAGCTTGTGGTCTGACCGTAGTATATTGCTAGATCACCTCACAAATAGAAATATATACTCGGCAAGTAAACCGAGTAATAGTATGTAATGTTGATTCGCACTTACCTGTACGTTCGCCCAGTGTCTGAGTACCGAAGACAGCTGTGGCGCCATCTGTGCGCCGTACACTAAACCCCCATCCACAATTAATATCCCAGTCAGTGTCACGTTCTTGCCGACAAACGTGGCATAACGTGGCTACATTGTGAGTAAAAGTGGAACAACATGGTTAAACGTGAAAAAAACGTGACAAAAAACGTGAACTGGAATGTTTTATTTTGGACATATTCAACATTTGCTGGCGTTTCCCCACAACGTACCACGACGTGGCAGCAACGTAGTACAACCTACTGCAACGAGGCAACAACCTGGTATAACGTAGAACAACGTGACTACAACGTCGCAACAACGTGACAGAACGTGAACAGAACGCGTGTACTACGTTGTGCTGCGTTTCTGCTACTTTGCGGTACGTTATGATACGTTGCGGTACGCTATGCTGCGTGGCGGCAGCGAGGCATAATCAGGCATAACGAGATATAACGAGGCACAACGTGGCGACAGCGACGCTACAGCGACATCCATTTCCACAGCTAGCTAGCACGTGGCTAGCACGTGGCGACAACGCGGTACACTGGCGAAATTTGCAATTTGTTTTCCAGAACATGGCGATCAGAAACGAGGCACAACGGCGCAGCCAAAACTTCACACTATGACTGGGCACGAAAGTTGCCAGGATTGACAAAGTAATAGTTTGCAACGGGAAGTCTGCTGTTTAGAACGTGGGAAAGTGAAACATAAAATGTATTGCAGTTAACTCTGCTCGTCCCGGTGTTACTGAGAATCAATTTTGATTTGAAACTGGATCAACTTTTTTGTTTACCATTTGAACGTGCTGCAGGTTGAATCTTTCAAAAATTCCAAGCATTGTTCCGAACTTGTAAGTAACTATGCACAAACCGGCAGGCACGAACCTTCAACATGCATGTTGTAGTAATAAACACGTAATGTTGAATGAACAAATAAAAACGCTGCATGTGCTCTTTAAACTGGAGAAAATATGCATTTGGTTTAAATTTCGTGATTTTTTGTATTGTATTGTATTATATTGTATTTCCTGTTTTATTTTATCAACGTTATATTTTAAGCGCCTCTGAACACCAGCAATATACTCAATATTGTCACTGGACAGCAGCCAATGCAACAATCAACAATGTTATAGAAAATGTAGAACAAATTGGCAAGATTGAGGTCCAGAAATGTTTGAATGACAACTCTGAGAAAGTTCAAAGGGTAAACCTTAACACTTTTGAAGAACTGCATTCTATACAACAACAGAAGCAGAAGTGACAGCTGATCAATGAAGATGTCATGCTGAAAAGCCTTACTCAACTGAAGCTATCGGCATCACCAAAATGTCCTCAAACCAGAGTTGCTCACCAAAACATACACAACATATACAAATACGCAGGCATAATCTCTATGTATTCCAGCCATGTACATATTAGAGTACTACTAGGTATCTTAATGCATGCAATAAACTAAAACTATGTTATTACTAAGCATTTGGGATTAATGGTACACGGTCGACAACATCGAATCCCCAACACATTAACAAGAAACAAAAGTCTGATTTTCAGAGCAATGGCTCAGGGGTAGAGCTTCGGACTATCGACTACGAGAACCCGGGTTCGAATCCTATGCTGCGGTGTTAAAACCTTGGGCAAGTATTGTTACTCTACATTGCTCCACTTCACTCAGCTGTATAAATGAGTACCTGTCTATAGACAGTGGTGGATATGTGTACGAGCAGCCTTCGCGCATTAATTGTAGCATATGGCTGGATGCTTCCCAGAGAAGCCGAGATGGTGTCAGAGTGCACAGGTATGTCAGGGAAATAAAATGTAAAGCGCTTTGAACGGTCCTGAGGACTGGATGCTACGCTATATAAGAACGTGCCTTTACTTCTTCTTTTCTTCTTGTATTTATTAATAATTCGGCACAGCAACATAGACACATGTCGGGTATCGTTAACAATTACTACTTGATTAGTCAGGGTTAAGTGGATTAAGAGCTGTTTATGCGGAATTGCAATTGCAGAAAGGTAAAAAAGACCACTCAAATAGCTGTAGTTCAAAACATTTGAATAATACATAGACAAAGATGGGTATCCCCAGAAAGGTCATATTAAGCCCAATACAGATAGCCAAACTGTACACTTCTCATTTCAAAATTGACCGTTTGAGAGTCATAATGTGGTTGTGACTCCAGTTCGCAGAAATTTATCATAAAATATTGAGCTGGCGTATGCATATGGGAATATTAACGTTTTCTTCACATGCAGCTTCCTGCTCGTGAAAGACCAATTATGCTGTCATTTTCAGGGAATATTACTTGCATCTGACTGTGAATCTTTTCAGATAGTTATTTATTGATGTATTTTGTTATTATTTATACTTTTAAACTAGTGATACTTTCATATGATGAGCAATGTCCGGTTACTGTAAGTTATACAGTCCATAGTGTTTAGTCGTAGACCGAAGAACACTTTACACTGGTGCAGTTTGTGATTGGACTGTTGCACACTCGCGAACACAGTTCTGCATAGGTCTCCCTCCGGTCTCTCAGCGTTGGCTGTCTTGCCATGACGATGGCTTTGTGGTAACACTTGCCACGAAATCAGCAACACGCGCGATGATGACACACACACACACACACACACACACACACACACACACACACACACACACACACACACACACTGATTGTGCAGAGAACCCTTGGATTACATGAAGGCGCTAAACCGACAACGAACACAAGTTGGACCTGGATAATTATGACTGTGGCGCTTGGCAGACCAAGCAGCATCTCCAGGTCTGCGTGTTAATGGAGAGTGCATGCTCTACGTTCGACCTTACGAGGGCCAATGATACCGCCGTCAAATGTGCCAAATAATGGGAGACATTTATATAGGCTGGTGGAAGGACACGAATGAATGAATGCGACGCAATATTATGCCTCAAGCCTCCACTATTCACATCATTCGAACGCCTATTTTCGCGTCCGACTGTTCTATTTCATGCCCTTCCATGTGATGTCCGAGAGTAATTTCTGGTCGCCGAAATACACCAGGCGCATCACTTGGCCAAGCATGCAGTCGTACCCTTTCAGCGACTCGACATCATCTGGAATCTTTGCATTTTGTTCGCCCATCAGGTGCACAGCGTAATTCCCACTCCAGTCATACGGGTCCCGATAGTAGTGCTCCGGATCGAGGTAGTTTGGGTGGGCCAAAGACGTCTCTTCCACGTGCACTAAATGGGGAAAGTACTCCCAGATGTGATGTGCCATGCGAACGGAGTCGTATCCCCACTTCTTCAGATCTAGATTCGGGGAGCGATACGTCTCGAGCCAGAGTTGTAAGAACGGCGCGCCCTGTCTGCCGAGCATGACGCCGCCGTTGAGGGAGTAGCTCGCCTCCCGGCCGATTGTCAAGTCGAACTTGCGCAGCGGGTTGAACGACTTGACGACGATCGCGTCGTGATCCAGATAGATGCCGCCATAATCTGGACAGGAAAAGAACACAAGTAAACTTCGATGGCCGTCAAATCGTCGAAATCCGATTGAGGTATATGTTTGCGTTGCTTGATTTGCTGCTGTTGGGTTGATTTCTTTACGGATTTTGGGGCGCGCTTAAGGTAGACGCCTACGCTAAGCTTATGTTTTTGTAACATGCTGCTGCGACAGCGATATTTGAGCCGTCTGAGAAGACACGAAGATGCAAAAAATTAAAACAAGCCAAGTAGATCGTTGTTGTACAACTACAACAGGATACATAAGAGAGGAGGATAATTAAAACTTGTTTCTACAGGCAAAAGAATGCCATAGTAAATAGCAAAGTAACGCCAGTGATAAAAATAATAACTGTAAACCTTCCATAGCGCCTAAATCCTTACAACATATACAAGTTCACAGTCGCATCAAACAAAATCATTTAGCTAGTCATACACGGGGACAGGCAAGAGTCGTCATTGGAGCATGGAACCGCCGAAATTCTATGGTGGAAAAGCAATTTCAAACAAAAGTGTTCAACTTCTTACGAAAGGTGCCTCTTTAGTTTCAGAAGACTTAATCACAATATGGAGTTGATTCAAAATTGTTGGCGCAGCCACAGAGAAAGTACCTTTGCCAATATTCAGCTTAGTTTTAGGATACAAAATGTTGTCTGGAAACGGATGGTCTAAGGGTCCTAGAGAGATCAGAAAATGTAGCAGATTAATTAAGTATGTCAGATGTTAAGTAGAAAGAGTGTGGTATGTAACAGTAGCCATGTTATTTTAAAAGGAATTACAATGCACATGTGGGCGTTTATGCAGTAAAAAGGACACTTAGATATAAGAAGTAATTTAGGTAGTCTACAATTCCTCGAACCGGCGAAACAACAATTCACACAAATACTGTGTCTTCAACAATAACATTTTCTGAATAAGTGAGTAAGCATGCCAGCAAACAAGCATGTTTTGATATTTTACGAAAGGTGGAAATAGTTACAGAATATTTAATTGTAATAAGGAGTTGATTCCAGATTATTGACGCAGCTACAGATAACACAGTCGTGGTAAATGTCACACGACGGCGTCACTTACCTAAGATGACATACAAGCGCAGCACGTCGGAGTGTTGAGAAGGGTAGGCAAAGTTCTGTCCAAACATAGACTTCTTGTCGTCCACGTGCACGTGGTAGATGTTCGGGACATCGGCCACGGTTCGCTTCCACCAGTATCCCGTCGGCGTCACGTCGCCGTGCAGCAGGATGTAATGGGGTTTGATGAACTTGTGCACGCTCAGGTAAGTGAGGTAGGTTCTAAACTTGAACTCAAGTGGATGATGAAACCATATGAAGTGGACGATATTCGGCACGACGTATTCCCGTCTGTCCCCGTACAGTCCCTCTTTCACCGGCTCTGTCCTCGCTGACAGAAGCTTCGGTTCTGACCCGCCCTGTACACGGATCAGATTAAAGACGTCCTTCTCTGCACAACGCATCAACGCCTCACGTTTAGAGTTCCGCTCCCAGAAACTCTCGCTGACGCCTCTGTATTTGTCTGGCACACACTTACTGGCCGTTACACGTCCGGTGACATTGCTGGCCGTTACACGTCCGGTGGCATTGCTGGCCGTTACACGTCCGGTTACATTATTGGCCGTTACACGTCCGGTGACTTTACTGGTCATTACACGTCCGGTGACATGTATAAACACTCCAAATTTCGCCAGATCTCCAACTTTACTCAAACATATCCAAATGATCAGCAAGAGACCCACGACAGAAATGATGACAAATTTCCCGGCGTTCGTCATGGCGTATCAACTTGTGTGCCCACTAGACAGAGAAATAAATCAGGCATAAACACGACACTCTTAGTTCTCATACAATCGTTATCATCATAAGAAATTTAATAAAGTATCTACGACATGTTAACATCGTCAGTCCGAGAAGAATACGTAATGTCAGGATCCCAACTACCGCCAAGACCGCTTGCTGAGATAACGTGTCATACGCTGCGCAATTTCTTCACGCAAGTTAGGCTAGCAATCATCTACATTTAATATTTTATGTGTGGTACGCATACATTATTACGCATTCACAAAACAAATTCTCCTCCATTCAAATGAAAAACGGTTGCCGTCCTCTGAACTAGGGCAAGGTGGGTATCCGTGAACCATTTGTCACGTTTCCAGCGATAAACCGAACAACATTACAACAACCTTGCCCTAGCTCAGAGGCCATACAACAGCTACAACTATAACTACAACTACAACTACAACAACAACAACAACATACGATTTTAGAGAAAGACAGGCATTCATAGTGACATATTTTCGGCCTGACATTGCGATACAGCTATGACAAGTGCAGTCACATGCTGCTGTGTCCCTAATTCTGTGTGAAGTCGCATGTGTCGCCGACTTGGCACAGCGTAGACACTTCGCAGTGCACCAGAAACAGTGGCTTAGCCAGAATTTTGCATTTGAGGGGACCATTCGACACCCAAGCAAACTCTGACGTTCAGCAATTTAACACAGTCATAGGAGGCCTCAAAGAAAGAAACTAAGAGAAAAACAACACTAAAGAGACGCGAACCCGTAGCCCTTACATATTATCCAATTAAAGCCTGGTAACATATTCCTCACGCTATATCTCCCAAACGTACAGAAAAGAAACATGACGAACGCCATCGAATATCGGTACCTTATGATGAGCCACAGGCTTTAAACCAGTAACTTAACACCATGTAATGTTGCTGCCTATTAAAATTGATACATTCACGATACGAAATACCAATTACCCAGCGCGAAACCGATTAGATAAATTGCTATGGTAACAATGGTGATTATAGCAGGAGCAAACGCTTGGAGTAAAGTCAAAGGGGTGGTGGGAGATAGAAGCATGTCACGTAAGTTTAAAGAAAAGGAGCTTAGCTCATGTGTCACCCCGGCACACGTGTATGGCCTAGAGACGATGGCACTCTCAGGGAAACAACCCGAGAAGGTGCAGGAGTAGGTTGCGATGGGTCGGTACATTGGGAAGAATGTAAAATGTAAAAGCAGATGCTAAGAATAGCGGTGGGGAAACGGAGGCGAGGAAGACCGACATTGCGACTCACCAGAACTGACCTAGTTCCCGCGTAGTCGTCTGCCAGCCTGCCATGTTTTGAAAAGTTGTTATGATCGACACCGAGAAGATTATTCTTAACAGAGACAGGTTATAGCGATGGTAAAGGAACACGCACGGCAGTTTCATTCGCCAGGCGGCACCACTGTTGGCGCATCTTCCAGTGAGGACGTTAATCGAATGAGATTCGACCCAAAACAGAGTGAGGGGCAGAGCCGTAATGTAACGAAGTACTTTTACTTCGTTACTTTACTTAAGTAGAAAAGTTTACTTTTCTTGAGTAACGAAGTACATTTTTGGGGAAGTACTTTTACTTGTAACGAAGTACAAATGTGAGTACTTTTTCTAAATGTAACGAAGTACTCATAATTTCTTTATTAAATTTGCGAAGCTCCTAAAAAGTTCCGCGAATGATCTGTGTCAGAAGCACGTGCGGCACTGTTTGTCGTCAGCGTAGATTTATTTTAAAATGTCACAGCAAACAACAAATAGAAATAACAGATAAGCAGAGACAGACGTGTTAAATGTCCCGGACTGGCCGAATTTCTTTTGTTACGTGATGAATTCGGTGAGATAATTGCAATCTTATGGTCTGGCGCTGAGCCTGAATTAGGTGTTAGCAGGACCACAGGTTGCCCCGACTGGGCCGCTCAGAAAACAATAGCCAAGAATTATTTAACTCCTTGTTTTGACCAGACAAGTAAAAACAGCTGCCTTACTATCTTCTTGTGTCTTGCCTGTTGTTGACACAGTTTGTTAACTTTACATGATCCTTGTGAATGTCACATGCTAGTTGTATAACGAGAGTTCCCCATTATCGCCCACCGCAAATCTGCCGATCTTTATCATCTGTAGGCCTATATATCTGTAATATAGGTCAGTGTGTATAACTTCGTGAAATCAGTTTCTATACATATTTACATTAGTCTTTTGAAATAAATGTTGCAATTACACATGAAGGCATAATTATTATGAAAGGAATGTTGTAACCACATGGTCTAGACCTTCGTCAAATATCACAAATGAAAAAAATTCTTCACACGTCCAAGATGACAACAATGTTAACAACCCTATAATAACGTGTATATCTTCTACTTATTAATACGATGGTTGTTGTAGTCGTGTTAGTAATCAAACATGATGTAGGCTATTTACAGCCTGTGTGTAGTGCTGTTTGCACTGTGATACTTATATTTCACACTGTTAAAACATTTATCTATTATGCAGCGAATAAAATATTACTAACGAAAATTATATCAGCTTGGTATATATGCTAAATGATATTGTGAATATTTGGTTTTATTCACATTAGTTGGCTGCATCGGTCATTTTAGATCATTACAGGAGAAAAGTACTTTTGTGTTTACTTCAAGTACAAGTTTTTACTTTTTACTTGTACTTCAAGTACATTTTTCTAGCAGTACTTTTACTTTTACTTGAGTAGCTTTTTCTAGAGTTACTTTTACTTTTACTCAAGTACAAAATTAATGTACTTGTTACAGCTCTGGTGAGGGGAGATAGCCTAGACAGGTCAACAGATTCGATTTGAATACTAACGAACAACACCACTCATTAATACCTTAGTACTATGAGTATTTGAATACTAACAAAGAACACCACTGTCATTAATACCTTAGTACAGTGAGTATTTGACTACTAATAAAAACCACCACTGTGATTAATGCATGAGTATTGTGAGTATCTGACTACTAATAAACAACACCACTGTCATTAATATATTAGTTATATTATTATGTGACTATTAATAAACGATAACACTCTCAATAATACTTCAGTACTGGGAATGTTTGACTTCTAATAATCAAAACCATTGTAATTAAAACATTAGTACTGTGATTATGTGACTGTTAATAAACAACACCGCTGTCAGTATTGCATTAGTATTGTGATAATGTGACATTATGTGACGACAAATAAACAACACCACTGTCAGTATTGCATTAGTATTGTGATTATGTGACGAAATGCGACGACAAATAAACAACACCGCTGTCAGTATTGCATTAATATTGTGATTATGTGACATTATGTGACGACAAATAAAAAAACACTTCTGTCAGTATTCCATTAGTATTGTGAGTATGTGACATTATGAGACGACAAATAAACAACACCACTGTCAGTATTGCATTAGTATTGTGATTATGTCTCTAAACAAAAACAATTATACGTTTTTTCGCGTTCAGTTGAGAGGGCATGATAGATGTTCATAATCAGCGTAACTGTGATGTAAATACGTGTTTACACTATAAGCACAACTACGTTAAGGTATACTGAGTATAACTATTTGTCTTCTGTGATAATTTATGTTTTGTGTTATTCAATATTAACTATTGTACCTCTGATTTTACTTAAATTAAAACAATGCGTGCTGCTCCTGTAAAATTCCACCTTATAGCCAGCTTATATAATAAACAGCAAAAAAACAATACTAAAAGTCAACCAGGATGTCTTCTCACGCTGGCGCTGGGCGCACTAATGGTAAGGGGCCGTCTGGAAAGTACGTATGCTTACATACATTCAACCTGATCGATATACATACACGAAACACGTCAGTTGAGTACGTCCCCGCGGAACACGTCAGTTGAGTACGTCCCCGCGGAACACGTCAGTTGAGTACTTCCCCGGGGAACACGTCAGTTGAGTACGTCCCCGGGGAACACGTCAGTTGAGTACGTCTCCGGGGAACACGTCAGTTGGGTACGTCCCCGGGGAACACGTCAGTTGAGTACGTCCCCGGGGAACACGTCAGTTGAGTACGTCCCCACGGAACACGTCAGTTGAGTACGTCCCCGGGGAACACGTCAGTTGAGTACGTCCCCGCGGAACACGTCAGTTGAGTACGTCCCCGGGGAACACGTCTGTTGAGTACGCCCCCGGGGAACACGTCAGTTGCGTACGTCCCCACGGAACACGTCAGTTGAGTACGTCCCCGCGGAACACGTCAGTTGAGTACGTCCCCGGGGAACACGTCAGTTAAGTACGTCCCCGCGGAACACACGTCAGTTGAGTACGCTCCTGTGGAACACGTCAGTTGAGTACGTCCCTGTGGAACATGTCAGTTGAGTACGTCCCCGCGGAACACGTCAGTTGACTACGTCCCCGGGGAACACGTCAGTTGAGTACGTCCACGGGGAAAACGTCAGTTGAGTACGTCCCGGCGGAACACGTCAGTTGACTACGTCACCCGGAACACGTCAGTTGAATACGTCCCCAGGGAACACGTCAGTAGAGTACGTCCCCGGGGAACACGTCAGTTGAGTACGTCCCCGTGGAACACGTCAGTTGAGTACGTCCCCGTGTAACACGTCAGTTGAGTACGTCCCCGGGGAACACGTCAGTTGAGTACGTCCCCGCGGAACACGTTAGTTGAATACGTCCCCACGGAGCACGCCAATTGAGTACGTCACCGCGGAACACGCCAGTTGAATACGTCCCCGCGGAACACGTCAGTTGAGTACGTCCCTGTGGAACATGTCAGTTGAGTACGTCCCCGCGGAACACGTCAGTTGACTACGTCCCCGGGGAACACGTCAGTTGAGTACGTCCACGGGGAACACGTCAGTTGAGTACGTCCCCGCGGAACACGTCAGTTGACTACGTCACCGCGGAACACGTCAGTTGAGTACGTCCCCAGGGAACACGTCAGTAGAGTACGTCCCCGGGGAACACGTCAGTTGAGTACGTCCCCGTGGAACACGTCAGTTGAGTACGTCCCCGTGTAACACGTCAGTTGAGTACGTCCCCGGGGAACACGTCAGTTGAGTACGTCCCCTGTATACATTCCATTGCAAGTGTAAGACGTGTTTACGAAGTGCTAGTTTCAGTTACGTATTTCTGCCAGTTTTAGTCGATCTTAACAGTGACTCTTATTATCATATACGTGTTGATCACCTTACGATTACACGTATACGTGACATCTTTCATTAGGCCGAGCCGATGTGATAGATTTTAAGTATTTTAATATTTAGCTGGATATCTGGGCCTTTTATCGCCCAACGGGTGATTCTACCAGGTGAATGAACAATAGGTAAAAGCAATAACATCAGCTTAGCAGCTTAGTTGTAACAAATTGTACCGGTTCCGCCTGAATAACCATGGACAACGACTCTAGCCCGGTGGCTAACAGTTCATGTGATAACTGTTGCGGATCACCTGAACTAACGGTTCATCTGCCGCCAGTAGACGTCACTTGTGACCCGGTGAGTGACAAGACCAGAAAAGCGCGCCGGAAAGTTGCGAAAGATAAACACGCAGGCAACTGGAAATACTGTTAGAAGACCTGCATACACAACAGCAAGGACAACAATCAAATGGTTCAATGCCATTTGTGCCAGTCGTGGGTGCACCCGGAGTGTGTGGGTGAAGACGATAAGGACATTGTAGGCATTTGGTCCTGTACGTCCTGTCGTATGCTACCGACACTCGTGGAGCGTCTACTCGAGAAGACGTCCCTGCTCGAGTCGCTGGTCGTAACACTCGAACGATCGAACCAGCAACTTGTCTCCTTGATGGGCGAGCAGAGCCAAGAAATACGAGGCCTGCGAGAAGACATCGCGACAGGCAAGCGTCCAGACGGCTACGCCGACGCCAACGATGGGAGACCACAGGCCGTGACACTGCTTGTGGGGAACAGCCTGCTACGTGACGTACACGTTGATAAAACGTCCAGTGGCAATCCCATCAAGATTCGAAGGAAGTCAGGCGCCACTCTCGCCGATATCGAACAAATGATCGATGACGCGGCTAATACGGAAACCATCGACGAAATATTCATCGTTGGTGGTACACACGAAACAACGAGTGACGTCAGTGCAGAACACATAAAAGAAAACATCGCGCAACTACTGCGGAAGGCGAAAACCGTGACACCAACCATCACGGTGAGTAGCGTACTGCCGTCGAAGCGTCGAGCCAATCCAGACAGACGAGCCGAAGTCAACATGAAAGTGAAGGAAGCATGCAACGAAGTCGATGTCAAATTCATCGACAACGACGCAAATTTCACGTTCCGGAACGGGGCTGCCGACGACGCGGCTTTCCAGAGAGACGGGCTGCATCTATCTGAGAGCGGAGTTGGCAGATTGCTGTTGAATCTGTCTCTCCCAGAACAGCCACCGAAACAGCACAAACGCCAACATCAACAACAACACCGACACGTGTCAAACGCAACGAACCACGACCGATCGCCGAACGCAACAGTGGCACCTGACGGTAAGTGGACAGTGGTTAAGCGTCGTACTCGTCAGTCGATGGGCAAGTGTGCCAAATGCGGTGAGTCGAACCACGTCACTGCCACCTGCAGACACCCCGACAAAGTGTTGTGTCGTCAGTGCGGGGAACGAGGACATAAAGAAAAGCATCACACCCGTGATTAGGAAATGGGCCTAAACGATCTGGCCATGGAACTTCCCCTGAACACACAAACCGAGAACTCTGATTCAACGCGGTTTTGTGTTGTGAATCCAACAGCGGACAAAATACGCAAATGGGATCTGCCTTCCTTAATTAATTTAAATGCCAGATCTTTGAACAGTGAAAAAGTGGACGAATTGCATGTAACTGTAGCAACACATGATGTCTCAATTGTATGTGTTAGTGAGACATGGTTTAAAGACTATATGGATTCAAGTAGCCTTACTATGCAAGGGTTTTGCTTAGAGAGAAAAGACAGGGGTCATGGACGAGCCGGTGGTGTAGCTTGCTACATTAGACATGATTTAAAGTATAAGAGATTGAATGATATGGAGGTTGATGATTTAGAGGTAATGTGGATTAAGGTTATGCCAAAGAAAACGCCTCGAAAATTTTCATGTATACTGGTGGCATGTTTATATTATACTCCAAAGACGGAGTATTTAAAAATACGTGATCATTTAATCACCAGCATTGACACTGTAATGCGAAAACACCCAGAATGTGGTGTGATCATAACTGGCGATTTCAACCAGTTGCGGGATAACTTTATGAAAACCCACTATAGATTTGTCCAAGTAGTTAATGTTGTAACACGTGGACAGGCGATATTAGACAAAATATGGACGAATATGGAGGAGGTATACACCCCACCTGTTACTATCTCCGAACTGGGGTCATCGGACCATAACATGGTTTTGCTTAAACCTAAAGCGAAAAGCTCAGTTGATACTGGATGCGTGACACGGTTAACCGTAAGGTGTATGGGGCCAAAAGAAAAAGCCACATTCAATATGGCTTTATCAGCCATTAAATGGGAACCCCTATTTAGGCTTGATTCATGTGCAGATCAATATTCAGATTATCAAACGGTTATTAGCAACCTGATGGAAATATGCTTTCCTACTAAAGTTGTTACGAGGCATACGGCTGATAAACCATGGGTTACAGACTGGTTCAGAGACTTAGTACGTAAACGACAGCGAGCTCACATGAGTGGTGATATGAATCAAGCAAAAATATTGCGTAATAAGGTCAACCGAGCCGCGTCGAAACTTAAGTATAATTTTTACCAAACACAAATTGCAGCAATGCATGAATCGGGATCCCACGATTGGTGGAAGCATATGAAAACAATAATGGGACTTAAAACAAATGGCAATTCATGCATGCAAGGTCTAGCTAACAAAACAACGGATGGTGATTGTGGCTTACTGGCCAATACAATGAATGATTTCTTTGTGTCTGTGAGTGACCATTTGCCTCGGTTAAAAAAGAACCACAAGGTGTTCGACGTTAACGAGGAACTGCCGGATCAGTATGTGATAAGCGTATATACTACTTTTAAAGCTTTGGAGAGTGTTAAAGCCAACAAGGCTACTGGGCCTGACAACATACCTGCATGGGTGTTAAGAAACTATGCAAATGTTCTCGCCCCTCCATTAACTGCTATTTTTAACAATTCACTAAGAAAAGGTGTACTCCCTATGGAATGGAAAATGGCCAATATAATACCGTTGCCAAAAACAAGCCCCCCTGTGTCGATTGAAAAAGACATTAGACCAATTTCACTAACTCCAATAGCTGCCAAGGTGTTTGAATCAATAATAATGAAATGGGTGGATGAAACAATTGAAGGTGAAATTGATGCTAAGCAATTTGGAGGAATTAGCGGAACGTCCACAACAGATGTTCTTGTCGAACTGGTTCATATGTGGTATAAGGCGACAGATAAATTGAATTCTTATGTCAGAGTTGTAATGCTAGACTTTAGCAAAGCGTTTGATCTTATTAATCATCATTTGTTGCTAGATAAGCTACAATCGTATGGGTTGCCCGCACATATTTTAAGATGGATGGCAACATTTCTATTAGACAGAACTCAACGAGTAAAAATAGGAAATGAATATTCCCATTCTGGTCATCCCAATGGGGGAGTACCGCAAGGGACATTGTCTGGACCTAAATGTTTCCTTGTTTACATAAATTATTTAAGAACGACTGTTCCACTATATAAGTATGTAGATGATAGTACGTTATTTGAAATATGCGACAGAAAGGGTGTATCTGTCATTCAAGAGTCGGTTGATATTGCTGCTAGATGGACAGAAAAAAATGACATGAAAATTATTTCCGAAAAATCAAAAGAAATAATCATTAGTTTTGCACAAGATGGCAATTTCAGAAGCACTATCCCGAATATAAAAATTGATGGGAGGGATGTAGCACAAGTTTGCCATGCCAAACTATTAGGTGTGACCATTTCTCAGGATCTGACATGGAACAAACACGTAGATACTATTGTGAAAAAGCTGGTAAACGCTTGTACATGTTATATCAGTTAAAGCGTGCAGGGATTACACAGAAAGATCTGGTCAGTGTATATGTTAGTGTGGTGAGACCAGTTCTAGAATATGCATGTCCTGTATGGCACACTAACTTGCCCCAATATTTGTCTGACAATATTGAAGTTATACAAAAAAGGGAATTAAAATGTATTTTTCCTGGATTGGGTTACGCGGAGATACTAAGACGTGTTAACCTGGATACGTTGAATGTAAGACGGGAGAGCATTTGTCAAAAATATTTTGATAAAATTAAAGTCGGCACACATAGATTAAATTATCTGCTGCCTGACAAAAGACATACCGAGTATAATATTAGACAAGAAAATGTGTACCCGTTACCAGTTACTAGAACGAATAGATTCCGTAACTCCTTTATACCGTGGGCTTTATACAACTGTCAGTAAAAAGGTTATTAGTACGGTATGATTTGCGGTATCAAATGTATTTCTATTGTATTTGTATGATGTTTTGATGAGTCAATTGTAACCTATTGTAATGTCAATCCAACTCAGTTGAGTTGCTAATAAAACTTGTGTTATTATAACACGTCAATTGAGTACGTCCCCGGGGAACACGTCAGTTGAGTACGTCCCCGCGGAACACGTTAGTTGAATACGTCCCCGCGGAGCACGCCAATTGAGTACGTCACCGCGGAACACGCCAGTTGAATACGTCCCCGCGGAACACGCCAGTTGAGTACGTCCCTGTGGAACATGTCAGTTGAGTTGACTTCATACGACACATTACAGCGAAATTACCCGGTGCCTGTGCTATAAATAAAAACAGCTATCGCAGTCGTTGCCCTACATTTCATGTCATCTATTATTTACCACTAACAATACCGCTACCTGGGTATGGGAGCCGTCCACAGAGAAAAACATCACATTTATGGAGAACTTGCAGAGACAGGCGGCACGCTTCGTGAAGAGCGACTACAGTCGACGCAGCAGTGTGACCACCATGCTCGAAAGCTTGAACTAGGTGCCCCATGCGAGCAGGCGGGCGGATGCGGATGTTGTATCGCATTACAAACAACTTAATGCACGTAACAACATCCGCACTCACAGCCGCTCCTACACGCACCAGAGGCAACACACACCGCTACTTAATTACAACTATTCACCCGCATCGAAGCCTACAAACACTCCTTCTTTCCAAGGACCATCAAACCATGGAACAAATGCACACCACAATTAGTTAGCAAACAATCACTCGATTCATTTAGAAGGCTTTTGCAGTCAATGCCTACATACGTACATATTTATGTTTTATTATCCCCCAACCCTGCGCAACACCACCCACTACTTGCGACCGACCAAGCTCGACAATACTCTAGCCACATATACGCGTGGCTACTACAGAGTGCTGAGCTACAATAATAATAATAAGAAGAAGAAGCGCTGTGGGCCACAAGCGAGGATGGCGCCCGATTATTTTACGGTTGTTCATAACAACGTTATAGCAACGCCATTATCATTAATACATTAGTATTGTGAGTATTTGACTATAAATGAACAACACCACTGTCATAAACATATTACACTGTATTTGACAACTAAAAAACAACACCACTGTCATTAACACATTAGTACTGTGAGTATTTGACTACTAATAAACACTCCACTGCTATTAACACATGAGTACTGTGAGTATTTGACTACTAATCAAAACCACTACTCACATATTACACTGTATTTGCCAACTAAAAAACAACAACACTCTCATTAATACATTAGTACTATATGAGTATTTGACTACTAATAAACTACCCACTGTCATTAACGCATTATTATTGTGAGTATTTGAGTTCTAATAAACATTAAACCCTAACACCACTGTTATTAATGCATTGGTGTTGTGTGTATTTGATTATTAATAAACACCTCTGTCATTAGTACATTGGTACTGGGAGTACAGGGCATGATACATGTTCATAATCAGCGTAACTGTGATGTAAATACGGCTTTACACTATAAAACAAATTATGCACAACTAAGTTACGAATACAATGATTATAACTATTTGTCTTCTGTAATAATATTTGTTTTGTGTTGTTCAATATTAACTCTTGTAATTCTGATTTTATTTAAATTAAAACAATGCGTGCTGCTCCTGTAAAAGTCCACCTTAAAGCCAGCTTATATAATAAACAGTTAAAAAAGCAAATACCAAAAGTATGTCAGGATGTCCTAAATTCTCACGCTGGCGCTGGGTGCACTAATGGTAAGGGGACGTCTAGAAAGTACGTATGCTTACATACATTCAACCTGATCGATAGACATACACGGAATACGTCACGTCAGTTGACTACGTCCCCGCGGAACACGTCAGTTGCGTACGTCCCCGCGGAATACGTCAGTTGACTACGTCCCCACGGAACGCGTCAGTTGACCTCGTACATCACATTACAGGCAAATCACCAGGCCGCTGTGCCCTAAATAAGAACGGCGAGCGCGGTCGTTGCACTACATGTCATAGCATCTATTACGTTCCACTATCAGCACCGCCTCGTGTGAGCCACTGGCGAGGATGCCGACCGATATTTTTACGGTTGTTTGTAACAACGTAATAGTTCGCTAACTGCCCCCACCTGAAAGCTTGTGGTCTGACCGTAGTATATTGCTAGATCACCTCACAGATAGAAATATATACTCGGCTAGTAAACTGAGTAATAGTATGTAATGTTGACTCGCACTTACCTAGCTGTACGTTGACCCAGTAACCGATTAGCGAAGACAGCGGTGGCGCCATCTGTGCGCCGTACACTAATCCCCCACCCACAATTAATATCCCTGTCAGTGTCACGTTTTTGCCGACAAACGTGGCACAACGTGGCTACATTGTGAGCAAACGTGGAACAATATGGCTAAACGTGGTAAAACGGGACAAAAACGTGAACTGGAATGTTTTATTTTGGACATGTTCAAAATTCGCTGGCGTTTCCCCACAACGTACCACGACGTGGCAGCAACATGGTAGGGCCTACAACCTACAGCAACGAAGCAACAACGTGGTATAACGTAGAACAACGTGACTACAACATCGCAACAACGTGACAGAACGTGAACAGAACGCGTGTAATACGTTGTGCTGCGTTTCTGCTACTTTGCGGTACATTATGATACGTTGTGGTACGCTATGCTACGTGGCGGCAGCGAGGCATAATGAGGCATTACGAGGCACAACGTGGCGACAGCGGGAGTACAACGAAGTGACAGCGTGGCTATCACGTGGCGACAACGTGGCATAACGTGGCACCCTGCAGAAATTTACAATTTGTCTCCAGAACGTGGTGATCAGATATGGGGCACAACGACGCGGCCAAAAAGTGTCACCATGACTGGGCATAAAGCAAAGGTGCCAGCTAATGTGCCCAGCATTGACAAAGTAATAGTTTGTAACGGGAAGTCTGCTGTTTAGAACGTGGGAATGTGAAACATCAAAGGGTTTTGCAGTTAACTCTGTTCGTCTTGGTATTACTGCTAATCAATTTCGTTTTGAAACTGGATGATTTGATTACCATTTGAACGTGTTGCAGGTGGGAATCTTTCAAACATTCCGAGCATTGTTCCGAACTTAGTAAGTAACTAAGCACAAATCGGCAGGCACTACCCATCAACATGCATGTTGTAATAATAAACATGTAATGTGACCTGATTAAAATAGAAACGCTGAATTTGCTCTTTAAACTGGAGTAAATATGCATTTAGTTTAAATTTCGTGATTTTGTTATATTGTGTTGGAGTGGTTTCGTGTTTTATTTTATCAACGTTATATTTCAAACGCCTCTGAACACCAGCAATAAACTCAATATTGCCATTGGACACTGCTACAATCAAGAAGGTCATAAAACAAATATAGAGTAAATTGGCAAGACTGAGGTCCTGAAACGTTTGAATGACAATTCTAAGAAAGTTCAAAGTGTAAAGCTTCACACATTTGAAGAACTGCATTCTAGACAAAAACAGAAGTGACAGTTGATCAATGAAACTGTCATGCTGAAACGCTTTATTCTTTCAAATTGCGATTATTGTTCGGACCTTAGTAAGTGAACTAAGCACAAATCAGCAGGCACTAACATTCAACATGAATGTTGTAGTAATAGACACGTAATGTTGAATGAACAAATAAAAACTGGAGTATAATAATCGTAATCATAATCGTCACGTTTCAGCCATGTACATGACTACTACTACGTATCCTAATGCATGTTATAAACTAAAATTGTGTTCTTAGTAAGTCATTAGGAATAATGGTACACGGTCGACAACATCGAACTTCTACAAAACATTAACAAGAAACAAAATCAGATTGTTCTACTTTTCTTTATTAATAATTCGGCATAGCAACATAGACACATGTGTGGTATCGTTAACAATTAATACTTGATTAATCAGGTTTCATGTGGATTAAGAGCTGTTTAACCGGAATTGCAATTGCAAAAAGGTAAAAAACCTCAAACTGACAACTCAAATAGCTGTGGTTCCTAAAATTTGAATAATAAATAATCAAAGATTGGTATCCACAGAAAGGCCCCATTAAGCCCAATAAAGACAACCAAACTATTTACGCCTAGTTACAAAAGTGACCGCTAGAGATGAAGTTGTGACCCCAGTTCTCTTAAAATTATCATAACTGAGCTGGCGTATGCATGGTATATTAACAATTTCCTCACAGGCGGCTTTCTCCTCGTGAAAGACCAACTATGCAGGCATTTTCAGGGACAGAAATGCGTCTCGCTTCGCAAAGTATTAATTGAATAGTGAGATACCGTATCTAAAAACAAGTGAAGAGGATAATAAGCAACAAGAACCGGTCTCTTAACAAAACATAAATTTGTGTGTGTGTTGAATTTAAACATTTTGTCAACTTACTTTACCGATTCGCAATAAAAGAAACATTCAACAACCGGCATTGCTAAATAAATGAAAAACAGTAATTAGCGCCTAGCATGCACATAAACATAAATTGTAAATCAGTCAACATCTTTCACACATGCTATTGACAGGTGCGTGTACTTGCCCGAGAAAGTCAAAGTCAATGGAGGAAATGCCGGCTTGGATTAAACCCCATACACCACCTGCAAAGTTCGCCGTCTGTAAACAAAAAACGCCAGTGCCTACAACTTGAATGTAACGTATGATATACTACGTCGAAGAAGGTGGATTGCACACAGATAATATATATATATTTCAGCCTAATTATAAAACGAAACTACTACAGTCCCTTGGTATTATCCCAAGCCAGTCGCAGAGTATGGCATAATCAAGTGATTTGTTGAAGAAAGACGTCGAATGTCATGGGCCGCAGTTGCATCAAGAAGTGTTCGAGTGGGTCAAATCATCTATACATATACACAGAGAAGATACTTACTTAAATACCGAGAAACAGGAGTTTATGATACAAGTGAACGCTTCAGGGAGAAGCCTGGGAATAGTTCTTCTGCAGTATGCATGGCCGATAACGAGCGTAAACATTGAGTGAGTTAGAGAGAGAGCAAGAGAGAGAGAGAGAGAGTGAGCGCAAGAGAGAAAGAGAGAGCGCAAGAGAGAGCTATGCACAGTCATATGTGATGAGGAACAATTCCTTGCAAGCGTGTATGGCAAATATTTCGCAGTTAAGAGCGATCAAAACCAGTTAGAGATGATTCGGTTGTAGAACCTGCTCGCATGGCCACCTAGACTGCAGAGGATGTCCCGAAATTATCATTACGACATGACAATCAAATACTAGTCAGAAAAGAGACTTTTAAATCCACAAATAACTGATGAAATATACTTCGAGGTCATGGTCAGCTTGGTGGAGATCTTGCACAACGAGATTCAACAATTCAGAAATGAAACGAGGAGATACGCAGTAGTCTATATCCTATACAGGACATCGTCATTAACGAACAATCGATAAAACTAACTTGACGTCATGTCGAAACAGATGCGACCACAGATGGTACTATCGTGATAAGTTCTCGGTAGAAGATGGCATCAACCTTAACGACGAGTAAAACCATGAGCAAAGTCCTGTTTGTACGACCAGAAGAAGCAGTGTGCAACTTGTCAAGATCTCGAAAGCTCCAATGTGAAAGAAGAGCAAGAGTTGCTGACGAGAACATGACTAATACTCGGAAGAGATTTCTTTCACTTCGACAAGGAGTACCATGTAATAGCCGAATACTACTCGGTATTCACGATCATCCCGAAACTGCCACACGCCATAGTCACAACTAATAATAGACGAGACTACGACTATGTATATTATCGAAACTTTGCACAGTCATGGGGATTTGAACATGGTAATTATCAGTCACCCGCACTATACATATAACATAAAGGAATTATCTAAAGGAGTATCTTGAGGAGGCAAATGAAAGCCAAGGGAGATCTACCAATACATATTAGTGTAAGCAAGTCGATCGACGGTCGTTTGGTATTCAATGCGTTTATTGATATAGAATACGCTCCCAGAGGGCGGCACGCTCCTCTAATAACTCGCTCTCGCACCACTTGGCGGAGCCGGCGCCAATTGCTGGCAAACCCGCTTATCAGGTCGCTGGTTATATACTGGGTTACTGGGTACAAGTGTTGACCGGTCGCTGGCCCAGGGCAAACTGCGCCTCGGCAGTTGTCCAGCTCAACCAGCTGGGCGTGGCCTTATACTACAGTGCCCTCTGGCGACTATCATTATCCACCAGGGTTACATGTCCCCCAACTTAAAAATTTAGCTGACCGCGGCTAATGAATAGAACTTAAATTGAAACCTTATAGGTGAAATTAGTTATCTAATACCGATCTCGGTTCTCTATGTGGGTTACTGTGATTACATGCATTACGTCTCGTTGACCGACGTAGAGGTGGTGCTGGAGGGTTAACTGCCTCGCTATTGTTCGGGTGAGATGTAATTGTCACTTCATACAATGGGACTGTTACCTCACTCTCATGGCCTAATCTACTATGCCTCTTCACTGTCTCAGGAACACAAACCCGCAAGTCTTTACGATTAATCACGCGTTTCTTATGTCCCCTCTCGGGTACGGCAACGTAAGTGTCCTCCGTCTGTTTCGACACTACATTCATTGTCGGGTCCCAGGCATCCCCAATTTTGTTACGTCCTTTCACCCTATTGCGTAAGTGTACATGGTCTCCAATTTGCAGTGCATCTTCCCTCGTACGCTTGTCATAAGTCGCCTTTCGATTTGCTCTGTCTAACTCCAGTTGTTCCGTCGCTTTAGCATAAGCGGTTTTCAACTTAGATTGATGGTAATCAACCCAGTTCATGTTGGTCCCACGAACCGTTTGAGACTGGAATGTCTCGTCGTTGTGCAATCTGATATCGATTGGCAAGCGTGGAACACGACCGAACATCAAGTAGAAAGGACTAAATCCCGTGGCAGCATGAGGTGTTACGTTGTACGCATAGGTAAGTTCCGGTAGGTGGTCTGGCCACTTGGACTTCTGAGCTGGTGTCAGAGTGCGTAACAATCCGTGCATTGTCCGATTATATCTTTCGCACTGCCCGTTTCCCATGGGATGATATGGCGTTGTGCGTGATTTGTCGACAGCGTAGATCCTGTATAACTCCGTGACGATTTTAGCATCAAAACATCTTCCTTGGTCTGAGTGTATCCGGAAGGGCACTCCGTAGCGCAGAAACCATTCACGTACTAGTGCTTTGGCCACTGTCTGAGCTGTTTGGTTTCTAGTCGGCACTGTTATTGTGAATTTACTATACACATCGGTCATGACCAGTACATTCTCAATTCCGTTACTAGCGGGTTCGAGTATCGTGAAGTCAATTCCTACTACTTCTAACGGTTCCTTGGCGACAATGCTATTCATAGGAGTACGTACTTTAAAATGTGGCATCTTTGCTAAATTACAACGTCCACACTTGGCAATCCACTTATGGATGTCTGAGCGTAAATTCGGCCAATAGAACCTTGCCCGCACTAATTTCTCGACCCTATCTATGCATTGATGTCCCATCCGATCATGTAATTCCTCTAATACTTCCTTCCTCATGGAACTTGGAAGCAACAACTGGTTTACCGTGTCTCCACTCGTGGGATCTGTCATTGTTCTGCACAATCGGCCAGAACAGATGTGTAGGCGGTTCCATTGTAATAGCAGTTTCGCTACTGCTGGCTGTTCTTTCCGTCTTTCTCCACGTGTCGCGTTTCGACCTCGGTCGATGTAATGCCAGATTCGCCCCAACACCGGATCAGTCCGTTGTGCTTCCTGGATCTCGTCCGTCCTAAAACTAGGTAGGACCGGTGACTCTACATTTTCCAGTATGTCGCGTCTTTGAGCAGTGGTGGCTCGGACCGTTCTTTTGAGTAACTTCTGGCGTAAGTCGCACGGCAAAACCGTTACTTTCTGGATATCCACTATCTCTTCTTCTCCGATGACTGTGACCTCCGTCGTTGCAGTCGGGTGTGATTTCCCGCTCAGACCATCACCCGATGCATTAAGTCGCCCGGGACGATACCTAGGATGTCCTACCTGGCTACACTGCATTGCATTAGTCGCTGTGCTACCTTTCGAATGACCCCTGTATTCGCGATTTGTTGATCGTTCCCCATTACGCCGCCTGTCACTAGAGCGCTTCCAGCACCTCGCGAAGGTGTGACCCCTTCGTGTACAGTACTCACAACACACCGCGCCTGCGCTGCAGGGCTCCGGTTTGTCAGGGTTCACCACACCCACTGGCGCCTGTTGTAATCGTTACAAAGAAACAATTTCCGACTGAGTTGTTGCAAGTAGTTCTAATTGTGCTGCGATTCGGTCCAGTGGACTAGGTTCGCCTGGGGTATGATGAGGCTCCTGAATTCCCAGGACACATGCATTCTCATAAGAACTACCCATTCCGTCTTCCTCGACACGAATAGCTTAAGATCTCAAGGCACTAAAGGAAATGGTCGATTGACCTCTTACCAATCTTTTCATCTCTCTCTTTATGTGGATATCCACCAGGTTCTCGCAGAACACTTCAATTACCATTTCGTTCTTACTCTGCAATTTATCAGAGATTTCTAACAGGGCCCGAGATAATTCCCTAACACTTTCCCTGTTTCTCTGTCTTCTCTCATACAACTCTCTCTTTAGTTGAGCATTACTACGGTTTTCCCCAAAGGTAGACAAAAGTAATGTGAACACCTTATCTACCGAGTCCTTTTCTTCCTCGGGCGCATACATGACTTCTTCCCGGGCAGGTCCTTCTAGATGTCCGATCAGGAAAGGTAACCTCTCGACCGCTGGGACGGAACGCAACCGATTGCGGGCGTCTTCCATACAGTCGTGTAGTTCACAGGGACGCCCCGAAAATGCCCGGAGAGTTCGGGTTGGAGGAGTAGCTACCGTGACGTTGATGGACTGCTGATTGCGCTTCAGGGTTTCCACCATCTCTCCCAGACGAGCCAGTTTGTCTTCCTCCGTCATCCAGTCTTCTTGTGCGGTCGCCATTGTTCATCGGCTCCCCTGGGAGCTTCCGTCGTCGAATCCCAATTCTGACACCACTTGTAAGCAAGTCGAACGACGGTCGTTTGGTATTCAATGCGTTTATTGATATAGAATACGCTCCCAGAGGGCGGCACGCTCCTCTAAAAGCTCGCTCTCGCACCACTTGGCGGAGCCGGCGCCAATTGATGGCAAACCCGCTTATCAGGCCGCTGGTTATATACTGGGTTACTGGGTACAAGTGTTGACCGGTCGCTAGATGTAGTTGTTGACCTGTCGCTGGCCCAGGGCAAACTGCGCCTCAGCAGTTGTCCAGCTCAACCAGCTTGGCGTGGCCTTATACTACAGTGACCTCTGGCGACTATCAGTATCCACCAGGGTTACATTAGTAATCTCTTGGCTCGTCGATATGAGATCAAGAATAGATAAAAGGAATGCCCGGATACTCAAAAGTGTACAATGAGAAACACGCGCACAACTTGACGCCATTAATGACAGAACATCCAATACGTAAACAGAAGCACTAGCTTGTCAGGTCGACGGAACGAGGCCACCGTGAAGGCTAAATCTTAAGAACCGCGTTCGTATATGGCCGAAATAGCTGACCAAACAAAGACGATGACGCTGAACGGTTATCACACGCGGTCGGGTAGATCGGTGCTGAAGAGCAGAACTTTTTTGTCAAAGTCCTGGCAATACGCATTGTTCGGTATTCTATATAGTGATAGAAAGAGCGTTATAATAGTTAATTAGATAATTAATTGTATTGGTTGTTTCATGTTCCTATAATTATCTGACGAAGATATTTAGTAAGAGGGGGGCGTACATGTTCGAATCCTGTGCTGCCGTGTAATACATTGGACACGTCTTTTCGCTCTACTACATTGTCTACTACATTCCCTCAGCTGTATGAATGAGAACCAGGCTCTATGCAGTGGTGAATACATGTGTAAAAATAATCTTCGTAACATAATTGCCGCGTGGCTTTTACAGTTGTACAACAGTTTAAGTTTCACAGCATCAAACAATAGTATGTCGTGATGAAATTACATCTCTATTTGAAGTTGAACGTTACAACTAACAGGATCGATTGACTTTGGATGGATTTCAAATTTCTTCCAGCTAATCATGGACATGATTATATGTCCTAAACTGTATTCTCACCAGAGCAAACTTGTTGACTTGAACGTACAGCACCTCGACATCGCGATCGGTGACTTTTGATGAATCTGACCCTTGCTGTACGGCCTTGAACTCCAGGTATGTACGCAGCCACTGCAGTTGGTATTCACGGTCCGGGTATGAGTCGAAAGTGTCTACACCTGAGTGGAATTTGATATCACAATATAAAACATCATCTCTCCTCGATGTATATTTTATAAATACATTGGAATTGAAAACACCATTTAGTGTATCTGAACAGGTTTGATAACAGTCAAAACATTCTGAATTACAATTGAACTATGATCGATTTTTACACAGTATTGAGTTTAAGTACCCTAACATCGGTAGACCATACGTTTAACTATAGCAAACGTCACATAACAATGTACTAAATAATACAGAAGAAGTAGCCCAACAGTAATTCTTCTATCAGTCAAAAGTAATAAGTATAAACTTTCAACTACGTTATTGACATTTTACCGCCATATTGTGCAAAGTGATTGCCAATATCGAACCCTTCGTAGTCGAATCCGGCAAATTCAGCGTCAATGAAGGCTAGTACTCCTGAAACAAGAAACGAAACAGTCTGCATTACTCTAAATCCTTCGAATCCAATTCGTATTCTTTACTCATCGGTTTTGCCAAAAATCATACCGTAACCATACTATTCGTTTGTTCATTATCAAGAAGAGAATTTTCTCACAATGAGGTCTTCGGTAATACATCCTCATCTTGAGTGCCTACTTTTGCATAAGTGATGAAACTTACTGAGTTTAGCCAACATCTACTTATTTAGCATACATCCCACTCCACTTGTCAGCCACGTAATTTTCGAAAGGACAAAGAACAGTCATTTTGCTCAATTACGCGAATATATCGCCCTTTTGAGAATAATGATTTTATTGTTGAGTCACTAATGTCATTACTATGTAAATACCACATCAATTACAAATACTGAGAAAGCCAACGCACTTTTAAGTAATTAATGTTCGCATACAGCAGTAAACCGTTTTGTATACTTATTACAAATGTAAATTAGAAATTGTTGATAAATTTCATACTTAGGAACACAATTTTCACCTCGAAAAATAACTACCTTGCATAGTTATTATATTCTACACATATTGTTCGCAAATTGTTCAATTTTATCAATCTCAACCCACCTTTCTTCTCATCGTACACAATGTTGGCCGGAAGCAGATCATTATGACAGAAGACCACTGGAGACTCGACCGAGTCCAATTCCCGCTGCAACATTTCCAGTTCACGTCTCATCTGCAGCTTGCTAATGACGTCACTCTTGTACCTGTCGTGGCAGATAACGACGTAAAGCCGTGGTTTCTCGCTTATTGAAGGATACCCGACGACTTGGCAATATCGGCAAGACGTTGGGTCGTAACAAGTAATGTAATTAGCATTTAAAAACATACGCACAAGTGTATCTGGCTTTGTGTTTTTCGGTTGAAACAATTATTTATTTGACCACAAAATTAATATATTGTCTTCTGTCGAATTTAAATGGCCCTAAACAATGTGAGAGTCCCTAGATTATGAGGTCGGACATTTCTGATATTGTGGCGCTTGAGTACTGCAATATTTCCTCACCTTTTGTTCATCTCCGTATCACTAAATTCATCAGGGACTAAATCCAACCACTTCCAAAGCCATTCGAATATCACCGGTTTCCGGTTAATATCCAATCCTGAGAGGTAGTTATGTTTCATGATTTCATCAGGATCAATCGAGTGAATCTTCACCATCAGTTGAGCCACAAGTCTGCAGTTAGACACAACAGTAAATATAGTATTAGGTAGTTCATATGTGTGTGTGTGTGTGTGTGTGTGTGTGTGTGTGTGTGTGTGTGCGTGCGTGCGTGTGCGTGTGCGTGTGCGTGCGCGTGCGCGTGCGCGTGCGCGTGCGTGTGTGTGAGCTGTGTGTGAGTGTGTATGTGAGTGCATGCGTGCGACTCCTTATTGTTTACGACAAACAAATTGACATGTCAGACGAATATAAATATGTATGCCTGAGGTTCTGCAGTTTACTTGTATAATAATAAGTAATGTATATATAACATGAATGTTTTGATAACGAAACTAAGTGATAAAATATATATACATAAAATAAGAAAAACATTAAATGAATATATAACAACGAAAACTTTTAATTTCTACTGTTACTATTTCAAAGTCGACCTGAGAACCTACCATCGCTTCTAACCTATTATCGTCACAAACAGAAACTACAATTTCGCCAGACAGTAATGAAGGGCAACATGGCAGCCAAAATGGCAGCCACCTCACGGCGATTTGGTAACTGAGGCTAATATGTTGATTGTTTCTGACCAATAGAAAAACATATTATAATTAATTTGTATTTACCCCCTAAAGAAAATATTTTAGACGTTTAACGAGGAGTGAACACACAGACATAAACAATGTACACTTAAACCCTATCCACGCAAGCACACAGAGACATACAGAACACACCACACCTATCCATAACCTTATCCCTTACCTGCCATATACAGAGGTGTGTGTGTGTGTATATATATATATATATATATATATATATATATATATATATATATATATATATATATATATATATATATATATATATATATATATATATATATATATCAGGAATGGGTACGGCAGTACCCTTCCTAATATGAATGGAATTGAGTTTCTTGACCCCTATTGCGAATCCGAATTACGGCAGCGATTGCGAATAGCTACAGACATGTGCTATACCATTTTGGAAAGCCCAGAGCAAGCCTGAAATGAGAAAATCGTCGATTTCTGATTTTCGTCCCTCAACTCTAGTTTTCGATGTTTCAAACTGTCAGACGTTCAAAAATGCAACGGCTCTACCCGCCACCCCTTTCTACAAATGGATCGGCTTCCCTCTCCTCGCGGCGCGCCCTGGTGGCGTGTGTTGGCTTTCGTCCTGAAACTCGAGTTCAAGTCGCCAGGTGGCAGCAGATTCAGGAAGGTATGAATGTCAGATATCATTTGACTAGCATATGAGCTGTTTCATTTGTTTTAACACAAATACAACCATCATATCGCATTGTAAGGAGAAATATCTACAACACGGCTGCTATATAACCTCACGAAAGTTATGCAAAGTGTTTGGAAGAAAACTTGAAAGTGTCGAAAGATTTGTGAATGGGTGATAAATGCACGAAGCATCGCTATGACGATACGATATCAAGAGAGTCTGCCTGTCTGGAGAGCTTTTCGTGTCGCTCAGAGCTGCGGCCTGCGCTGTTCATAAATTATGCATTCAGGCGCCATTAACATTGCGTGGCATTTGCAATGGCCAACATACGCGCCATGTAATCGTTGCTATCCTCATGTTATGACTATTGCATGTACATATGTTGGCTTCGCGGGTAAAGGAAAAAAACTAGTCGGTAAATGTTTCAAGGATGAAGCAGGACTGGGGTAATATGAATGGGAGTGGGACTACTACAGGGTAAATGCTTCGCAGCTAAAACACGTTTGAGACTCGAGTTAAAGTAAGGAGACAAGCCCCCCTCGCCCCCTACCCCCTCCCCCGCCCACCTCCTTCCGACCGTCCCCAGTTCAGCCGCCGTCCTCTCCCTTCCCCGTTCATTCACATATTTCCGGCTGAAATGTGCGCTGGCATGCTGTCCGTGGCAGGCTTGGCTCCGTTTTTGTCCTACCACCAATCAGAATTTGAGCCCAGGCCGTCACCAGTGGTTGAATGCCCACCCCCCCCCCCCACCCCCGGTTTTGCCGCATGTTTGCCTATTTTCCACCCCAAATCAAAATTATGCGATCTCGCCACGGAGATAAATAGTTCGCGGTGCCAGCTGGCAAAAGTCGCTGTTACCTGTCAATGAGTCCAGGGTTCCCAAGGAATATTCGACATGCGATGTGACCGTCGGTGGTGAGAAACGTTCTGCAGTTGCGCAAATTCAGCCGGAAATATATGAACGGGGAAGGGATAGGACGGCGGCTGGACTGGGGACGGTCGGAAGGAGGTGGGCGGGGGGAGGGGGTAGGGGGCGAGGCGGGCTTGTCTCCTTACTTTAACTCGAGTCTCAAACGTGTTTTAGCTGCGAAGCATTTACCCTGTAGTAGTGCCACTCCCATTCATATTATCCCAGTCCTGCTTCATTCTTGAAGCATTTACCCATTAGTATATATATATATATATATATATATATATATATATATATATATATATATATATATATATATATAAAACAGGGTGTCCCAAAACAAATGTACCCCATGAAAATGCTTGTCATTTTGTCAATTTTAATGCTGTTGTTTTTATTTTTCAGATATAGACAGCTGAGAAGTTAAGAAAACTAAAACCACAAACTACATGTTTCTCGCTCAATCCGTGTGGATTTCTCAGTCATTTATAGAATATGCTCCAAATGTCCACCGTTCTGCTGAAGGCAGACTTGGATTCGGCGAGCAAAGTTATTGATAACTCTGATGCACTCCTCCTTTGGTATAGCGTTGATCTTCTGCGCAGCATGGGTGGCCATATCAAAACATGGTATCATAGGGCCATTCTGGTTCGAGAACGCAAACCAGGAGCCGGTGGCCGTCAGGAAGGAGCGCTACATTGAAGTCTTGAACAAGCTCTGGGGAGCTCTAAGGCTGCTGAGTCGAGGTAGAGGAAGGAACAAGGTGCAAAGAGACATACAATGGTTCCAGCAGGATGGGGCACCTCCCCACACAGCTAATATTACTCTTGACTGGCTGGATCACAAGTTTCCGAACCGGCTCATCAGCCGAAAACGCGAGCCGGAGTGGTCCCTCCATTCCCCGGATCTTAACCCCCCCCATATTTCTACCTGTGGGGGTTCATGAAGGATAATGTGTACAGGAACAATCCTCAGACCATCCCAGAGTTCAAGGAAGCAATAACGCAGAAGATCAACGCTATACCAAAGGAGGAGTGCATCAGAGTTATCAATAACTTTGCTCGCCGAATCCAAGTCTGCCTTCAGCAGAACGGTGGATATTTTGAGCATATTCTATAAATGACTGAGAAATCCACACGGATTGAGCTAGAAACATGTAGTTTGTGGTTTTAGTTTTCGTAACTTCTCAGCTGTCTATATCTGAAAAATAAAAACAATAGCATTAAAATTGACAAAATGACAAGCATTTTCATGGGTTACATTTGTTTTGGGACACCCTGTATATATATATATATATATATATATATATATATATATATATATATATATATATATATATATATATATATATATATATATATATATATATATGCGGAATTTAAAGGCGTAATTTATTCTACAATATTTCCGACTGACCGACTGATGACCGGGTCTCGGACATTGGTCTCGTCCAAACACGTGCCAGGGAAGAAGCCGTAAGCGATGCCGTTTTCGAATCGCGCAAACAGAGGTCTTGCACATCCAGCGGCGTGCAGAAGCTGAATATTATGTATCTCCGCATCACGATCGACGAAAAGCTCCGAGTTTGTTCCGTAGATCCTGATCAGAACCATCTTTTCCTGGGCCGGATCATCCTTGTGCCAGCATCCCATCAGTGTGTTGGTGATACCGCCAGTGAACCTCTGTCCACC
Source organism: Oasisia sp. SBJ-2009 (assembly GCA_964017155.1). Classification (NCBI taxonomy): domain Eukaryota; kingdom Metazoa; phylum Annelida; class Polychaeta; order Sabellida; family Siboglinidae; genus Oasisia; species Oasisia sp. SBJ-2009. Next base: position 28,568,843 of record OZ024860.1, on the reverse strand, counting down.
AACAGACAACATAATTTGCTTACATTTTGTATACAAAAGAATAACAGTATATCTTCTATCGATAAGCTGTAGAGAGCACAAAATGCAGCAGCACGAGTTGTGGTGAAAGCTAGCCGATACGACCACGTAATACCCATTTTAGATTTAGAGACTCTCCATTGGCTCCCCGTGCGATATCGCATTCAATACAAGATCATACTAACAATGTACAAAGCCAGTCATCTACTTGCGCTTAGCTACCTCTCCTATCTGCTCGAATTCTACCGGCCAATCAGAACATTGCGATCGTCATCAGAGTCCCCACTGGTTGTACACAGGGCACATCTCCGCCAGTTCGGTGATCGAGCGTTCTGCATCGCTGCTCCTCACTTACGGAACAGATCGTTCCACGCAATATGCGAACATGTGATTCATTATCGCAGTTCAAAAGACTCCTTAAAACTTATTTATTCAAAAGAGCTTTTTACTCATGAACATTACATTGACGGACGTTTTAATTTTTTGGGATTTACTTATTTAGTTATTATTCTGAGCTACTTTTAATATTTTTACATTCCTAATATGCATTAGTATTATTATTATTATAAGTATTTTATTATTATTATTATTATTATAAGTATGTGTATTTTTAAGAAAATTTATTTTGATATTTGATACCATGTTTACATGATTTTTAAGTTTTAGTTGCTTTCTATAATTTGTTGTAAGAGCGCCTTCGAACTAGGAAACTTGGATTTATGGCGCTATAGAAATGCTTTTATTATTATTATTATTATTATTATTATTATTATTATTATTATTATTATTTATTATTATTATTAGTGGTAGCGGTAGCGGTAGCGGTAGCGGTAGCGGTAGCGGTAGCGGTAGCGGTAGCGGTAGCGGTAGCGGTAGCGGTAGCGGTAGCGGTAGCGGTAGCGGTAGCGGTAGCGGTAGCGGTAGCGGTAGCGGTAGCAGTAGCAGTAGTAGTAGTAGTATCGTTTCGTTGGAATCTACGGAACATCCACTCGCCTTCAATTTAATGTGTTCTATCAACCACTTCGGTCTGATCAGCTGGGTGAGTTTCAGAGACCCCGATTCGGCATCGGCGAATTCGATACGGAGGTCGAAGGTTGGAATTCCGTCCCCGGCACCAATGTCCATTTCTCCGCGTTGGTCTCATACGAGAACGGCTCTACGTGTGTGTGTCGTCACTGGGACGTCGTAACCTCGGCTCGTCTCGCTGCAAATAATGTCAACAGAGGACCTACTCGACCGGCCTTGCTGACAATATGACACACGAACTCTTCTTGTCTAACAGATGACGCGTGTTCACCCGAGGTCAACAACCAAGCTCGTGATTAATATCTTAAGAACTGGGGTGTGATTTGCTTGCTTTGTTTGTTGATTTTGGACTGTGAGAACATTAGCCTCCACTTTAGCTACACAACATAATATGTGTTGAAATGAAGAAATGTTGCCAGATTTGGATTAATAGCCTTAAACTTATATTCATCCCATGAAAAACCGCCAGACCTCATTTATGGTGGACATTGTTAAAATGCGACCTTCTATGCAAATGCATATGTTGAACTACAATGCTCCTTAGACATATATAGGTTTGTTTTGAACTGTATTTTCGTTGTGAATCGTGACTGAGGTATCATTTTCTTCGTTAGATTTGCATACATAATATATTTTCTTTGCGAATTGTGTATATACTCCACCGAAATTCCTTGTCTGTGCTAATGAATTTAACACCGTTGGTTTACTTCTTGTAGATTATTGGGTAGAACAATTAAAACTGGGCCACATCTTCAATATTATAAGCATAAGGGTACCAGAATATTTAAGAATAAATTTTGAAATGGCACATCATGGATACCCCACAAGAATCAGCAACTTGTGTTTTTGCAAGAATGAAGGGTTCTTGTCAAACTTCGTTCTTTTTATGCAAGCATATGCCACCGGAACAATGTGCCTATCGAAATAAAACAATGTAAATTTAAAACAAGTTTTTATTTTTTAAATGTTCTACTCAATAATCTACAGGGAGTAAGCCAACGGTGTTAAATTCATTAGCATAGACATGGAATTTCGGTGGAGTATATAACAAAATCGGATTATCTTGTTCTGGCTACGTTGCATTCTGCACTTAATCTTTTTTCCTACAATCGAAATTATATTGAATCAAAGATGAAAGTCGTTTTTGTTCGTTTTTATATTAAACTTTCTGACGTTTCTATTCAAAAACACAAGTTTGTTTCACGTTTTAGAAAGGACATCAGAATGTCACATATCATCAGGAAAGGAACACCACTGTCAGTAATACCTTAGTACTGTGAGTATTTACTACTAATAAACAACATCACTGTCAGTAGTATATTAGTACTTGTAGTATTTGACTGCTAATAAACAACACCACTGTCATTAATATATTAGTACTGTGAGAATTTGACTGCTAATAAACAACATCACTGTCATAAATATATTCGTACTGTATTTGACTACTAATAAACAACACCACTGTCATTAATACATTAGTACTGTGATTATGTGACTACTAATAAACAATGATACGTTTTGACGAGTTCAGTTAACACGGCATGATAGATGTTCATAATATGCGTAACTGTGATGTAAATACGTTTTTACACTATATGTACAGCTAGGTTATAAATACAATGATTCTAACTATTTGACGTCAATACTCAGTAGTCATTTTTGTGGTATTTAATACTAACTATTGTAATTCTGATTTTATTTAAATTAAAACAATGCGTGCTGTTCCTGTAAAATCCCACCTTGTAGTTAGTTTATCTAATAAACTAGTAAACAAAAAATAAAAAATAAAACAAATAACCAAGTTGCCTTCTCACGCTAGCGATGGGCGCACTAAGAGTAAGGGGCCGTCTAGAAATTACGTATGGTTACATATAATATACTATTCCCGTAACAACGAGAACCTGAGCGATATACATACACGAAATGCGTCAGTTGCCGCGTCCCTCTACACGGCATATTTACTTTTTTACGGCATGTTACAGACAAATCGCCAGGCCGCTGGAACATAAATAAGAACAGCGAGCGCGGTCGTTGGCCTACATATCATATCATAAATGACATACCGGTAACAAAGCCGCTACGTCTAGACCTACTCCTAGGCCAGGCCACAAGCGAGGGTGCCGACCGATCTTGTTCACGGCTGTTCGTAACAACGTAATGATGTCGCTAACTGCCCCACCAGAAAGCTTGTGGTCTGACCGTAGTGTATTGCTAGATCACGTCACAAATCGAAGTAAATACTCGACTAGTTAACCGAGTGGTGGTATGTAATGTTCATTCCCACTTACGTGTACGTTGACCCAGAGTCTGAATACCGAGGGCAGCGGTGGCGCCATCTTTGCGCCGTGCACTAAACTTCCACCCACAGTTAAAGGGACGGTGCCAGTGACTTTGCCCAGAATTGGCAGAGTAGTAGATTGTAACGGAAAGTCTGCTATTTAGAACGTGGGAAATGGTATTGCAGCTAACTCTCCTCGTTCCGGTATTACTGCTAATAAATTTTGTTTTGAAACTGCATTAATTTTGTTTACCATTTGAACGTGCTGCATGTGGAATCTTTCAAATTGCAATTATTGTTCCGAACTTAGTAAGTGACTAAGCACGAAACGTGAGGCACGAACCTTCAACGTGCATGTTGTAGTAATAAACACGTAATGTTGAATGAACACATAAAAACACTGTGTGTGGTCTTTAAACTGGAGTAAATACGCATTTAGTTTAAATTTCGTGATTTGTTATTGTATTTGTGGTTTTTGGTGTTTTATTTTATCAATGTTATATTTTAAATGCCTTTGAAGTTCAGCTCAATATTCCCACTGGACAGGCAGCCACTGCAATGTCAAGAAGGTTATGGAAAATGTGGAACAAATAGGCAAGACTGAGGTTCAGAAATTTGTAAATGACAACTCAAAGAATGTCCAAAGGGTAACGTTTCATACCTTTGAAGAACTGCATACTAGACAACAATAGAATCAGAAGTGACAGCTGATCAATCAACCCCTTATTCAACTGAAGCTTTTAGGAAACATGTTAATCTTGAGGAATCCATCGGAGAATATGAATGTACAGTAAGCTTTGTTTTGAGTCGAGTGGATTGATGTTTATATCTATGGTAATTACATGATTTTAGGAAATCGCAGACTGACTGCAGATATTTGTGTTAAAATAAGTAACGAAAACTTGATTAAATTCCACAGAATGTCTAGGTGTAATGATTGATGACAAATTATACAGGAAACATCACGTTTTATCAATAAGATCTGATTTGTCCAAATGTTCTATTATGTACAGAGTCAGTTCCTTGATTAACAAACATGGTATGCATATGTTGTACTATGTTCTTGTTATGCCTTATATTATGTACTGTGCTAACGTATGGGGTAACACATATGCTACAAATATTCTCTGTTTAATTTTATTAAAGAAAAGGGTTATACGATTACTTTTTGATGCCAAACAACTCGACCATATAAAGTTACTTTTTCACAATGTACATAATTTTTAAGTACCAGATTTAGTCAAGCTAAAACGTGCTATAATTTGTTTAAGACATATCGTTATGTTACCTCTGAATGTACAATTTTTCAGTATAAATGAATCACTGCATTCATCCAGTTTAAGCAAACCTATTCACGTGCCAAATTAAAAAGTATGTGAATGTTTGCTAAAGGAGTTAAAGTTAGGAACTCCTAATTAGTTGTAGGAACTACTTTTGCCGAAAACATTACATAACTAAAATAGTATAAATAAACGTTCAGGTTGTTTATGGTTATCTAATTTATTTCATTACTAAAAATGAATGAAACGACGCAATTTAACACATTATTTCCAAATACGCACGTCCAGAAGAGTAGAATACACATGCATGTGCATCGGGGGAAATGCATAGCATACTCTATACAAAATATGGTACATATAACGTACCATAACAAACAGCATAGAGCTCTAATGAAAGTCGTCTAAAGCCGATTTCACATCCAAAATGCAACAGAATTACGAGGCGGATCAACTAATTCGGTATTGTTCACATGTACACAATTACACATACTTGAACCATACTATCGCGCCAACGGAATTTGTGCACCAGGTGACGCGGTGTGTTGGTCATTTGCACTCGTACATAGTTCCGCGAGACTATCCAGGCTGCGTGAGGTGGCACCACTGTTTAGCCCCTCAAATCCGCCTAGTGCCGATATTGCCGCCAGGGGCTTTGCACCAGAATAGGGTAGAAACGCTGATTGGTTGTCAGTTAAAATAACAAATTAAATCAGGATACTGTTTTATCAGATAATACTAAATATAAATACTATTCAAAATGAAACTTATATTCACACACAAATAAACAGAAGTACACATTTGAAGTGGTTGATGAAGCAGACATTGTGGCAGGTGGCAACACTTGTTAGACAGTCGGTTAAGCGAGACGAATTCCTCATATAGAATTTCGCGAGACCCCAGCCGCACGCCATGCAACAACGCCGCCATCGCCGAATCAAGGCAACAGACAGCGTCCACATTGCTTGACCCGTAGCCTAAACCATCGTTTTCCCGCATTGAGATTCGGGTAGTTGAATGCAGCTTAAGGTGTTCAGTACCCGAATTGGAGCCTACGATCTAATGCGGATTTAAATTAAATGTAATCACAACCTACGTGTTCAGTAACCATGCAAGAGAGTATTTATCCATTGGATCAGAGGTCCTTTTATCCTGTTCAAACCAATTACTGCTCTGGTTTGTTTACTCGCTATTCGAGTCGTGGGGTCTGCATGTATTCTGGACAAACCATTATCTGACGGTCTTTTCAGTGTGGAGTTCATGGTCATTACTGAATAGATCCTGAGTGCCGATTCACAGTAAAGTTTCCTCAATAGAATGGCTCAATCCTCTCCTTTTATTTGATTTGAGAACGTTATAGTATGGAACTAGGATGAAATGCATTTATTAAGCGGACCCCCACCGCCAACTGTTGCTTGTCAATGCTATAGGAAAGTGCGCTTTAGTTGCCTGATTCGGCAGTCGGCGCAGACTGCCCATGCTCGCGGTTTGGATGTTTACTCACCAAGGATCTGTCGGCTGAATCTTTACACAAATTAAGGTAAAATGTTTTTACAGTAATTACCATACGTTACGTCAACATTTTGCAGTGCTTACTTTGATCTGTTAGGCAGAGCTACGACCGTAGTTGTTAGTAATGTTTCGATAATTAAGTTGTCATAGTGTAATGTTTAGGTACTTTAAGTCAATATGTATTCCTCTTGAATGTCAACTCCTACTTGCTTAGTAAATAATCCTTTGACATACTTGATCGTCGACGTACATCCGGAACGCTTTATCTGAGATGTTCCGGCATTATTGTCTGTCAGTCGCTCTATAGAGGAGCTCTACTTATAATATTAATAAGAAACATTATTTATTCACGATGACCTTATAAAATATACATTTTATCTCCCTAAGGGCCGTGATTGCAAACGCAATGTAAAACATAATATACATGCACTAAACAAATTGGTCGACTACCTTATACATTGCGTAATGCGCTAAAATATAGTGAATAAAAAATTGAATACCAACAATAAATATATGTATTGAATAAATATTTTTTAAATAGATTACAATAAAAATAGATAAATTATAAAACAAGATAAATAACATTATATATATATATATATATATATATATATATATATATATATATATATATATATATATATATATCTAAAATAAAACGTTTAGTAAAAATGTTCAATGAATCGTGCGTCACTGTTTTCTTGTTTTCTAATTAAAAACATGATGCATATATGTCGCCTTAAAGGCAGAGAGAGAGAGAGAGAGAGAGAGAGAGAGAGAGAGAGAGAGAGAGAGAGAGAGAGAGAGAGAGAGAGAGAGTTTCTTATTATTGGGTCTAGTTCATTCCATATGTGTGCGCCATTTACAGCAATTGAGTTCTTTAAAACATTGATTCGCGCTTTAAGGACATACAAGTCCCCTCTTTCATTTGACCGGGTTGGTCTGATCGAGATGTTTGAGATTGGTGTTAACAACGCACGCACACATATATTCTGGTGCCAACTCGTTCACTGCTTTATACACCAACTGCGGTTTTCTGTATTTGACGCGCCCCTGTAGTGGCAGCCAGTTTAATTTTTCCAACAGTGGATTATTTGGAGCTCGGTATTATTATTATTCTGGCAGCACGTCTTTTGAGTTTATAGATGCGATCTGATGTTGTTGCATTGCCCCAGAGTGTGCTGCAGTAGTCCATGTGGGGTAGAATGTAGCTTTTATAGAACGTTTTCCTCCCTTTGTGTGGAAGGTATTTTTTATCCTGCACAGAAGTGCCAGTTTCCGGCAATCGTGTTGTGTATATTTTGTATATGGGCCTTCCAGGTGAGGAAATTATCAACATGAAGCCCAAGTAGCCTCTCATTTTCGACCATTTGGAGTTGATCTCCCTTGATGCATAAGTTAACGTCCGTTTTGTCGAGGTGTTGTCATTTTTGCCGGGTCGTGACGATCATGATCTTGATTTTTTTCAACATTGACGACCATCCTATTTTCGTCACACCAATTGGATATTTCCTGTAGGTTGTTGTTTAGCTTTAGTTCGATTTCCTGTACGTTCTTCCCGCAAGCACTGATGTCCACATTGCTTATTGTCCTTGTGCTCATGGGCATGTCGTTCATAAACACAATAAAGAACAGTGATACCAAAATAAAGCCTTGTGGGACTCCCGTTGTTATTTCAGATTGCTCCGACTGTTTGCCCTTGAACAAGACAACCTGTTTGCGCTCTGACAGGTATGACGAGAACCATCGCATCGATTGTTGTGAACATCCACACATGGCCAATTTATCCAGCAAAATTGTGTGGTTCACAAAATCAAAAGCTTTACGCCGGTCTAGCAGCACTACACCATTCACAAGTCCTTTGTCAATCGTCGACGCCCACTTATGCACCATAAGGTTCAGTGCTGTCTCGCATGAGTGCTTAGCAGGAAACCCGATTGAACGTCATGCAGCATGTCGTGAGACATGAGATAGGAATACAGGCTGTCATGTACATGTCTCTCCGATATCTTGCTGAGAGCACACAAAGTTGATATCGGTCGATAATTGCCTTTGTTTTCAACAGGCCCCTTCTTGTGTATCGGAGTAATTTTCGCAAGTGTCCACAGCGTTGGACATTTTGCACTTAGAATGCTTTTGTTTATGAGTGTTGTGACGGACGCTGTGTAACAAAACTGGTCAGACTGGCTACACTGTCGTATTTATCCGTGAACAATACGCATCCAATGCGCTCGATCGAGTGGCCGAACGGGCGAACCGTGAAAACAAAAGATAGTCAGCCAAGTGGAACGGCCATGTGTCGTGACTCGTCTACTATATTCGTTTGGGCATAGCAATTCTCTCGAAGCTTGGAGCTGCAGCTGTGACAGCACGACGCAATTGACACAGGTGGTCACGACTTGTTTGAGCAATACGTGCAGTAATAGAAATTAATACCACGACATACTTCGAATGCGCATATTGGCAGAATAGAGCGCGTTATTGACGGTACGTGATCGTTTTTCTATTAATGCTACTTGTTAGTTTTGAAGCTTCTGCTTGTCTGCTACTAAACGTTAGCTCATCACTCTATGTTAGCTATGTTAGTGGCTAGAGTATTGTCGAGTTTGGCTTTTACAGTTTCCCTTCTCTTAGTGAGTCCACTACAGGTTACACATTTACCCCTGTATGGATATTTTACTTCCCCTGGCATAGACACCGGATAGAAGGGACCACCGGCTTTTAGTGTCTCTTCCGAAAGGCATAGGGAATGCGAAGTGAACTCAATTGCCTAAGTTTCGAAACGACGGCGGGTGGGATTGGACCAACAATTGACATTCCGGCGCTCTACCGTGAGACCGCCGCTCCTCCTTTTTTCAGGATGGTGTTAAACACAGTTTTCATGGGGGAAATAATTCGCGAAAAAAAAACATGCCAAAAGCACGAAAGCCCTTCAGTGTCATTGACAGTGACGTCGGTAACACTGAGGTGGTGGAGTTCATTGACCTACTTAATAACGAAGACGTGCTTCGAAAACTTAAGGCAGCTTTGTACCCGCATGCGCTGGTTGATAAACTTGACAAACTGACGCAGACAATAGCTGGCCTGACGTCCCAGCTCGAAAGCAAGGTGAAAAGAATCACTGCCCTGGAAGAAAAGGTAGAACGACTGGAGGGTCATGGTGAAAACGTGGAACAGTATTCCCGTAGAAACAATCTGGGAGTTTGCGGCATTCCTGAGACTGGCGAGGACACTACGGCTAAGGTGGTTAAGATCGTCAACAACAAAATGGCCATTATTGTTAGCCACAGACTGGGCAAGAGGAATGACACTGGCGACCGGCACCGCGTCGTGATTGTGCTATTTAGTAAAGGTACGGTGCGTGACGGAGTGGTCAGGGCCTGGAGCCGATTACGCAATACGAACTGCAGCACCGAACAAACTTTCGTCAACAAAGATTTGACCCCGCGCCGCGCTGCACTTGCCGCCACGACAAGACAGATGAACAAAACACAAACAAATCAACGACTGCTGGACCTACAATGGCAAGATTGTGGTAATGACTTTGACAAACACAATAAAAGTCATCAACATGGAGGCGGATATTAATCTTCGTTAAACACCGGCCCTAGTGACTCTTGATCCGGAACATTCACATTGTCCGTCATATGAACGTTTACCAGAACCAATGTCTGTCATATGAATGTTTATCAATATTATTATTTTATCTGCATTTTATTATATATTTTTGCAAGTACATTATAATTATGAAGCAGTGACATTCCTAGATGGTCTGTTATCATTATGCTGATTGTAATTTGTGTTAATTATTATTTATCGCTATGCATTTTAATTATAAAGTATATTATAGACATATGGTGCTATTCTTGTTTTAACGGACACACATGTGACATTTAGAATTACACTAACTTAATGTTTTGTGTTTTTCATCGCAATATTAGTCAAGGTGAACCAGTCAACTTAATTTGTTTCATGTCAACTAAATGTTACTTATGTTGATTGACATATTCTGGTATCTCTAAATTATCACAGCAACAATATTTATGATCGTTTTTTTATCAGTTAAATGCATTTATTTTTAAGCAGTGGCCTGTTAAAAGAAATACATTTAAAAGTGCGATACCTCTCCCACGAAAAAGGTCCTCTTCATAATGCAAATGATGTTCTTGACTTCATGTTAAGTTGTTTTTTATGTTGTTTTGTCTTCAGAGCTGCACGAATGTTTTCTTTATCCAGCTGTGTCGTGTCTAGTTTGACAGAATAGGACATTTACAAAATCGTATATAAACAGTCACTCGCATGAAGTTCCTCAGGGAACAGTAATATATACATATGCATATGCATATGCATATGCATATGCATATGCATATGCATATGCATATGCATATGCATATGCATATGCATATGCATATGCATATGCATATGCATATGCATATGCATATGCATAGTCATATAGTCATATAGTCATATAGTCATATAGTCATATAGTCATATAGTCATATAGTCATATAGTCATATAGTCATATAGTCATATAGTCATATAGTCATATAGTCATATAGTCATATAGTCATATAGTCATAGAGTCATAGAGTCATAGAGTCATATAGTCATATAGTCATATAGTCATATAGTCATATAGTCATATAGTCATATAGTCATATAGTCATATAGTCATATAGTCATATAGTCATATAGTCATATAGTCATATAGTCATATAGTCATATAGTCATATAGTCATATAGTCATATAGTCATATAGTCACATACACACATATATATATTTATATATTTATATATTATATTATATATATTATACTGTTCCCTGGGGGAGCTTCATACGTGTGACTGTTTATATACGATTTTGGGCCGGATATACATATATATATATATATATATATATATACAGTATATATATATATATATATACAGTATATATATATATATATATATATATATATATATATATATATATATATATATATATATATATATATACTCCTAAAGGCAGCTTATGTCGACCGATTATGCATATAGGACCGGCTTATGTAGACCGCTGTTTTATGTAGACCAAAACTGGTCTACATAAAGATTCGATGTGTTAGTTCACAACTAACACAATTGAATTGAATTGATCAGTACCATTGCTTGTGCACACAGTTCATATGACAGTGAAGTACTGTGCGTAATTAATTTTTAAATGAACAACATCTTAAGTGATTTTGAGCATCTTTCCTCCAGCGCCTTGCATATTTTTGAGTATATTGTGTGCCGGGTTATGTGTACCGGGTCAAAGTTCTTATAAATCTATATTTATGGTATATATCGAACGAAGGGTTGGAGTTTCGTGTTCAGTGTATGATATGCTTCATACTGATGCAAAAGGCTATATTATTATGTGTAAATTAGTAAAACTTGCATTTTGTCTTTGTTGCGGACTGATAGATCCCTCGAATGTTGGTGTTGCCTTTGGTATTCGGCAATTAATTTTACAGCATTCACTAAATTGTAAAATTTACTGCATAAACTTGTATCACAACATAGCTAGATTCGGCTTCTACCGCAAAAAAAGGCTAACTAAATATATGCAGCTTCCGGCGGTGCTCCGGTCTACATAAATCGGCATCTATGCATACGCGGTTTTATGTAGACCGATTTTTTGCATATACCTTATTTATTGAAATATTTTGATGAACTTTCATTATGTGTTAAACATTAGTATTAGAAACAATGTTCCAGTTTTACATCTTTGGAAAATGCATTAAATAAAAAAATATGTCTGGTCTACATAAGCCGGTCCTCTAGGCACTGGTCGACATAAGCTGCCTTTAGGCTTATATATATATATATGTGTGTGTATATATATATATATATATATATATATATATATATATATATATATATATATATATATATATATATATATACATATATATATATATACATATATATATATATACTGTTCCCTCTGGAGCTTCATACGTGTGAGTGTGTATTCATTCAGTTGCTAATCATTCCATTGTAGATAAATCCGTTCCAATCGGAGAGAAATTATGGTTGGGTGCCACAACGACTGCGGGGAGCCGACCGTTAACTTCGAAGACGCCGACGTGTGGCTTAGCGGACTACGGAACTTCGCCGGGCTGACGGGAGCATTGCTGCTGGTGGGGATCCTCGCCAATGCCTATCTACTACGACTGACCGGTCGGAGTCGTTTTCCGGTGCACTGGGAAACGGCTCGCCTAAGTCTACGCTACTCGAGTGTCATCGACTTATCTTTATGCATCGTCTTTGTCCCAGTTATTTTGTGGTCATGGGTGCATTTTCACAGCGGAAGTGACGTAGCTATCACATTGCGTTGCGAACTGTTCGATGTCGTACAGGTGTCGCGTTTAGGATTCGTTCCCGTGGGCTGCGGTGTTGTTGTGGTTTGCCGTCAAATGTGCATGTTGCACATGTTTCAACACGAGACATCGCTGATAAATGAACACAGCGGTCGCACCGTGAAGTTACTGAAAAACGTCGCCATAGTCGGTGCAGTCTCCGTTGTTAACTATTTACTTCTGCCGAAGTTTACGCCGGATATTCATCTACATTTCTGTTTCGTCGACGGATGGCTGACATCACGGGCCGTCTACCTGTTTCTTCTTCCGGTCGCCGTCAATGTCATCCTTGGTGTCGTTGTACTCGCGCGAACATCGCCACCGGAAGTTGACGTTGAACAACAGGATGTGACGCAAGACACCGGCGGCGACTTGTCTGACAAAGCAAAAGACTCCCTTCCGCTGCATGACTTTGAAAATGGTTTTGACAAAATAACACATTCAAGGTGGAACAGATTTGTTATATTGACGAGCGAATCAGTTCTAACGTGGATTGTTTTGGTGGCTGCATTGGCATTGGCAGGCATTCTTCTGCAGCCGCCAAATGTCGGAACCGTCTTTGTGCTTATCGGTGTGTCGACTCTACAAGGCGTCTGGAGCGCCTACGCTGTCTTCAGATACTGGACATAGCTGAGGCGAATCCACTGAAAGAATTGTCGTTTTTATTGTAATAGTGACTGTCATTTTGACCAACAATTTGTGTTTTAAAATATAAGTTTTACGTAAGTGTTTTAATATATCATTCTTAAATATGTGCGTTGACTTTCATTATTAAAAAACTCTTCGGGTACATTACTTTTGCATTTGAACTGGTTTTACTTGGCAGCATAGCGTCGCAGTGATGTGATCTATAGACAGCGCAATGATTGGTACCCGCGTTTATTCGTCGTTGCTCGGTGTTGGAGTCGTGTTCAACTGTCGGAACGGTAGAACTGTTTCTCCAACCATGTGTACATAAACTATAAATTACACACTCGCACACACACACACACACACACACACACACACACACACACACACACACACACACACACACACACACACACACACACACAGATACACACAGATACACACACACACACAGATACAACATACATCCTGTATACACACACACACATATATATGTATATATATATATGTATGTATATATATATATATATATATATATATATATATATATATATATATGTATGTATGTATATAATATCATCATTACGCTGTCGGTCGCGATGCGACAAAGACTGCTTCCATCACTTGACTCTTGCTTTCCACTTATCTCTGCTGTGAGAGTGATGTCCATGAGTCGGTCTTTATATCTCTCAGCTCAGGTTTCTCTTGATGGTATCGTTGAACCGGAGATGAGGGCGCCCTCTCTTTCTGTGACCAGAAGACAATTGAGAGTAAAGAACCTGCTTTGATCGCCTGTCTGTGACATCCTCACGAGGTGTCCAGCCAACCGGAGATTCTTTCTGATCAGAAGATCTTCCATAGATGGCAGCCCTGTCCGTTCGAGTATTTACATACATATATACCTACATACCTACATACCTACATACATACCTACATACATACATACATACATACATACATACATACATACATACATACATACATACATACATACATACATACATACATACATACATACATACATACATACATACATACATACATACATACATACATACATATATAATGAGCGCGGTAACCAAGCGGCTTGAGTGCCGAACTAACGACAGGAGGGGACGGGGTTTGAATCTCGATTCTGACTGCTCGGTGTTTCGGTACTGACAAAACTCGAAACTTTGGGCACTTTCGTTAACCTGATGTCTCCTGCCACGTCCATCCCGCACTAGACAACGTACGTGGAAGGGTAGGCCAACAACACCAGCATGCAAGGTACTATATAGCCAAAGCCCACAGTCCCAAACAGCACCGTAAGTATTAGTCTCGCTTAACCGACTGTCGGTCGGCTGCAGAACTACGTCGAGAAGACAGTCTGGTGAGTGTCCCGGCTTTTGAATGTTTATCCGCGTGATCTATACAATGCTGCCACCTCACGGATACTGGTTAATTCTGCCGTAACTTCTATTTTTTATAAACAACTGCAAATGTGTACTTATATTTATTTTGTGTTAATATAAGTTTAATTTTAAATAGTTTTTTTATAATGCAGCATTATTTGATAAAAAGGTATCCTTGTTTAATTTGTGTATTATTCGTGTGGAGCTAAACAATGCTGCCACCTCACGGATACTGGTTAATCTTATCGTAATTCTCATTTTATAAACAACTGTAAATTTAAATTTTTACTTATTTTGGTGTTAATGTAAATTCAATGTTGAATACTTTTCATAGGATATCATTGTCTTGTAAAAGTATATCCTTATTTTTAGTTTACTTTCATAGTTGGCCTGAGAGAAAATCAGCGTCTCTACCCTGGTCTGGGGTAAGGCCGCCCTGGCATAATGCATAGCGTTACTTTCTCCAGGCAGAGTTGAGGGACTTAACAGTGCTGCCACCTGACGGAGCCTGGGTAACCGAAGCTAGTTAAGAATATAATTTATAACCACTACCTTGGTCAACTGGGGCTACGTGCAGGGGGGTGCTGAGAATGTCGGGGTCAAGAACAGCCGTCGGAAGAAGGTAAGTAGACTAAATATAGCCTCATATAACGTGAGAACACCATTAAGAGATGTGCGTATTTCCCAAAGTTCTCGTCCACGCCGTATATATCTTCTTAATTAATTAATGTTGAACACCATAAAACATGAGCTAGTGTATTATTTCGTTCGCACAATGGTGTACACGCTGCGTTCAATGTTAAGCTATTCGTCGTTAATTTGATATGTTACTCGATACAGTAACTATACAAAAACTTCTAATAATCAATATTCATACACTGTATATTAATCTATTCATTCGTTAATTTGGTGTCCCGTCCATAAATAAATCGCTGGTACGTTTTATTGATGAGCGTTTCATCTTCCATTTGCTTCATTGATTATAACAAACGCTAAACATAATTTTCAAATGTTATTTAATTACTTAAGCCCATTTAATATAATTCTGATTTATGCGTATTAATGATGTTGTGGGCTTATAAATAAGGTACAGTAAAAATGGCCAAGAGACTTTGATCTTCCTTGGACTAAATAGTGAGTTTAGTATTAATCACAAGAGAATCGTAGTTACAGATCATTAAGGGTTGTGGTGGAAGTAAATATTGACCTGTTTAGTGGATACTGTAATTAAGCACTGTTTTGTGAAGACTGAATATATTAATTATCTGTGAACATTTGTAAAAGCAAATCGTGGAAAATGAAATGTTTTATCACCATATGCGGTGATAATAGTTATTTGTTTCGAGTATATTAAATGTGCTATTTAAAATGTTGTTAACGTCACGTTGTTATACTTTGCTTTGTAAATTTATATAGTAATGTGTAGTGTTATTACATAGTTTTGTGAGGATAAATGACACTATATCATTACAATACAGGGGTAATGTAATTATGCAGACAATGTTTCGTATGCGGATGACTATTTTATGTTGAAGCATACCTATATGGCAACATTCATTTTTAAATGTTGATCATACCCATTTGTTACAGATCAGTCTGGCTGCACAGGTTAGTTCAAACACTGAGCACAGTAGTGTGACGATTATAATGGCTTTGATAAAACACAGTGTCCCCGAAGAATTGTATAATAGATAGGAGTCAACGCATATATGAACAGACTGTGTTAAATGAATTTCTCAGTTTATTCCAAACTTCGTATAATAAGTAATGAAGTAAATATGAAGTCTTCTGATTGTGAACTCACGTCACTACGTAACGTGGTAATTTGCATGCTCCAAATACATAACAACCAGTGACATATATTGGTGACACGACAGGCGGTAGTGTTGCTGGGTGTGTTCTATCTTCTTAACAGCGATGACGGTCAATATTGCAATACAGTCGACAGTCCATTCAACGGCTTAGTCCAGTACCTAGAGACAGCGTATACAGTCCAGGCGCCGTGAAGGGCCGAAGCACTGACCATCACAAAGAGAGTGCCAACATTTGGCGGCTGCAAGAGAACGCCTGCTAGTGCCATTGCCGCCGCCAACAGACACCACGTCAGAACCGACACCCATGCAAGTATGACAGCTCGACGCCACCGAGAAAGTGTTATGTGTTCGATCCTTTTTACGAAGTCGTGCACCGGAAGGGGGTTTGTTGCTTTCTCAGAGAAGTCGCCGCCGGCGGTTGGCGTCAACGGTTGCCGTTCAGCGTCAACTTCCGGTCGCGATCTTCGCGCGAGTACTATGACGCCAAGGATGACATTGACGGCGATCGGAAGAGGAAACAGGTAGACGTTCCGTGACATCAGCCATCCGTCGACGAAACAGCAAGTTAGATGAATATCCGGCGCAAACTTCGGCAGAAATAAGTAGCTAAGAACGGAGACTGCACCGACTATGGCGACGTCTCTCAGTAGCTTCGCGGTGCGACCGCCGTGTTCTTTCATCACCGATGTCTCGTGTAGGAACATGTTCAACATGCACATTTGACGGCAAACCACAACAACGCCGAAGCATACGAGAACGAATCCAAAATACGACACGTGAACGACATCGAACTGTGTGCAACGCAATGTCAAAGATACGGCAGTTCTTGTTTGAAAGTTCACCCACGGCCACAGAATAACGGGGACCAGGACGAAGCAAAAAGATAAGTCTAAGACACTCGAGTAACGCAGACTTAGGCGAGCCGTTTCCCAGTGCAACGGAAAACGACTCCGACCGGTCAGCCGCAGTAGGTAGGCATTGGCGAGGATCCCCACCAGCAGCAATGATCCCGTCAGTCCGGCGAAGTTCCGTAGTCCGCTAAACCACACGTCGGCGTTGTCGAAGTTAACGATCGAATCGCCGCTGTCGTTGTAACATCCACCCATAATTTATCTCTGGTTGAGATGGGTTTATCTACAATGGAATGATTTGAATATAAACGAATAAGCACGAATACGTACGTAGAAGACCCACACGTAACAAAACGTATAGGCCTTGTTTTATACATTCAATAATTTTATTTACACAAGACCTACGTAATATTTATATGTACGTACATAATAATGGTGTTCTACGTTCACGGTAGTTATTTCGCATATACGTGTTAGTCATGTGTTCGTAGTGATAGCTATGGGCTTTGTAAATATAAATCAAAATCCGATAAAACACAATAATTTGGATGTGAGCTTGGAATAAAATAAATATAGTTTAGTGGACACATTCTGCTCTTTTATTCAATTTCAACTGCCTATGTTAAGTTCACCAAATGTGAAGTTAGTTCTTGATATGAAAGCAACTGTAATTAGTTCTAATCATTAATTTCAATAGAAAGCTTTGGGACCCTGTCGGTATATACCCTATTAGTTCTATTAGTCTAGGAACGCCGTCACTTGAAGGTTTACATACATACGTACGTACGTACGTACGTACGTACGTACGTACGTACATACATACGTACGTACATACATACATACATACATACATACATACATACATACACACACACACACACACACACACATACATACATACATACATACATACATACATACATACATACATACATACATACATACATACATACATACATACATACATACATACATACATACATACATACATACATACATACATACATACATACATACATACATACATACATACATACATACATACATACATACATACATACATACATACATACATACATACATACATACATACATGTATCACAGCAATGTATTGGCTTTTCGTAGTTTTTATTAGGAATTTCTTGTATATTTACAAAGCTCCTACGTAAGTCACATTTATGTGTCCACCCGCCCAAGGGTGCCAAGGTTGCGATCGCATCCCAACCCCGTTGACGCCAAAGAGTTCCACTTGAGGTAATATAATATCCGCGTCAATAATACATAAGTAGGGTGACGTTACCCACTAGACAAATACATTATTGTCAACTTTTTTATTGTTTGAGATGCTGGTGATAAAATAAATAGAACCTAAACAACAGTGTGTTTGAATATACCCTTTCCCCTATGTCACCTTTTCTAAATTCCCAATGACATTTAGGAGACATGGACAAGCGACCTCAAAGTAATCTAAAGCGAATACAAAAACTTCAAAACAAAGCGGGCAGAGTCATTCTACGCTGCATGCGGCGAACTCACATATCAGTCATGCATAGCTCACTTGGATGGTTAACATCACTAAACAAAATAAAGCTACACAAAACGTTAATGGTTGGCAAATGTCTGCTGGGGGTTGTACCCTCATATCTCCGGGGCAAATGTATGTGTGCCAAAGACTTCCACTCATACTCGACAAGAAATGCTAACTGTAATCTGTTTATACCACGTGTTAGCTGAAATGCAGGTAAGAACCTTTTCTGCTACGAGGGAGCTGTGCTTTTCAGTAATCTAAATAACACTGTCAAAACTAGTCAAAGCTACAAAGAGTTCACAGATAAATGTAAAACATGTTTTAAACACGTTATATAGAGTACTTCAACAAACTGTCTTGTTGACAGTTTACCTCGTAGTTATACCATATTTGTGTCTTATTGTAGATTTTATGTTTTAACTTAATTTATATTTGATGTCTCTTACATCAGATATCTTACTATTTTACATCTTTTAATATTGCATGTCTGTACGGTTGTATGTATGAGGACCTCACTGAAAAAAATCTAGTGTATATTTTAATGTACGCTGTATTTAGCTGAGCCATCCTGAATAAATATATTATATCATCACATTGTACATTCACAAACAAAGCGACTAAACTTCGTTGGACTTCTGACACACAGATAGGGCCAGTCGAGTATCTTCTGGAAGAAGATTTGTCTGGCAAATTACGAAACGCACCTATCTACTTGCTTAACAGCTTTCCAAGGCGACTCCTATTTGTTGGAATGGTTCTAAAACGACAAATAGCGTAATCAGAAGGTATGTACATACTCTGACATAGATCAGGCATGGGCGGATGACCGAGATATCTGGGTAAATCACTACTTGAACCAGTCCGTGAGAAGTGGACCAAGTCGGAGTGGACCAACTGGTCGGCCGCTATGATGAAGACATGTTGATAAATTACAATTAAGGATACAAATATACAATGTTAATTATGTTGTTACTTTTTGGCTTAACAAACCCTGACCAATCAAACGTTTATTTCATATAACGTCCATTTTAAGAAAGCACTCGCCGCCCGCAAAGCGACTAAACTTCGTTGTGCTTATGACACACAGACACACAGTCGAGCAATGTAAAGAAGATTCGTCTGGCAAATTACGAACAACCAATCAGTATATTCAAACGAACGATCACATACCGTTAACAACGTTCAAAACAACCAAACAGTACATTCAAACGAATGATCACATACCGTCAATAACGTTCAAAACAACCAAACAGTACATTCAAACGAATGATCACATACCGTCAATAACGTTCAAAACAACCAAACAGCACATTCAAACGAACGATCACATACCGTCAATGACGTTCAAAACAACCAAAACAGCTAGCTCATTCAAACGAACGATCACACACCGTCAATAACGTTCAAAACAACCAAACAGCACATTCAAACGAACGATCACATACCGTCAATAACGCTCGCTCTCTCCTGCCAATGTGCACGTTCGAAATTCGTCGTAATACTAACGTTGCTATCAATTCTCTTAACTTCCGAGCGGTCTCTCAACTGCATTCGAAGTTCGTCATTATATGTACTAAATTGTATTACGCGCAGGATCTGCTCAAACACGTCGGTACCAATTATCTGAACTACCGAGAGTTGTCCCTACTGCAGTTGGCTTGCAGTGACACACTGCGAGACAATCAACCCGGCTTAATGAGAGCATCTCACAAGTTACGACACATCACCGTCATGCGTGGCTGAATGTCTTTGTCTTCACGGTTTGACCAATTATATGCGTATTGCGTAAAGCTGTTAGTAGAGACATTCAGACAAAGGGTTGCTAGTGAGGTGGCGAGCAGGGTTTACTGCCCACTGGTAGTGGAAATAGGTCACTTGAAAATTACACAAATTTATCCAGAGGGAGGTGGCGACAACAACAACACACATACATACACGTACACACGCACACACACGCCACGCACACATACACATACATGCATACACATATATATATATACACATGCATACACATATATACACACAGATACACAAGTTCTAAAAATTGGCTCTAGTGTGCGCGTGTGCGAGTGTGCGAGTGTGCGAGTGTGCGAGTGTGCGTGTGTGCGTGTGTGCGTGTGTGCGTGTGTGCGTGTGTGCGTGTGTGCGTGTGTGCGCGTGTGCGCAATTTATTACCAACAATTGTCTTACATGCGTACAATACATTGTACACCATTCCGTGGGGTGCCGCCACTTGAGTATTCAAAGATTCAAAAGATTCAAAAAACTTTATTATCCGTTTAAAAACATATCAAAAACGGAATTTTTTCTTTAGTCACACATAAAATGACAGTAATAAAAACATTGGTGAATCATATCTACAATTGTCAATACAATATAAAATGATAGTAAATATAGTCATCACTAAAATAGGTAAAGTATCATAATAAATTACGAATAAAAATAGCTACTAAGATAAATAAATAAATAAGCATGTATAATTTCTTAAAATGGGTCTCTGATTGGAGACAATAACATTAGCAATAACATAATACTAAAATTGATAAATAAATAAGGTTAAATAAAGATTTACCATAAGAATATGACACACATAAAATGTAAACATTTATTAATGACTCGTTGAAAACAGCATTATCATTTAGCATTTAAAATTAAAATAGCAGAGGGTACAAACGATTTTTTGAAGAGATTTTGTTTGGCTAATGGCACTTTTAGGCGTCTCCCTGATGGCAGTTTCTGAAAGGCTTGATTAAGAGGATGAGCAGGATCATAGAGAATTTGTGTTGATTTCCTTTTCAGTGCATCTTTATATATGCTGGACAGCTGTTTTTGATTGTTGCCAATTAACTTGCTTGCTGTGTTAACTACGCGAGCAAGCTTTACTTTATTTTTTCCACTGACATTGCCATACCATGTCATTATATTAAAATAAAGAACGCTCTCTATCAAACTTCTGTAGACAAGTTGGAGAATGTGCTGGCTAACATCAAAGCTTTTCAGCTTTCTCAGTAGAAAAAGTCGTTGTTGGGCTCTCTTGTATACATAATCGACATGTTCACAGAACGACAGCCTCTCATCTAGCACAGTACCTAAATACTTGAAGCTTTTGACTATTTCAACTTCTTGATTATTTATCAATATCGGTTCCGGTGTCTGACTAATCCTTCCTCCTCCAAACACTAACTCTTCCGTTTTCGTTGTATTCAGTTTAAGAAAGGTGGAGGTAAACTGGGAAGCTAGCGCATCAATTTGG
The DNA here is from genome assembly GCA_964017155.1 of Oasisia sp. SBJ-2009. Taxonomy (NCBI): domain Eukaryota; kingdom Metazoa; phylum Annelida; class Polychaeta; order Sabellida; family Siboglinidae; genus Oasisia; species Oasisia sp. SBJ-2009. Next base: position 28,546,881 of record OZ024860.1, on the reverse strand, counting down.
AGACGGTACTCAAAAAGAGATAATTCATCCTTAAGGCGGCCTACAAGTGCCATGTCATCTGCGTATTTGATTAGGGTGAGAAATGAGTTGTTACATGATATGTCATTCGTATAAATGGAAAAGAGAATTGGTGAAAGGACACATCCCTGTGGAGCTCCGGTATTTACTATAACCTCATCTGACAACACGGGATCTCTGCTCAGAGAGCCGTTCAATCTGACGCGCTGTGGCCGATCACATAGAAACTGCCTAAATGCATAGAATAAGGTCAGGATTTACCTCAAGGTTCAACAACTTCTTAATCAGAACATGTGGTTGTATAGTATTGAAAGCTGACGAAAAGTCCATAAATAAGACACGGACGGTAGTTCCAGATGTGTCTAGGTGACTGGCAATTAAGTTGAACAGAGTTAATGTTGCGTCCTCTACTCCTATTGAGACCCCTAACTTCGATTACCCAGGCGCCGTGCGGTGGCAGCACTTTTGAGCATTGCTGCCTGTGGCAAACGGCCTTGCGTTGATGACCGCTAGGGTGCAGACGATGATTGGCTCACAGGCCGAATAAAAACATGAACAAGTATAACTTTTTATCAGATAATACTATTCGAAAATAATAAAACATCAAATTTTACCGAAACATGTCACACATATTATTTCTTTTATATGTGATTGCACATATGAATATGTATATAATGTTTCTTCTCCGGCAACGGAAGCTGAATACATTAATAATAATTAATAATAATATATGGGCATATTTTCGCAAATTCTGCCAGATCTAGATCTTTTGGGACGTAGGCCAGCCCTGTTACGGTCGCGGCGAGGTTGTTTGAAAACCATTACATTGACCTATTTGAAAATCTTTTAACGAAACCAAACACACTGACTCTATGGTTTGTATTCCTAATGCTTGTGCTTCTCTAAGCCAACAAACAGGAAGAAAGACTTCCATAGATGCAATCTACAATAAAATGCACTAGTTTACTTTCCCTGAACCATTTAAATGTTTAACAACAATTTAGCTGCGCTACACCTGATTAAATTTCTTAGAATAGCGACGACACTATTCATTACCAATGTCATGCCTACTGCCTATGCCTATACAACCGGGGTAAAATGCGGAACGATTGTTTTCGTCCTTTCTGACATCATCTGGTCGGGGACAATAACAGTTTACGTATCTTCTCAACTGAATATTGTGGTCGTTGGATAAGGTCAGAGGTGGCCTATGACGTAAATAAGTGTCTTGGTTACATGTTAAAAAAAAACCTTTATGAGGTACTATAAACGAAATGTCTACTATCTGCAGATCATGACGATAAGTATACTTTTTATTTGTCGATGATGTCATTTTGTTTGTTAACGAAAACTTAAATGAAAGTGTGGAACGGTACGGTGGTGATGCGTAGGCTACAACTTCGATATTGGGAGAACTGATTATCGTCCTTCTATGTCTACGTCCACATTCTACGACTCTGTAATATTTGACAATTATGTATCGGGGTGATCAACAGAAGGAGTTAAGAGTAGCTAATAATAATAATAATAATAGTAACTTCTTTTGCGTCAATATCCTCGAAAATCAAGCTCAGTGGCGCGACAATAATAGGACCTAATATTCTGTACGGTACTACACAAGTTAAAAAGTAGGATTTCACTGTGGTCTTCTTATTAGCAACTGGAATGACAAGATGAAAACTTTAATTTAGAATGTTCCTGCGTGATACATACCAATTTAGGAGCCGCGGCAAATCATTTTGGAAGACCTTTCTATGGAAAAAGCTGCATTTAAAACCACCAAGAAAGGTAGACATTCTCCTTGTGTTCTGCATCAGATATTATGTTCTTATCAAAGTCTACTCATTATTATAGCATAACTACTTGTAGTTTATAACGATTTGAATCAGGAGTTTCCCACAACACATTGGTTTGCCGACGCAGCACAACATCCGGCCTGCGGCATTACTCACACCCACCGCTAAGACAACGTCTTTGATGTACTGGACAGTTTGGAGCGCGCTAATTTATAAACGATCTGTATCTATTAAATAACAAACAAATCCCAGCTGGGTATCGCGCCAAAAACCCACGATACCCTCGGCTCTGAGATGATGGAAACTCCTTTTCGCTTTACACATTTGATAAGTGACACCATCTTCACGTCGTATGACCAGTCGCCAGATTCTTTCTATGGTTTATCCACTGTCTTTCCAGTTCGGCCACGAAGACAATGAATGGAGCCAGAGGAGAATTCGTGTAAGTTTACGTACAACGGCTGGTACGGCAGACTTCTTCCCGAATGTCTGCTACGAGACAACTCATATCAACTAAATGTCGTGTGTGCACTTAATTATAATTATAATAACAACAACAACAACAACAAGACACGTTTTTTAGCAACTCAACTGAGTTGGAGTCACACTATACAATAAAACTAAATAAATCAATGCACTAAGACACCATAGAGTATAAATACATTGTCATGTCATACACTATTAATACTACTTAATTCTATCCTTTCATGTGTATAGGCAATTGTATAATATCCATGGTATAAAAGAGTTATAATATATCTTTTGGGTTACTGGTGAAGTGTTCACATTACGCTGTCTAAAGTCATATTTGGCATACCTTTTTATCCAGAAGCATATGGTTCAGTTTGTATGTCTTACACTAAATGTCTCCAGGTTAACATATCTGATTATCTCAGCTTAACTCATTACATGAACAATACACTTCAGCATTCGTTCGTCATCTTGCAGCTTGAGCGTGAGGTAAATGGCCCAAACGAAATGTGTATTGCTAAATGTATATGTATTATATAAACTATTCACGCAATATATTGTCGATAAGAAATTGCATTACGAGTTCTAAAGCGTGGTTAGTTTCCTGGAAACTGCATTGAATTCATTCAAAAACAAATGCAAAACATGAAAAAAGTCATTGGTTGCGTCATAGATTCGAAAATGAAACAAAATGACGTGGTATCGTTTTCCTCCACGATAACGCAAGTAGCAGACGTGGAAACCCCCCAAAACATGCACGAGTCACTTTGCGCTGTTGTTGTACAACAACCGACGAGTGTGTTGTTACCCTTTTGCTGTCACTGTCAGGGGAGGGGTAGATTGGTCATTGCCACTGTCGTCTTCTCTTCGTTCGTTCTTTTCTCTATTCACTTTTCTCCCACTCGTTCTCTATCAACAGTCTCCAATTCCGAGTATGTTTGATCTTACTGCACTATGTCACTGAGAGATCATTACATGAGTTGTGCTCATAGCTCGGAAACAGGTCACCGCCCGGAAAGGTAGAATATTAGTCCGCTGTCCTCGGTTGAAGATTCTGGCTGGCCAGTGCTTGAACTTGGATGACATGACGACCACATGGCCTTTAGTCAGTATTGTGACGTTACATGTATCCGTTCTCATGTTTTATTTTCCAGTTGTGCTCATGAAAACAGTTATATATGCAGCGGGCACTCACGTTGAACAGGGTTAATATTCACGAAGCTGAGCCTCTCGTAAAACGTCCTAGTGCACCCCCGATTGAAACTTGCAAAGTATGAAAACTTCAACACCGTCTACACTCGTTCTCATGCATAATACTAAACCCGTTATCTGACAGTGAACAATGTTTTAACACTACTTGGGGAGAATCAAAAACATGTTATTTTCAACACACAATTATGGTATCTGAAGAAAAATAACCCCTTTCTCAAAGTACGAAAAATCCATTATTCATAAAAAAGAAAAGCACTTTGCGGTTTAAGGACAATGGGTTTCTCTGACGATGATTTAGATGCCCACTTCGATAAATTTTAGCCACCCAGCTGAAGATATTGTGAAGACTATATATGTGCATATCT